>JARHVA010003645.1:1227500-1895838 GCA_037957365.1 Torreya grandis
CCTTTTCTTTTATTCTATCATCTCATGACCTCTCCTATGCTCATTAAAAAGATATGTTGAGAATACCTTTAAAATGACATCTCCAACATATAAGTTAGGATTCCATTCTCTGTTATATGGCACAACATAGTTATGAATATAACATTCACATAATTATGTGTGTTCCTTTTGTGAGCTTGTATTGTATATTTGAAAAATAGATAGAGGGTCTAGTAATTCACATGGAAAATGATAATAAATTCATATGAATTTAAATTTATGCCATTTTTCTTCAAGATAAATTAAATACACCCTTACATGAGGCCTATAATCAAGGATTGCCTAAGTGAGATTAGCTAAATCTTCAATTATGTGCTTTAGTATGGAGATCCTTTCTTCTTTAGTTATGACTTCTTTTAATCTCTTGTTTTCTCTTGTCAAATCTCTATATTTTTTAGACCAATTGTCTATCCATTCTATCATTCTAGAAGACATAGTAAATAAAGAACTATACTTGATTGTTGGGTCAGTTGTGGACTCTACCTGCTATTTTCTTGCTATAAGAGGCTATGAGATACCAACTGCAACATGGCTATCTATTGGAGGCTACATCAAAAAAAATGTTTTAGCAAGTGCATCTAGACCATTCCTTGATTGGTCCTATATATTTTTCCTTAGATGTTTAATTTATTGTAGAGCTTATTCTAAGGTAGGAAATTATTCTTGTATTGACATAGGGAATCACTTTAATTGTTTTATCTCTATGTGGCTCTGTACTTATTCTTCTTTCGACAATTTAGGACTTTGTCTTTCTTATTCTATTTCCTTATAACTGTGTATATTTCTTGAAAATACTCTTCTTCTTGGATATATTTCTCTTCCTTATTAATTTATGTCTCATCAAAAATAGATCCTTTAGGTGCCTCATCAGTAATAGTAGCCAGGATGATAGCTTGTTCTTCTTATGATTCTTCACTGATTTATATAATAGAAGAAGTCCTGGTTCATGACCTCCCTCTCATTTTTCCTCTCAGTCTATGGGACATTCAAGGACTAGATGTAACCTTGGCATTTTTATGGGCCTCAGTTAAAGGTGGAAGCTCTTCTTCAGATGCCTCAGATTTAGGTTGGACGATAAATTTCCTCCTCCTTCCGATCTCATTGCTTATTGAAGCTTTATCCATAAGGCTCTTCTTTACTATAGGTTCTTATGTGGCTATAGGAGGATCCTCTTCTGTAGTTTCTTATGTGGCTACAAGAGGATCCTTTTCTGTAGGTTCTTATGTAGTTGTAGTAGGATCCAGTTTTATTTCCATTTATTCCTCTTCCTCCATTTATCTATCTACCTCTACCTCTTTTTATTCTTCTTCTTCATCATTATCATTTTATGCACTTATAGGAAAGTAAAGAAAATATTCCCAATTCACATTGGGCCTAGTCCTATGTAGGAAATCTTGTACAATTAATTAAATTAAGTAATCATGGAGAGGATTTTGGGGTTACCTTTTTGGAATGCATTTTCCATTCTTGTGAACATATTAAGTAGGAAATTGAGAATTTTTATTTTAATACCATGTCGTAGGTGGTTCATAAATTTGAAATGAACTCCATGCATCATGGAGTATCTTTCTTCATAGGTAAAGTATCTAAAGATTAATAAGGTTGCTCTTGCCCATCTTTCTAGTAATGATAAATGTGCAGTTCCTTTTTGTGAAGTCTATAATATTTCATCCCTTCTACTAAATTTTTTCCTTTCTAATTCTACATAAAACTTTTCCTTCCATAATTCTCTTATTCTGGGTAATCTGGTTACCTTGATGATGATAGTTTCAGTTAATTTTATATCGATTCCTTTGACTATTTCCAAATTATTGTAAGTGATCCAACAAAATCCTTTATAACCCCTTGGTCAAAAGCATTAAGCTTCTCAAAATATTGAACCCAACTTATGTTATGAAGTAAGACCATAATTTCTAGGTCACTAGTCAGGGGAGAGATGTCGAGTGGCTCATGCTTGAGTAGGTCTCCTCCTATGTTGTAGAATAAAGTTTTGGTTGTAGGATTTAAGTTCTTGCAGTAAAAGTATTGTGGTGATTTGGATAGATTGGAAAGGAATGTTTAATATTTCAATTTATTTTTAGAAGAGAGATAATTGGTTTAGATTGTGGAAAATCCCCCCAACTAAAAGTGGTCACTTGTACTCAAAGGATGTAGTTGGCACATGTGGAAGGATTATGGAAATGACAAGGGATAGATGTAGTGGTGGTAGCATTTAATGATCATGTCAATCAAGTGATCAAGAATATTTTATCGAGACGTCTTAAGCAATTATTTTAATGAATTTTTAATAGCATTAATAATCATAATATAGAGAATAATTAAAACTTATGTAATGAAATAAGTATAAATAATTACCTTGGTACTTAGGAGTACCTTTTCATTAATGCATGAGTGATTAGGATGTTGAGATGATGTCAGAAAATGGTGGAAATCTTGCCAACATGATGTGATGGGGTCATGTAAAAATTACTTAGGCTAAGTTCTGGATGTGAGGTTCATTGGGTATGCATTGGCCATTGGTTGAAAGTAAAACTGCTTCATACAATGTTTGAGATGATCTTCTAATAATGCAATGTATGATGGAGTGACAAAAAATCATATTGTAGTGAGATAAATGCTTCTTTTAGAAACAAGAATTATCCTATATTAATAAGAATTTTATCTTTTATCAAAAGGAAAGTGATTTTCTACTCCTAAAGAATGAAGCTTCAAGCAAACATATGGAAATAAAAGTTTATTGCTATGGATTTTGATGTTTTATAATTTTTTTATCAAATGTTGATCAGCTAGTAACCTGGTTTCTGTTTCAATAGACGTCAACAATGCCTAAAGGTTTTCATTGCTAAATTTTCTAATTTTTTTTATAGATTTTATTTGTCCCAACTCAATTGAAATTAGAGAAGCCCATAAGTTAGGATTTTATTTTGCCTGAATCAAGCCATTTTGAATGGCTTATTCCTAGCTATAGGAAGCTTATTTTTCTTGGAAAATGTTGGAGAAGGGTTTATATAATTACCCTTCAACTATAGGATTAGGTTGTTCTAATTCATGAAGAAGAGACATATGTTGATATTTAAGAATTTGGTGAGTGAGAGTCTCCTTGGAAAAAGGTTTTTTTGTATAGATTGAGTCTATGGCCTTTAACAAGTAGGTAGAATAAAATAGAGTTAATGGTCATGATCTTTATAGCTTTATTATCAAAAAAATTCTCAATCTCGTGAGGCCCAAGCCATCTAGAATGAAGCTTTACCTTATGATCTTTGTATTTGTAATCAAAGAGGAGTGCCTAACTTCTAATGTGGAAGTTCTTAGTCTTGATGTTTCTATCATGCCAACCCATTCATTGTCTCTACACTATTTTAGTGTGATGAAGTTATTCCTATATAAGTTCATCAAGTACATTCAACTACATGATCTTGTCTTGTTGATCTTGGGATAGGTCCAAGCCCAATTCAAGTCCTATATTTAATGTTTTATGCTCAAACTTAATGGGCATAATAGGATTCTTACCATAAACTAGTTGATAAGAGGTGAAACTAGTTGTGGTTTTCTAGGTGATCCTATAAGCCTAGACTGCTTCTAAAAAATGAGCTAACCAATATTTTTTATGTAGGATGATAATATTAGTGAGTATATTTTCCAAATATTTGTTTTTAACTTTTACCTGACCATTCAATTGAGGATGGTAAGGGGTGAAATTTTTATGTCTGATTTCATATTCTTTTATCAAGGTAGCTATGATATCTAATGTGAACTATGGTCCTTGGTATATGACAAGTTCTCTTAGCACTCTATGCAGGTGAAAATTTCTTCATATAATAACTTAACCATTTTCTTACCTCATGCATGTGTTAAGGCCTTGACCTTAGCAATTTTGTGACATAATCAGTACACACCAGTATATATTCCTTGTTGTTGGATTTAGGATCTATGGGACCCATAAAATCAAGTCCTCATTTGTCAAAAGGTTCTAGAACCAGTTATGGCTATGATGGAATTTCATCAAAGAAGATGGGTTTCCCCATATGTTGACATTGATCACATCTATGGGTATAAATTATGGCATCCTTATCCAAGGAAGGCCAATAGGTATCCTATAATAGGTATATTCATAGTAGTTTATTTTTTAGTAAAATGACCACCATAGGGGTCATCATGCCAATATCTGAGAGTTTTATAGGCTTCATCTTCTCGGATACACCTTCACATAACTAAATTTGGTCCAATAAAAAATAGATATCCTATAATATAGGAATAATGTTTGATATTTTGGATCAAATGTTATCTTTCTCTTGGTGAAAAATGTTATGGTAGTGATCATGTAGCAAGATAGTTAGCAATGTCTATGAACCAAAGAAATTGAATAGTTAATGCAAACAAATACTCATCGAGAAATGACTCATCAATAATAGGACTTTGTTAACAATCTTGAAGCTAAAATAAAAAATCTACTACTACACTATCCTGACCTGGTTTGTCCATAATGGTAATGTCAAATTCCTACATCAAAAGCAACCATTTAATTATCCTACCTATTATAATAGGTTTGTTCATCAATTACCTTATTGCTCCATGATCTATGTGGATGAATACTTGGTAACCCATAATGTAGTGTTAAAATTTGTTGATGGTATAAAAAACTTTAAGAAATTACTTCTTTGTTATAGTGTAGTTGAGCTCATCCCCTTGAAGATTTTTGTTGACAAAATAGATTGCATGTCTCAAATATTCATCTTTTTGGCCAAGGACAACTCCTAAGGTAGTGTTAGATGCATCTATGTGGATGTGAAAAGGCTTTTTCAAATTAATCTCCCTTAGAATAAGAGTTATTATGAGAAGGTCCTTGAGTTATTGAAAGGTAGTTTGATAATCATTAGTCTAGATAAATTTAGCATCTTTAATGGTAATTGAGTGGGTCTAGCTAGTTGTGAGTGTTTAGCATTAAGGCCTACTATTATAGTTACTAGATTTATTGAGGAAATCCTTGATTACCTCTCCATAGTTCTTACCATGGGTTAGAGGGAAAGATCCATTGTTGGTGTTAGAATTACCTAGGTTGAGATTGTCATAAATTTTGTCCAAGAACCACATTAAGGATTATTTGAGAATTGAAAATTTACAAACATAGATTTTGATGGCATACCTAGAATTGATGACCTTTGTGGCCATTGTCTTCTTTGAGCCATGTAAAATGATTTATCCTCATATCCTCCTATGTCATGTAGCTCCATTGTTTCAAGATTATCCTTAGTTATGCTTGCTCCCCAAGCTTTCATACAATGGCATATGCATTCTGCCTTATTTGTTTAACATTCAGGGCAATAATTGGCTAAGGGTTTTTTAGTTTTTTCCTTCTTCTATGTATCTAATGTATTAATATGAGTGGCTAGCTATCTAATAATATCTTATTTCATATCCCACCCTAGGTTGTTAACTTCATCTTTAGATAGTCCAGCTATAGATGTTGTAGGAAGGGTTTTGCCCCTACTCTTGTTCATGGTTAATCTGGAGTAGTTTATACATAGAATTGGTAGTTCATTAAAGGATAATGTAGAAACATCTGCACCTGACATTAAGTCTAGTGCCTCCAGACAATTTTTAGTAATTCCTTTTAGGAATATTAGCTTGATGGATTCTTTCTCCATTGTAGTCTATTTGGACTTTTGTAGGCTGAACATAAATCTTTCCATATATTCCTCCAATGACTTGTCATCAGCTTATGACATTTTGAATATGTCATCTCTTATGTAGTTTATGCCTCTAAAATAGTCTTGGTATTTGGACCAAAAATTCTCTTTCATTTCTTTTCAAGTATAAATGGCATCCTTTCTAAGTCTCATGAACCATCTAAGTGTTGCATCTTTGAGTGTTGATAGAAACAAATAAAGTTTTTAAGCATCTTGATTATAATCAGAACTATGGCATAAGATGTCAAACTCAAAAATAAATGTGTCTAGATCCTTAGATGATTTTCCTCTAAAATTAGGGAGGCTTGAGTGAGAAATATTCTTCATGGGTGAATTTACTTCAAGGGTAAGGATGGGGAATTAAAAGGTAGTGGACTCATTTATAATTTTTTCTTCCAGATGATCCTCCATGAATACTCTTCTTGTTGGTAGAACAAAAGCTTTTGACACCCACTCCTCAAATTCTTATCAATTCTTATATTTCCATGGGTATACAAGGAGATTTTATCTTATTTTTTAGGAATATATGGCTTCCTATACAATGGAGATGGTTTAGAGGTTTTAGAATATTTAGTTGGTAGCTCAACAAAGATTCTTCCTAAATTATAATATTCCATTAGCCTAGTATTTTTTCTAGTAGCAAAAAGAGTCTTGAATGCCTCCTTAGTAATAAATTTAGATGACAGAGAGAAATGAGTTCCTGATTCCTAAGTATGAGGTGATAAAGTGGGGATCCTCAAAGATGGCACATAGGGATCCTTTTTTGGGGTATGAACCTCTTCTTTTTCAAAATCTCTAGCTTGTGCTACCGACTTAGCCAAGAATTCCTCCTTTTCTACCTTTTTTTATTGACAACTATAAGTGATCTTCAAGGATTTCCTCATGTTCCTCGATTGCTGCAGGATGTATTTCTATTCTCGTAGCAACGGTTGATGATCTAGGTAGAAATATTTCTAGATGATCATGTTCTCTTTGAATTTATGTCAACCAATTTTTTTAAAAACATTTTTGTCTACCCTGCCTGCACAGGGTTAGTAATATGGGGTTTTTAAATTTTCTTTACTATTCTCCTTTGTATAATGGAAATTTAAACTATAAAAAAAAATTAATCTATAAAATAGTAAGCTCTAAAAATTAGGAAAGTAATAAACATTTAGAAACAACTACTATCAATATTGAAGATGTCTAGTGTGTGACACCCTTCCCCAATAATGGTACCAAAAATGACTATCAACATATTCACAATATAATGTACTTCTCTTGATATTTAATGAATAAGGAGAGTTACCAAAGACATATACCTTTTACTTTTTTTAAATGTCAACCCGAGGATGTAAACTTGATAGGATGACATCACTATATTGCACACTTAATCCTCTAATTTGACATTCTACTGATTGTAATCTAAGATGTTGGAAATTATACAAGGAATGAAATGATGAATTGAACACTCATACAATATCATGAATCAAATGATTACAATACTTTATGTTTGGAATTTTCTTTAAAACAATCACATACAAAGCTAAAAATCACACAACTAGAAATTAAATACTCAACACATAAGTAAAATAAGTAGCATGCTTAACTAATTGACAAATCAGATTGTCATTGCAAGACTTCCAAAGGGGGCCCTTACTCCTTTTGACTTGAGCTTCAATACTTCATTTTAAAATAATAAAATTGAATCAGAAATAGTTGCTCATATTAATCAAATGTAGCAAGGAATTGTTACAAGATAATTACAATAGCAACTATCTTACAAAATATGCTTTTGCTTTATTTCTCTAATTTATTTATAGCTAGTTTCTCAACCCTGATTTTTATATATATATATATATATATATATATATATATATATATATATATATATATATATATATATATATATATATATATATATATATATATATATATATATATAATATGGGGACTATATTATATGAAACAAAATACATTTCAAATTAAGAAACATTTAGCTATAAGATAAATTTAAATTAGTTCCTTCTGTTAAAGCTACCACTCATATAGAACTTGAGATGTTACTTTAGGACAATCCAAGTTGTTCAAACTTAACCAAATTTCTTCACTACATTCTATGAAGGTTGTTACAATTTCTTCAAGTTAGTTAATTTTAAAATCAAATTCTATTTGCTCACAACTTCGATCATGTAGTGGTTGTAGGATATTTTTTCATGATAAATCTCTTTTGTTGTAGGATAGATTTTGAATTACTATTTTGAATGTACCTATTGATTAAAAAACCTTTTAAAAACATTATAAATAAAATCACTCTATAGCAAAAGATAGATATTATATACTTGACTTTCAAAACAAAAGTATAACTATTCAAAGATACATGATAACATAATGCTATTAAAAAACATGGTTGTGTTATGATAAAAAATTATGGGAAATGGTTCAAAAACATGGTAAGCTAAAAGGGTAAATATATAAAATGTGGAAAAAAAGTATGACAATTTTGGGGCTCATTAGACATCATGGTAAAATAATCTATTGTTTACATTGTACCTCAACACTTAGGGGAAATATGTTAGAATTACCCTTTATTTAGGATAATTTATATCCTAAGTTTCTTTTTACTGTGTGAGTAATTTATATTTATGTGAATTATTAATTCACATAAATATAGACTCTATGAGGTATCACTCACTTCTTTGTGCTCCTTTAAGATTTATGAGTTACTTGCATGAGTAAATCCTTTCCCTACATGGTACACACCTCCTTTCACTTTGTAAGAGACTAGGTCACAAGTGACACATAATTAAGGGCTTGTAAGGTCATATTAGGATTCTATGTAAATCTCATTTTCCTCCTCTAAATATATAAAAGATCCTTTCTTCTCTTCTTTTCCTCACTAATAATCTCATAACTTTGTCTATTCTTCTCTTGTGCTCTTGATTCAATCTTATACTTGTGGAGATATTGGTTGCAAGCCTTCTAATAAGATCACATGAGTTTTCTTGAATACATTTGGTTTCCCACTTTAGAACTCTTGTCACTTATGGTTTTCTATTGAGAGGTAACTTAGTATTGTGAATTCTTGTTTTTCTCACACTTTCATGCTATGTTATTGATGATTATACACAGGTTAAACTAATTTATGGTATCAGAGCTATGATCATCTTATTGATGTTTTTGAAAAGTGTGTATATTTTTAAAGAGACTACATGATTATTTTATAATGGATATTTTAGACACCTAAATCTGGCCACCAATGACCTCCAACTAGGCTTTTGACCAATTTCCAATAAAGTGCATAATTTGGCCTAAAAACACTAAATCACATTAAAAGCTTTGAACGTAACATATTTAAGTGTTGATTTTTGCTAGAGTGTCATTAAATAGGGAAATAAAATTTATGGGACAACTAATTTTGATCAGATCATTTCAAGTCAAAATGCCAATTTTGCACCTAAGTGCCCTGAATTGCTCTTTTCTATCAAATCTCTTGTATAAGACATGTGCCTTTGTTATTTTCTATTGATAACATCATAAATGGGATAATGGATCCAATGAATCTAACATCACATTATAATTCCAATCCAATAAAAATTTGGACCAATAACAATGCATTTTGATTACTTTGGGTATTTTGTGCACAAAGTGCTTAATCATGCTTAAGAGCTAGTTAAACCAAATTAGAGCCTAATTAAGAATTCCATGAAAAATTGTTGAATACTTATTTGTAGAAATTAATATTGAATATTTGCTTCATCAGATGACCTCATTTCTTAGGAAGACATCCCTAAGCCATAAATGCCACAAATATCAAGATTCATGCCTTCCATGCCTCATCAATGCCCTCCATGCCTCTTAATTGTTCCTTTATCCCAAATATTGATGAACCTATCTATCAATTTTAATTTCAAAATTGGATTAATACTTATCCACACATCTCAATATTGAGATGGATGGTCATGGTTGATCCTCAAACCATTCCAAAAATCTATAAATAGGAGGCCTTGCTTAGTGAATTAAAAGTCTTGATGATGAAAAGTTATAATGCACAAATGATTCCAAAAGCTATTTAAATTAGTGTTACCATGCCAAATTGATTCCAATCCAAGCCAAGACAAAGTGACAAGGTGCCAAGGAGAAGAAGAGATAGCCAAACCTTCTTTAATGAAGACTTCATGAGCATAAGCCAAGCCAACCACTACAACAAGCATTTTAGTGTATCTAAGGAAAGTAAAAGAAGGTTTATTTTGAATTTTAGTTGTGTGTTTTATTCATGTTTATTAACTAAGATCTCTCTAGTGTCTAAGCCTAGATATGTTATGCTATTTAGTATGTTTCTTTCATTTTATTTTCATTTTGAAACTAACACGATACGAACCATCCTCTCTTGAGTCAAATTTCTAGTTCACATAATGGCACGTCTAGTAGGGGACCCAATTCATTCTACGTATGGAGAGTATGAGGTAACTTTAAAATTTTAATTTGGATGATTAAAACTCTAAGTGATTTTCTAACTTCATTTGACCATTTTTTTCTTTGTCACAGGTTTACATAGTAACCATTTTTTATTGAGTAAACTGTCATCGATCTGTATAATTATCATTGATTAGAATTAGTAAAACTAACATCAGTATACATAACCATCACTAGTTAGTAAAAAAATCATTGATCTACATAAAATTTGCCATTTCTAGTTAGAATAACTGACGATGGTCACTATGTTTTTTTACACAAACTCAAGAGCTCATTTTTCCAAGTTGGTTGTTTCATCTTCAAAAGTGATTCTAAGATAAACATCTTGATAACAATTTTTTGTACGTTTTACTTAAAAAATCATCAAAGCATGCTAAAATAGATCCTTTTAAACTTATTTTGGGGAGTTTTAAAATGAATTAAACTTTTCATTTTGGTGCTTAAAGGGAAATCATTTAGGGTGCTATTGCTTAAATCTTGTAGTTAGATTTCAAAGTTACAAATTAAGATCAAGGGGTCAAATGAACACCACCAACTCTTTCATTTGGGCTTAAAATTTAATACACTTGTCATTTTTGTTTTCAATAGTTGTTTGATCTAATTTTGTTTAGCAAAGAGAGGGGTGTTGCATGTATGCTCTTCCATTTATCCCCTTTAAGGAACCCTTGGAATCAAAAGCACCATTCCTATTACAAAAATCCTAATCCAAGGTTTAGAAATAATTTCATATAAAGCACTCCCCAAAAACTCATCAAAGTTTGGGTGACCTTAAAAATGACCCTAAATTCTTTTTATTCATCTTTTATTTCATACAAACTTGGCTTGTGAGGGGGATGCCATTACCTCCCACAAGTTATTTAGGAAAGATTTGACCTAGGGTTTCATCTTCCAACACTTACTTCATTTGGATTCATATTGGAGTTACACACAAGATGTATCTATATTTGGACATTGCACTACACTGAGCGAATAACATGATGTAGTGGTTGTAAAAAGGACTAGGCCTTTTTGCAACTAGCCAATGCCATGGTCACCCAATTTTCATGCTTGTCTTTTTCATCATTTGAAATGAAATTCATTGTGAAATTGACTCCCATAAAAACATTAAAAAAACTTTCTAGTTTATTCAATCCCACATTGACATACCCTTGCTAGGATTTGGATGATTATACTTAGTGTATTTTGGTCATTTTTGTTATGTATGTTTTAAGAATAAAACTTGTTTGTTTGTTTATAAGCCATGTCAAAACAATGTATTTGAGTTGAAGAAGGTAGTGTTATGCTGCCCAAATCATGTCAAAATATTTTGAGCCTTTTAAGTCTTTAAAATATAACATAGATCACATCATTTGATCATCTTTATGCCATTAGGCTACTCAATTTGTTTCAAGAATTGTTTACCATTGTATCAAAAACCATCTATTTCAAACCATGTTGTGTATACCATTTAGAATTTGTTTATGCATCATCATACTATCCACTTTTGTCTAGCTTGTTTGATCAAATCCTAGTTTTTAGCGTTGAGTTTTCAATTAGCCTTGTCAAGATTGGATTCAAACATTGATTGATTTCTATTTAGGCCTTAATTTATGGGGTTGATACATAGATATTCCTCTTTTGGGTTGAAAAACTTTGGTTAATTAATTACCCAAATTTAAAAACTATTGATGGTTTGCTTGTTCAATACCTATCCTTATCATTGTTTATGCTTTTATTTGGGAAAACACAGTCTTTCTTCAAAGAGCCTTTTATCTCACGACTTATGCCAACTGATCATGTTTATGTTTGATTTTGTGTGCTAGGTTTATGTCAAAGTTGTTTTCAAAATTTTTAGATTAAATCAAATCACATGATACCTTTGTTTCAAGTCTAGATTTTGATGTCATTTGGCCAAAATTCTTAACATATCTTGTTTGAGCCTAGGTTTTGATTCTACATTTGGATAAAAGACCTAGTAACTCAACTTTTCCCTTTCTTAGTTTAGACCTTCTTTGGAACACTTTAACCTAAACCTTTTACATGTTGGTTTTTATTCAGATGCTTGACCTTTTGTGTGTATGACATTAAACATTAGACATTTGATATTAGATTATTTTATGCCAAGTCTTATCACAAACTATTTTGGAGATACAAATCCATTTTAAAACCATGTTCAAGATACAACTCCACTTTCGACCAAGTTAGACCAATTTTGAACCATTTATCCTATGGACATAGTTTTTTTGGAGTTTGTAGAATTCTAAGCCTTTTTGTTTTTAGAGCTTTCATCATTTATGCAGATATGTCTAGCTATACCTATGGTGGAGTCATGTATAATCCAAATTATGATATAATGGCTATACAAAATGACTTTTATGGCTTTATTAAAGACCCCAACGATGATAATATGGTTTGTGAGATAGATTTCTATCCACTTCATAATAATCATTCATGAGAACAAAGTCACAAACTAGCTCATGATCCAAATCAAGACCTTGATTGGCATGAAGAGGATTGTGAGGAGGAATTTGAATACCCAAATATAGATAATGTTGATTAGGATGTAGATCCATACCCTCTTTATAATAGTCAATACATGGAACATAGTCAAGAACCAACTTATGAGCCAACTCACAACTGGGATGATATGGTTTATGAGGAAGACTTGAATGCTTTGGCTTATGTGAGTAATCAGGCTCCACCACATCATACCATTTCTATTCCAAGACCAAAATGTCACACCATTCCCATACTAGAACCTCATCCTTTGGCTTATGTGAGTAATCAAGCTCCACAATGCCCCTTCATCATTCCAAGACCTAGTCCTTTAGCTTGTGTAGGTAATCAAGCCCCATAATGCCCTATTATTACCATTTTAGGACTTCATCCTTTGGCTCATGTGAGCAATCATGCTCTCAAATGCCCTACCATTATCTAACCACAAGCCATTCCTCATCCAAAACTAATTCCATCTAAACCTCAACTGATCCAATCCTTCAAACACCAAACTATGTTCAAAACTAGTATTTTCCAACTCATTAGAAACCAAGACTAAGAGAACCAACCAATCTAAGATGTTTCTATTGAATCAACCATTTATTATAAGTCAACCTGTGATGAATCACCTATTGATACTATACTAGTTATTGAGGAGTCTCACACTGATGAGCTAGTTTTTATCGAGTCACTTCTTAATGATTATTATTACCTTTGGGCAAATCATTACCTCAAACATGTGAATAATTTTAAAGAGCCTATTATTGACAAGCCAATCTCTGAGGAGTTGTTTCTTAACCTTTTTTCCATCTTAGAGGAGTCCCACTTTGACAAACTATTTTTTGTGGGCCATCATAGGTTGTTACTTGTCCAAAACCAGATATTCAACAAGACATCATTATAACAGAGTACCCATTAGATGAAGAATCAGAGTTAGAATTAGGTACTATTCTTGAACTGAGATCAGATTACCATCAAAATCTAAATCAACATCAGGCTCAACATCAAATTCTTAAGTTAGAATTAGATTTAGAAGAACATGTTCATGACTATTACAACATTGGTTATACATGCCTTGCATATCAATTTGAATACATTTTTGATCCTTATATAGTTTTTGAGGATGAGTACTTTATCTTTGGCATAAGCTATCCTAGTGTCTTCTATGAGGATTATACAACCTCTCCTCATTCCATTACCATTCTACAGATCATTAACATTAACCAAAATAGCCATATCATTAACATTCCATCTCTCACAAGTGTCAATTAGGATAGATAGAATCACACTTTGTTGAATTATATCCTTGGTGATATAGCAGTTGAAGAAGAGTAAGGAGTCCAAGACCACATTCATATAGTAGAAGAACACTCTCCTAGTGAAACCTTTTTAGAGGTGCTATGGGACAATCAAAGTCAAAACTTAGCATCTTTTAGTGAAACATTTTTGGAAGCACTAGAAGAAAATCAAAGTCAAAATCTAATGTTCATTAGTGAAACCTTCTTAGACGTGATATGGGAAAATCAAGACAAATTCATTGGTGAAAACCTCTTTGAGGTACCAATAGCTAAGCACAAAAGTTCTTCACTGCTTGATGAAGATAAAATCAAAATAACTTCCAATATATAGCTTAATCAGATGGTATCTACTCTCAAGATAAAACAATAGAAAAATTTTGTGGTCCTGTTGAGAGAACAAGTCTTTGGCCCCACCACATCCAAAGTTATGTCAAATTTGGCATCAACAACATTACATATGACTGAAAGTCTTAATCTTCATTTATTTCCCCATCATTATACATTTTATTATCATCTACCATTCCATTTCATTATCAAACCTACCATCCATTAAATATCCTTGTTTACCATCCATGGTTGCACTTTTATTTATAGAGGCTACAAAGATACCTTGTCTCGATGTTTGAAAGAATCAGAATCAATGACCAACCAAGATCATAAAAGCATTCTCAACATCCAAATCTATAGGTAATTATTGATGGAGTAGCTATTAAAATGAGGTATGGGATATAAATTAACATTATCAAGTATTATATTTTTATCATTTATTTTTTAGGACATGCATCTCCCCATCAATAAGAACAATAGAATCAAAAAACCACACTCGGGCCAAAAACATGTACCATGTTGTTTTACATTCCCGTGACATTACCATTGTTACATATGCATTTGCCATTATTGTATATTCCTACTATTCACCTTGTCACTTAGGGGAAAACCCTCTTACCATTTAATACATCCTATCATTCGATTCCTATCTAGACCAAACCCTATTTTTAGTCATCCTATCCAATCCTACTTTGATCTTAACTCATTTGGTTCTTCCCATACCTTTTGTGAGAGGATTATGATCAATTTTTAATCCTACAATGATAGTATATGAAAGTAGTGTGATAGTTGATCTAGCAAGATATCTTTCATTTTCCATCCTGTATCAAGCTTGTTTATGTGAGCCTAATTATAACTGCCTATGGGTAAATCAATGTTTCACCAGTCTTGTTACTAATTATAACTACCTATGGGAAAATTAGTATAATTGACCTATTAAATTGTATCCTAGTTATAACCCCCTATGGGTAAACTAGGGACAACACTTGTTTATCATGCATTTCTGCATCACCTAGCCATTACTATTTTTATTTGACTAGCCATTTACTGAATTTAAGAACTTATTGGGACCTAGTTGGTTTTTCCCTGCCTTTTGTGTGGATGGAATTACTATTGACTTGAATTCATACTCTAGGATTATGTGGGTCATGCTCAATTCATGTTGAGGTCACCTTAGTCCCCCTTTCCATACACTCTCACTATTTTATGAGAACCTAAGCCAAACACTCTCACCATTTTATGAGTAGGTATCTTGTCATTCTCTAATGAGTTGAGATTTCCCAAAATGTCAAAAACATTTGTCTTGTCTAAGCTTAGTCGGTTATCCTTGATCTACCTTACTGGGGCATGGTCATTGCTATGATTCTTTTTTTTGATTTTGTTTTCAAGCTTTCTATTTATTTGTTTATTTTAGGTTATTTTTTTGTTTATTTATTTATTTATTTGTTTGTTTGTTTGTTTACCTATTTGTTTGATTTCAACATTTTTGCCTCAACTCGGTCTATATGCATTCATGAGTGATTCCTCAAACACATTATTCTTGAGTCTACCCATATTCATACGTTAATATTATCATCATGGTATTTATCATTAGTGTATTATTTTTGAGGTTTATTAGATCGATAGTCAGTCCTTATGCATATTTTGGGATAGTATTCATGGTGTTCTATCATGAAGCCTACCATCATATGCTATATCAAAAATTAGCTTAAAGAAGGTCTACAATCAATGGAGCCATAGAAGTTTCTCCTTAGTACCTTGGCAAATACTTCCACCCTTGATAAAATTAACCCAATGACCATTCTAGTTGTATCACTGTTAATAAGGATGAGCATCTCCTTGTTGGCAGGTACAACTGAGTCATTCACACTAATCAATATTATTCTTTTATTCATATATTTCATTAATTTTCACCCACTCATATTTAATCTATATTCTAGGTTATATCCCTGAGTTATGCTTGCTAGTCAACCCTAATTGGGGCATAATCATCTTTAGCCAATCTAGGTCCTCTTAATGATTATAACTGCTTATGGGAATATCATTATTTTGACTTATATTCTTGATTATAATCACCTTTAAGAAAATCATTATCCTTTTTACATCAATATAGGCAAGCATTTTCTCATTTGGATTAATCTCAACCATAGGTAAATTCCACCTTTCTTCTTATTTCTTTTCAAGGGACCATCCATCAACAAATGTGATGACCACTCCCTCGAGGGGGCATCATCATAAGATTCCTAAAAGCATTTGGATATTTATTATTTAAACCATCTTCTTTTTGGCATATAGACTATCTCTCATTATTTAAGAAGACATTGTTATGCTTATAGCTTGCAATGCCTTTCGAAATAGGGGCAAGTTGTAAACACCTAAATCTAGACATCAATGATCTCAAAATAGGATTTTGACCAATTTCTACCTAAAGTGCACAATTTGGAGTAACAACACTAAATCATATTAAAATATTTGAACTTGACATATTAAAGTACCGATTTTGGCTAGAGTATCATTACATAGGGCAATGCAATTTATGGGCCAGCTAACTTTGATAAGATCATTTCAAGTCAAAATGCTAATTTTGCACCTAGGTGCCCTAGATTGCTCTTTTATATCAAATATCTTGCACAATACATGTTATTTTTTAATTTTATATTTATAACATCCTAAATGGGACAACAGATATAATGCATCTAACATAGTATTCTAATTCCAATCTACTCAAATTTTCTTGTGTAGTCTCAACATCCAAATCTATAGGTATTTATTGATGGAGCAACTATTTAAATGAGGTGTGGGATAGAAATTAACATGATAAAGTATTCTATTTGTATCATTTATTGATTAGGACATGCATCTCCCCATTAATAAGAACAACATAATCAGAAACCACACTTAGGCCAAAAACATGTACCATACCATGTCATTGCCATGCCATTGTCATTGTTACATGTCTTTTTACCATTGTTGCATATACAAACCAATAACCTTCTCACTTGGGGGAAACCCTCTTACCATTTTTTTTCAATCTATCAAAAACCATCATTATCCATAACAAGACCATACCATCCTATAATTCCATTCCTATCTAGACCAAAGCCTACTTTTAGTCATCCTACCCAATCTTGTTTTGATATTGGTTTATTTGGTTCTTCCCAAATTTTTTTTGAGAAGATTATAATAAAGTTTCAACAATCAATGAAGTCAATGTCTACAATGACACTTTATGAAAGTAGTGTGATAATTGATCTGGCAAGATATCTTTCATTTTCCATCCTATATCAAGCTTGTTTATGTGAGCTTGATTATAACCACCTATGGGAAAATCAGTGTTTCACAAATATTACTACTAATTATAAATTCCTATGGGAAAATTAGTATCATTAACCTATGCCATTATATCCTAGTTATAACTACCTATGGGCAAACTAGGGGAAACACTTGTTTATCATGCATTACTGTATCACCTTGTCATTACTATTTTCATTTGATTGACCATTTGCTAGATTTGAGAACTTATTGGGACCTAGTTGGTTTTTCCCTACCTTTTATGTGGATGGAATTACTATGAATTGAGTTCACTCTAGGACTATGTAGGAAATGCTTGATACTTGTTGAGAATAACTCAGTCACCCTTTCCACCACACTCTTGCCATTTTACAATCAACCTAAGTTCGAACACTCTCACTATTTAGTGTCTCATCATTCTTGATCGAGTTGATATACTTCAAAAAATTCCAAAAACATTTTTAAAATCATTATAAAAAACCAAAAACATTGCCTATTTTTTTGCCCTAAGGATTCTAGGAACCCTTACTAAGTTGCAAGTAAACCACTTGTCACTTAGTTTCCCCATCCTTTTTGTATTTTTCTCTCATGCACTTGCCATTTTTTAAGACCATTCCTATTCTTCTATCACATTCTTCCTATTCCCTGTGAGAACTACATTTGGCCTAAAGTTTTTATTGGATATTACATCTATGGAAATATGTAGGCAATGTCCACTTGCCTAGTCCATATGGAGATAGCTCGACCACTCCCTTCCATTTATTTTATTCCCCCATTTTGTTCATTTTTTAAGTTATTACCTATTTTTTAAGGGCAATGTTCGTATGATTTATGTTATGTTGTTTGCGTTATTTATTTGTTTGTCTCTACTTTTTTTTATTTTTTTATTTACATATTTGTTTGTTTTTAGCATTATTGCCTTGATTCAATTTATATGTATTCATTGGGTGATTCCTTGCCCACACTTATACTCAAATTCATCCATATTCATATGTTTACATTTTCATCATGGTTTCTATCATTGGTATATTTTTTCTATTTGAGTATTAGATTATGAGAGTCAGTTTATATGCATATTTCATCCAAGTCCTCATGATGTTATACCATGATGCCTACCAACATGTGCTACAACAAACCTTATCTTCAAAAAGTCTATTCAACAATGGTGGCATTAACATATTTTTGGCATTGACATCCTGATTCAATCCCAATCATATCCCAAATAGATTAATTAAGCATAAAAGAATTTTAACCTTTATTAATTTAGACAAACATCTCCCTACTAGTAGGTTGTTCCAATTCATAATTACCCTCTATGTTAAGTTATCATCATCCTTGACCAAGTTTGTCATGTTTGCCATAATTAGGTTCTAATGATTATAACTACCTATGGAAAATAATTATACATCATTCCACCTATATTTCTCAATGATTATAACTTCTTTTGGGAAAATAATTATGTTCTCACCAAATTTACTTTTCCCATCCAAATAGGGGCATGTTGTTATCTTGTTTATCTACCTTAACTTGGGTAGCATTATCTTGTTTTTCTATTCTAACTGGGGAAGCTCCATATTCTCAATGATTATAACCACCTTTAGGTAGATAATTATGTTTTCATACCATGTTACCACTATCGAGGTACAATGCTTATAACTACCTTTGGGCAAACCATTGTACACCATCCCACTTGCATTCTCAATGATTTTAACTACTTTTTCAAAATCATTATGTTTTCACCCCATCATATTTCCCTTATTTAGTCCCTCATTTCACTTCTTTCTTTTTGAGGGACCATTTGCCAACCTCCTTGTGCCAACCACTCCCTTGATGGGGCATCATCCTAGGCTTCTCAAACATCATTGGAGCTTTGTTATTCAACCACCATCTTATTTTTGGCATACATGCCATCTCTAATTATTTGAGAAGACATTATTGTGCTTATAGCTTGCAACACCTTCCCAAATATAGGAAAATTGTAGACACCTAATCTAGCCACCAATGACCTCCAACCAGGATTTTGACCAATTTTCACCTAAAGTGCACAATTTGGCCTAAAAACACTAACTCACATTAAAATATTTTAACTTGAAATATTAAAGTGATGATTTTGGCTAGAGTATCATTAAATGAGGCAATGCAATTTATGGTCAAGCTAACTTTGATCAAATAATTTCAAGTTAAAATGCCAATTTTGTACCTAGGTGCCCTAGATTGCTCTTTTCTATCAAATCTCTTGCACAAGACATGTACCTTTGTTATTTTCTATTAATAACATCCTAAATGGGATAATATATATAACGCATCTAAAATTTCATTCTAATTCTAATTTAGTCAAATTTTAGACTAATAACAAGGTATTTTGATCAAGTTGAGTAATTTGTACACAAAGTTCTTAATCATGCTTAAGAGCTAATTAAACCAAATTAGAGCCTAATTAATAATTCCATGAAAACTTGTTGAATACTTATTTTTGGAAATGAATATTGAATATTTGCATCATCAGGTGACCTCATTTCTTAGGAAGACATCTCTAGGCCATAAATGCCACAAATATCAGGATTCATGCCTCTTATGCCTCATCAATGCCCTCCATGCCTCTTAATTGTTCCTCTATCCCAAATATTGATAAGCCTATTTATCAATTTTAATTGTAAAAGTAGATTAATCCTTAGCCACATATCTCAATCTTGAGATGGACGGTCATGGTTGATCCTCAAACCATTCCAAAAATCTATAAATAAGAGGCCTTTCCTACTAAATTAAAAGTCTTGATAATGCAAAGTTATAATGCACAAATGATTCCAAAAGCTATTTCAATTAGTGTTACCATGAAAAATTGATTCCAATCCAAGCCAAGCCAAATCCACAAGGTGCCAAGGAGAAGAGGAGATAGCCAAGCCTCCTTTGATGAAGACTTCATGAGCAAAAGTCAAGCAAGCCACTACAACAAGTATTTTGGAGCATCCAAGGAAGGTAAAAGAAATTTTATTTTTCATTTTAGTTGTGTGTTTTATTCATGTTTTTTAACTAATCTCTCCTTAGTTTCTATGCCTAGAGATGTTATGCTAGTTAGTGTGTTTCTTTCATTTTGTTTTCATTTTAAAACTAAAATGATACTAACCATCCTCTCTTGAGTCAAATTCCTAGTTCACATATCTAATCCTTTATATTTATTAAAATACATTTCTCTCTCCTTATCTACCTTTAGTGGTATCTAACTCCTTTTTTTAGGTTTTTTAGTCTCATTAAAAAAACATTTCTTTTAACCTTTTTTTAACAAAAAAATTGTTTTTTAGTCATTTATTACTCATATTTAGTTTTTATTTAATGAGCAATACATTTTTTTAACATCTCTATTTTATTCACAAATATATATGTTTTTTCCCATTAAATTAATTTAATCTCTTCTGGTGTTTTTAGACTAATCTCTCTTATCAATATATTGGTTAGCTTTTTATTGAGTTGTGTAGGACTGAAGTATAGCTTCTTAGGGCATCACCCTTCCTAGTATGAACCCCTTAGCTTACCTTCTCTCTTAGCATGAATAATAAGACTTATAAACAACCTGTCCTTCCCACCTATGCACTATTTTTCTCAACTTTGCCTTTTTTTGGTATTTCCTCTAGCTGGTGATTACATTCTCCTAGTTTAAGCATTAAAGTCATTCTCTTATGATATCTTTTCTCACCATCACCCCTTCCAAGTGTACCCCTTTTTATTCCTCTATGATTATTTATTTTTTATGAGGCTTTTCCTTCCCATATATTTTGTCTAGATCCATTCTTTATTTTGTCTTACCTATTTTAGAGGAGTATAAAACTCTAGACCAGCCATATAGCCTACCTTCTATAGTGCCTTCTTCTCTAAGGAAGTCATTTCTCTATCTGATCTTCTTTTTAAGTTGTTTTTCTAGTTATAGCCATTAGCATGGCTCTAAAGGTGACATTATTTTGTTCCTTGGCATCCCTCTTTGCTTGGAATCTACCTTTCACCTCACCACTTACCCCTCTGAATCACCATCCATTAGCTTCTGATTACTTTGTTCAAAAATTTAAATTTACTTCTACACTTGACATCCCTCTCTATAGTGCATTCATTATATTAGGGTACATTTTATTTTTAATGCTCCTTCACTTTTTTAATATGTGCTTTGCCTTTTTTCTATAGATTCACTATGATATAAATGTGTGTTGCCTTGAGTATCAATTTATTATCAATAAATAAATATATTTATCTTCTTGTCTATATTTTTAAAACTTTAGTTTAGTTACTTTTTAAAAACTTGCATTTTCTTATTTTAGTTTGTTCTCACTTTGCTTTTTCCAATCTAAATATCTAAGTGAGACTTGTACAAAGTAGTGTATGAATTTAAACAGATAAACAAAAAAAAACTCCACCTTAAATTAATTCATCAAGCTTGGTTGTCTCAAAAAAAAAAAAATACAATCATTTATTTACTTATCCAAGAGAAATAAGTTTTTTTATATTTAAAGACACTTCTCTTTTACAATTCCTTGTTTAAGTCATTTATTAAAGGAGAATTTTATTTAAGTATTTATTCATTGGCCTTTAATTTTTTTTTTTTAAAAGAACTTTTTTATTTGATATCATATTTTTTGTATCAATTTGGTAAGTTTTTATTGTAATTCTCTATCCTTTTTTTGGCTCTCATTTATTACTAGCTATCTATTTTTCATTCTAGCAAACTCATTCCTTTGATTTCTTATCCATCCTACACCTTTGTTGTCTAAGTGATTTTTTTACCTATTCACTTTATGGTCATTTCATGAGCTTTCAAGGCACAATAACTCTTTTTTTTTTGAATTTAAACTCACATCCACTAATTAACATTTATGAAAATCTCATATGTAATATATTTTCACTTTAAAAAATTTGGTGTGCATAGTAGATGACACAAACCCCCAACTGGATATAAAGACTGCCTCTACCAAAATTTAAGAAAAATGGCAAGTGTAAAATAATAAGGCCTTAATATTGATTGGCATGGTTATGACTCCTGAATTTCATGTCTGCATTGATGGTTTTTCTCTTACTTCCACTACTTGGACTAAACGTAAATCTATTTATAACATTGTGAATGTATTTTGTAAAATTTAAATTCATGATCAATTGCCCAAATTTAAAATACAATGACTTTAAAACTATGAATTATTTCTTGAATAAATTTCATTCTTTGCACTCTCAATTAGCTGGTTTAGGTGTTAAACTTATAGACTTAAATTTGATTCATATCATCATTAAAAAGTGTTTACCTTGACATTTTCAATAGTATATTACTAATATTCATTCATAACTAGATTTTTTTAGTTTATCTGTCTTGTTAATGTTTGAATTATTTTTTACTTTATTACATGAAGAAAAACAAAAATTTATTCAATTTGGTAGTCTTAAGGCTAATGAATAGGATTTTTTTTCTAAATACCAACATAAGAATAGAAAAGAACATGTTAATTCCAATAATACACAAGAAAATAAAGATTAAAAATCTAACTCTAAATCTAAGAAAAAGTTAGAGTGTAATTATTATGACAAAAATATTCATAATGAAGATCCCTAATTTAAAAATAAACGTGATATGAAAAGTCTAAATATTAAGTTCAAAGAAAATGCTAGCACTAGTAACAATTAGACTCAAGAAAAATAAAAGTCTAATACTAGAGTTGTTTTTACTTGTGATTTGTGTGTTTCTCATATTGAATGGATTGTTAATTCTAGTGCTACTCAGAATATGGCATCTAATGCTCAATTTTTTACTTATTTAGAAGCATATCTTTCTAATAATCATTTAAGTCTTGTAAATCATTCTTTTTATAATGTTGTAGCTATACAAAATATTAAAATCCCTAATGATGAATTACATAATGTCTTGTTTGTTCCTGATTTGAAATTGAATTTAATTTTCATACCTCAATTATGAAAACATGACTATAAATTAGAATTTATTAATCATACTTGTTATGTAAAATATACTAATCAATATTTTCAAGTAGTTGTTACTAATTTTCTAGACAATGATAATTTGTTTAAATTTACTGGATTCTCCTCTCCCTCATCCTCCCATGCTTTTCTTGTTTCTAATGATGCTAAGTTGCGACATAAAATATTATGACATATCAATTACAAAATTATTTCACTTATGAATAAACTTAATACGGTTATTTGATAGTTTGAATTATCTTATTCATACACATCCTTATATTATCTTTTCTATTAGATTGGTTTCATGCTTTATGTCTAAACCTCATGCTACTCATTTTTAATCCGTTAAAATAATTCTTCATTATATTAAAGGTAATTTAATTTTTGGCATCGAGTATACCTCAAATAACATTTTTTCTTTGACAAGTTATTTAGATTTTGATTGGGTTGGTGATCTTAATGATCATAGATCCATAAGTGGTTATTACTTCTCTATGGGTTCTGACACCATTTCATGGAATAGTAAAAAACAAACTACTGTATTTTTATCTTCCATAAAAGATAAGTATAAATCTTGTAGTCATGCTATAAAGGAAGAAATTTGGCTTAGAATACTTCTTGTAGATTTGGACCACCCTCAAAATTTGGCTACCTCAATTTTTGATGATAATCAAAGTGTCATTGCCTTAGCAAAAATTTTAGTTTTCCATGCAAGGTCCAAGCACATTGAGATTCAAAATCAATTTAAATTAAAACTTCTTGAAGACAATAAAATTCTTATGTCTTTCTATCTTACTGAAGAACAAATGGCTAATATCTTCACTAAGCCACTATGTAAAGATAAGTTTGTCTTCTTTTTTATAACAAGTTATGATTGAAGTAAGTTATCATCAAGGGGGATAGTTAGTGTTGTTTCCTCCCTTATTTGTTTTTAAACCCTAAATAATATTTAAGGGGGAGTGTTATAATTACCCTTTATTTAGGATAATTTATTTTATCCTAAGTTTCTTTTTTTATATGATGAATTTATATGTATGTGAATTATTAATTCACATAAATATAGATTTCATGAGGTGTCACTCACCTCTTTGTTCTCCTTTATGATTTAGGAGTTAATTTCATGAGTAACTCCTTCCCCCACATGGCACACACCTCCCTTCATTTTTTAATGGACTAGAACACATGTGGCAAACACTTAGGGGGCTTGTAAGTTCATAATAAGATTCTATGTAACTCTCATTTTCCTCTTCTAACTCTATAAAAGATCCCTTTCTCTCCTCTTTTCCTCACTAATAATCTCATATATCTCTCTATTCTTATATTGTGATCTTGATTCAATCTTGCACTTATGGATATTTTGGTTGCAAACTTTCTAATAAAATCATGTGGGTTTTTATCTGATACATTTGATTTCCCACTTTAAAACTCTTGACACTTATAATTTTCTCTTGAGAGGTAACTTAGTATTTTAAATTATTTTTTTCTCACACTTTCATGTTATGTCATTGATGATTATTCTTGGGTTAAAATCCTTCACAAAATCTTTCCCTTGTGAATCCAATCTATGTCATCCTTGTCTATATTATTCCTCTATCCATATTATAATGTCTACTCATCATATGCCATCATATCATGCATCTTATTGTCTCCATAATTTATTCTAGTCTTGAATTTCATAAGGGAGTGGAAGATGTCTTGAGACTTGTTCTGGAATCATCTTGGCATATCCTCTAATAAACACTCAGGAAACTAGATATTTGGTTCCTTCATGATGTGGTCATTGGCAATCCCTAGTGCATTCTTCCTTGGTCTTCATCCCCTTTTTAGCGTCACCCTCATCATTTTGTCATCCCATCCATTATTCCATCTGTACTTATCTTATTTTATAGGATTATTATTTAATTTTCTAGTAACATCCTCTGTATATTATACATACATATCCCAAAAGACCTAAAAATTGAAATATTATAAAAAACCTAAAAATTGAAGCATTCCAAAAGACCCTAAAAATTATAAAATATTCAAAAATGAAAAAACCTCTCAAATGTCTTATCTTATGTCATCTTGTCCTATGTCCTAAATATCATCTTGTCATATTTCATTGTCTTATATCCTAGTGGTCTCATCATTTTATCATCTTGTCTTGTCTTGTGCCCTAATCTTGACATTTGAGTCCTTATTCACAACCTTATCCTAATCTAAGTCTTTAGTTTACTCAAAATCTATACCCATGTCCAAATCCCTATCCCTAATCCACCTTCACATCATGATCATCATGACCCTCTTCATTTAATACATCACTTGATCAACCATTCCATCAACTCTCATTAGGACAACATACAAGACACTAATCACAACACATCCTTATGTATATACTTGTGTGCTCTATGGTGTTTGAATTGATTTGATCTTGTAAATATATGATTGTCTTACATTTTGTTTTTTGTCTATGTTAGTCTTGCATCATGTATCATTTTTTTTGGGAAATGCATGAGGATGATATGATGGAGCCAAAAAAGCTATAATAATGATTTTAGGTTCCCTCAATGTGAAAAGTTTGGTATTTTCCCCTTTTATAATCATACACTTTGGCATAATGTACTCTTGGTCATAATTATATCATGAGGCATACTACCAAGTGCTATATATACATTAGATTTTTTAGACTATGATGAGCCTTATTACAAAAATTATGGATTGAAAATAGACTGAACTCATCATTTCCTCTCTCACATAACTAATCATCTTAATCCCATCATCAAGTCGATCATTCCAGTCCACTCATCTAATATCCAATCATTCCTCCAAGCCCTTTATGATCACATCTATATCATCTAGTCAATCATCTATATCTCTAGTCAACATCTGAACATCTAATAACTCTCATCATTTTTCCTATTCTCTATCACTTGTCATAACTTTTAACATCCCATATCTGATCATTTATCTTAGTCCTTTATATTTAATTCTATCATCTAGGGCTACTCATCTAATATGTAATCATTCCCCAAAATAATTTATCATCTAATATATATCAAAATTAATATGTCTAACATTTATCATCATCATCATCATCCTCTAGTCTATCTTATCATCTATCTAAACTACATTGGCCTGATATCTTTTTATACTACGTAGGTAGTACTTAACCACATGGTGTGCCTAAGGCCAACTCAACCACTTCACCTCTTCCCTCATCATTCATCATCACATCTCTCTTGGACCTCATCATCTTCAAGTCTTGCAACATTCAAATCTTTGAGTTATAATATCAATCATTCATCAATCAGTATATTGATTAATCACCATCCCCATAATCACTTCTTTAATCTTTCTATTATTTTCTTGTATTTATCAATTGGGTCTAACAAGTCGTAACTTTCATATTTTCTTCTATCAGTCATCCATTATCACTGATTGGTCAATTCATCATTTAAAAGTTTATGATTTCCTTCTTCGATTGGGGCATGAATAGAAGTGTAACTTTATTATCTTCTCTCGATTTCTTTCATGTGTCTTTTTAATGGGCATCATTGCTATTAATCACATTGTGGCTCATTTATTTGATGCAATGTATTCTAATTATTCCTTTCACATTTTGGTCATTTGATAATATCATTTATTCTCTCATACCATTCATCATATAATTTGACTTTAGCTTTGATTTACACTCATCATTAATCTTATCAAATTTTCTTATTTTGGCCTGATTATCTCCCATGTATGTGTCCTTGCTTGGGATATGTCTAAAGCTCATGGCCTTCTCTATAAATCGTCTTGGTCCACATATCTCCTTGATATATGTCCTTACCTAGGATACATTGAAATATTAAATCCTTTTATCTTATCATCATCATGTTATGGACATCATCAATTTGTAGCTAATTGCTCATATCAATTTAATCTTCTTCATCAGTCACACATCTAGCATCTCAACCCCTTATCTATTCACACATCCCACCCCTCATTTTTTATTTCAAGTGGCCATCTATATCATTATTATTTGTATGTCCCTCAAGGGGGCATAATTTCCACTAACATCATTTATTAACAATCATCACATTCATCCATGAGTGTATTTATTCTTTAAAATATCATTCATTCTTTAAAATATCATTACTCCTTCAACTTCATCCACTTGCAATGCCCTTTCAAAGAGGGGGAAAATGTATTTACCTAAATTTGTGTCATTTATTGTTAATAATATTGTTATTAGTTGACAATTATTTCATCTATTAATTGTATATCTCATCTAATTGCATCTAGCTTCATCTAATTTATTCTTACTAACCTTTTCCTAGTCATTAGCCTAATTTCCCACTAATTCTATACTCACCTAATAACCTTACCTCATCCCACAAATCTATTAATTATTTTAATCATGTCTTATTTGTCAACTAACCCCACTTGACCATTATATTAAAATTTAAAATTCCAATTCCACCTACCCTAGCCTATTCTTAGGCTATCCTAAATCACTAGTCCCTAATCACCCATCTAATCACCTCATCTAACCACCTACTAATCCCTATTAACCCCTAATAAAATCTAGAAGCATCTAAAATATAGAGCCTTCTCTAACTTATAGAATTCTATAAAACTATAGAGTTTTAATGAATTTAAAATTCATTTTAATTCTTCTCCATCACCCTATAAATAACCAAGCATGGATCTTGGTTGAGCCAATGATTAATACATATAAGCTCTCTTAGCCTTCATACTATCATTTAATATATGAGTCCATGCCATCCAAGTATCTTGATCAAGCCAACATCATTCTAAAATTCTAAATCTATCCATAGTAATCCAACAAGCAATTTAAATCCTTGGAAAATCTATTTGAAGATCTTAGAGAGAAGACAAGAGAAATGAGGTAATGGTAAGAGTTTTATTATAATTTATAATTTGCTTCCATATTCTCTCCCTTTGATGTTTTTGTATATTTTGGGTTAAATTTACTATAACTAGTATATTGAATCCATAGCTCAAAGTTTAAAAGCACACGCACAATATCATATTTGATGTAAAATTTAGTTTCATATAGGTTGATGAAACATATGGGAGTTGAATGGATACCTTAAATATTTCAACACATAGAATAAAATGTCAAGAAGACAAAGAGACATAGTCTCTTTGCAACTTGTATATACTTTGCTTTTGTAAAGGAGATATGAAAATGAAATAGAGATAATTTTATGGATCAAATTGAATATATAATCTATTATATAATTTCTCATAAAATTATATGAATTCATCTTGAATTGATTGTATATTCCTTGAAAATAAATGTATTCTTGCATGCTTCTTAAGTTTGAATTTAATATATGCTAAGAATGATAATAAGTTCATATATTTATATGGTGAGCAATAATAAATTTATGCATGTGAAACTACGCTACATTTAGCCTTAATTATATCTATAGTATCTTATATAAATTTAGAGTCTCGTCATAACATTCAAAAACTAAAATGTATAAAATTTCTTGATGAGTGATTACAAGGATCATTGATAGTAAACAACATATAAAAAAATACAGTATATATATGAGATCATAATCTATGATAGAAAGTTTGATATTGCACTGAGAGTATGCATGGATCACATTTTTTTGAGGGTAAGTTTATTTTCCATGGTTTTTCTTCACTATTTCCTGATATGTAGAGACCATTTATGAATATTATTTTTTAGTATTTTGTCTTGTTAGTTTATTCTTGTGATAAATAAATATTGGTTCAATACCTTTGTTTCATTATATCTACCTTGAAATAAAATTTTGTACTGTAAGATAATGTAGGGGAATCATTATGTTGAGGTGGTTTCATTGATTTAATTTTTGTGTTGATCCAATCTATTATGTGTTTAGAATTCATGGACCAATAATTTTGTATTATGTAAGGTATTTGTATCATCTTTTCCATGTATTTTATATGTTATTTCTTGAGATGTAGAGAATGTGTATTGTTTTTATTAAGTTTTTTCTTCTTCTTTATATGTCCTTGTGATAAAGAAAATATTGTTTTAATTCCTTTATTTCATTGTATTTGCATAAAAAAATGTTGGAGTGTAGGAAATTATAGGGGAATTATTATTTTTAGGTGGATTACTTGGTTTTTAATTAGATTTAGAATTCATGGACTAATAGTGTGTATTAGACAGGGTATTAATTTTTTATCTACTATTTTCATGTCATACAATTTTAGTGGTTCACATAGATTTTTAAATTTTCTCAAACAAAATAATTTGTTTTTTAATTAAGGTGGTCAATGTATTTATTTCATTATCTCTATGTGTGTGTACATGCATGTGTGTGCATGCATGTACACACATACACACACATGTTGATGTGGGTTTTATGCACACCAAAAAATATTATGAGGTAGCCTCTAACATTTTAGGATCAATGAAAATATTATCTCCAAGAAACAAGTTATGTGGTATTCAATTTTTTAAATATCTTGGTGGTGGAATACAGGTGAGTAATAGGTTATTTACCTTATATTGTTAGAATGTATGGACTCTAAAAGAAACCAAATTATGCTTGAGATGGTTGGGTGGATGTTAACATAAGGTGGACTAGATAAAAAAAGTATAAAATGAGGGAAAGGTATGGTAGAAAAGAGGGTATGTAAACCAAATATATATGATAACCTTTTAAAATGTATCCTAAATTATGTGTTGGACAAGTTTCTTACCAATTTTTTCTATTATCACATAAACACACAGACACATTTATGAAACAAATATTGTAAACTTCACTATAACCAAAAATTTCTACCAATGTCTAATTGAAATTGTATATCTTCCAAGGGAAATTATGATTAATAAAAATAAAGAAAAGAATTATATATAGATAAATCTAAATAATTATAATTAAATTAATTATACACAACCCAAAGATTAAAAATACTATAATGATAAAACTTCTTCAATAAATTTGTAGACACTATTTATGAATTATATAACACTTTTATCTTGTACACTTCATAAATAAATATCATAGATGTACCTATTGGAGAGTTTTTAGTGATGTCATGGTGATGTCATGGAGTGTGATAATTTTTTTGATAGCTTAAGTAACAATGACAAAGTGTGCAATATGCTTGTCCTAGTGTGCTTGAAGTATGATTGGTTGATCTCTAGAGTTTGACTGGTTAGAGATGTTTAGGGATGAGTATGGTGGTTGGATCATATCAAAAAGGTCCCTAAGATGTTATCTATGCTTTTATTGATTGTGTGCATGAGTTTAATTCATCTGGTTGATCATAGTTTTCATATAGACAATTTGGGTCTAGTACCAAAAAATATGAGTAGGCAATTTGATGTCATCACCATTACCACATGAGAATGAGTCAAGGGGAATTGGTCATATAGTTGTGATCAAATTTATACCTAGTTTTTATGTGATAAATCTCATGTCATTCATTGAATCATGGTCAAATATATGAGGGTGAAAAGTTAGCTTCTAAGACAAATTTCACTATTTTCTCATACTTAGCCAAATTTACAATATGGCTAGAAAGAGCCGAGTAAGCAGTTTGATGATAGAATATCTCACATGTGGATGTTTAAGGAGAGGGTGATCATATTTTTTTATTAAATTTTATACTTAGTTTATTTATTCTAATTTTTAGATCATGCAATGAAGTGTGTGAAAATATATACATATATGCAAAGTTGGGCTTCAAAGTAGTTTGACTATGTTTTTCCATAGATAATTTTGCAATATGGAAGAAAGATCTAAGTGAGCATTTTGATGGTAATTTATATTTCAAATGTAAATGTTTCAAGATAAATTAATCATATGGGTTTGTTTAGTTTTGAGCGTAGATGATTTTCACTAAATTTGAGATCATGCATTAAAGCATGGTAAAAGTTATGCTTGCTCAAAGTTGGTCTCCCAAACATATTTGGACATAGTTGGCTCTGTGATAAAATATTTTGAGAAGGCATTTTAATAGATTTATATATTACATGTATGAGGGTTATATGAGTAGTGTGTTTTTATGGTTGAATTATCCTTTGCGAGGAGATCATCTGGTCCAAATTTGAGATCTTGCATCGAACCATAGAAGAAGTTATTAAGGATAAAAAATGTCTACTTAGGCATATTGAAAGGGTCCCCATACTTGGTCATTTTTGAAAGTGTTAAAGATTAAAAAAAAATAGTGCATGTTTCTCCAAGAAGTTAGGAAGTATCAAGATGAGGATAGTTTCATGATGTTTAATGATTGAAAAAAGGTATAGGATAAGGATCTAATGGTGAGCGTTGATCATTAAAGACGGATCACATTGAGTCAACATTTTGAGATTGCATGAGATGAGGTCAAATTGATAGAGGTTTAATGATTGAGCACTAATACCTATTTATTAAATATCAAAATATATTGATGGTGCCTATTCAATCTAAGAAGTGAGGACACAAGATGCAAGCATAGTGATCAAAGTTTAATTGTGAATATTTACATTTGAATATTTGAATTTCTGAAGGAAAAAACAAAGTGATAGAGGACTCTGAGGCACATCTAGAAATATGGATTTTAAGATATATAAGTGTGTACAGATAAATATTTTGAGCTCCAAAGTTGACTATGTTTTCATATATATTCTAAAAGTGACCTAAGAAGGATATTCAATCTTATGTAGATGTTATTTCGATGTTTGATGGTGAATTAGCTATTGGTGATTATTGTAGACTCTATGAGGATTATCTAGTGAGTATTTTATAGGTGTGATCAATATATATTAAATATGAATAATGCTTAAGAAGTTGACTGTATGTTCAGTAATGGTGTTCCTATGTATAATATCTCTATTTGGGTTAATTAAGCATACACAGAGGTGATTGTGATAATTCAAGGATGTCCTAAGGGACATAAGGAGTGGACCCATATATTTTAAATTGGTCTTGTGTTATTTTTTTGTTTGATGGTGTGCTGAATGGATGAATGGCTCTCCATGAGACCTATAAGATCTACAAGGGCCTTTTCAAAAAGGTGTAGCTACTTAAGTGTGACCCATATGAGATGCCTTAAGGATGAAGTCATATATTATGGATAAAAAATATTATTATGGACTTTATAATTCATGACTACTCTATAAATAGTGAAACCAATTATGTAGGGTTATAGATTTGGAAGTGTGAGACTTGGATGTGAGAGAGTTGAAGAGCGAAGGAAAGCAGAGGAGAGTGAGAGTGCCCAACATTTGGGTTGATGAGAAGAGAAGATTAAAGAATGTGTGTATGATTTTTAGATCATTTTTATGATGATAGTATACTATTCTTATAGTTTAAATTTGTGCAAAAATATTTAAGTGTGTATATGAGTACTGTTTGAGTGAAGGAGAGAGGTTATAGAATGCCTATGTGAGAGACTTGTTTGAGAAAGAGATAGAGTTTCTAAAATTGTCAAATAATTAAGAGGTCCATCATCATATGTTAAAGACATCAATTCTAAGGTGGATGTGTTATTTATAAGGAGGGTATAAAGGAATTAATCTTCCTTAGGGGTAGTTACTCCTTATGAAATAGGGTTTCAGTAAAGACCTTTGATTAGAAGGACTTGATCAAGGTTGTAGGTCAAAAGGACTTGGATGAAGGTTCTTGATCAGAAGGAATTTATAAGTATATTATTTTTTTATCATCTTATAGGACAATATTTCATATGTTTTCAAGCTTAAGAGTGGGTTTTATTCTCCAAGAGGGTTTTTGACATAAATCTTGTGTTGTGTATGTGATCTTGCATTATTTTTATTATTCATTACTATGAATGATTTATATGCTTCATAAATGATTGTGTTGAATGCTTAAGTATTTTCAAGAGTTTAAAAATTGAATTAAATTATTTTCCATCATTGATTCACCCCCTTAGTGTATTTTACCTCTAACAGTACCTTCAACTTCTAGACCTTTCTCAATCTACCAAAAAAATAGCAAACACTATCTCTTTCTGCCTAATTACTTATCTCTTAGTTTGACCAATGTTATTCAGATGAATCATACCTTATATCTTACCTATAATGTTATAAAACTAATTATCTTCTATGGAATTTCTAGACCTACACCTATTTTCCAACCACCTAAACACTTGCATCCCAGGTAGAAGCTTGTATCAACATAAGTGTCCTATTCCAACGCAAGTGTTTAGTTTCCTAAATTCATCCAATTATAAAATAAAATGTATTCCTATGGTTAGCCTAAGTGATTTAATTAATATATTATCCAAATGGATTGTTATAAATATATGATCATTCCACACCTAGCAAAAACCTAGAAAATACCTAAAAATACCAAAAAATATTTACCAAAAGCACTCAATCAAGCATTCAAGTGAGAAAGGCTTCCCTATTTTATCCTATTTACATATTAGTCATAACGACATCACATCTACAACTCTAAAGTACTAAAAGATGTTTCCATGAACTGCATTTTACAAGTTACAAGCTCGATCACTATTGTGCTTGCTTATCATACATTTCATGATCCACACATAAGACAACACATATGTGGAAAATACATAAGTATGAGGCCCTCTTTAGATTATTTCCTATATAGGTAGTGCTTATTAACAAAGGGGTCTTTCTAGTAGTTTGACACCATGTGACCATAACCCATTTTTCCCATAACCACTATAATTATGAATAAATAGGATTTTATTATTTGATAAGGATCAATAATCCATGACCTAGATCTAAATGCATTAGAGAAAAGGTGACATAGAACCCAAAATCATCCATGTGGTTGCATTCTATTTTAGTAGGTATTCCATACTAGACACCTACATCTAATTCAAATAGTGTTACCAATGTAATAATCCCAAGTTGACGTAAGTTTCCATAGCTACAAAGGTCAAATTTATAAAATCATACAACTATTATAAAATTTAGGCCTAGTCCACTTTTTGCCTATTATAGATCCAAATATATATTGGCTTCAGAATTAGATAAATATCTTTTTTACTTTATCATTTTAATATATAACATAACTATACTTTCTATATTTATCTTGTTAGCATAATAAATTCAATAGATGTTTTATCTGAGTTTTGTAAATAATTGGCCTCATTTAGAGATAGTGTACCATCCTTGTTCCCTAGGCTATCTCTACCCATATAACCCTATATTCCCTAATCTAAATTTTAGGGTTAAACATTTGGAAAACCTAACCTTTCATCTAAAAAAAACCTAGATATTGATTTAGGGTTTGCTAATTCTCTATTTATGATTTTATAAGATAAAAATTAGATCTCATTTTACATCCATATATTCAATGTGGATGCATGATTAGCTCATTTTATGTTACAATTTGTAGTTTTAGCAATAGTTTTCTATTATAGTATGCTAAACCAAGGTACCATCCAAATAAATAAATAAATAAATACATCAATGTAAGGAAAGGGTTTTAAAGATAAAACAACATTTAATCTCTTCATAATTCCTTTTGTAATACTATAGAGCCAGTATATAGATGCCACCATGTTGAAAACTCTTCCATTACTATTATAACTAACACTTCACTTTGGCACTTTCTTTTCCACTCTTCCCATTACAAATATGTTCTTTTATATGCATTACTTATGACATTTTTACCAAGAAATGTGGAGCATCCATATGTGACTTATATGCTAAAATATATAAAAATGATTGAACATAATATATCCTTTGAAAAGGAGGATATGCCACATCAAGGCCTCATAAATTATTATTTACCACTATATATTTAGGTTGGTGCATATGGTAAAATTTTTAAAATAGTCCTTATAGACAGTGGTTCAGGGCTCAACATTTTCAAAATATACTTCATTTATTTAATTTCAATTGGGCCCAATGATTTAGAACTTTCCAATATGAATATCAAAAGATTTGATAATATTTCATGAAACGTATTGGGGAAAATAACATTGAATATTAATAAAAGACCCCATACATTACCTACTTTGTGCCATGTTATTCCAAATGATTCAAAATATAATATATTATTGGGATGGATTCAGATGCATGCAATGTATATGATTCCATATACTTTGCATGCATGTTTAAAATTCACCCATCAAGGATTTATTTAAACATGTCCAATGGATACTAATACTTTCAAACATCAAGCAATGGTACAACAAAAATATGATCTTACATTGTAATCTTATAAACTTGATTTTGGTCTTTGATATTTGATAAAATATTGATATAATTGACAAGTTTTAGGAAAACATGATTAGTTTATAGCTCAACCCATCTCTTCTACAAACAACAAAACATCGACTAATACACTATTACAAAAACCTAAAGAAATTATCTTACCTAATGCACCAAGGATACAATTTAAACATTTATCTGAGTCTCCTACTTTATTACTCTCATGGATTGTAAAGTGTCATATTATATCTCTGCCTTATCCTATAGAGGTTTATATAAGTATAATTCCAACCAAAGGCTATTACACAAATGCTTATTGTGACTATACCAAGGCCCTAAGCATTCTATGAATATATGTTTTACCATAAAACATAATATCCAAGATCTCATCAATGAACAAAAGATTACATTTGATGATCATTCAAAGGACTTAGGTTCAAAACCTTGTGATCACTAGAAATATAAAATATCTAATAATCCTTTGCATGATTAACCTAAGAAGGAACCAAAAGTGAAAGTGGCATACAACACACAACAAAAAAATCAACTTAAATAAATCAAACAACATCTATGCCAATAGGATTTAACAATAACTTTATTAATGGGAGATGATTATTTTTATCATAACCATAATGATCATACACAAACAAAAATAATTTGTAATGTAAGGCATTTTCACCAACTTAGATTTGATCTAAAAAACTTGTAAATAAAATTTAGTTGGAAAGACTCATTTGGAAACATAACATCAGTAATTGCTTGTGGTCCTAAATATATTCAAACATGGGTTTGGGTTATGCCCAAAACCTCTCCATATGAATTTACATTGGGAACTCTTTGGTTATATCAAATCGATTTAAAAATTGACCAAAATCAGCAAGGTATTTCTTTTTCTCGTGAAGGCAAATTGATCCATATGCAAATGATATCATTAGTTCTTCTACTGAACATGTAAAATGTGAGGAGGAACATACTATGTACCATTTAAACATATCCAAATATGATTAAAATAATGTAAAATATCCAACTTAAGGTTGCAGGGTGTCATAAATACCAAAAAATCAAAAACTTTAAGAAAAATCATAAAATATTTTCAACATTTACATGTCCTATCATCACATTGGAATATCTATTTTTATTTCCATGTTGGTAGATGGAATATCATTATTTTATATATACACATGTGTTTCATGCATATTTTGAGTGTAATTCAAGAATATACAGATACACGATCCATGTACTTTTGGATGTTGATTTTTCCCTCTACTCACATTACCAAGATATTGGGGGCATCCATATCTATGATCAAGAAACACCCAGGTTATATCATTTTATTGTCACTTTACATTATCATGTTGGATCTCATATATGTACTTACACATGGATTTATTTATGCTTATATATTTTATAGTTACTTGATATGCTATGTACATAGCAATTTTTTAACACATATAACCAAGGACTAATATGATATGTGTATGTTGGTTATGTATGCATTCATTTATGCACTTCATTGAGTGTATTTCATTGATATTATGTTACTTGTTTGATCATTTGAATATGATCCATATTTTATATCCCTTGTGACATTGTTTATCTTTTTGACATTTAGATATATCATTGCAAGTTGTGTGTTGACATTTGAATTTGTCATTTATTATTTTATGGACATTTGACTATGTCATGTCCCTTCAATTATGTGGCATTTAAACATGCCCATTGTTTGAGGTCTCCTTAGACCATTATATTTTGATTTTATTTAGCATGTTATTTTGTGTGTCAGTCTTTGTTTTTTTAGCTTGTAATGTTACTATCTAGACATTGCCATGATCTACATCATACATCTTAGGACTTGGTGTGATCACATTCATCATGCTTCAATGATATATCTACCTAGACATGTTCCTTATCTATGTTACAAGGTACATTCATAGTTTACATGGTTATATTATCCTTTTGAGGTAAGGTAAATACCATTTTCTAATTCCCCTCACCTCAAAAGCGGGGAATATTAGTGGGGGCATGCCATAAAGGCATGAATTCTACATTACTTCATATATTCATATTCCAGTGTGGGAATGTTTTGAAAACATGTTCTCCACATTTATTAAATATTAAACATACCTAGATTATAGTGGGGGTATGTTTTGGATACATGTCCTCCACCTTGACACTTAGATTAAGTTTCAAATTTCTCCATATATAGTGGTGACATGTATTGTAAACATGTTATCCACACATACTTTCAAATTGGTCAAATTACATAGTTATATGATTTAGATACACATTTGTGCTAAAATTCTATACATTAGAACCATTGTTATATTTGTCATAGTTTTAAATTCAGTGGGGGCATGTTTTGAAAACTTGTTCTCCATATTTATTAAGTATTAAACATAACTAGATTATAGTGGGGGAATTTTTTGGATACATTTCTGCCACATTGACACTTAGATCAAGTTTCAAATTTATCCATATATAGTGGTGACATGTATTGTAAACATGTTATCAGACATAGTTTCAAATTGGTCAAATTGTAAAGTTATATCATTTAAATACACATTTGTGATAAAATTCTCTACATTGGAACCATTATTATTCATAGTTTCAACATGAGAATATTGAGGTCAACATCCACCCTATTTCTAAAAATTGGAGACCCATGTGTTAAATTGTACAATTAATACCTTGGTACTAGAAATTCACTTAATCAGAATGTCTTTGGCATGCTTTGCATAATATTTTCATTTGAGTATCATCCAACCCTTGGTCTGATTAGAATTTTTTGTTCATGATTTTGCTTTAGCTTTGCCTAATATTGTTAATAGTGGATATATATGTTTTAGATAATATGTTTAATGGGGCTCTCCCTGATGAGATCATATGTGGGTTTCCTAATTATATCTCAATTTGATTTTCTACTAGCCTCTGGTCTATTAAAATTCAAGTTGAATCCATGTCCAAGATTCCTAAAACCCTCATTTAAAAACTCTAACACAAGTTTATTTTAGATCCAAATTCAAAATTGGGTAGAATAATTTTAGTGAGAACATTTTAAATGGTTCATGAATTTAAGCCTAATATTTATAGTAGGGCTTGGTCGAGTTTTTCAACATGACCCAACCTTAATCTAAAAGATATGAATTTTGTCCCTTTCACTCTTTGAGCTCCATTATCCCCTTTCATTTTGATAGGTCCAAAATTAATGTCTATCAGTTCATTTTTTTAAAACTCCTAGCTTGGTCTAACTTTATTTCCAAAGTTTAATCTATAATCTTAGCCCTAAGGACCCACTCACATTTATTAACTTGAAAGAGACCTTAGTACTAAGACTTTATCCTAAGTTTTATTTTCCCTAAGCCCTAACTTAAGTCATGTGTTTCTTTGAAGGATCTACGGTCCATGTGTATTCAGGAAAAGATGATTGGATGGTAATAGATGGACCCAATTAGTCCAAAGCTTTATCCTATAGGAACCAATCAGAACCAACTAACATGATCATGATTAATGGTTCATTCTTGCTCAGAGGAAGCCAATCAAATGATGTGTAATAATTCAAAATTTCTAAAGGCTTACTCTATTCCATGGGATTTAAATTTGACATTATTGCACCTATTATTTGACATCTGTGAGGTTCTCATTGACAACCATGAAGTCATCAAATGTAAACCCCAATTATATATTACTTGAGCTTAATTTTGACATTCTTGCACCCATTATTTGACATCCGTGAGGCTATCATTAATGTTCACAAAGTCATCAAATTTAAACCCCAGTTATATATTATCTAAGCTTAATTTTGACATTTATGCACCCATCATTGGCATCTACAAATCCATCATTGATGTCTATGAGACCATAAAAATTAAAACTAAAGGACCAATATCACTTAGATAAATGAGCATGTTGTTGCCTTGATCATGTGTGGAAGTTTTGTGCTTCATAGTAAGACTAGTTTTGGATTAATTATCATTTATGTCTCAGCTTGAGATTAAAATATACATGGGGGATAATTATGAGTACCATAGGCTTAACTTGAATATTATCTAAGGTTTAATATTATTTTTCAACATTAAACCAAACATTAGTTTGAAACCTTATATTTATTATATATATACATCTTTTAAAAGGTTTTATGAGATCATTAGCAAAGCTTCCAAAAATGCGAGATTCTATGATATGAAGCCCAGATTAAAGTATTTATCCCAAGGTTTTCCTCATATTTATCAATATGATATAAACCTTAGGTCAAAAAACCTTAAGTTAGGTCTTCTTTATATATTAGGTCCCATATGTTATGACCCAAACTTAGCATAAATACTTCATCTTAAGGTTTATTTCATTTTTGTTAACATGAAACAAAACCTTAGATGAAAGTATTTAACCTAAGTTATGTTGATGTAGTTTTTATGTATACCATATCTATAATGAGGTAACCCTTAACATTTTAGGATCTCAATGGAGGTAAACTCCACTCTAGGGCATAAGTTGTAGGTATGTGGTCTTTGATAACCTATTGATGGAATAGCTGGTAAAGTATGCAAGTTGCTAACAAGGTTTTTTAGATAGAGGCATGGTTTCCTAATAGAGTGAATTCCTATGTAAGTTGGATGGGTGGCTAACTTATATTAAAAATTGGTTAGATCTCAATTAACAAACACAAAAGGAGGGTAAGGTAGGGTAGAAAATAAATCCTCGTGAGTCTTAGGAATTACTTCCCTAGTTGGTTTCTAGATGGACCTATGTTTTCTTAAAACTAGTGCCTAATACTAACATCAATTTCCCACAAGTAGCTAGAAATGGTGAGGGAGTATAAGGGAATAGAGGTATAGGAAGTCCAATATCCTTAAACAAAAGTTGTTCCTATTAGCGTAGATGTTGCACACCCCTTAATTAGGATATTATGGATTTAGCTAATAGTTTATCTAAGGTAGCGATAAAACACACTTAGAAGACTACACCAAGAAAACACCAATACACATCCAAAAAATATATTTCAAATTAGTTTAATTATTTCAACCAATAATCTACGAATCCCCAATAACTATTACACATCTAAGATTGATAGATAAATTAAAATAGTTAAGAATCTATCCACAATGTTAGTACACTAAAGATTTATTGAAATAATCAACCATAAAAAATAACAACTAATAACACAACATTAGAAAGAAAACACTCATATACTTCACTTGAGACCAAAAATGGCTCCTGCTCTGTATTCCAAAATTCTCTAACCCAAAACAAAGTGGGTGGTACAATTATATTTTTAGATCTCAAGGAGGGGTCACCTCATCCTCCAAGTCTATGCATGTTAGTTATATGTGGCAGTTAGAACATGTAGTTCTAACTATGATCAAAACCATTTAAGCTCAAGAGATATAAATAGACCAATTTAACTTTACAAAATAATGCAATGTGTGTATGTACAAGTAAATACAAAGTCAATATGTTACAATATTTTTTTTATAAATTATAAGGAATATATATATATATATATATATATATATATATATATATATATATATATATATATGCCACTAGGATTTATACATGCATAAATCTAAGATTACGTGGTCTAAAGTGTTGCATGGGTTTTAGTTGGAGTCAAAGTCAGAGTAGAAACTAAAGGTGTATCTCCACTGCTAAAAGCTTGCTTCTTCTTCACCTCATTCTCCTTATAGACTTTATGTGTTACCTCATGATACTAATTAATGATGTCCAATTTAAGAATTTAAGGTAGGTGGAGTCTCTTAGTCAGTCCTAGGAGTCTTACATGTTCATTCTTTGTTGCCTAAAACTTACCTCTGAAGATATCCACCTCGGTCACCTTCTGTTTGACCTTACTTAACTTTGCTTATATGCTCTCCTATGTCAAGCCTTATATGCTTTGCTTGAAGTTATTAGTGGCCTCATAGATAATTTATGAAAATTAATTCTGCTAATTAGTTTTCCTAAAGAATCCCTTGCTTTAGACAACTTTAATTCATTCAAAATTTTAAGGAGTTGGGTCTCATGAGTTTGGTACTCTGGTATCAAGGTTACAACTGCCTTCAACCACTCCTTGGCCTCCTCATATCTAATGACCACTAAGTTTAGGGCATTATATGTCTTGAATATAGTCATTAGATCTATATGGCTATATAATGAGTTACCTAAATAGGCAACTCGCATCTTGAGCATGATACTATCTTGAGATAAAGAGCTAAAACACTAATTTTCTTGGCCTATATGAGGCACCATCTTTGCCTTCATGAATTCCATGGCCTGAAGTGAATTGTAAAATTTACAGGTGACTTCCTAAACCTCAAATTTTATACTTGAATTAATGTACACTATATTGGATTGCTCCTTAAGTTGATCAATTTGTGCTTGTCATTCCTACACTTCCTCTTCTAGCTCTTGGCAATATAACTTTATACCTTTGTAGATGGCCACTGCTACATATTTGTGTGCCTAAGCTAGGTATTAAAGGTTTTCTTCATATATAGGCTCCCTTGGATACTTTTATGCCTCCTTGTTAGGGAGAAAACTGACTATCACTCTCTAAAAATGATGTTGGCACTGTGGTCATCCTCTAATTTTCTTTTCTTCACTCTTTGGATAGAACCAATTGGGGGGTAAAATAAGGTAGGAATTGAGGGGAAATTGGTGACATTATAAGTTGGAATATTACCCCTCAAATCCATAGCCCAAGGTAAAATATTAAGAGGTCTTTTAACATTAGTGATAATAATTTCTTGTTTAACCTCCTCTTCTTCCTTCTTTTGCTTCTTACTAGCCTTGGTTAAGACATCAGGCAAGGAAGGCCATATTATCTTTGACCAGTCCACTCCTCCAACTTGAGGAAGTGGAGGGACTACAACAATTTTAGGTTTTGCCTTCCTTCCCCTACTCATAATAGCTATTATAGTTTATTATTTAGAAGTGAAAGTAGGAAGTGGAAGGGAGAGTTGTGTGGATTGAACATGGAGTTGGGGAGTAGCCAAGGTAGTCTATACCTTCCTAGTTTCCATCTTATTTTTAAGAAGTCTCACAATAGAAGTACCAATAAGCACAAAGGGAATGGCTATGGGAAATGGTGTGGTAGTGATTGTGGAAGGATCAATGGTGATTGTTGTCATCAAATTGTGCACCCTAGGACACTCCATGAATCTCCCTCAATTTGATGCAACATTGAATCATCTCTCAAGTTTGTGGGAACTTGTAAGAGAGATGAATCTCTAGGATTAAAAATGGCTAGCTCCTTGAATTATTCTCTAAGTGCTTATCACCTAATCTAATACTTGTTCATGAAAAGATTCAAGAGTTTGCATAAAATGGAAACTATGCTAGAGAGATGATCCACTAAGAATATATCCCATAGACCATAATACTTATACTAAGCAAAAATGCTTTCTAAGACTAATTCCATGCATTAAAAGATCTTAACATAGTGTTTCAATGTGAAGGTAACATGCTTAGGGCAATCAACAAGATACTTGACCTAAGGGATAGATTGTATACCATGGATACAATTTCATACTTGAAAGAGAGTTTAGTACATTCAACACACTTCACATGACCTGTTAACATCATAACCCTTGTTCAAACATGAAGGATAAAGGGAGTAAGGATGATACTATCACTTGGTTCCACTATACATCACTCACACACTTAGAAAAATGTTTAAAACTCAGAATTGGAATTGTATTCAATGTTTAAAATAAAATTTTAATGTCATTTTATTAGGGCCTCACTATACCAAAAATGTGGTCCCTTTACAATGGCTAAAATGTCTCAATTTATAGAAATTTGTTGAAGAGAGAGAAAAGAGAAGTTGAAGAGGCATAAGGACATTTGTCACCAACATGAAGATCAATTAAAAATTCATGAGAGAGATGGATGGGATGAGCCATATCATGTTAAGAGTTACAAATGTCATTTCCAATCATCCAAGACCTGTAAATAGTCAAGAAACTCCTTTTCTATGCATAGAAAACTGCCTTCCATGATTGGCCTTAAAAAACTATTCTAACCCTACAATTGATCAATTTTTATGATGAATATTATTATTAGGTGTTAATAATAATCCATCAAATGCGTTGGGGAGGATCCTGACCCTTCTCATCATTTTGTCCATGCATGATCACATGTGGAAGTCTCAAAATGGCCTTTTCCCTTCACCTTTCACACTTGTCACCTTAAAGATTTATAAACCTAAAATATGATACATAAAATAAAACAAATGACATTTTTAAGGATTTTTATACCATCATTTACATGAAATTTTCCTTAAAATTCTCCCAAAATGAAGATCCATCACTTTCTCTAAGTCTCTCTTAGCTTGCTCACTAGACTGGTTGAATTGAGAGAATTAGTAAGGGAAATTAGGATATTATAAACTTGATAAAATTACCATTATGACTTATAAAAAGTCATATACCTTCCTCCAAAAGTTATTTAGCCTATTGAAAGTTCACCATTACTACAAAACACTAAAAATGGTCAAAATAAGCCTTGTTTTTCCCTTTTCCATACAGTTCCATACAATCCAATCCCATGGATATAATACTCATGATTTGGAAACAATTTATATTCATCTCTCATTTCCAAATTCAGCCATATGGATACTCAAATTGTATCATCTTCCTAATTAGGTCACTATTGAGGGTTTACAAGGGTTTTGAAGTGGTTTTCATTCTTAACATTTGTTCATAGCCATGGCATGTTAGATTTATAATAAAATGTCACTTATTTATCATAAAATACATTATTAAACTTCATTTAATGGATCAATTTCCCATGAAAATATTGGTGGAAGTTCTAAACACTTGAAGATGACATTCAATCTCATTTTTTGCTTCCTAGTGGGGTCTAAATGCCTTCTAGGCAAAAAATGGCTTCCTAGAGACTTTATTTGAAATATAAGAGTTTTAAAACCTATATATACACCCCAAAAACCTCCTCAAACATTAAAATTTATTTAAAAAATCTTCAAATGGGAATTGACCTATGTTTGTCTTTAGGCCTAGGCCTTGCCAATAGGCCAATTTAGACTTTGTGAACCAAAAGACCATAATTATCACCTTTAATGAATTAATTAAAAATTAAAACATCATAATTACCCATATAATTATAATAAAAAACATTATATTTCTTTTATAAATTTATAACTTGAAATGAATTCTCATTTGGGATTAGGTTTGCATGCCTTCCTACTAGGTATGCTTGCAGACCTTCTTGTCCAAGACATATAATTGGTATTAAAACATTATAGTCTGGTTTATCATGTATATATATGTTTTTAACATCTATTACAACCTCAAAAATTTATTATATTTCCCTTTCATTCACTATCCAACACTTTTCCCAAAAACTACCATTCTTGTGCATGCAAGGAGTGACCTACCTCTAAGATAAAATAGAGGAATATTTACCTATTTGGATGATAAAAGTGAATATTTTTTGAGATAAATAATTTAATAATTATAAATTTTACTAAATGGTTTTGTCCAATTCCATTTTTATGGGGTTCAACCATCCCAATCACTTCAAAAAAGAGTAAAAAAACCTTGTTTTTGCATGCTCTTGTTTAAACCTCCTCATGAATTTTATTTTAAAACCTATTTAATGAATATAAGTTATTAATAAATGTTTTTAAACTTCATTTCATGTTTTTTTAACCTATTAATCCACTCAAAAGCTCTCTCCTAGGTGAAATCCCCAAATTCATCTCTTGGAACAAGGCTTTCCCAACCCTACCTGTACGAATTGAGCCTATTTTGCTTATGATAAAAGTGTATTGGGTGGATTTAGGATGTTATATACATATTATTTCCTTAATTTTATCATGATTAATCCACCTCACATTATTTTAAACTCTCCTTCTCTTGCTAAGGCACCAAACTCTCACAAGTTCCTCCCTTGTTTATGACCCTATTTGACTATGACAGTGGGCAGGGGATCTCATTATTTTGTTGCCTTTATTTGGATGTTTTAATGAAATTTTAAATGACTCACCTCATTATTAAAATTTTAAACATTCTAAACCTAACCTTATTGACCCTTTTAGGCCTTTCAATTGCTCACTATCCTCTTGAACTGAGACAGTCTTAATACCCTACCTGTAAGTTGTTATAGGATGGGAATGTCATAAGATTGGTATTTATGGATGATTTATAAACTCATTTAGATATTACATGTTACTAGGTTTGACTTTTCAACCTATTTTATCCCTAAAATTTCCTCAAGACTCATACAAGGTCCATCATCTCACCTCACTATTTGCTCAACTATAGGTGGCTACTTTTCATTCATTCTAGGCCTGTACGTATCTTCTAAGGCAAGATGGAATTGATCATGGTGATTGATGATGATTTGGAGGTATTTGTTTGTTATAAAACTATCAAATTTTCTCATCTCATCCATGATCATGCCTATTTCATAAACCTTAAACTTTTCTACCTGTAAGTGACTATCACAATCCTATGCACAGACATAGAAGTATGCATTAGGGTTTCAAGACATTGGATTTACATTTTATCATAATCTCTTACCTTGTAAGTATAATTTGAACCAATAGAATCATCTAACTTGATATCATAGTCTAATAACACCAAGATGGGTTTCAAATTAACATTTTGATCACTGTCTTGTAGACATCATTACCCTATTTTAGTGATTTTATAGCCATCTTTGAGGGTCTAAATGACCAACTTACACTATTAATTTCTCTGTAAAACTTTGTGAAGTAATTTTTTAATCTAGGTAATATACCTCCACCCAATCTTAGGATTCAAATCCCTTTATAGGTGCACTTTGAGAAACTTTCAAAAACCCCTTAGGACTCTATTTGGTGTTTTTAGGGCAAAAGGGCTTTAGTAAAATCCAAGGTTCCAATTGATGCTTTAACACTTATCTTAGTCAACTAAATTTATCAATAGGTCTATCTAGGATTTTTTCATGGAAAGGAAACTCAAAAGGAATTGATCAACTATTAGAACACCTCCAGAATACTTATTTATGGCATCAATTGTAGACGAATATCTCCTCCCATACAGGCAGACTTAGACTAGTTTTCAAGTTTGTAGCACCTACAAGTTTTCATCAAATTTTCAATGCTCATTAGTGGTCTCAAGAGGTTAATAACCATGTCAAATCTTCAAAATCACACTTGTGATGTCACCATGTTCTTGTAGGTAGAGTTTTATGACTAAGACATATAAGGAAACCATGAAATGATAAGAATCATGCAAGAGATGCTCTCAAAAACACCTTAATAGTGATTTAAAACACTTTAATTCTCATCATACACTAGGATCATTTCAACAACAACATAAAAACATTATATCCAATGTAAAGGAAACATTTTTAAAGTAATGAGATGACTGTGAATGCAAATTAGCCATTTTGTAAGCCTAGAAGAGGCTTTCTCACGAAATTGAAATTTAAAAAATGAGAAAAAGCATGGAAACCTCTTGAAAATCATGTAAAGACACTTGTAACACATAAATCCATTAATCCAAAATAATAAATTTTGAGACAAGCTCAAACAGTGAAGCCCTCATGGTTGAACATGTATAAAAAGCTACATGGGATTAAACTGATGGTTCATAAAGGAAGATGTACCAAATATTAAGTTATTGTTATGTAAATTAAGTTCACTTAGATAACTATCCATCCCTAGAATCACTCTTCCCAATTCTACTTGTGTAGCCCATGACAAGTGCATGAAGTTACTCCTTTGCTTACCAAGTGAAAATAGAAGAAAACAAGTTATAGATGAGACTTTTTGCATTCTTACTGAAAACTAGGTGTTGAAATTGATAATGGGAGGTTAAGAGTTATTATTCCCACTTTTTTGGCTGATGATGGACTTGGGAAGTCCGTACAAGTGCCCAAAAGCTCTTATTTTTTAGGGAAAACTACCATCCACTAAACATAACTACTTCTTGCCTAGAAAATAACTATTCTTGACATGATCCTAACATGATACACATGTAAAATCACCTAGGTGTCATGTTTTCTTGCATAAAAATCCATACAAGTCATTAAATGGGCTAAAAATGGCCAAAAGGCCCCCTTTTTCCATATGAGACATACCCTATAGCCAATTTATGACTTGTAAACATATTAAAACATATTTAGGACCACCTTAGGATATTTTAAACACATCTTATCCCTTTTAATGCCTTTGACCAAGGTTGACCAATCTTTGACTCAAGTTGACTAGCCTAGTGCATAAGGGGTGGACCTTAACAAGGACTAGGGAGAGGATGAGTAAGATAATAGACTAACATGACACCCTACAAAACACATAAGAACATTCCCAAAAGTTCAAATAGTATGGGTTGAAATATATTTGACTTGGGGTCAAATTTGGTCAATAATGATTTAAGAAATGGAAGGAATGGACACAGAGATGGAAGGAAACAAGAGGGTGGATGTAGTAGAAGCTATGGATGCTTCCACAGAATAAATAATTATTGAATCAACAATGGAAACTCAAGGCAAAGGAAAAGTAACAAAGGCTTGAGTACCTTAAAGTTATAGTTAAATAGGGTCCCCTTGGAGGCTTAGATACGTGGCCTCCTCCAATTCAACCTCCTCTTCTCAACCATCTGCTAGGTCCTTGATTATTACTTTATCTCTTCCCGACTGCTATAAACTTAGAGGTGGAATGAGAAAGCCTTGAGATGTTTGAATTATAGGGCTACTTGTAGGAGTCCTTGGCTTCCTGGTATAAACAAAATGGGTCCTTCTCTAAATGGGAGAGTCATGGGAGGAAGATGTTATTACTTTTGTAGTGGCTACCTCAATAGATGAAATGGTAGACACACTAGGGGTAGCCACAAGGACTTGAATGGTACCAAAAATAGGCATCCCTTCATCATCAAAGTCTAAACTGATAGGATCTCCTCTTTCTCCTCCCATTAATGCATTTTAGTCAGGGGGCCTAGGTTCCTTCTTGATTGAATTCAACTTCAACTTTAATGGAAGTCCCTAAGATGAGGAAGCTTCCTGCTCTCTAGACTACCCTTTCGAAAGTCTGAATGTTGTCATCCCTTGAAAAGGTCTCTTTTACTATCTATTTCCCTATTAGAGACACTAGGATATATTTAGATCATCCTTAGATGTTCTTCCTATAGTCCAATAATTTGTGCTCACTCTAGGACTTCTTCATCTAGTGTAACATTCAATAAAAGGAAGTCATATCAATAAGGTTGATGGAAGTAAGGGATGTTGAATCTATGAATGTGTTATTGGATATGCCCATGGGGGTCCTAATCTCTCTATGGCATTGTAGGGAAACCATATTGGTTCCACTTTATTCAACATCTCCAAGATTTTTTCTCATAGGATATGTCATTATGCTGATTTTAATAAGGATCCCAAAAAAGAAGGATTTCTTCTACCTAATTAAAGCTTCCTCAGTGTTGTTCCAAAATTGGAAAGCAATCTCCTATTCCACTAGTTTATCAGACACATACTTAGGGAGATAAAGGGGCTCTACCTTATTCCCCCAAATCATAATGACTATAAAGTTTAGGTATAAGAAGTGATAACCCTTCTCACTCAAATTATTCAAAATATTCTCCTTAATTCAAGGAATAGGAGATCTATAGATGGCTAGCCACACTTGTGGATACACATCTTCAAAAATTTTGACCATGTGCTTTTGATAAGTGTATATGTATAGGAATTGATAATAGTCATAGATTTTGTTCTTTATGGAATATGTAGCTAGAGCCCATAGATTGACCAAGTCTTTGTAACATTTCCCCATTAATGCATTGACCAAATATAACATCATAAAAAAATCTCTCGTGGGGGTGGGATGTTTGTCTATGTGTAGAATATGTTCTCTCAACCTTAAACTAATCACCTCCCCCAAGGTGTAGGAAACATCATGAGATAACATCATGTAGATCAAACTAACCTAATCCAAATTTATAAAATGGATTCTAGACATCCCATATATCCTATTTAGAAGAGCCATACCTATTTGAAATCTCATTCTAAATTTGTCTATTGGGATGGATCTCTTTGGCTTCATTCCTTACTAGGGGATAGTCTAGCATGGGATCAACCATAAAGAGATCACCTTTGTAATCAAGGTTTCCTCTTTGAATTGAACCCAAGTATGCTTATCATAATATGCATCTGGGATGCTTAGAGATAGATACCTTTAAAATCTATCCTTAGATATACATGAGACCACTGTGTCATTGTGGGAGTGCAAGAGGTAGGCATCTTGTGATATCTTACTAGAAAATAATAAATCCATGAACAAGTCTATGCATGGAATGACCTCTAGTTTTGATGGGGTGAAGTGTAATGTTTGATTCTTATAGGCTAATATTTCTTAAACAAACAAAAATTTTGATATCACTGTCTCATCATCCAATGAAAACATATCAATTGAATCAATTTCATCTCAAAGATATGAATAATTATGATACTTATCTTCAAATACCCATACATTAAATATGGTGTTTTTGAAATCTATGGAGTCCTTGATTGAGAATGAAAAAGGGGGATTAGTTCCTTAAGATGACCTTGATGAGAAAGATATAGCTATGTGTTTATACCTATGTCTTTTCTCAACATGTTAAGAGTTGTGTATACCTATATATTAATTCAATCAATTTGGCTCTAGCTTGATTGTTGTTTGTTGTATACTCTTCAAAGTAGAAACTAGGGATATCAATCACTATTTTGATACAAGGATACTTTGATCACAAGATAGCTTTAATGCCAATGACATATTCAATGGCTACATATCATCTATATAAGATCCTACATTAAATACTAGTTTGTGTGATATTAAATATGCAATGTTTAATTTTCAAATTTGTTACTCTTGGTTGGTGGGGATACTTAGTATTTATCAAATAGGAAATATTTTGTCTTTATTAAATATGGCATTAATTTCAATAATATTTCTTTTAACAAAGCATTTAAGAAGTGTAACATCCAAAATGTGCATTTTAGGTCAATGTTCATGGGTAATTCCTTTGGGGGGTATTTTGGACAAATGTTCATAGCTATTGTTCTAAAAGAACTTGGGCTAAATTTTTGAAGGAATTATTTTAGAGGGATATTTCATGGTTAAAGTGTACTTTCAAACTTTTTAAAAGGTAGTTTCAATCTGAAGGGTCTACTTCATAGGGCATTTTGTCCATGACAAAAGTCCCAAAAGGTTTACTTCACAAATGCCAAAGGGAATTTCTAAAATTCTTAAAGGGTAGTTTGGAGGGCTGAAGGGAACCTTAGCTTCAAAGTTCCCATAGGGTAAGTTCAAAAAAACTTGAAGGGTATGTGTCTTTAACTTGGAGGGTAGGTTCAAGAATTCTAAAAGGCAAGTGTCATTCAGAAGAATACTTTGATCATAAGATATATTGAATGAAAATGGCATATTCAATGGCTATGTATCATTTATATAAGATCCTACATTGAATACTAGTTTGTGCAATATTAAATATACAACATTTACTTTTCAAATTTGTTAGTCTAGGTTGGCAAGGATACTTGGTATTTATCAAATAGGAAATATTTCATCTTTATTATGGCATTAAGTTCAATAATATTTCTTGTAACAAAACATTTAAGAAGTGTAACATCCAAAATGTGCATTTTAGGTCAATGTTCATGGATAATTGCTTTGGGGGTGTATTTTAGACAAATTTTCATGGCTATTATTCTAAAGGAACTTGGGCTGAAGTTTTGAAGGAATTCTTTTAGAGGGATATTTCATGGTTAAAGGGTACTTTAAAAAATTTTAAAGGGTAGTTTCAATTCGAAGGGTCCACTTCATAGGGAATTTTTTCCATGACAAAAGTCCCAAAGATTCTACTTCACAAATGCTGAAGGGTATTTCTAAAATTCTTTAAGGGTAGTTTAGAGGGCCAAAGGGCACCTTTGATCTCTGAAGGAAATTTTCATACAACTAAGGGTCACTTCAAAGGTCCCATATGGTAAGTTCAACAAAACTCAAAGGGTATGTACCTTTAACTTGGAGGGTAGGTTGAGGAATTCCAAAAGGCAAGTGTCATTCAAAAGTATTATTTCAAAGATTTTGCATTGAACAAAATGCCCAAAATAAAATTTTAAAGGAAATAGCTATATAACAAAGGTCTCGAGATAGAAGTCCCAAAGCATAATTTGAAAAGGGCACTTGGATATTTCATAAAGGATGAAAGGTTTTTTTCAAAAGATCTGAAGGGTATGTGGCCACTTGGAAAAGTGTATACGGCTTAGGACAAAGATCGAGTGGGGTAGGTTTAACCAAATTTGAAGGGTAGGTGCCCTTTGGAGGAATTATTTCAAGAATTCTTCATTGGAACAAAAAGGTCTAAAACAATAAGTCTAAAGGGGATAGTTTAGGGAAAAGGGTCATTTTAAAAGGTCTCAAAGGAATTCTTTAGGGGGATTTATTTAGAATGAAATGTTTGAAGGAATTGGCAAAGGCATAGAATAAAAGTCCTAAAGGAAAGGGTGATAGACAATCACAAAACATACTGAAGGAATTTTGATGAGGAAAAGACCGCAATAATTCATTTGAAGGACACTTCCATAAATCTTGGGGGTAGGTTGGGAGAGAAAAGGCACTTGGGAAAGATCTGAAGGAAATTCCAAAATGCCAAAGGGTAGGCCATATAAAATTGAAGGGTATGTGCCCTAAAGAAATGGTCAATAAGGGGAAAATGATCAATTCATAAATGCCAAAAGGCTAGTTAGAAGGGTCCTGAAGGGTAGGTGAAAGGAAGCTAAAGGATCTACTTTGGGAGAAAAAATTCTTGAAGGGTATACTTTGTAAAGGGCCAAAGGGAACTCGCAAAATTATTGAAGGGTAGTTATGTATGCCTGAGGGTCATTATGAAAGTTTTGAAGGATAGATCAGAAAGGATCAAAGGGATAATCTATAAGGATTTCATTTAAAGGAAAATGCATGGAGTCTAAAATCCCTTAAGGCCAAAGTTACATAGGATGAATTCTGTCAGAAGAAGTGCTTCAGATAAGGATCCCATAATAATTTATTTAATAAGATGAGGTTGACAAAAGACTAAGCCTGAAAGAAGTAAGACTAAAAGTTTATAGAAACAATATATTTGAAAGATAGTTTTGCATAAAAACTGAAGGAATTAGCCCAAAGAATTCATTTGTAGTGCATAAGTTAGTCTTATAGACACAATAAATATAATACCAACATCACCCACCAGAAAAGTAAAAGTCCCAAATTTACAAACTATGCATAAAACATATGAAAAGGACTCCTCATTAGGATCATATTTTAGAAAAGGTGGGTCCCTATTTCCTTTCGAAAAGGGGGGGGGGTGTTGGGTATAACAAATGGAGACTTACATAGGGGATACTCTTGAGTATTTGAGAACCCAAAACTCTAATTTGTAATTCAAAATCATTCATGAAATGTGCCACAAAAAATACGTAAATCATAAACATGAAAGAGACTCCTAAGTTAATTCATACAACATACATGCCTTCACATTCTTTGGACCTATGTGTGTTGAGTGTGTAATTAATTCACCCCTTAATATGATGACTTTTTTGAGGTTTTCATGAGGTTTTAGCTTTCACTCCAGTGTCTATAAAATCAATTAAATAAACGGAGCTCAAACATTACTCTACTGCTAGTTAGGCATCCATAGCCCCAATAGAGATACCTTGGGAACCTTCTCTTCTCCTTCTATTTTTATTCTTTAACCATGATGCATGGTATATTGAACTTATTTCATCATGTGATCCTTTTATTTTAATTTTATTTGAATCTTATTTTTCTCTTTTAAACTCATTGATTGTTTCTCTCTCTCTCTTTTTAGTTCATATCAACAGAAAAGAGAGAGAAAGAACCCCAATGAGCTGGTATAATTATAAAATAATCCATTATTAGGATGTCCCTTCCAACCAAACCTATACCCAAAACTATCATAACCAACAAGTATTATCTTGATAAGTGCATTTGATCCAATGAAACAAGAAAACTTTATAAATTTGTATGAATACTATGAGAGTAGCTTCCACATGTCTGGCAAAAGTATCTAATGTTAACACCATCCAAGATGACCTCTAATTGCCTAATTTCATTCTAAAGGACTTAAAACATATAAATATTTCCAAACCATATATGAATCTCCAAATGTGTCAAAATTTTAATTTTCCCTTTTTTCACAAGTCCTACATTTGGTTAAATCAATTTTGGTAATAACTAGAGCAAACATAATCCTAATCATTAGAGAAAATAAAAAAAAACTAATATAGAAAGCAAGAAACTACTTTAGAAAGTAAAATACTAAAAGCAAGAAAGATTAATCTAAGAAAAACTCTTGAAATCTATTCTAGAAAACATGGAAATATAATATAGAAAGCATGAAATAAACTCTAGTCCTATGTCTAAACTCATTTGAATCTTCTCAATCAGTAATATTCTGGGATGGGGTAGCTTTGAAGTAATATTTTAAGAATTATCCATTGACTAGATATGTAAGCTCATTAGCCTAAAGGTCTTTCAGATGAAACATGTTATTGCCCATGATCTCTAAAATGTGATATAGTCCTATCCATGTTATTGACTAGATATGTGATTTCTTTTCATGGGCTTTATCCTATAGTAACACCAAATCTAAAATCATGAATGCTTTGAATTTTTCTTGTTTATTGAACCACCTTTTAAAAACAACTTGGTGTTTATTGAATGTTTGTAGAGCTTCCATTCTTGAATCCTCCATCTCTATTATATTAAGGAGTCTTGAATCCACTTTGTCATTAGGATCCATGTAGTCTTGTATGAACTGATAAGTAGGAAACTTCAATGTGATAGGAAAAATTGGTATGTATCTATATACTAGTAGGTAAGGTGAAGATTTTAAGGCTTACTTGTATCTCGTTTGGTCTATCCATAGAGCGTACTTTAGTAGATTGTGCCATTCTCTAGGCTTGTCTCCTATTGATTTCTTGATTGCCTCAATCGTATTTTTATTTATTGGCTTAGCCAATCCATTCCCCTGAGGGTACTAGTTAGAATTTGACCTAACTATAATTTGATTATCATGTGCCCACTTAGTGATTTATACTAATATAAATGTTGGTCCATTGTCACATACTAGAGAGATGGACATGCTGAATCTAGTAGTAATCTGTTCTTCCAAGAAGAGAATCACATCTTGTGCTCTACTATCCCTTACGGTAACTATTTCCATCCATATGGTATAATAATATATAACTATTAGCATAGACTTGTGACCAATAGAAGAATTTTGATTGATTACACCAATAAATTCCAATCCCCACTATACAAATGGTTTCCCCTCAACAACCAGCTATAGAGGCATGGATGCATGCACATCCCTTTTGGCCAATGTTTGACATTCATGGTAAGTTATGACATGCATGTGAGCATCCTTAAAAATAGTTGGCCAATAGTATCCCAGCTTTAGAATTTTATGGGTTGTGGTATTGCTTGTTGGGTGACCACTGCCTATCTTTTAATGTAATTTTTTTAGGAATTTCCTTGGCTTCTTCTATAGATACACATCTAACATATATACCTTCATAGTTCCTCCTATATAAAATTTCCTTTTTTATCATGAAATGAGCAGCTCTGAGCCTCAAATCTCTCCTCTTTTCTCTATTATATTTGGGGGGACAAGTTCCTATTAGTAATTATTGAATTGTATTTGTATACCACTCACCTTTAAAAACTTGTGCTTCACACACCTCTTCAACAGTGATTTGGGGATTAGGCTCAGTCATGAGATGAATAATGCCTTGCCCTTTGATGATGTTTATAGGCCTAATTTCTATGTCAAACTCCTCAAGTTTGGACATCCACTTCCCTTGACATTCCCCTAGCTCATTCTATGATAGGGTGAGCTTTATGGTAGAGTCTAGGACAATAGTAATGGTTTTATTCCTTAAAATATAATGTCTAATTTTATTCATTGATTTGACAAGGCCAAAGATATATTTGTTAATCATGGAGTATTTGAGCTCTGCACCCTTTAGCTTTTTACTCATGAAAGTAATTGGATGTTCTATTTTACCCTTTTTCTATGTGATTACATCAACAATTGTGTGTTTGGAAGTAAAGGAGTACAAATAGAATTATTTTGTAAGTCTAGACTAATTAATACCAAATCTTGTGATATCACATACTTGATGCCCTAAAAATAATTTTTGGCTTCACTTTTCAATTCTATCATGGCATCTTGCTTAAACATGGTGTTTAGAGGCTTGATGATTTTTGTAAACCCTGAGATGAACTTATTGATGAATTTAATCTTTCTATATAATAATTTTAGTTCCTTTTTACTATTTGGTGGTTGAATTTTTGAAATTTACTAGACTCTATTAGGGTTAATGGTTATCCTATCTTTAGTGATGATGTGCCATAATAGTTTTCCTTATGTGACTCTAAATATGCTTTTCTTCAAATTGAATGAAACATTGAATCTTTTGCACCACTCAAATATGGACTATAGGTGAGCTATGTGGTCCTTTTTGTCCTTTGAAAATACTATGAGATCTTCTATATAAATAATTATGCACTTCTCAGTCAAAAATTTGAAGGCATGATCCATGGCACATTGAAAGGTAGTCCCTACATTAATTAGACCAAATGGCATCCTTTTATATACATAAGTTCCCCATTTTGTGGTAAACATAGTCTTCATCCAATCTTCAACTTGTACTAATACTTGATTGTAAACTAAAAATCCATCTATAAATGACATCATTTTAGAACCACTTACAATATTTATTACCTCATATAATGATGGTAAAGGGTAATTGTCCTTTTTAGAATCTTTTTTTAGATTTATTAAATCCACACATAATCAAATTTCACCATTCTTCTTCCTTACTGGGACTAGATTGGCCACTCAGGTGGAGTTTCATACGGGGAAAATAATTTTGGTTCTCAATAACTTCTCCACTTCCCTTTGAATAAGAGGTTCTAGGATGGGATTCATGTTCCTTTGCCTCTATCTAAATGGTTTATGATTTGGGGAGTGGTGTGGGTGAAGACCTAGGGGTCATACAATCTTAGGTCCTCATATGTCTAGGCAATAACATCCCTATACTGAGAGATCAAATCCCTTATTTGTTGTCTTTCTTTAGAAGTATAGCTAAGACCAATATTGACATAACATGGATTGTGTTCATCTCTTAGGTTTTCTTTCCTAAAATCTGATTCATTGAACTCAAGTTGCTTGATTTATTGTGCCTAGAAATCCAAGTTGAACCTTTTTAGGGAGACTAAACCAATTGGTATCTGATTCTCTTTAAGGTAGAGAATGCCCTCCTTATCTATATATTCTTGATAAAGGTGATTGACATCATTTTCATCTATGATTTGGGACTTAAAATACCTTGAATTGGTTAAGAATTGGATAATCAGTTGATCATCACTAAAGACCTAAAAAATTATATATTATCTAGAATTGAGGGATAGGCAACTAACTCAATGGAGAATCTCTTTACCTAAGACTCCTGTAATGACTCTAGATTAGTAGTGGCAAGAACCAATGAATCGATGGCCTAATTTTGTTCTCTCAAGAGTGTTACTATGTCGAAAGCTTTGAATCTTTCAATTAAATCCCATAATTTGTGCTTGTACCTTTTCAAATAAGATAATTTGTACTAGTATTTATTTCTTATCTGGTGGACTACTAGCTCTAATTCCCTAAACACCTTTATCTATTTTACATTGTTCTTTAGTACAAACTATAGTCCTAAGATCAGAGCCTCATACTCAGATGTATTATAAGTATAGGGAAAATGCAATCTATAAGTGGCCAAGAAATTTTTACCTTGGGGATAGATCAACTCAATTCCCATACCTGATATTTGCTTGGACTTGGCTCCATCAAAATGCATTGTCCACAACTAATTTAAACTCTTAGGTTCTAGGCTCTGTGCTGAAATATGAGTAGTAAAAGTATAGATGCGTAATGAGGGAGAATCATATTTTACCTCTTCATTCTTGACATTGTATTCAATGATGGGATATTTCATCCTAGGCTCTCTATCAATTTAGATCTGATTTATAACTACTCTCCATGGTATCCAGTGTGTGAGAAATCTATGGAAAGATACCCACTAAGAATTTTGGACTAGTATCTACTTAGCCATATTTTGTAACCCTCTAGTATGTCCACTACCAAGATATCAATGGTCATCTAGACTCTTAGTTCTGATGTTACCTAAATATGTACATTGTTTAATTCTCCCACTATTAACACTAATGTTTTGTCTAGCTAAGAAACTAATTTTTGAAAGGATTGGGAGTAAGACCAAGATTTTTACATATAGAAGTAGGCATAATTATGCAGATGCTTTAGAATCAACTAAATAATTGTGAATATTCTTACCAAATGCTTTGATAGTCAATAGGAATGGTGGTAATTTAGGCTTACTCTTGTAGATGACATTGGTATCATCCATTTTCACTTCTTTCATTTTATCAAAAGCTATCCTAGCTTTCTCTACTAGTGCCTTTCATTTGATAGACTTCCATATCAACTCTTTTTGTTTAGTGATTTGTGATAACTCATAAAGTGTGATATTTGCCTTGATTTTATTCATATCTTCCATGATGTGTTATCCTCTATATTTACTTGATTCCTCCTTGCTTGGTAATGGATCATTCTATTTTTGAGGGGGTAGGTTGTTGTCTTCTTTAGGATTGGGTGGAATCATTGTGGTGTTCAGAGGAATCGATGTAGTCAAAGTCTACTTGTTCCTCAAATTATACACACCTCTCTATAACTACTAAAAAACATGAACTTATTCTAAATTATCCTCTAGTTTGTTATTGTACTCTCTTGGGAAGGGAAATTCATGAGTTTTAAATTACATGGATGTGCTAGTAGATTTTGGATCCTAATGTAATTCTAGTGGATTATTCAGTTGATCCTAGCTAGTCACTTCCTTTTGAAAGATTTTAAATGTTGTACATAATTTAACACAATCGCATTCACCATACTGGGGGTATTATGTATCCTACACAAATTGGGGAGAGTTGTTTCAGTGATGTTGATTTATGGTAATATACCAAATTATTTTGCATTGTTTACAAGCCTATTGAATGGCATATTATATCTGGGGAACCTGATGTTTTGGTTACCCATTTGGGTATTGGTATTGCCCAATTTTCATTGCATTTTCAATAAATCATACTCAGCTTTTGAACCATCTTTTGGATAGAATCCAATTCAAATTTTGTGGAATATGTGCCTTTTAGAAGAGCTTTAAGAAATACAACTGCATGCTAGTTTTATTAGTAATTATTACCAATCATGTGATTTTTTAGATAGCCAAGATTTGACTATGTTATTTGCATCATTAGAGGTAGCGTGTACAACTAATTTTGATTGTAGGTTGAAACATTTTTCTTTATATGGGGTATTAGATTGAGTGTTGGGATTCCATTGTTAAGGCTAAGTATCTTAGGTTTCTATGAATTGAGTTGTATATCGATGTGAATGGCTTCTTTAAATGCTAGTGCCAAAGTATTGGAAATAGGTGCTCTTCTCAAGAATATAGTGGTGATGGGATCCAAGGAATTCTTATACATCTCCATTGCCAATGTTATTTTTAGTTTGTACCTTGGGGTCAACAAATTGTACATCTTCTACCATCTTGTGTTGAAAGTGTGGAGAGGCTCATTAGGTTCTCTCTTCATGCTGGTGAAGTATTGATATATCAATCGAGGATTGGTGACCTGTCCAAACTATGCAAGAAAAGCAATTTGACAATCCTCCCAATTGGTGATGGAGTTTTTTGTTAGATTTAAATACCAATCATAAGCAACATCTAATAAAGTAAAAAGGAATAACTAACAGGAAACATCTTCATCTATTAAATGCATTAATCTCAAAGTAGCTTTAACATATTTAATGTCTCTTCTATGGTCCTTGCTCCTAAAGGAAAAAAGGATGGTAGATATTTTTTAGGGTTCTAGGGTAAACCATACACATCCACTAGGATGATAATGGTAGATATGACTAACCAGGGTTGTTGTTGGGCCATTTTTCAATTATCAAGTAAATGTTTCCTTATAGGTTAGGGGTGCCTTAGTAGAGGTGGGTTATTCTAAATTTGAGTTGTTGACAAAACTCTAGGTCTTTTATGGCTTGTTAAGTGTGATACTAATAAAATAACTTGGGAATTGGATCTAGTCACTCTCCTGGGTGACTCTATTACAACTCTATGCAAGGACTAACCTCTATTATTAGGAAGAAATTTATTCCCTCTTTCTAGTGCCATTGAAACTGTTGATATGATTTTTGTGCACACCATATCTATAATGAGGTAGCCTATAATGTTTTAGGATATCAATAGAGGTAAAATCCACTCCAGGGCCTGAGTTTTAGGTATGTGGTCTTTGACAACCTATTTATGGAATATTTGGTAAAGTATGTAGGTTGTTAACAAGGTTTTTGGTTGGAGGCATGGTTTCCTAATAGAGTGAATTCTTGTGTAAGTTGGACAGGTGGCTAGCTTCTATTCTAAAGTGGGTAGATCTCAATTTAAAAAATTCAAAAGGAGGGTAAGGTAGGGTAGAAAATAAATCCTTGTGAGTCTTATTAATTACTTCCCTAGTTGGTTTCTGGATAGACTTATGTTTTTTTAAAACCAATGCCTAATACTAATAATAATTGCCCACAAATAGCTAGACACAGTGAGGGAGTCTAAGGGAATGAAGGTATAAGAAGTCCAATAGCCTCGACAAAGGTTGATCCTATCAAGGTATCTATTACACACCCTTCAATCAATAGATTATGGCTTTAGATAATTGATTATCTAAGGCAATGATTGTATACACCTAAATCTAGCCACTACTAACCTCTAATCAAGATTTTGGCCAATTTCCACCTAAAATACACAATTTAGCCTAACAACACTAAAACACACAAAATGATGTGAAAAATGACATATTTAAGTGCTAATTTTAGCTAGGGTATCCCTAAATGGGGTAATGTAATTTATGGGCCAGCTAACTTTGATCAGATCATTTCGAGTCAAAATGTCAAATTTGCACTTAGGTGTTTTAGATTGCTCTTTCCTATCAAATCTCTTACAAAATACGTGTGCCTTTGTTATTTTTTGTTGACAACATCCTAAATTGGAATACATTTCCAACGCATTTGATATCACCTTACAATTCCAATCTAGTTAAATTTTGGACCAATAATAAGACATTCTGATCAATTTGAGTAATTTGTGCACAAAGTGCTTAAACATGCTTAAGAGATAATTAAACCAAATTAGGGCATAATTAATAATTCCATGGAAACTTGTTGAAAATTTTGTTTTGGAAATGAATATTAAATATCTGCATCATCAAGTGACCTCATTTCTTGGGAAGACATCCCTAGGCCATAAATGGCACAAATATCAAGATTCATGCCTCATCAATTCCTTCCATGATGCCCTCCATGCCTCTTAATTGCTCCTTATTCCAATTCCATGATGAGGATAATTAAAAACTTAATTCCAAACATTGAATTAATCCTCAACCACACATGTCAATCTTGATATGGATGGTTCAGGTTGATTTTGATCAAATCTAAAAATATATAAATAGAAAGGCCATAAACATCATTTCTAAGCTTTTTTGATGCAAAGTTATAATTATAAATTGGTTCCAAAAGCTTAAAGAAACTAGTGTTATATCTCCAAATTAATTCCAATCCAATCCAAGCCATAAGACAAAGGTGATAAGGAGAGATGGGGGTAGCCAAGCTTCCATTACCAAGGACTTCATGAGCACATGCCGAGCAAGCCACCATTACGAAGGCATTTAGAGCATCCAAGGAAGGTGAAGGAATTATTGTGTTTTCATTCCTTACTTTCTATTTGTGTTTTTCATTTGATTTTGTTAACTAATATCTCTCTAGTGTTTAGGCCTAGAGATGTTATGTTATTAGTGTGTTTGTTTCATCTTGTTTTCATTTTGGAACTAAAACCATACTAACCATCCTCTCTTGAGTCAAATTCTTAGATCACATAATGGCATGCCTGATGGGACTAGATGCATCTCACACCTAAAGGAGATCCTTTTGCAACTCTAAAATATTTATTTGAGACCTTAAAACTCTTTAAAATTGATTGTCTAACTTTATTTTTCCATTTTATTTGTCATGGTTTTACACAGTAATCAACATCAACAGGAAATACCAACATCAGTTACCTGACTTAACCAATGTCGATCAATAAAACTAACATTGGCTAGATCTTGATTAGCCAGAGTAACCAATGTTGATGGTAATAACCAAAATCAGTCACTATGTTTTTCCTAAAATATAGACCTGAGAGATACTTTTCCAAATTTTATTATTTCAAACTCAAAAGAGGTTCAAAGCTAAAGGACATGCTAACAATTTTACTACAGGACCAAGTTTAAAATTTACTCAAAACATGTTTAAATCACCTTTTCATGCTTAAAAATTAATTAGGAACCCTTTTTTGGGTGTTTAACAAAGGATTTAGATGTTTTTGGTGAATGTTTTCAAAATTTGCAACTAATACCAAGGGGTCAAATGAACACCACCAAATCTTTCCTTTTGGGCTTAAAACTAAACACACTTGTCAATTCTTGTTTGCAATAGTTGTTTAATAAAATTTTGTTCAGTAAAAAGAGGTGTGTTGCATGTATGCTCTTCTATTTATCCCCTATAGGGAACCCTTGGAATCAAAAGTGCCATTCCTATTGCAAACAACCTAGTCTAAGGCGTATAAAGAATGTTGCTTAAAGCACTTCCCAAAACCTTGTCAAAGTTTGGGTGACCTTGAAAATGAACCTAAAGTCTCTCTATTTTATGATTTATTTATCTTCATGCAAACTTGGCTTGTGAGGGGGATGTCATTACCTCCAGTTAGTTCTTTAGGGAAGCTTTAACTTGAGTTTTCATCTTCTGGCATTGACTTCATTTGAATCTTTTGGAGTTTCACATGGGACGTATATGCATTTGGACATTGCACTACACTAAGAAAACAATAAGATGTAATTGTTATAAAAAAGACTAGACCTTTTTAGAACAAGCCAATGCTATGGTCACCCAATTTTTGTGCTTGTCTTTTACATCATTTGATGTGAAAGTCATTATGTAATTGATTCCCCTCGAATGATCAAAACCTTGCTAGTTTAGTAGACCCCACTTTGCCATACCCTTAAAAGGATTTGGATGATTATACTTAATATATTTTGGTCATTTTTTATTGGTATGTTTTGAGACTAAAACTTGTTTGTTTGTTCATAAGCCATGTAATAATAATGCATTTGAGTTGTGAAGGGTAGTGTTATGCTGCCCAAATTATGTCAAAACATTTTGAGCCTTTTAAGTCTTTGAAGCATAACATTGACCACATTATTTGAGCATGCTTACACTATTAGGCTGCTCAATTTATTTCAAGACTTGTTTACCATTATATCCAAACCATTTGGTTCAAACCATTTTGTATATACCATTTAGACCTTTGTCTTGTGTTGTTATACTATCCAATCTTGTATAGCTTGTGTAGTCAAAACCTAGTTTTCAACATTGAGTTTTCAATTAGCCTTGTTAAGTTTGGATCCAAACATCAATTAATTTTTTTAAGCCTCAATTCATGGGGCTGATACACATATCTTTCTCTTTTGGGTTGCATAACTTTGATTAATTGATTACCCAAAATTGAAACCTATTGATGGTTTATTTATTTAATGCCTATCCTCATCATTGTTTGTGCCTGTATTTAGGAGAACATAGCCTTTCTAAAAGAGCCTATTATCTTATGCCTTATGTTAAATGATCATGTTTATGCTTGATTCTATGTGTTAGGTCTATGCAAAAATTATTTACAAACTTGTTAAATTAAATCAAATCACATTAGCCTTTATTTAAAGTGTAGCTTTTGACGTCATTTGGCCAAAAGTCCTAGCATGCCTATTTGTTTGAGCCTAGATTTTGACTTCATGTTTGGATAAAAGATCTAGTAATTCAACTTTTCCATTTCCTAGTTTAGACCTTGTTTAGAACACTTTGACCTAGACCTTTGACATGTCATTTTTTATTCAGACACTTGACCTTTTATGTGTATGACATTTGACATTAGACATTTGATGTTAGGTTATTTTATGCCAAGTATTAACATAATTCATTTTGGATATACAGCTCCACTTTTAGACCATATTGGAGATACAACTCCACCCTTCGACCAAGTTAGACTATGTTTGAACCATTTATCCTTTAGACATAGTTTTTTAAAGTTTGTAAAACTCTAAGTCTTTTTATTTTCAGAGCTTTCATCATTTATATAGATATGTCTCGCTACACTTATGGTGGAGTCACTTAAAATATAAATTATGATATAATGGCCACACAAAATGAATTTTATGGCTTTTGTCAAGACCCCAATGATGTTAATATGGTCTGTGAGATAGATTTATATTTGCCTCATATTAATCATTCATGAGAACAAAGTCATGAAGTAACTTATGATCTAACTCGAGAACTTTATTAGTATGAAGAAGTTTATGAAGATGAATTTGAAGACCCAACTACATATAATGTTTCTTGGGATATGAATCCATACCCTCTTTTCAAAAATCAATATGTGAAACAAAGTCAAGAACCAACTTATGAGCCAACTCACGACTGGGATGATATGGTTTATGAGTAAGACTTGGATGCTTTTGATTATGTAAGAAATCAAGTTTCATGACATATTTTTTTAATTTAATCATTAGCTACCCCTAACTCTCCTTTGGATTATATGAGCTATCAAGCTCTACAATATCTAAGGAATACCATTTCTATACTAAGACCTCATTCTTTGGTTTGTGTGAGCAACCAAGCTCCACAATGCCCCTTCATCATTCCAGGACCTAGTCTTTTGGCTTGTGAAATCAATCAAGTCCCAAAACATCCTATCGTTACCATATCAAGACTTTTTTATTTTGCTCATATGAGCATTCATGCTCCCCAAGGCCCTACCATTATCCAACCATAAGTCATTCCTCATATAGTACTAATCCCATCCAGACCTCAACCCGTCCAATCATTTGAAGACTAAGATATGTTAAAAATTGGTATTTTCAAACTCATTAGAAACCAAGGCCAAGATAACCAACCAATATAATATGTTTTTGTTTAACCAACCACTCATTATAGGTCAACCTATGATAATTCACCTATTGATCCTATACCAATTGTTGAGGAGTCTCACTCTGATAAACCAGTCTTTATCGAGTCACTTATAATGATTATAACTTCCTTTAGGCAAATCATTACCTCAACCATGTGCTTATTTTTCAAGACCCTCCTATTTATGATCTAGTCTCTAAAGAGTTGTCTCTTGACGTATTTCCCATCCTATAGGAGTCTCACTTTAACAAAATAGTTTTTATGGAGCCCATTATGCCATCATAGGCCATTAATTGTCTAAAACCAAATATTCAAGAATATATCATTATAATAGAGTACCCGTTAGATGAAGAATCAGTGTTAGAGTCAAGTTCTATTCTTGAACCAACATCATATTTAGCATCAGAATCAAAATCAAACATTAGTCTCAACATTGGATTCAAAATCCCTTGAGTTAAAATTAGATTCAAAAGAAGAATATGCTCATGGCTATTACATTATTGGTTATGCATTCCTCATAGATGATTTTGAATACATTTTTTATCCTTCTATGGTTTTTGAGGATGAGTACTTCAGCTTTGACACAAGTTATCCTAGTATCTTTTACAAGGATTGTACCTCTCCCCATTCCATTACCAATCCACATGCCATTACCATCAACCAAAATAGCCATATCATCGACATTCCATCTCCGAAAAGTGTCGATTAGGATCAAAAGAATCACACTTTGTTGAACTGCATCCATGGTGACATAGCAGTTGAAAAAGAGCAAGGAGGCCAAGACCACATTCATGTAATAGAAGAACACTCTCCTAGTAAAACCTTTTTAGAGGCACTAGAAGACAATCAAAATCAAAACTCAACATCTTCTAGTGAAATTTTATTAGAAGTACTAGAAGAAAATCAAATTCAAAAGTCAACATTCCTTAGGAAAACCTTTTCAAAGGTGCTACAGGACAATCAAGACAAATTTGTTGGTGAAAAACTCATTCAGGCATCAATAGCTGAGCATAAAATTTCTTCACTACTTGATGAAGACAAAATCAAAGAATAAATCAGAATAGCTTCCTATCTATAGCCTAATCAAATAGTAGCTACTCTCAAGATCAAACAACAAAAAAATCTAGTGGTCCTATTGAGAGAATAAGTATTTGGTCCCACCACAACCAAAGTTATGTTGAATCTGACATCAACAACATTACATGTGACTAAAGGTCTTAATATTCATTTGTTTCCCCACCATTACACATTACATTATCATTTTCCATTCCATTTCATAATCAAACGTACCATCCATATTTGTCCCTATTTACCATCCATGGTCACACTTTCCTTTGCAGAAGATACAAGGATACCTTATCTCAACATTTGAAGGAATCAATAACAACGACCAATGAAGATCACAACAACATTCTTGACATCAAAATATATAAGCCATTTTTGATATATCATCTATTCAAATGAGGTGTGGGCTAGCAATTAACATGATTAAGTATTTTGTTTATCAGTTGTTGATTATGATGTGTATCTCTCCATCAACAGGAACAACAAAATTAAAAACCACACCTAGGCCAAAAACATACCATGCCATTACCATTGTTACATATCCATTTTCAATTATTTCATACCCAACCATTCACCCTATCACTTAGGGGCAACCCTCTTACCATTTTATCCAATCTACCTAGACCATTATTATATATAGCAATACCATATCATCCTATCATTCGATTCTTATCTTGATCGAAGCCTATTTTTAGTCATCCTACCCAATCTTATTTTGATCTTGGTTCCTTTGGTTCTTCTCAAACTTTTTTTGGGGGGATTAAAATCAAGTTTCAATAATCAATCTAATCCATTTTTATAATGACAATCTATGAAAGTAGTGTGATGATTGATCTGGCAAGATATCTTTCATCTTATCACATTTGTTTAGGTGAGCCTAATTATAACCACCTGTAGACAAATCAGTGTTTCACCAGTCTTTCTACTAATCATAACCACCTATGGGAAAATTATTATCATTTACCTATGCCATTATATCCTAGTTATAACCACTTATGGGCAAACTAGGGGAAACATTTGTTTATCATGCATTGTTGTATCACCTTGTCATTACTATTTTCATTTGACTGGCCATTTTCTAGATTTGAGAACTTGTTGGGACCTAGTTGGTTTTTCCTCACCTTTTATGTGGATGAAATTACTATGACTTGAGGTCATTTTAGGACTATGTAAGTCATGTTCAATTCATGTTGAGGTCACCTCAGTCCCTCTTTCCATATGCTCTTGCCATTCTGTGAGCAACCTAAGCCAAACACTCTCTTCATTTTATGAGTAGTTATCTTGTCATTCTATAATGAAGTAAGATACCTCAAAATTCCAAAAACATTCATAATATTTTAAAAATACAAAAAATATTTGTCCTATCTAATTTTAGTTAGTTATCCTTGATCTGCCTTATTGGGGCATTGTCATTATTAGGATGCTTTCTTTTGATTTTATTTTTAGGATTTTTGTTTGTTTATTTCAAGTTGTTTATTTGTTTATTTGTTTGTTTGTTTATTTTTTTACTTACTTGCCTATTTCTTTGATTTAAAAATTATTGCCTTGACTCAACCTATATGTGTTCATTGGGTCATTCCTTGCACACATTATTCTTGAGTCCATACATATTTGTACGTCAATATTATCATCATGGTTTTTATCATTAGTGTATTATTTTTTGAGTGTTTATTGGATATCAGGAGTAAGTCTTTATACATATGTTGGCCAAGTCTTCATTGTGTTCTATCATGAAGCCTACCATCACATGCTACAACAAAAAATTAGCTTCATGAAGGTCTACAATTAATAGAGCCATAGAATTTTCTCCTTGGCACATTGGCAAATCCTTTTGTCCCACCCTTGCTCAATATAACTCATTTGACCATTCTAGTTATATCATTATTAATCAGGATGAGTATCTCCTCATTGGTAGGTACAATTGAATCATTCATTCTGATCAATCATATTATTCTATTAATCTATTTCATCACTTTACACCCACTCATATTTAATCTATATTCTAGATTACATCATTGAGTTATGCTTGCTAATCAGCCCTAACTGGGGCACAATCATCTTTAACTAATCTAGTTCCTCTTAATGATTATAAATTCCTATGGGAAAATCATTATTTTGACTTTTATTATTGATTATAACCACCTTTGAGAAAATCAGTAATCTTTTTAAATCAATGCATGCAAGCATTTTCTCATTTAGATTAATCTCAACCATGGGTTAATTCCACCTTTTTTCTTACTTCTTTTTATGGGACTATCCATCAACAAATGTGATGGACACTCCCTGAAGGGGGCATCATCATAGGCTTCCCAAAACCATTTGGAGATTTTTTATTTAACCATCATCTTCTTTTTGGCATACAAGGAATTTCTCATTCTTTGAGAAGACATTGCTTTTCCTATGGTTTTCAACATCTTCCCAAATAGGGGAAAACTATAGACACCTAAATCTAGCCACCGATAACCTCCAATAAATATTTTGGATAATTTCCACCTAAAATGCACAATTTGACCTTAAAATATTAAAAAACACAAAATGATGTGAAAATGACATATTCAAGTACCAATTTTAGCCAGGGTATTCCTAAATGGGGCAATGTAATTTATGGGCCAGCTAACTTTGATTAGTTCATTTCGAGTCAAAATGTCAAATTTACACCTAGGTGCTCTGGATTGCTCTTTCTTATCAAATCTCTTGCAAAATATGTGTGCCTTTGTTATTTTTTGTTGACAACATCCTAAATGGGAATATGGTTCCAACGCATCTAACATTGCCTTCTAATTCTAATCTAGTCAAATTTTAGACCAATAATAAGGCATTCTGATCAATTTGAGTAATTTATACACAAAGTGCTTAAACATACTTAAGAGCTAATTAAAAAAATTAGGGTATAATTATTAATTCCATGGAAACTTGTTAAAAAGTTTGTTTTGGAATAAATATTGAATATCTACATCATCAAGTGACCTCATTTCTTGGGAAAACATCCCTAGGCCATAAATGCCATAAATATCAAGATTCATGACTCATCAATACCTTCCATGATGCCCTCCATGCTTATTAATTTCCCCTTCTTTCAATGCCATGATGAGGATAGTTACAAACTTAATTCTAAAAATTGAATTAATGCTCAACCACACATCTCAATCTTGAGATGGATGGTTCAAGTTGATTCTAATCAAATCCAAAAATCTATAAATAGAGAGGCCATGAACATCATTTCTAAGATTTTTTTATGCAAAGTTATAATTCCAAATTTGTTACAAAAGCTTCAATCAACTAGTGTTATAATGTCAAATTGATTCAAAGCCAAGCCAAGCCACAAGCTAAGGTGCCAAAGAGAGATGGGGGTGGCCAATCTTCCATTACCAAGGACTTCATGTGCACAAGCCAAGAAAGCCACAATTACAAATACATTTAGAGCATCCAAGGAAGGTGAAGGAATTCTTATGTTTTCATTCCTTACTTTCTAGTTGTGTTTGTCATTTGCTTTTGTTAACTAAAGCTCTCCCTAGTGTCTAGTCTTAGAGATGTTATGCTATTAGAGTTTTTGTTTCATCTTATTTTAATTTTGGAACTAACACCATACTAACCATCCTCTTTTTATTAAAATTTCTATATCACAATGATATCACACACCTAGAATACTTAACCAAGAAAATGCCAATACATATCTATAAAATATGTTTTAAATTAGCTTAATTATTTCAACCAATAATCTACCAATATCCAATAGCTATTGCACATCTAAGATTGATGTATCAATTAAAATGGTTAATAATCTATTCATAATGTTAGCACACTAAATATTTACTAAAAAAAACAACCATAGAAAATAATAACTAATAACACAACATTGGAAATAAAATACTCATATACTTCGCTTGATGACCAAAAATGGATCCTGCTCTGTATTTCAAAAAAAATTGACATAAAATAAAGTGGGTGGTATGATTGTATTTATATAGCTCAGGGAGGGGTCCCTCATCCTCTAATTCTATGCATGTTAGTTACATGTGGCAGTTAGAACATGTAGTTCTAACTGTGGCCAAAATTGTTTAAGCTCAAGAGTTATAAATAGACCAATTTAACTTTACAAAAGAATGCAACATGTGCATGTACAAGTAAATAAAAAGTTAATATGTTACAACAATTTTTCTAAATTACAAGGAATATATATATATATATATATATATATGCCACCATGATTTATACATGCACAAAGCTAAGGTTGTGTGGTCTGAAGTGTTGGATGGGCTTTAGTTAGAGTCAAAGTCAAAATAAAAACTAAAAGTGTAGATCCACTACCAGAAGCTTTCTTATTCTTCACCTCATTCCCCTTGTAGAATTTATGTGCCATCTCATGCTATTGATGAATGATGTCCAAGTTAATTAGTGAAAGTCGATGGAGTCTCTTAGTTAGTCCTAGGAGTCTTGCATGTTCATTCTTTGTAGCCTATAACTTACCTCTAAATATCTCCACCTCAGTCACCTTATTTCTGACCTTACTTAACTTTGATTCTATGCTTTACAATCTCAAACCTTATATGCTTTGCTTGAATTTATCAGTGGCCTCTTGAATAATTTTGTCAAAATTGATTCTACTAATTAGTTTTCCTTTAGAATCCCTTACTTTAGATAACTTTAATTCATTCAAAATTTGAAGGTATTGGGTCTCATGAGCTTGGTACTCTAGTATCAAGTTACAACTACCTTAAACCAATCCTTGGCCTCCTCATGTCTAATTACCACCAAGTTTAGGGCATTGGATGCCTCGAATGTATTGATTATATCTAGATTGCTAGACAATGAGTTGCCTAAGTAGGAAACTAGCATCTTGAGCCTGGTATTGTTATGGGCTAAAGAGCTACAAAGCTGATTTTATTAGCCCATGTGAAACACCATATATGCCTTCATGAATTCCATGGCCTTGAGTGAATTGTAATATGTAGAGGAAGCTTCCTTAACATCAGCTTCTATACTCATAGGAATGTGTTCTATACTAGATTACTCCTTAAGTTGCTTAATTTATATTCATAATTCCTGCACTTCCTCTTCTAGCCTTGGTGAGCTAACTTCGTACCTTTTTGGATGGTCACTGCTACATCCTTGTGTGCCTAAGCTATGTCTAAAAGGTTTTCTTCATATATAGGCTCCCCTGACTAGCTGTTATACCTCCTAGTTATGGAGAACACTAATTGTTACTCTTTAAGAATGATGTTGGCACCCTGGTCATCCTCTAATTTTATTTTCTTCACTCTTTAGATAGAACCAATTTGGGGGTCAAATAAGGTAGACATAGAGGGGATATCAGTGACCTTATAATTTGGATTTTGAGCCCTCAAATCCATATCTCAAGGGGGAATATTAAGAGGTGCTTCAGCATTAGTGACAACAATTTCTTATTTAGCCTCTTCTTCTTCCTTCTTTTGCTTCTTACTGGCCTTGGTTAAGACATCAAGTAAGGAAGCCCATATTATCTTAGACTAGTCCACTCCTCCAACTTGAGGAAGTGGATGGACTACAACAATGTGAGGTTTTGCCTATCTCCCCTTACTTGTGCTAATTATTGTATTTTCTTTTATATAAGTGGAAGGAGTGGAAGGGAGAGTTGTGTGGATTGGAAATGCAGTTGAGGGGTAGCCAAAGTAGTCTTTACCTTCTCGATTGCCTTCTTCTTTTTGTGAAGTCTCATAACAGAAGTACTAATAGACATAGAAGGAATGGTTGTAGGAAATGCTCTAATAGTGATGGTATAAGGATAAATGGTGATTATAGAAATGGAAGGAATGGAGGTAGAGATAGAAGGAAATAAGAGGGTAGATGTAGTATAAAGTGTGGGTGCTTCCATAGAAGAAACAAATATTAAATCAATAATGGAAATTGAAGCCAAAGGAAAACTAAAAAAGGCTTGAGTACCTTGAAGTTGTAGTTTAATGGGGTCCCATTAGAGGCTTAGATATTTTCCCTCCTCTAATTCAACCTCGTCTTTTGAATCATCTACCATGTCCTTGATGATTACTTCATCTCTTCCCAACTACTATAAGCTAAGAGCTAGAATGGGCAAGTGTTGAGATGTTTGCATTTTAGGGATGCCTGTAGGATTCTTTAGCTTCCTGATATAAACCAAAGGGGTCCTTCCCTAAATGGGAGAGTCATGGGAGAAATATAATACTATTTATGTAGTGGTTACCTCAATAAATGAAATGGTAGACACATTGGGGGTAGCCATAAGGACTTGAATGGTATTATTAGTAGGCATCCCTTCATCATCAGAGTCCAAACTGATAAGATCTCCTCTTTCTCCTCCCCTTAATGTAGTTAAATTAGAGATCCCAAGTTCCTTCTTGAATTATTTCAAATTCAACTTTAATTGAAGTCCCTAAGATGAGGAATATTCCTTCTCTCTAAACTACCCTTTTCAAAAGTTTGAATGCTTTCATCCCTTGAAAAGGGATCTTCAACTATCTAGTTCCTTAGTAGAGATACTAGGCTCTATTTGGATCATCCTTAGATGATCTTCCTATAGTCCATCAATTTGTGCCTACTCTAATAATTCTTCATCTAATGAAACATTTAAGAAAAGGAAGTCATAGTAATAAGGTTGATGGTAGTAAGGCATGTTGAATCTTTGAATGTGTTGTTGGATATGCCCATGTGGGTTCCAATCTATCCATGAAATTATAGGGAAACCATATCGGTTCTACTTTGTGGAAACATCTCCAAGATGTTTTCTCATATAATATGTCATTCTACCAATTGTAATAAGGCTCCCAAAAAAGAAGGCTTTCTTTTGCCTAGCTACATCTTCCTTTGTGCTATTCCAAAACTTGAAAGCAATCTCTTATTTCACTAGTTTATTAGGTACATACTTGGGGATACATAGGGGATCCACCTTATTCCCCTAAATCATAATGAATATAAAGTCTAGGTATAAGAAGTCATCACCCTTCTCACTCAAATTATTCAAAATATTCTCTTGAATATGGGGCATGGAAGAGCCATGGATGGCTTGCCACACCTATGGATACACATCTTCATAAATTATGACCATGTACTTCTAATAAGTGTATATGTGTAGGAATTGATAATGGTCATAGATTCTATTCTTTATGTAATCTATATCTAAATCCCATAGATTGCCTAAGTCTTTGTAACATGTCCCCAATTACTGCATCAACCAAATACAACATCATGAAAAATTCTCTTGTAGGGGTGGGATGTTTCTCTTTGTGTAGAATTTATTCTCCCAACCTTAAACTAATAATCTCTCCCAAGGCATAGGAAAAATCATGAGATAACATCATATAGAGTAAAGGAACCAAATATAAATTTAAAAAATGGATGATAAGTGTCCCATATAGCCTATTGAGAAGAGCCATACCTATTTGAACTCTCATTCTGAATTTGTCTATTAGGATGGCTCCCTTTGGCTTCATTACTTGCTAGGGGATAGTCTAGCCTAGGAGAAACCATGAAGAGAGCACCTTTGTAATAAAGGTTTCCTCTTTGAATTGTACCTAGGTATGCTTGTCATAATATGTGTCTGAGATGCTCAAAGATAGATACCTTTTAAATTCATTCCCAAATATACATGCAACCAGTATGTAATGAGGGGAGTAAAAGAGGTAGGCATCTTGTGATATCTTACCAAAAAAGAATAAATCCTTAAGTGAGTTTATGCATGGCATGACCTTTGGTTTTGTTGTAGTGAAGTATAATCTTTGATGATTTTAGGCTAATATTTCTTAAACAAATAACCTTTCTAATAACATTATCTCATCATCCAATAAAAACATATCAACTAAATTAATTGCATCCCAAAGCTATGAATAATTATGATAATTATCTTCAAATATCCCTACATTGAATATGGTGTTTCTAAAATTTGTGGAGTCCTTTATTGAGAATGCAAAAGGGGGATTAGTTCCTTGAGACAACCTTGATGAGGAAGCCATAGTTGTGTGTTTTTGCCTATGTATTTACTCAACATGTTGCATGTTGTGTATACTTGTATATTAATGTAATCAACTTGGCTCTAGCTTGATTTTTATTTGTTGTATACTCTTTGAAGTAAAAACTAGGGATCTTGATCGCTATTTGGAGATAAGGATACTTTGATCGTAAGATAGATTAAATGTAATGACATTTTCAATGTTTTTGTACCATCTATATAAGATCTTGTATTGAATATTAGTTCATGAAATATTAAATATGCAATATTTACTTTTCAAATTTGTTAGTCTAGGTTGGCAGGGATACTTAGTATTTATCAAATAGGAAATATTTTGTCTTTATTAAGTATGGCATTAAGTTCAATAATATTTATCATAATAAAGAACTTAATAAGTATAACATCCAAAAGGTGATTTTTAGGTCAATGTTCATGTATAATTCCTTCAAGGGTTTAATTTGGACAAATTCCCATGGCTGTTATTTTGAAGGAACCTAGGTTGAAGTTTTGAAGGAATTCTTTCAAAGGGCTATTTCATGGTTAAAGGGTACTTTCAAACTTTCTAAAGGGTAGTTTCATTTTGAAGGGTCCACTTCATAGGGCATTTTTTCCATGATAAAATTATTGAAGGGTATACTTCACAAATGCTAAAGGGTATTTTTGAAATTCCCAAAGGATAGTTTGGAGGGCCAAAGAGCACCTTCATACAACTAAGTGTCACTTCAAAGGTCTTGAAGGGTAAGTTTGGTAAAAAATGAAGGGTATGCGCCTTTAACTTGGAGGGTAGGTTCAATAATTATAAAATACAAGTGACCTTCAGAGGAATTCATTTGGATATTTTGCATTGAACAAAATTCCCAAAACAAAAGTCTGAATGAAATAGCTATATAAAAAAGGTCACAAGATATAAGTCCCAAAGGGTAACTAAAAAAAGGAACTTGGATATTTCATAAAGGTTGAAAGGTCCTTTTCAAAAGATATGAAGGGTATGTGGCCATTTGGAAAAGGAAACATGACTTAGGATAAAGATCTAGTGGGGTAGGTTCAACCAAATCTAAAGGTAGGTGCCCTTTGGAGGAATTATTTTTGGGATTCTACATTGGAAATAAAAGGTCTAAAATAATAATTCTAAACGGGATGGTTTAGGGAAAAGGGTAATTTTAAAATAGGGGATTTGTTTTAGATGAAATGTTTGAAGGAATTGACAAAGGCATGGAACAAAAGTTCCAAAGGAAAGGGTGAAGGGCAATCACAAGAAATGTTGAACGAATTTAGATGGGCAAAATAAAAATTCATCTGAAGGACACTCCCACAAATCTTGAGGGGTAGGTTGGGATAGAAAGGGCACTTTGGAAAGCTCTGAAGGAAATTATAAAATATCGAAGGTTAGGCTGCACAAAAATGAAGGGTATGTGCCCTAAAGAAATGGTAAAGAAGGGGAAAATGGTCAATTCAAAAATGATGAAAGGCTAGTTGGAAGGGTATCGAAGAGTATGTGGAAGGAAGCTAAAGGGTCTACTTCAAGGAAATTTTTTTCCCAAAGGATCTACTTCATAAAGGGCTAATGGGCACTTCCAAAATTTCTGAAGTGTAGTTCCATATGCTTGAGGGTTATTCCAAAAGTTTTGAAGGATAGGTCAGAAAGGATCAAAGGGATAATCCACTAGGATTTCATTTTAGTGAAAATGCATGTAATCCAAAATCCCTTAAGGCCAAAGGTTTGTAGGCAAAATTATATCATAAAAAGTGCTTCAAATAAGGATCTCACAATACTTTATCCAATAAGATGAGGCTACCTAAAGAATAAGCCCAAAGGAAGTAAGACCAAAAATTTCCCAAAATAATATATCCAAAAGATATTGTTTCATAAAAAACAAAGGAATTAGCCTAAAGAATTCATTTGTAGTGCATAAGTTAGTCTTATAAACATAATGCCAATATCACCCACTAGAAAAGTAAAAGTCCCAAATTTCCAAATTGTGTACAAAACATATGAAAAGGACTCCTAATCAAAAGTCTATCAATGATAAGGTAGGTCTTGGTTTCAAAGTAGGTCAAAAGGAGAACAAGGAGAATGCTAATGTGAACAAGAAAATCAATCTCAAGAACAATATAAAGACAAATTCTATCAGAAATCATAACACTATAAGGTATGCAGATTCATTCAATGGTTATTATTTGTCATGTAGTCAGTTTGGTCATAAAGCATGAGAATGTAGAAGACCCTCTAAGAATGAGTACTCATGAGACTATGGAAGGAGTCATAGTCCACATAAATCAAGATATATTAATGATATTGTTTGCTATAATTGTCTTAACATTGGCCATATTGCAAGATTATATCATCATGAATCATCAAGACAAAATAAAAAGATTCAAGATCTTAGAACTCATGAAAGAAAACTAACTAAGGTGTGGAAGCCAAAGACAGTCAAGCTTAGTATTGATCATTTTACAAGCCAATGTGGATTGTTTTGCTATGGCAGAGCATATACCATAAATTTAATAGTATAAAGAGTGTTCATTTCCATCTCAAATTGTTGACCACATGGATGATGAAGAAGCCAAGCCAAAGAGGCTAATCAAGCCTAAAAGGATGCTAAAGGATCATCAGTCTTTTGAGAGCATGGAAATCTAAGAATATTCTAAGTTTATGTTGTTTTAATGCCCTATGGTAAGGTGTGACTCCATTAGGCTTCATGGAGACACTCATAAATTAATGGAAGCTTGGTATCTATCATGAAGACATGTTGAAGAATGTTAATAGAGTTAGAAGTGTTATTTGTATATGAGAGGTAAGAAAAAAATTGTTCCGTAGCAGTTGGTAGTTGAACTTGATTTATGTTGAGAATTGGTTTTGGTATCAATATGTTTGAATAAAAATGAAGGATGGTCTGATAATACTAATGACTCGTGTGGTGAGTTCAATCTGTGAAGATAAAGTGGGAGTCCCTAATTCTTCAATTGATGTCAAGAATATGGTGGCCTAATGTGTGATTAAAGGTTTGAGTCATATCATTCATGACAAGGACAAGGTGAGTGGTCTTGTGATCTAAATTCATTATAAGTAGGTATGCATGGAGTAAGTGGGAGCATGTTCCTATAATGCTTCATATTCTATGTGTTGAGTTTTTGTTGCAAGAAGGTATGATTCTAGATGTTGCAGGTATGATCATGTTTATTTGAGAAAATAGCTAGTTCTAGGAGAATGATCAATTTCTAAGAGTGGTCATTATCTAGTGTTTGTAAGGTATAAGTCATAATAAGCATGGTTTCTTGAATTCTAAGGATTAGATGATAGTTTGTGGAAGACCCTTTGTCATTAATGTCAAATGGGAAGAAAGACCAGTATGGGAGAGATGAGAATGATCAAGTTGTAGTGTGGTTGCTATCAATTACAAAGGGGGAGTTTGTTGAGAATTATTTTCATTGATAATTAATGTCAAAGTTGATTTCATTGATTTCAAGATGCATATGATGAATATGCATGATAAGTGGTCTTTTGAGGTATGATTTTATGAGTTTGATATGACAAGGAAGCCATGTGACAAGATGCATTTGAAGGAAAGAGATAATTTGAAGGTAAATAATGTATTATATCTACTTGGTTTATGTTTTTGTTGAGGTAATGACATGAAAAGAGTAGTTTAAGGCATCAAGTGCATTGGAAGTTTGAATCTAGTCATGGCATGGTACAAGTATGAGTCGGTAGCATGATGAGGTGAGTGATCTCAGGCATGTGAGAGATTTTGAAGGTTGTATGAGCATGAGTATGAAGTGTGGATTCACTCAAAAGTGTTTCAAAGTAAGCCTAAATAGGTATAACCTATAGTCTAGGTCCGCATCTAGACCTCTATCAAACTCTGATTGGCCTAATGAGGCATGCAAATCTATTTTCAAGGCAAGTTTGCATATGTAAGCATGGACATAGGTATGTAGTGTATTGTAGTGTTTATGAATTATTTTGTCTTTTTTTCATTATTGACAAATGTATAGGCAACAGGTCTTTGAGGTCAAGTGTTTAAGTAGCTTAAGCCCTATTCATGGCATGAAGAGACCTTGTGAGAAGGTATGAGTATGATGTATTAGTGATATGAGTGCACACATGCATGATTGGTTGTATGAGGTTGCTTGAGAATATATGGGAGGAATTGGATCACTCATGAGATTCTTATGGTGAGCCTATAGGAGTAAGACCTTCAAACCAAACATGCACCTAAACTACTCCTAGACCCTGCCTAGCCTAATGAGGTATTAGGATATATTGTCAAGGCATGTGAAATATGTATGAAAATTTCTACGCATGAGATAAGTTGATTGAAAATGTGAGTGAGGTGGAGAGTGCATGGAAAGATGCATGAAGGTCAATTTTAAGGTCTAATGTGGTTTGTAAATCAGGGTCTAGAGAGCAAAAGAGAAACAGTGTGGCCTAATGAGGGGTCATGATTAGATTTCAAAGTGTTTGAATTTATGGAAGCATTGTCAGAGGTGAGGTATATTTTGTAAAGTTTTTTAATTCAGTTTAAGGTCATAGAGTGAAGGAAAAGACATGAAAAATTGTTTGGAGGTTTTTGAATGCTCAAAATGAAGGGTTCTCAATCTGAGAAGGATTTTCTTGTGTTCATTAGTTTGTAAAAAATTTGTATGGGAATATAATTATTTCATGGTATATTTTAATTGGTCTTAACTCAAAATCACAAGTATTATTTTTTGGATTGAGGGGTTATGCTTTATGAATAATAGTTAAGAGTGGAAACAAGTTTAAACCCTTTTAGAACCCTAATAAAGACCCAATGTTGAAGATGTTGATCAAAAGTTCCTAGAATAGATTGGTATGCTTAGGTAAGCTATTGGATATTATATTAGACTCTCCTAGTTACCTCCAAGTGGTATTGATTAGAGAAAGGAGAGAGAAAATGTTGAGTTACAAGCTTATTTCTAAAGAAGTTATTATAGAAGTAAAATGTTGCATTGGACATTATAATAAAATGGATATAAGAATAAGGTAAATAATAATGTACATGAATTTTTATGGATGGGATATATCCATAAAATATGATAAACTAGTCATCCAAGTTAGCTAGTCATTAATAGGCTAATATTGCGAATAGTGAAAAACCCAGGTAGTAGTGAAAAGATGAATTGGAATGTCTTTTCATGATAGAATGATGAAACCAAGTAAATGGATATATATTTTTATATTGGTATGTATTATTCATTATTTTTAAAAATATTGAAATTTGGGTATAGTGGTGAAAATGATGAAGCCAAAATGGCTTCTTTGACTCAGTGAGGTTTATGTGTAATGACATCAACAAATTGGTCTATAAGACCAATAGTTGCCACTAGAACATATGATGTTAATATTTGAATATGGTATAGATATGTCATAGTATCAAGTTAATGTTTTATAAGTCTTTGAAAGTGGTCATATAGGTGTGAGTTCTGAGTCACCATGACTGGTCTTTGAGAAAAACTAGTAGTTTTGAGTAAGTTGCAGAGTGTTTTTGAGTCTTCATGCTCTGAGTTAAAATGTCTAATATATATGGTGATATTGTTGAGGTAATTTAGTTTTTTCATAAGGTATTTTTTTTCATGGTTGTGTGTCTAAATGATGTGTTATCTTTAGTTTTTCAAGATAGACTTTTATATGTGTTCAAATGCCTAATGTGAAAAAGTGTTAATGGAATATTTCAAGTAGTGTTTAGACCTAAAAAGTGTTATGGAGCTTAGAATATGTTGGATAATGTCTATTTGAATTTTTTATTAAATAATATTACCATTTAAATAGGTTTAGAGTGTTTCAAGGGGTCATAAGGTAACGTGTCCTAAAGTAGGCCTATTGGAATTAGGTCTCTATGAGACCTAAATGTGAAATAAGGTCTAATAGAGTTATGACAGACAAAAAAGGAATAAATATTAGTTTGAATCATGTTTATGAGATGTCATAATACCTATTCCATGAATAACCTAATATTTTAAGGGTGAGTATCTGAGTAAGTGGCATATGAACAAGGAATGGTATATATACAAGATAATTATAGGCCTATTGAGTAAGCAAATAGTAAGCGAATGGAATAGCACATTGTTGAGTATAAGGAGGTATTTTAGACCATCAGAGGAGTGTATAGGATATATAATGAATATTTAAAAGTGTGTTTACATATTAATATCAAGATCATATGACCTAATCAGTCTTGAAGAGACCTAGTTGAGTGAAGAAGTCTAGAAGGTAGTTTGAGAGGGATAAGAGTGTGAAGATATAAAGAGGTGGTCATCATATATTAATTGAGAAAAATAGTGTTCTAAAGGTGATCAAATAAATAAATTGGTTGATTTGGTGCTAATTCATCTATGGGTTTGGTGCCTCCTTGCAAGTGGGTGCTTGTTAAATCCTAGTCAAGTGGTTGCTTGGCTAGTTGAGGTTGGTGCTCCATGTGGAGTTATTGCTTCACTAAATTTGGTTTTTGTCTCTTATATGATTGTAGTCCATTTTTATATATTAGTGGGTTTTTTCCCTTTAAGGGTTTCCCACATATGATATGTGTTCTTATGTTTCATGCTTATGTGGATAGTTACTCATGCTTGCTAAGATCTATATGTTTGTTTTAATGGCTCATGATTATTTGAGTGTAATTGAAAGAAATGTTTTGAAGAATAATTCTCCCCCTCCTCTTAGTAATTTTTCTTCCAACATAATTTTGATTATACTTGGGTTACTTGGGAAGGTTAACTAGTTTAGATGGCATGATGATTTGAGCCTTCAAAGAATACTAGTATGTAGTTCGTATTATGACCGATTGAGGATAATTTTCTTAAGAGATCAGTGGTATTTTTTTAAGAGAATGAGATGTATAATGGTATTATTATTCTATGGCATAAATCATAATATTTCTAGTGATAATGGTTATTTTCAACCACTACAATTACTGAATCTATATTAGTATAAAAATTAGAGATGGACTTATTATATTTTTCATAGAAGTTAGGGTTATCTTTAAAGTCAATGGACTTATTATGGTTTATGAAATAATTCTCACTAACTTAAAATATTGTATATGTAGAATTCAATTGTCATTGCAATCTTGTTTATAAAGATATGGAAGTCTTGTGTAGAATGATATGGCACAATCTCTAATGTTTTATTACCATGAAGAGAATTCTCTCACACATTTTATATTAAATCATTCATAGAAAATGTGGCTCAACCCTGAGGTCAACTCAAGTGGTTTGGAGATTTTGCCATGATTACACTCTACTATGGATAATACATGAACTATGGAGTAGGGCAACAACTATAGTGAAATTTTAATGTCCTAGTTATCACATAATGAACATTTTTGATGCTCAAATTTTAAGTTCATTAGAAGGATCAATATTGATGCCACAACAATGAGATATCTATTAATAATAATAGGAAAAATCTTGATGGTAAGGCTATGTGTAACAATCTTGAGTGCATTGAGATGGTTAAATAAGAGGGATGCAGTTCAATGAAAACATTGATTTTTCTCTTTTTTATCCTTTTGTCTTTATATGTAATAGTTGAAGAGCCCTAACCAAAACAAAGGGTTTATAATTTTTTTAAATTATAAATGTATTTGAGGTTGTATTATATAGTTATGATAGAAGATCATAGAGTCTTGGTAGAGGGACTGAGGAGATTAGTTAGGAATAGCTAAAAGTAGCTTGCCTCAAATGCATTATAATAGCACAAAATCATAAACACATGATTAAATAGGGCCTTTATTTAAGTATCTTAACATGAGACACCTATTTTATTATGGGTGAGTGTTAGCATGGGTATAAAGAAGTGGGATTTATTATAATGTGGCATAAAAGAGAAAATAAATCTAATGGTGTAAAAAGGAGTCAAAGAGTCATGTGAGAAGAAAAGTCCAACAAGAAGATGAAAAGCCTTTATAAGAAAATGTAAGGATAAGGAAGGCCATTATTTGAATAACACTTATCTTCTATGGATTCATCATCTGGGAGGATCCTTCTTGAACAAGTTAGTAGATAATTACAAATACATGAAATAAACTATTACAATCAACAATATATTAATTCAAATAATCAAAATTGAATTACAATAGCTGAATTTCAAAATCATTGGCCTCTCTAAGAGGGAAAAATCTTTTGAGAAAGCTCAATTCAATACAATTCATGGATGCCTTCATTGGCCTTCACACTTACTAATATACTAAGTTTAATATAAGCAGCTACTACTTCTCATGAATGTGAGATAAAATAAAATGCTCATGGGATGACTTACAAAGCATATGCATCCATAGTAGCTAATATACTAATAAAGTAAAGAGAAGGGGTAGCATGGGTTCCTAACATCCCCTCCCTCTTGGAAAAATCTTTGTCCTCAAAGCTTCAAATGTGGGAATTGGTGTTGAATCTGAAATAGTGGTTCCCATATTACATCCTATGGTTGCATTTTGTGCCACTGAATTAATACCTATATGATGGAGTGGGAGTGAAGTTGATATATGCGCCTATCTAAGCTTGTCTCTGACTCAAGAAATATGTATCCTTCATTATCAAGTTCTAGTAAGATAGTCTACACTCTGATGTTTATGCCAAAAAATTTCTTCATATAAGAGACATGAAATACTAGTTGAACTCGAGAAGGTCAGAGCTTTGACTTATAAGTAATCAACCCAATATTTTGGAGAAATTTATGTGACCCATAGAACTTGGGAGCTAGCTTATGATGCCCTTTTATTTTAGTGAATATTTATTGTATGGTTATAGGGAAAGAAAAACCATATCACCTACTTGAAAAGTGTACTCAGAATAGTGTTGATCAGCCTATTATTTCATTCTAATTTGTGTCATATGAAGATTGTCTTGCAGGGTGCTGAGGATCTAATCCTATGTTCAAAGAATCATGTCAATCATTTGAATTGGTGAACTACTAGGGGTGTATTAAAGGAGCACTGGTGATGCTTAACCATAGACTACTTCATATGGACTCATTTTATTTGAAGTGTGGTAGGAGGTATTATACCACCATTTGGTGAGAGGAAGCCACTTTTCCCACTGGTGTTCTTCTAAGGTGAAGTAATGAAGGAAAGTTTCCAAGCATTTGTTGACAATTTTGGTTTGTCCATCCATCTGTGGATGATACCTAGAACTCATCTTTAGTTGGGTGTTGATGAATCAAAATAGTTCTATCCAAAAATGGTTCGTGAATGTTGCATCATGATCTAAGACAATGAAAGAATGAATGACATGAAGATGGAAAATTTGGTCCAAGAAAATTTGTGTGACTATGAAGACAGTATAGGGATGGTTAAGGGCATAAAAATAACTATATTTGGAGAGGCAATCAACCATAATCAATATCACTATTTTCCCTCCAAATTTAGGGAGCCCCTCAATGAAATCCATAGAAATATATGTCCAAATCTTGGTAGAGATGGGAAAAGGTTCGAGTAACCTAGGAATGAGTGTTGTTTCACCTTTAGTATATTGGCAGGTATCAAATTCAACCACCATCTATTGAATTGTCTTTTTCATTCCCTTCCAAAATAAGTTTTATCATTTCAGTTCATAAGTTTTGAGAAACCCTAAGTGCCCTATAGATGGATAAGCATGGAGTTCATAGAATACATCTTGTTGAATATCTATGCTCTGGGGAAGCACCAGATGGCCCTTATATCACAAAGAAGCACCATCCCAAGAATAATGCAGTATAATAGAGGGGTTAGTGGCCAAATATTGAATGATTTAAGATAATGAGGATTTATTGACATATTCCTATTGTACATCATCTAACCAATTTAGAATAGGCATGAAAATATCTAAAAGTGAAGCTTGGCCCATAAAAGTGTGAGACAGAGCATCAACCACAATATTGTCCTTACCCTTCTTGTAAGTGATTTCATAGTTATAAACTATGAGTTTTTTGACCCATTTTTATTGTGATGGGGTGGAGACCCATTATTCTAGGAAATATTTTAGACTATGATGATCAATTTTGATGTAAAAATGATTCCCCAATACGTATGGCCATCATTTCTTTACTACATGTAAAATGGTTATCATTTGTTTCTCACAAGTAGAGAGTACTAAATTTTTATCAGAAAGGGCTTTGGTAGTGAATGCAATAGGGCATACTTCTTGGAGAAAAATAGCACCAAGTCCATCACTGCAAGCATTGCTCTCAATCATGAAGGTTATGGAAAAATCTAACATAGCTAGAATAGGTATAGTACACAGCTTGTTTTAATTCTTCAAATGCACACTCAGCAACTTGTGTCCATGTAAAAGCATCTTTTTTCAATATAGATGTTAGTAGAGCTATAATTTTCCTGTAGTCCTTGATAAACTTGTGATAGTATCTAGTCAACCCCAAAAAACCATGCAGACTCTTGAGTGTTTGAGGATGAGGCCAATTTGTCATGGTAGCTATTTTTTTGGGATCCACCCAAACCCCTTGGACTGAAACAATATGCCTAAGATACTCCACTTCATCCTGGCCAAAATCACATTTAGACTATTTTGCATAGCGATGATGATCAGAGAGAAGTTATAGTGTGAGTTCCAAATGTTAGAGATGCTCAGACCATGTTTTACTATAGATGATGATATAATTGAAGAAGACTAGAATGAATTTTTGTAGGTAAGGATAGAATATTTTACTCATCAATTCCTAGAATATTGAAGGATCATTGGTGAGGCCAAATGGCATGGCCAAAAAATCATAGTGGCCATCATGCATATAAAAATTTATCTTAAGGATATCATCTTTATGAAGCTAGATTTGGTGATAGCCAGAGTGAAGATCCACCTTAGAGAAAAAATGAGCACCATAAAGCTCATCAAGAAGCTTAGTACTCAAGTCACCCCAATCATCGATGATTAAGGTGTAAACCCTAAAAACCTAATGGTCAAAAGTGAAATTTGAATCACTTTTCACTCACTGTGACTTTTAATTGCTTTTGACTTTGAGCTCTTGTTTTTGGTTCTTGGTGGTAAAGGTGGTTGCTAAGGTAGAGGGTTGTGTTTCTACGCTAAATCACTTTCTAAATTCAAAGAAGAAATTAAGAAACTAAAAGAAATGATCAAGGCTAGAAGATACTTGGATATGGTCGTGCGCACCAAAATCAGACGTTGGAAGGTTCTCCTCTTTGGCTGTGGAGGAATGACACCTGCAAAGAAAAATAGACTAAACACAGAAAAATGTTAGACGAAGAGACGGTGGGCTGTCAAGCAAACGCCTGATCCCAGAAGTATGAAGACTTCCTAGAAGGATATCAACCCACTAATTAAAAACAAAAATATTTGACAGAAATGGAAATAATGAAAAGACAGAATGGAAGCAAATAAAAGATGAAAAATAAAATGCATACCTGATATTCAGTGAATTGTTCTGCACAGTCGTCGGTGTCAGTCTCCGTGCTGGCGTCGGTCAGGGGAAGGTGCCGACGTCAGTCGAGGTAATGACCGGCATCAGTCAGGGCAACAGTTCTGGACAGAGTTTGGGCAGATCTGGTCAGGTCTAGTCGAGTCGGGACAGAGTCTGGTTTAGTCTGGATAGGGTCTGGGGGTTTGCAGAAAGTCTGTTATTTTGTTTGGGGTTTTGTGCAGGAAATCTGAACAGAGTTACAGACTATGTAGTCAGGGGATAGTAGGCAGAGGTGTAAAGGAGGAAGTCAAGTCTCGGGGCTACAGTCTGAAGATCTGGGGTGATAGCAGTAAATAAAAAACAATAACTAGAGAGAAACAAAACACAGAGCAAGATACTTACTTGTTATATGCTTGAAGATGAAGTTGGAGACGTGACTGACATTGTCGCTGTGCTGCTAAATGACCGAAGTAGGATACTTGTGCTGGAGAGAGTGAATGTAGATTGGTTGGATGCCGGAGTTGATTGATCGTCCAGGGTTGATTGATCGCAAGAGTTTTTTGTTGAATGAATGAACTGGTTGGTTGAATAATGAATCTAGTTGATCGAATGAAGAGGTTCTGGATGAAGGTGAGGGATGGTTTGATAACTGATCAGGAAACTGATTGGGAATCAAATGGATAATGGGTAACGGAATAGCGGTTCCTGTGTTTAGATCGAGAATGCAGTGTTAAGGAGAACCGACATCGGCAGGACTGCCAATGTCGGTCGATAAGTGACCAACATCGGTGATGTCAGTCGGGTGGTGACCGTGGTCGGCAGATGTAGAATGGGGGCAGAGACTAACTTTAGCCTTTTGCTCATTTTGACAAGCTGCCAGGGTTAAGGCTAGTGGGAAAATGGTCGACAGGGGTTAAATAGGCGAGGGAGAATAAAATGGGGGATGACTAGGGGAGTTGACATGATTTTGGTGTCTACATTTGCCCCTTTTTGTCTTGTTGGTTGTTTTGGATGAACTGCAAGACAAAAATAGGAGTGATTGCCCCAGGTGAGGGATAAGGTTGATTTCGTCTTGTTGGTTGTTCGAATGAACTGCAAGACAAAAATAGAAGGTGGATTGCCCCGATTATGGATGAGGTATTCCCCTTCAAAGCAGGAGTTGAGGGAAGGGAACCGAGAATCGGGTGCTGATTTGACAAAGAGTGGATGAAAAAGGGGGTGAGGGTGAAAGCTTTAAAATTTGTGATTGTGTGCATACCACTTCACGAGATGGGTAGGTCAAAGTGTCACAGGTCAAGGGTCAAGGAGTGCCGAAATTGAAATAACCAGGCCCCAGCATTTAGTCATCTACTGATTGGGTTATTCAATCAAAGCTGAAGATCTAATGGGTCGTCACATTCCAAGTATCCCAGGCTTAGGAAGTGCTCCTAGAAATATGAAAAAGTCACAAGTAGTGTAGATCAATCGGCATGCGATCCTATACTTGTGAGGGTCCAAAAAGTCTGTGCACAATTCGGCTAACCAGTCATGAGGTAGCATATATGCAAAAACAACCAAGGCAACATTGTCTTGGAAGTGGTCGAGGTCGGAGGAGATAGGCATGATCTCCAATGGTTGTTGGTCGAGGGGAGGAATGGACGAAAGGATGTGGCTGAGCTAACCTCAGAAGACCCCATGTCAACTGAGTGCTACCTACATAGCCCCTATGGAAGGGCCTCAGGCCAATGTAGTTCTCCCTAGAAAGGAGGAAGGGTCAAAGGGATGGCATCGGTCGTGGTCGAGGGCAAGGTTATGGTTAAAAAGATGAAAGAAGGTTGGTCCATCAGGGAGATGAACAAACGAGGATGGTCGAGCTAACCCCAGAAGATAGTCGTGTCATCTGAGTGCTGCCTACATAGCCCCGGTCATAGGGCCTCAGACCAATGTAGTTCAGACAAAGGGTCCGAGTGGTAGACAGGTGGTCAAAATGGTCGATAGATTGGTCTTGGTCATGATGAAATGATGAGGAGAAGAGATGATGTTACATCCTTTTCCAAATGGTGTATTCTGCAACATTGGGTGAAGGGTCTTTCATCCCTAGCAATTTTCCATAGTCATGATGGATGTATGCTAAAGATGAATTGAAGTCGATTTATGCTTCAGCAAGTATTGGTTTATGCTTAACATAAATTGCGGCTAGTCGATAGTTTCCATGTGTATTGGTGTCCATAGAAACTAGGGTGAATAGGCTATGGGAGTGGTCTGAAAAGAGAGTTGAGTTGAGTTGATTGACAAGTGATAAAGGTGAATGTGACCAAAGTGCAGAAGAAGTGAAAAGCATAGTGCTCTTTCATTGACAAGGACCAAAAAGACAACATAGATAGGGGTTATTAGAATCGAGAGCCCCATTCATGCGTTACATCGTTAACCATAGGTTGTGTTAGAACGGTAATCGAATCACTTTGACATTAAAGTGAACTCAAAGTCCCTTGAGCAGGTGATAGGAGGAGGAAAAAGGGTAACCCATTTTAAGAGCAGAGATAACTTTGCCCATTTTTATAGGAGACCCTGAGACAACTATAAGTCAAGTCCATGACTCATTTTTTTTTTTTTTTTTTTTTTTGAGGTGCAGACTGATCAATATGGAAAGTCTGCATAGAGATGTCATTTGCTTGGTGGTCAGTTGTGAAGCTGATCAATGCGGGAAGCTTCTAAGATAGTGCTGTTTATTGCCAAATTAGTCATAGCCATCCTTCAAGGGAGTGGTCTAGATTTGTGTTTAATATAAGGGCTTTCGAATAGCTATCCTTCGAGGGAGCAGTCTATTAATTACATCAATGATAGTACAGCTATCCTTTGAGGGAGCAGTCTACCTTTTGATTTTGATATTGATATAGTGACCATGGATATTTTGATATTTTGATATTGATATAGTGACCGTGGATATTTTGACATCTTGATTTGTTTTTACAGAAATGTGAGTCATGGACAAGATTATAGAAGGTCAAGGGCTCCCATTTATTAGGACAAAGCATCCATACTGTATAAAAGGGTTATAGAGGAATTGTTAAGAGGAATAGGGTTGAAAGGAATTAGGACTTAAAAGGACGGGGATTGCTCAAGGGACGAGCTCAAGTTAAGTGTCAAGTGGATGAGTACTCGACTAGCAGTAGAACGGTCGCAGATGAAAGGCATAAAAAGACTCAGGTTCTGGTAAGTCCCTGGTCCATGCTTGTGCATGTATGATAAGGTCCGAGTCAATTAGGAGCAAATTTGCCCCATTTGCCTCTTTCCAGATTGGTCAGGTGTTGATTGATGAGTGGATGTGAAGTTGGTTGATATGATTGTTGATTGGTTGAGACTGGTTGAATGTTTTGATAAAAAGGTTGGTCAATGTTTGGTTGAGATTTGGTCATTTGATAGTTGGTCAATGGTTGGTCGAGGGTTGATTGGTTGGTATTTGGTCTTTGGTTGGGTCGAATGTTTGGTTGAGGTCGGGTTAAATGTTTAGGTTGAATGTTTGGTTGATTGATATTTGATTGTTGATTGGTCGAGACTAGTCGAATGTTTGCTCAAGGTTTGGGTCGATGGACACTTGGTCAAGGTTTAGGATTAAAGGAATGATTGATATGTGGTTGAGACTGTGTTGAAAGCTTGGTCGAGGCTTGGATGAAGGTTGAGTTCCCCCAGCGGCTAGGGAGAATGTTTGACGGATTGGTTAAGGTCGATTGAGGTTTAGTGGTTAGATGGATTGTGTTGATGTTGAATAAGGGGGTTAGAGGTGGTGAAGGGACCCTAGTCTGGTGTGGAGATCCCGATTTAGGTGACGAGGTTTGAGAAACATGGGTTGTTGTTGATGATTTGTCGAAGGGGAGGTCAATAGGATCCTTGATGAGAAGGGAATCCTTTTTCCGATGTTGATGAATGATAGCTTTAAGAGCGCAACAACATTCAGTGTCATGTCCCGGAGTGTGATGATAGTGGCAAAATTTAGAGTTGTCGAACCAAGATGGCTTTGATCCGAGAGTTGATGAGTGGGGTGGTGTTGAAGGTTTGTTGACGATGTGGTCGAGAAGAAGGGTGTCATTCCTCAAACATTGGCGAATGGCAACCTTGAGGGCACAACAATGCTCTGTGTCGTGCCCAAGCGTGTGATGATATGCACAAATGGGAGTATCATCAAACCAGGGGGTTTTAGGTCTGAGAGATTGATATTGTTTAAGAGGTAGGAGATTGATGTGAGAGGACTGCAACAATTGCTGTAACAATAAAGCATAAGAACCTGCTAACGGGTCTGGATGTTTTGTTGCAGTGAGGGTTGGTGACTTTGGTTTGAGAGGCATAAGAGGCATAGGTCGATGGTTTTGAAGAGATATAAGTCTGATGGGTTGATAGAGTAATGGAGGCGACTTGCCTCTGTGAGGTATGGGAGTAGGAAGAACTCCTATTAAAGTGGACGGATGTGGGCCTAAGATTGAAGGTAATGACGAAGATGGGGGAGGAATCCTCCGGTGTGGTTTAATGGCTTTCATTGGTTTGGGGCGAGGGCCACTATTATGCGAGGAAAGGTTAGATATGGGTTTGGATTTGGATGTGGACGGAGGCGAGTGAGATGTAGCAATCTCAGGTGAAGGGCAAGAGGAAACCGTGACTGAGTCTTCTTTGATCGAAATGGGCGAAGAGACTGGTTCTTCTCTTGGTGGAGAAGAAATAGGAGAGTATGGCTCTATAATCGAATGGAGCATAGGAATGATCATGGTCTCGATGTGTGGTTTAGGTGTGGGGAATGTATGATCCCCCATTGATGACAAAAAGGATGAGGATGAGGCAACTGGTGTGGGTGCCATCAAAGCATCCTCCAATATGAGAGAAGTCGATGGAGGACAAGTAGGAGAAGAAAGTTCTTTGCCATGTGGAGGAGGTATAGGGGAAGAAGGGTCTTCCACCTGTGAAAGAGGTTGGTCAGGGATAAGAGAAAAGATAGTGTCGACCGTGTGTATATCATGGTCTTGAGGGTCATTGGTCATGGTTTGGACATTGTCTTGAGTAGGTGGGTGATTAAGAAAAGGTTGTTTGAAGATGTCAAGGTTTTGGTTGGGTGGTGTGTTTGGGTTGTCCAAGATAAGATCCCCCTTGTCTAGCATGTCCTGGATGATGTTTTTGAAAGTTTGACAGTGATCCGTGTCATGGCCTTTGACACGGTGATAGTTGCAAAAGTGGTTCTACCTGTACCATGCAGGGATAGGTGTTGAGGGGTCGAATTGATGTGGTCAGATTAAAGGGAGATTGAGGACCCCCTGCTTGACAATTTTATCCAAGACAGAGGCATATGACTCCCCAATTGGAGTGAATTGACGCTGTATGGATTGATGTTGAAAATGTTTATTGATGTAGTCTAATGTTGAAGATGATGGTCGGTTGGTTATTTTTGAAGATGATGGTCTAAAGATGACAGTGTTTACCAACCCCTTGGATTGAGAGTGGGCAGAAGAAGGTCTAGAAGAAGAATGGTCATTGGTTCTTGTGTTAGTGTTACACAATTTGACCTTATCTTCTTCAATGGTGCGGAGTTCAAGCTTTCGGGCCATGGTGAAGGCCTCGTCGAAAGTGTGGAATGTTTGAACCCGCAAAGTGGATAAGATGTGACTGGCACATGCTCAGGAAAAGAGCTTAATGAGCTCGGGTTGAGGTAAGGAGAAGGAGAGCTGGTTAATCAAGCCTCTCCAATGGGCGACAAAATTGACTATTGATTTGTCGTCAAATTGCCTAATGGAGTAGAGGTCTGTGATCGAGACTTGTTTAGTGATATTGATTGAGAAATGGTCAACGAATAATTGGGCGAGTTGAATGAATGAAAAGATAGAATGTCTGGCAAGAGAGTTATACCAGTCAAGGGCAGGGCCAGAAAGAGACATAAGAAACATGCGTAGAAGTAATGCATCGTCATGGGTGATAAGGTAACAGGAATGTCTAAATGCCCGTAAGTGCTGTTGTGGGTCTTCCTTGATTTGAAAATGAGAAAACTTAGGAAGCTCCCACTGGTTGGGGTATGGTCAGATAGGGACAGAAGGATGGATGGGCTCATTGCAAATCTGGTCATATGAAGAGACATTACTTGAACCGGAGATAGAAGCTTCAAGACTGGACATTTTATCCATCAACATCTTGATGACGTCTACTGATGGATTGGTGGATGGAGCGCCTCCTAGGTTTTAAGGTGCTTGAAAGAGGCTAGAGGAGGCATATGACGTAGTTGGTTGTACCAGTAAGGGCACAACGTACGGATGACTAGTCGCAGGGGAAGAAGTAGAGGCTAAGGGTGGTTGGGTTATGAAGGTAGAAGGCATAGGCTGACTAGATACCGCCAAAGGAGGTTGTGTGGCGGCATGGGCAAAAGAGGAGGTAGGCACTCCTGCATATATGGGTGCAAGAGTGTGTGGGGTCAAGACAATCAAGTTTTGGTATGATGTAGAACTTGTTTGAATTGCATGTGGTTGAGGGGGTAATGAAACCCTGATGGAGGTCGGTCTAAAAATAGATGAGGAGGCCAAACTTTGCATATTGGCCATGGTCAGGTTAATGGTTGAGGTGAAAGGTTGAGTCATAAAGGGCTGGGTGGTGAATGGTGTGGATGTCATCGCCACTTCACCTGAGAGGTCTCGCGTTGGGTTTCTCACGAGATAGTTATGGAGGGTTGCGGCATTGAGGTCCAAGAATCTTTTGAAATCTTGGTCCCCTTTAGGGATGATGAGAATTTGAGTCAGGGTCGGTCCTGTAGGAGTTCTTTCAGTCTCTGAGTGGAACTCCATTATAGGACGGGGTAGGCGAAAGTGGTTGACGTCTAGTGTGGTCAAGAAGAGCCTTGGTTTGACTACGAGTCAGAACCATTCAAGGCAAGAAAGAACGTCCTCACAAACTCAAACAAGCAAATAAGAACTAAAAAGATGAAGAACACAAGTAGATCCTAAAACTCTAGGAGTAAATTATTAGGATTATAGTGGCTTATGCCTTAGAATATGTGTAGAAGAAGATTGGATTTTGAGTCGGGTCCTAGAAGAAGCAGTCTATGGATGGTTTCAAGTTAGTTACGGTGCTCAAGAAGTCTGTGTTAGGTTCCGTACAGGCCTGGTGCTAAGGAGCAAGCTCCCCTCACTTCACGAGTCCAGTGGTAAACTAGGCCCGCTTAGCCAAAATATACTTCCCCTAGAGATTAGACTCTGCCAGAGAACGGAGTGGGCTTTCCCCTTGGTGATGAAATCCAAATAAGATCGCCGGGACGGGTAAGGTATCCGCTGGGGGATGAAATCCCAGTCAAGCCTTGTCTCAGGTAAGTTATGATGTTTGTTTTCTGCAAATGGTTTGGTCGTGTAACATCAAGTGATCTAGATTAATTCAATATGCGTTTAATTACTAAGTGTGGTCTAAGAGATGCAAGCAAACAGAAATGAATGCAAAGTGTTTTAATGCCCAAGTCAAAATGTTTTGTTCATATGAAGACGAATGGAGAAAGAGTCATAGAATATGAGTTTTGACTAGTCTAGAAGTGCAAGAAAGAAAAGAAAAGTTCTTTTTAGTCCTGCTTATGATGTCATTTTAGAAGAGACGAAAGGAGGTGAAAAGGAAGGAACCTAATGCACCTATATGAATGAAAGAAAGAAAGAACCCAAGGAAGAACCTAGGGTCCCACCGGGCGTGCCAGAATGTTTCTACGCTAAATCACTTTCTACATTCAAAGTAGAAATTAAGAAACTAAAAGAAATGGTCAAGGCTAGAAGATACCTGGATATGGTCATGTGCACCGAAATCAGACGTTGGAAGGTTCTCCTCTTTGGCTGTGGAGGAATGACACCTGCAAAGAAAAATAGACTAAACACGAAAAAATGTTAGACGAAGAGACGGTGGGATGTCAAGCAAATGCCTGATCCCGAAAGTACGAAGACTTCCTAGAAGGATATCAACCCACTAATTAAAAATAGAAATATTTGACAGAAATGGAAATAATGAAAAGATAGAATGGAAGCAAATAAAAGATGAAAAATAAAATGCGTACCTGATATTCAGCAAATTGTTCTGCACAGTCACCGGTGTCGGTCTCTGTGCCAGCGTCGATCAGGGGAAGGTGCCGACGTCGGTTAAAGTGCCGATGTCAGTCGGGGTAATGACTGGTGTTGGTCGGGGCAACAGTTCTGGACAGAGTTTGGGTGGATTTGGTTGGGTCTGGTCAAGTCAGGATAGAGTCTGGTCTAGTCTGGACAGGGTCTGGGGGTTTGCAGAAAGTCTGTTATTTTGTTTGGGGTTTTGTGCAGGAAATTTAAACAGAGTTACAGACTATGTAGTCAGGGGATAGTAGGCAGAGGTGTAAAGGAGGAAGTCAAGTCTCGGGGCTACAGTTTGAAGATCTAGGGTGATAGCAGTAAATAAAAAATAATAACCAGAGAGAAACAAAACACAGAGCAAGATACTTACTTGTTATACGCTTGAAGATGAAGTTGGAGACGTGACTGACGTTGTCGCTGTGCTGCCAAATGATCGAAGTAGGATACCTGTGCTAGAGAGAGTGAATGCAAATTGGTTGGATGCTGAAGTTGATTGATCGTCCAGGGTTGATTGATCGTAAGAGTTTTTTGTTGAATGAATGAATTAGTTGGTTGAATAATGAATCTAGTTGATCGAATGAAGAGGTTCCGGATGAAGGCGAGGGATGGTTCGATAACCAATCGGGAAACCGATTGGGAACCGAATGGATAATGGGTAATAGAATAATGGTTCCTGTGTTTGGATCGAGAATACAGTGCTAAGGAGAACCGACATCGGTAAGACCGCCGACGTCGGCCGATAAGTGACCGACATCAGTGACATCGGTCGGGTGGTGACCGTGGTCGGCAGATGCAGAATGGGGGAAGAGACTAACTTTAGCCTTCTACTCATTTTGACAAGCTGCCAGGGTTAAGGCTAGTGGGAAAATGGTTGACAGGGGTTAAATAGGTGAGGGAGAATAAAACGGGGGATGACCAGGGGAGTCGACATGATTTCAGTGTCTACAGGTTGACCTAATCGATCAATTAGGATGTGGGAGCATGTGGGCATAGATGAGGATGTGCAAGCCTATGACTAACTCCATGGTGGTGGTCATGTAATTAGGTAAGGGTTTTATGAGTTTTTCTAGATAGGCATGATTTTATGCATTTGCATTGGGTAGGGAGATCAAGGTAGGTTAAAATTCCTAGGTTGGGTTTGTTATGCCCTAGTTATCATTTTGGTAGGTTTTGGTAAAATTTATAGGTAAAATGAGGAATCAAGGGGGGTAAGTAGGTAATTTACGTTGGGTAAGTGTTAGGTGAGTTTATTATGATACTTGGGTTGTTGTTTGAGTAGTGTTTAATGTAGAATAGGATTTGGGTGTTCTAACTTTGGAATACCCATAGTGAGCATTGATGGTTGGGGTTGATGGTTGATGATCGATATCTTTAAGAAAAGGATGCCTAACTGTAGGTGGTTACCATGATCATTAGTGGTCAATGAAGGCATAAGATAGGCTTGGAAAGGGTTAAAATGTTAAGGCCAAGTTAGGCATTTAATTTCTTGGTATAAGTTTACATTGAAGGTTTAAAGGGAAAACCTAGTAGGTATTGAGTAGATAGGTAGGATAGAGAAGGAAATAGGTCAATTTTTTAAGGGGTAGGATAGATAAAAATGTTGTAGGTGACTAAGCCATGTTTCTATCTTAGTGCAGTCCAAGGAGTAGATATAAATGCATGATTGAGTACCATATATCTTTATCAAGATCTAGTAGGGGATGACCCTAATTAATTGGGCCCACATGAAGGAGGTAAGGTTGGAAGTTATAAGTCATTATCAACATGTGCCTCGAGATGCATCCATGATTGTGGCACTCATTGAGATATTGGATCCTACTATGAACACCTTCCTATTATCAACTGAGGAGATGATTATCTTTCCTGATGATGTACATAGAATCACTTGATTACTACTTCGAGGCAATCTAATCCACCATATAGAGCATGAGGAGTAAGATGATCATGTTGGGCTTTTATATAGAGATGAGAGTGACCAAGTTAGATGGCATGCTAGGGGTTTTAGGTACAGTACCTTGTATAGAAGGGCTCTAGGTGAGAGGAGACTCATGACCATGCTCATGATTGTTGTTACATGTTTTGCACTTCTCAACTCGAGTAGTGGGAGGTTCCCTTACTTGATACTGAGGGTGTTGGTTGAGTTATTTCTAGGTCAAATTATATTTGGTTGGGTGCTTATTTTTTTAGTCCAAATATATAAGGAGATGTGGGTGTTTAGGGCCCATAGGGGGTATCACATCAATGTTAGCTTGGTTATACATGGTTAGTCCTATGATCACATTTGAGTGTTGAGGCTTGTAAGGTTATTGTGGGTAGGTTTCACATAGATAGAGTTCCCCATTAGCTTTATGTAGTGGAGGGATGATTTTGCTATGCTAAGTGTAGAAGGTGGTTATCATGCCATGGAGTGTTTAAGAGGTGCACTAGGTGAATTAGTGATAGGAGATATCACTTGGAGATCATATGTGCAGTTTCAAGTATGGCTTGGGTATATGTTGAATACACTCTCCCTTTAAAGCTATATATGGATACTTGGTAGGAGAGATGGGGAGGTGGAATTGATTTTATTTAATATGGTGTAATGATAGTTCAACCTGGTATAGGGTATTCTAAGTTCATTCCTTAGTTACAGGCAAGAGGATTCATAGATCTTACTATCAGACCCACATCTTGTGCATACACTACTAGACTATGAGGAGGTTCCAACTAAAGCCCATATAGATGATGTTGGGTTTATAGATGGGTACATGGCATGATACTAGACTATATATGTAGCTACAAACATTAGCTAGGATGATGGAGGTATGAGGCCGATGTCCATATATCTAGTTGGCTATGATAGATAGGTAGGAACAACTTTATCCACTACATAGGTATAGGTTATAACACTACTAGTGTATGTGGCCACATTGTAGGGTCAATTAGAGACACTACAGGGTCAGGTTTATAACTTACAAGGTTAGGTTGCTACTATGATAGGTGAGAGGGATTAGTCTAAGACCTCAATAGGCTTAGTGAACCAAGATAGGGACTTTCTAAGGTAGAGAGGAGGAGGATTATTAGTGTAGATAGGGCCACCAAGCACCATACCCATGGCATGATACTTGGTTATAGTGGAGGAACTATAGTACTATGTGGCCATAATTTTGATACAGTGTCCATAAGAGCCCCGATGGGGTAAGTATAGGGCAAGCTTGACAAGTAGTGCCAATGTGGTGACACCAAAGTAGTGGGAAGCATCTATATCTAGATAAATAAGGGATCGATAGGCATAAAGGTGGGTAGGCACCAGAATTTAGTGGTACTCCAGGAGGTAGTGGTACCCTTAGGGCATAGATATAGTGATATTATGACATTTTGTATATCATTTTGATTTTTTCCTACAAGTCGATGTGGTGAGATGTACATTTTGAGAGAGAGAGACATGTCTATCTTTTTATACATTTTTTAATGCTATTTGACTCATTATTGATGTTGATGACGAAAATTGTGCTTGATTCTAATCAATAAACAATGGGAAGTTTCAAGCTGTGGGACATTGCGGCTTGAAACAACATCCAAATTTTAGAGAAGCTGGTCTCTTCTTTTGTATCAAGTGTTTGGGGGAAAAGGGATAGGAAATTAAATAAAAATGCAAATGCATGAATTGAAACCTAATTATGGTGATGTGCCTGAGTGTAATCCTAATCCTAACCTGAGCATAGTGAAACTATATATAGGATTCAATTACATTTAAGAGTAGACAAGTGCATGATCAATGTAAAAGATTGAAATAATAGAAACAGAGGCTCACAATAGAGGTTTCTTTCACTAAGACATAGGAAACATCAACAAAGGCATAGTGTTCAATCTTCTTATAAGAATATTCCAATCACATAAGAGGTGTAGAAATCACGTACAGTTATGTAAACCTTCCAACTCAAGAAAATGAGACAAAAGAAAATGACATTCCTAATCACAACTCAAAAAAATCTACAATATAGACTACCTTTACAAATGACATAGATAATATCAACCAAGGCATAGAGTTCAATCTTCTCAATTCATTCAGCCACATAAAAGGCACAAAAACATGCACAGTTACAGGTTTACAATTCAAGAAAATGAGACAAAAGCAAATGATATTACTGGCCAAAAAATCTAGCAAGTCTCAAACTATCGAATCCCCCCTTTTTATTTTACAATTCTTCTTCTTTTATAGCCTCAGATCTCTCACCATTTTCCTCTTTCCCACGTAATTCTACTCCATCCTCAACTCACAAGGGACAAATAGATGGAACTTTCAATGCCTTGGATGCATCCCGGTCTTATCAAGAAATGCCCTGACTACGGCATGGCAATTCATGTCTAGTACCTCCTTTCACGCCTGAATTTCTCATTCCATCATTTGCTTAGACACTTAACTATCCATTTTGCCTCTGCTTATAGGAGACAAATAGATGGCCCTTTTAATGCTTGCAGGCCCAAAAAATCTACCTGGTGAACTGTTCCATCTATCAGGAATAACTCCTGCAGAGTTTCCCTCCATCTCACTTTACTGTAATAGGTACATGGAACACTCTGTTCTATTAAAACGGGAGAGGACAATTAGTCAATTCCTAAAATTCTCCTTATTTCTTAAAAGGCACTAAAGAATGACACTTGGCACTTTCCACTTGATTTATCGAAGACACAACATTTTCCACTTTCTCTATCCTGCTCAGGAACGCTCTACCTTCGACACCTGTCGCATTCCACTTATTTGATACTTAGCAATTTTAACAAAATAAAACTCACCGCATTCCTTGCTTGAGAAAGTTTTAAAATGGGAAGGATGCACGTGGTAGTATTCACATGTTGACACTTGGTGCTGTGAAGGTCTTTGAAATAACACTCGAGACCCACCACAATTTTTACTTGGTAATGAAGATTGAAGATGGTCTCTCAGAAGTTGACACGTGGTGGCCTCCACTGTTATTAAGAAGATACATGGCATATTTTGCTTCTCCTACTAGGGGTATGTGGAATCTTCTATTGCATTTAGGAATGGAGTAGAAAGGGGCTCAGAGAGTGACACTTGGAAACATTCGCTACTCTTCAACACTTAAACAAAATGAAATAATGCCTTTCTATGTTACACCAAAGCATTGAACCCATGCATTGAACCAAATTCTCTCAGATGCCAACATGTGGTGTGTTCTGCTTAGCTACTATTAGATACATGACACATTCTGTGGCCTTCCTGAAAGTTATGAAAAGTGTCTCGGATGACACCAGCTGGCCGGCTCTATGTTTTCGAAAGCGACACTTGGTAGTTTTCACTCAAAAATTGAAAATTTGGAAAAAATGAAATGAAGGAAATAAAAAGGGAAAGAGATCCCATGCTTAGATTATGCCACTTGGTAGCCTCCACTTTACTTTGACACTTAGGAAAAAATAAACCCACTCTGTACTCTAAAACTCTACTGCCATGACCAAGGTATGCAAGAACCAAAATTATAGTGTGCGACTAAAAATTTAAATACAACGTAGAGTAAAAAATTACTCTACAGTTACTAGTGACCCCCAGGACTTTTGAGCTTACTCAGAAAGAAACCCAACTCTTGCTCTGTCAAAATTTCAAAATTTCACAGCTTTAAAAGTGTTGTCTGGTAGATTGACCACTCATGGTCAGATAACCCTTGCTTGTTCTGAAATTCAATGAAAGCTAGATTAAGGTTAATGATATCCTTGTGTGAAAAAGTTTGTAGAATCTAGATTGTAGCTTTCAGTTTGAATTCTAGCTAGGAAATAGGAACCATAATAGCTTCAACTTCTGGGACTAAGGAATCATCTCGTAGGCCTTGAAAAACTTCTTGATCCCTCTATTTGGCCAACAGCAATGGTTCAATTTGATCAACCATCAGCACCGTGTTGGCATCTAGAAATGGAGAAGGAAGGCCTAGTTGCATCAGATCTTTAATATGTTGTCTCATCTCACCGATGCCTTCTTTCATGACCTTGAGAATCTCTTGGCAATGGTTGGCCATGGCATTGCAATTGAGCACCTCATTGACCCATTTCATGGTGACCATTCTATCAGGGATTCCTGCAGCTACCAATGTCGCATCCATTATGTCATAGAGCTTTTAAAGTAAGGTTTGGGAGTTTGTGAATTTGTTGGAGACTGTGGCCAGAGTGTTTTGCACTAAATCTTCCATCTTCTCACACAATTGTTGTGCATTGAGCAGGAAGGTGAGAGATGGCCTGAGCTAGATAATATTTAAGGAGATTCTTTCCCATGCTTACTCATAGAGATCCTTCACCAATTTTATCACTCCTACACTTTGTGGCCTATTAGATAGCTCTATCATTAGTTGTGTTATTTTTTGTTGCTCTGTTTGGAATTGGGCTTGAAAAGTCACAGCCTTATTTTGTTCCTCCAGCAGCCCCTGCTGCAACTGGGTAACTTGCAGCTGAAGTCCTTCAACTCTTCCCTGCAATGCTGATTTCTCTTGCCTAAGGGCTATTGTTGCATCTTTTACAAGTGTGAGCTCTATTTTTAATGAACCATTCTAGGCTTGGACTACCCATTGAGTCTGAAGGGAAATAATATCCTGCAACTATTTATTCAGGCTTGCTATTTCATTATCTCTCTTATTTATTTCTTCAGCCAAACTGCTATAGTATGCCTTTTCTTTGGCCAAGTCAGCCTCAATATTTTGTAGTCTTATTGATGTTTTCAAATAATCATCTATGACTATAGAAGTGGATTCTGTCAATAGCTCAACTCTATCTTGGGGTCTGAACAGGGACATATCAATGGCCACTATGTTCATTGTATAATCCTTCAGATGCATTTGCTCGCTCAGCTTGACGACATTAGGTGACAAATGGGTCACCATCAACTGTTGCTAGATAGGGTCAAATTGTGATCATAGGTGTGGAATAGCTAATGCTTTATTCTCTTTGGTTTTATTCTTCTCCATTTGAGCTTCTCTTGCCTTCCTAGTAGCATCGGCCTACGTCTGGAAGGTGGAAGGAATGTGTCCTCCCGTAAAAGGATATCCTTGTGGCAGGGCATATTGGATAGCCATTGGTTGGCTATGGTAAATCTGAGGGAAAGGTTTCTTGGGAGAAAAAGGGTAGAAATAGGGTAATGTTAAGGCTTAATGCATCAAGGATGGGGTGAATTGTGAAATGGGGATGGTAGAGGTGATAGGAGGTGTCATTTGGCTAGGTGGAGGCATCATGCAGACAGAGAAAGGAATAGACTGAGAGGGAGGAGGAGGAGTAATACTTACTTGAGGGGGAATTACAGTGCTCTACACTTGGCACTGTGAAGGTTCTTCTTCCTCCTCTAAATCTATTTGGAACTGCACCCTCTTTCTCTTCTTAGGTGTCTCCAACTCTGACTGCATCTGCTTCCCTTCCACTTCTGCCATTACTGGTGGTGCATGTGGAGAACCAAGGACTTCAATTGATTCTGATGATGGGGAAGCTTTTGGTGTTGAGGAAACCACACTCCTTTGTTGTTTCATAGTGCTAAGAGGCTGGGGCCAGGCTGATGTAGTGACTATAGCTGCAGCTTGCTCTGAGGCCCATGGTTGCTAGCTTGGTCCTGCTCCAGCTTCCTGCTTTGTCCCAAGTGTCAAAAATTGGCTTTTTTTTGGGTTAGATGCAAGGGAAGGATGCCACTCATCTTAGATTTCTTCCCATATTTAATCTAAATTCATGCTTCCAAAAGCATGGGTGGTTGGAGAAATTTCTTGCTTATATTTCTAATAGGCCTCAATCTTCATTACATCCCAACCTTTGTTCTTCAATGTCCTCAAACCAGAAGTCATCTTGAATTTGGGATCATAATCCCTCTACTTATCATAGAAGGTTTCCCATGGCCTATTTTGTGGCAAGGGAAAATTTGTCAATTCAACATAGAGACCAGGAGCATCTTCTGTAGGGTTTTTCCTAGTCTCCTAAAAAGGGTGGCCTTCATGTGCAATCCTGGCCCCAAGCCTATTGGTCCTTACCATGGAAGCTATGTAATAACTTGGGTCATAAACCCATTTGTCCTCAACTAGTAGGAAACCTAGGAAGGCCAGCTTTCTCATCAGCACCGTCTCAGCATCTCTGGCTTCTAGGCTTATGTTGCCTACCATCCATGGGAGATTGTACATTTTTCTCTTCTTCTTCCCAGAGCCATACTCATTGTCAACTATTGACACCTACCTGGTGACTTCCAAGAATTCCAACCTAAGATTTAAGGTCTTTGATAGCAACACTGGTTCCCCACAGAAACCATGAACTCTTATGATCGTGTTGTGGGCCCCAAAATAGAAGTCACATGAGATTGGACAACTAACCAGGAGGTTTGAAACACTTGGAAATAACCTATTTATGATAGGTTTAGGGCTAAGACAATGAATAATAGGGGTAACAAATAGTTCCCAAAAATCATAGAGGTCACTAGTTTTTGATAAAATGTGTGTCCATGCAGACACAAGAATGGTCCTTTGGGGGTCAAAGCCTGGGTCATACAGGTTCAGATTCATATGTTGGGTGAAAAGGTTGGGGTTCTAATATAGTATGAGATGGAAAAAATAAGAGGAATAACTAAACACCCCTTTTGATTTGAATTAGGTCAGTTGTTCCACTGTTGAAAAGGCAATGTGCTCTGAGAAGTTAAGTTGATACTCCTACGTCTTGTCGACTATTTTTAGCTTGAAAAGGATGGTCATTTGTTCTACATATACCACCATGTCATCCTTCATGCCAAAAATGAGAGGCATCATTGACAACATGTCTTAGCTAGTTGGCATGAATTGAGGTCTTGGTGTAGGGATTGTGGGTACCATTGTATCACCATCGGCCATTTGTAACTCAGACCTCAAAAACCTTGTCTGAGTGTTGACATTCACCCATGTCCTTTGCATCCTATCAATAGTGGGGAATGTGGTGGTATTGTCATAATGCAGGGTAAGCATGTCCTTAATAGCTTGTGGGGTGACTTGCAACATGAAGGGACCCTATTGAATGGTGCAAGATGGTGCATGGAGCAAGTCTGCACATAATTCAATCACATCAGGGCATGGATGCACAGTTGGGACAATGAATTGAGCCACTTGTGAGGCCCATATCCTCATTTCAAATGTCTTGTATTGCCTTGCTCTGGCTCTTTGAAGACACCTTTGGTATGCCTCTTCCCTAAGATTCTTGCTATTGGTTCTTTGCAAGATCGGGTCCATGATTCCATCTGTGTAATCCTTTACTTTTGATGGGTCACTAGCTTGACCAACTTCCTGGATTCTAGTTCTTGGATAGGTTCTTGATAGTTGTGTAGGAGCTACAGCATATGCTTACTAGCCAACAACCTATCAAGAGATCCAGGTGTCCCAGATCCTTGTTGTGAAGATGATGTTCCTACCATCTCTATGTCCTTTATGTAAAACCTAGTATGAACCTTGTGCAAGATAGAAACACGCTTGCTGAAGCAAATTTTACTAGGCACTAAAAATTGTAATGAGTAGGATATTTTCATAGGTGTAGGAATGCTTGAAAGTTTGTAAACTTTAAAACTTGCTAAGGAATATTTATGGACCTATCAAGTCTCAAATGGCATTAAATTCAAATGACCTTTAGTATATCCTACTCAATCTTCAAGAAACAACAAGGTGGACATGCTATGCAAGTTACGGTGTGAGGTACCTTAGAGATTTTGAAAGATTTGGGAAGCATTTAATGTGGAAAAATTTAAAGAATTTAAAAACTTTCCAAGCTGCCAACTCTGTGTTTAAAACACTTATTTAAAAGGAAAGCAGGAAAACAATGGAAAACAAAAACAATGCGGGGATGGGAAACTACCTAACTACTTTAATTAAGCATCTTTAACTCCCTCTGGGATCAAAAAAAAAAAATATAACGTCTTCTCCATGACAAGCCAATTTATGTTGCCATACAAGTGATTGAAATAGGTATACCTTTGGTGAAATTTCCTCTGTGTATGCCACATGGATTCACCTACATTCAAATGAGTCTGAGTCAAACATGCTTTCAACATGCATAAGCTCTTCTTGTTATTAAAATCCCATCAAATACTGGTTTTTCATGTTGTCGTGTCTCATCAAATAATTGATGGTTGTTGGTTCTCCACTCTATGCCTTTTGATATTCATTATCTTTTGGCTTATCTCCTTCTGCCTTATTTTCGAGTTCCATTGCATCATCATCATGCTCCTTGATGACTTCCACCTCTTGAAAGGACAAATCTGAAAGCTGGCATCCCCTCTACATATTTAGTTGAGTCTTAATGTTTTCTTCTCCACATTTGGTTAGTTCATGATCTCCTTGAAGGATAGTGTCACCTGTCTTAATGACTTGATCAAGGGAGTGTCCATGCTCCTCCATATCTTCTTGGAAAGTGAGAAAGAATTCAGAAATGATCTCCTCCTGATCATAAGTTAAGGAAAAAGCTTTTGACTTATCCTCTTTTTCATCAAAGGGGGTACCTATGGTGATTTCATCCTCATTTGCACCCATAAAATCTTCTTGACTAACCATGAACTGAGCATATTCCTCTGCATACTTATCTTCTTCCTTTAAAATATATTCTTCTTTAAAAAGGGATAAAGAAGAAGGCTGTGATAAAAAACAAGAATCTTCTTGAGGAAGGGTGGAAGGGACTTGAGGGGAAAGTGAGGGTTTGGAGTCCTCTTCCCTTGCTGCTAACATAGACTCAACATTTTGGGGAAATGACCTTGATAGGTTTGACTTGGATCATGAACAGGGGTGGCGTATGTCTGATATGGAATTTTTGGTGATGAATATCCATTTTGATGGACTTGGTAAGGTTGTCTCTCATGAATGCTTAGCTTCTGTTCTAGAAATGCAATCAATCCACACACATCCAACATCTCATATGTAAGCCTTTGCCAATTTTCTCTCTCAATGGGATCCCATTCACTTTTAATCAGATCTATTGCATCCCTTATTTGATGGATGACATGCTTAGGAATTCATTGGCCACATCCCCTTTTGTTGTCAAGTTCCAATACATATTTTTTATATCCCAGTAATGCTTTTTTGAAGGTGAAAATAAGATTAGGTTGAGCATGGGATGTGACACATTAGGGAGACTGGGCATAAGACTGGTATAGCTCATGACAGGGCTGAGGCTAGTCATATTAGACCTGTGAAGGGTGAAACTCATGACCATATGCATCTGTGGTTCCAGAAGAAACTTGATCTTGATTATAAATATATGAAGGAGAATAAGACTCATAGCTATGAGTAATATAATTATACATACCAAATGGTGAGTTCTTGATGATATCATGACTACTTGATCAGCTGATTTGACTCAGAGTCACTGTTGGTGTTGATGAAACAAAAACCTCCAAAGGCTAATTGGCCAAAGAATGCACTGAAATTTTTCAAATCCTTGAAAGATTGGTCCCATCAGGTGTGCCAAAAACTATTGATGATGAAAATTGTGCTTGATTCTAATCAATCAACAATGGGAAGTTTCAAGCTGTGGGACATTGCGGCTTGAAATAACCTCCATATTTTAGAAAAGTTGGTCTCTTCTTTTGTATCAAGTGTTTGGGGAAAAGGGATAGGAAATTAAATAGAAATGCAAATGCAGGTATTGAAACCTAACTATGGCGATGTGCCTGAGTGTAATCCTAATCCTAACCTGAGCACAGTGAAACTATATATAATATTCAATTACATTTAAGAGCAGACAAGTGCATGATCAATGTAAAAGATTGAAATAATAGAAATAGAGGCTCAAAATAGAGCCTTCTTTCATTGACACATAGGAAACATCAACAAAGGCATAGTGTTCAATCTTCTTATAAGAATCTTCCAATCACATAAGAGGTGCAAAAATCACATATAGTTATGTAAACCTTCCAACTCAAGAAAATGAGACAAAAGCAAATGGCATTCCTAATCACAACTCCAAAAAATCTACAGTATAGACTACCTTTGCAAATGACAAATAATATCAACCAAGGCATAGAGTTCAATCTTCTCAATTCATTCAGCCACATAAAAGGCACATAAACATGCACAGTTACATCAAGTTTACAATTCAAGAAAATGAGACAAAAGCAAATGATATTACTAGCCAAAAACTCTAGCAAGTCTCAAACTATCAAATCCCCCCTTTTTATTTTACAATTCTTCTTCTTTTATAGCCTCAGATATCTCACCATTTTCCTCTTTCCCGCACAATTATACTCCATCCTTAACTCACAGGGGACAAACAGACAACACTTTCAATGCCTTGGATGCATCCTGGTCTTATCAAGAACTGCCCTAACTACATCATGGTGATTCATGTCTATTACCTCCTTTCATGCCTTAATTTCCTGTTCCATCATTTGCTTAGCTACTTAACTATCCATTCTACCTCTACTTATAGGGGACAAATAGATGGCCCTTTTGATGCTTACAGGCCCCAAAAATCTACCCGATGAACTGTTCCATCTACTAGGAATAACTCCCACTGAGTTTCCCTCCATCTCACTCTGCTATAATAGGTACATGAAACACTCTGTTATGTTGAAATGAGAGAGGACAATTAGTCAATTCTTGATATTCTCCTTATTTCTTAGAAGGCACTAGAGAATGACACTTGGCACTTTTCACCTGATTTGTTGAAGACACATGACATTTTTTGCTTTCTCTATGTCTTGCTCAGGAATGCTCTACCTTTGACACCTATCGCATTCTGCTTCTTTGATACTTAGCAATTTTAAAAAAATAAAACTCATTGCGTTCCTTGCTTGAGAAACTTTTAAAAGGGGAAGGATGCATGTGGTAGTCTTCGCATGTTGACACTTGGTGTTGTGAAGGTTTTTGAAATAACACTTGAGACCCACCACAATCTTTACTTGGCAATGAAGCTCGAAGATGGTCTCTCAGAAGTTGAAACATGATAGCCTCCACTATTCTTAGGAAGATATGTGGCATATTTTGCTTCTCCTACTAGGGGTATGTGACATCTTCCGTTGCATTCAAGAATGGAGTAGAAAGGGGCTCAGAGAGTGAGACTTGGCAGCATTCGTTGCTCTTCAACACTTAAACAAAATGAAATGATGCCTTTCTGTGTTGAACCAAAGCATTAAAATCATGCATTGAACCAAATCCTCTTAGATGCTGACATGTGTTGCATTTCACTTAGCTGCTATTAGATATGTGACACATTTTGTGGCCTTCTTGAAAGTTATGAAAAGTGTCTCGAATGACACCAACTGGTCGGTTCCATGTTTTGGAAAGCAACACTTGGTGGTTTCCACTCAAAATTAAAACTTTGGCAAAAATGAAATGAAGGAAATAAAAAGGGAAAGAGAGCTCATGCTCAGATTATGCCACTTGGCAGCCTCCACTGCACTTCGACACTTAGGAAAAAATAGACCCGCTCTCTGCTCCAAAACTCTGCTGCCATGACCAAGGTATGTAGGAACCAAAATTGTAGTGTGTGACTAAAAATTTAAATACAACGTAGAGTAAAAAATTACTCTACAATTGATACATATCATCATTATTTATGCTCATGTTCATGGTTTATGGTTTGATGTTGATGTTTATTGCTTGTGGGGTGATGTTTATATTTCTTATAGATGTTGATTATGATATGGATGCTAGACACTAATATAGACTTAGCTAGGCATGAGATGGTTTTGATTTATGGTTATGATTATGACATGGTAAATTTTATAGAGTATGTACTATATTATTTTGGACTTAGACATGCGGTGGAAAAATGGTTGGTTGCTTTAATTGCTTATGGGTGTTGTGATATTATGATGCTTGGTATGGTTATGATTGTTATTAATTTTTAGGGTAAAATACATGAGGTAATTTCATTAACAACACTATATAGGAGACCCAAAAAATATAATCAAGAGACAAATGTCATAATAAAAATATCAAATAGTCACGATAGGATAAGAAAAGGGCACGATGTTTTTTCATTGATAAGGACTAAAACAAAACCAAAGTTGGAGTAGCTTAATAAACATAAGCCCTTTGAATTATTCTCATTAGCATTCATTAGCTAGTTAAAAGGTGTCTTGACCACATAATTTCAAGTAAGCTCAAAAATCCCTTGCTTATAGTGAGTAAAGAGGAGATGGGTGAAAACAAAACTTGCTTACAAGACTACCTTGCCTTTTCTATAGGTTCCCAAAGAGTCAGTATAAATAATTCTATGCCAAACTATGTAGACTAATCAATGTGGGAAGTCTACTTGTGAAAGCCGATTCTGGCTTCCACCTTATTGTGCTACTTGAGAGTTGATTACAACTTTCAAAAATAGTTTACCTTTGATATGATTATGATGATGGGTCTTTTGCTTTGTTTTTATATATGGGAAGCTTATCAATGTAGGAAGCTTCCAAAAAATTGATGTGCTTTTGAAAAAATGCTTTACTTATCCATATTTCAAGGGAGTGGTCTAAGTTTATTTGCTTTGTTCTATGATTTTTGATAGGTATCCTTCAAGGGATTAGTTCACCTTACATTTTGGAAATTTCAAATAAATTTTAAATAGTTATCCTTTAAGGGATCAGTTTGTGAATGCTAGGAATGACCCATAATTGCTAATGGTGTGGATTTTGATTTTTTATTTGATTTTGTTAGACATATAATTGCTTAGATAGGCTTAAGTGTTCAACTTTATGAATGTAAAACTAAAAGTACAAGAAGGTTGATTAGGTGTAAATAGGTTTAGGTGACAACGACCATGGGAATCCATCTTTTGAAGGTGTGAAAAGTAACATGAGAATCATGCCATAGGTAGAGTCATGATACCTATTGTTTAAGATAAGGCTAAGGCAGTGATATATAATCACATGATTTAGTTTTAATCAGTTGTCCCTAAACTAGGGAGATATAATGTAGGTAGATAACAAGGGATGAGCTTAAGTTAGAAAAAAGGTGAACGTAATCCTTCGTAACAAAATAATGAATGTAGATGTGAAGCATTAAGTGGCTCAAGTTATAGATGACCTTTGAGAGAAGATAATTGATAAGCTCCTGACCCGTACTTGTGGGTTATAATATAAGGCCCAAGCTAATTAAAATCAAACTTACCCCACTTATTTTTCTCTATATTAGTGACATGTTGGTTTTCCTTTAGGATGAGATATTTGATATTGAATTATTCAGCTTGTTGATGTAGTGGATTGCACCTGGGGCAGGAGGCCAAGCTCTTGCCTTTCCACACGCAACAATGGAAACTCCCCTCTCGCCTGTGGGACCAACAAATCTGGAGGGGAGAGTCTCTAGATAAGGGCTACCTCCCTCTGATATATATTTTAGGCCTTGGTTTCTCCTACTACTAACAAATAAAATGAAAAAAGGGGGGGATGAAAAGGGAGAGAGAGATGCTGAAAATATAACCTAAGTCTAAAAATGAAAAGGTGATACACCAAAAAAGTGATGACCCACCTAGCTCGAATATACACTTTTCACCAAGAAGAAATGCCCATACACTTCATCTGAAGTCAAAAGTTCTTCTACAATAGTCAGCTAGGGGTCTATCGAAGTACAAGGAGGAAGGAACTAGCAAAGGTGTTCTAGGACACACTTTGATAGCCTATTCACATGCACCTATATTATTTTTGTAGACACTTCTGGTAGAATACAGAAAGGAGACTTCACAATGCACTAGACATGCTGGAGTCATTCTATGAAAAGCATCAAAGATAATGATTTAACACAAAAGAAAACATAGACATATGCATGAGTGAAAGTCTAGATGGAGGTAAAAATGCTAAGTCTTGATTGAAGGTAAAATCTGGCAAAGCTCTGCCTTACAAGCTCGAGAGATTTTTGGGGCAGAGTTTTGCCTTAAGGCTATGAGAGTGGATGCTTCTCGCATTAATTTTTACAATATATAGAGGAAGAAAGAGGCCATTTGGCACCCTTTTTACAAGTGACCCATGTGATTTCTGAGCATTGGGATGAGGAAGCCACCTAAATATAATGTTGTGTCAGCTCTTATCAAGATTCAAAATTATGAGCCGCACCATTTTCTTGCTCATCAATGCATATTATAGGAAAAATAGGTCATGCCATTCATTATTTATGTCTCTTGATGATCGCATGGTAGGTATTATGTCAACCACTAGAATAAGTCCTTGAATCGACACTTTATTTTGCCACTTGGATCACCTCGTCTACTTATGCACTTGGCCATTTTGCCTCCTCTGTCTCCTTCTGCTACTCTTTTGGCTCTTAGCTGAGAGTGCATCTAATTTTGACACATGTCATAGTCCGTTGCTTGGGCACTTAGAAGACACTTTGAAATGTAGATGTTGACAAGTGGTGGCTTCCATTGAGCTAATGATAGGATATGTGGCAACATCTACTTAACTTAGAGGGTCCTTTGAGAGTTAGGTGGAAGTTGACACGTGGCCGCTTCCACTTACTTTTGAGAGAAACCTATCATTGAATCTTAAGAGAGACCCAAGGCTTTAGGTGCAGACACTTGTCGCACTCTGCTAAGATGGATGAGGACATGTGGTGGCATCCTCTCACCTTTGAGGGTCCCTTGAGGGTCACATGGAGCATTTTGAGATTTCTATAGAAGGTGACATGCAGTCACTTCTGTAGAGCCTTTAGCTACCTTAGAAAAACTCTAAAGACTCTTTTGGTTCTTCACAGATGCTAACACTTGGCATGCTCCACATAGCTCTTAGCAAATCATTTAGGCCCACCATAGTCTTCTTTTAAGACAACAGGAGAAACTTGTGGATGTTGACACTTAGCAGCTTCTACTGCACTTTGAGAGAGGCTTATATTTAAAGCTTAAAAGAAACCCAAAGCCTCAGATGCAGACACTTGTCATACTCCACTGAGATGGGTGAGGACACATGGTAGCATCTACTTACTTTTAGGGTCCTTTTAGAGTCACACAAAAGTTTACACATGGTCATTATCACTTATTCCTTCCCTTTGATGATTCCTCTACTACAAAATTTGACATTTGTGTGTCTATCATTATTTAGCTTTGCCATTGAACTATTTCTTCATTGAACCTCATCATTGAAATTTTTTATTTGTTGAACCTCACCATTAAACTTGATGTTGAACTAAAGTGATGAATCAAAGCTCGATGAACTCATGCAACCTGAAATTAACTGGCTTCAAATAGCAAGGGAAGAAGGGGACCAATTTTGGCCTGTAGGACCAAAATGGTCAACAAATTGGTGACTTCCAGGGGAAGCATGCCTGCTATGCTTAAGAACCAATTGCCTTAAAATCCATTGGGCACAAAGTCAAGATGTATCTTGAATAAAGATCAATAACAGCCCCAAATATCCAAGAATCAAACATGAAGCTTTTACCCCACCCACAAAGGAAATAACACACACAAGGCTAAAAACACTACTTATGCAAATTGCACTTAGGGAAAGTAGGAAAAGAATCTAAAAGAAAACTAATATATACAACTAACTAGGAATATTTGCCTCCCTCCTGGATTGAAGGGAAAATTTCTTAAGTCCCCTTCTTGGCAAGAAGACTTATGGTGCCAGACAAGTGGCTGAATGAAAAGGAGATTTGGTAACCTGCTCCTCTTGCCTATCACCTGGATTGGCTTGTATTTGAGTGTAAATTCAAGCATGCTTCCAATGTATACGTACTCTATTTATTATTTGAAGCTTACCTCCTATTGGTTCTTCATGCTGGTGTATCTCATCAAGAAATCAATTGTTGTTGGCTCATCACCCTAAGCCCCTTGATATGCATCATTTACTATCTTATTCTCTTCTGCATCATGCTTGAGTTCCATGGTATGACCATCCTCCTTGATAATTTCAAAGAAGGTATCTTTAGATTCACCAACCTCTTGAAGGGGTAAATCTGAAAGCCTGTAACCCCTTTGCATACTTATTTGAGTCCCAATGTTGCCTTCTCCACTCTTATCCAGCTCATAGCCTCCTTGATCAGTCATAAACTGAGCATAATCTATCTCAGGCAAGGCCTGATAGCTTTTGTGGATGTGTGTGGATGGATTGTATTCAAACATGGAATCTACTATTTTGTTTGAAATGTCCATCACACGTTCATTGAGGAGACTTGCTCTGGACTCCAACTCTACAATCTGCCTATCTATATCTTCTTGGAAGAGCCTTTCTTAGAGGTCACAATCATCATCGGGAGTAGGAGAAGCCTCATCTTCTTCAAGGGTTAGAGAAAAACCTTTCTCCTCCTCTTCCTTTCTACCCCAAGATTCCACTATTTGCTTCCAACTCATGATCTTGGGATTGGAAACTTACTCCTATGAACAGGCAACAACTTTATCCTCTTTGAGGTCCTGAGCTGGTTCATGATATTCCTTCTTCTAGCTTGGAATTTGGAGATCATGTGGAAAGACTTGAGGAGGTTGGGGAAGATTTGGGAGGGTCAGCTCATGTATAGGAAGAGTTGTCTAAAAAGAGGTGTGATGAAAAGCTAGGCATACGGGATTAAAGGTAGGGTCGATTGATGCATTGGATGAGTCAGAATGAGCAAGTTCCATCTGATAGAAAGGATTTGGCACACAAGGAGTTTTCTCTAGAATAGGAGGGGGCAGACCTTGGGCCAAAATTTCTTTATTTTCGTCCTTCCACTTTACCAACACTTCATCAATATTAAAATTAGCTTGTGGATTGGTGGAAGGGGTGTCTTTTGGCATTGGCTCCTCTACAAGGTCTGAAAACTCCATCTCTCTTTCTCTAATTAGTCTCATCTTAGCCTCTAATTCCTCAATCTACTTAGCTATATTATCCTCATTCCGTACCTCTTGGAGCTCGTGGGAATCATCATAGAGATGGGGAGTGCACAAAGGTTGCCATGAAATGCAAGAAGCTTCTTGAGGAAGGGTGGGAGGGACTTGAAAAGGACTAACCTCATTTTGTACCTCCCACTCTTAGATAATGTCTTTCTCCTACTTTATATTCCATGACTCGACCACTTTATTCTAACTCAAGACATTCAGATTGGGCATCTCATTTTAGGGTGATGGGGTCATAATGTGAGAGGGTAGTGAGGGTTTAGATTCCACTTCCCTTTCTAACAAGATGGACTATTGCATCTGAATATTTGCCAATTTGATCTATCTATCAAGATTAGCCTGAAACACAAGATTTACCATTTTAGAACTCTCCTCAACATGATTGGGAAGAGGAATTTGATAGGCTTGACTTGGCTCATAAGCAGGGGCTATATATGACTGATATGATACTTGGGACAGTGAGTATGCAGGTTGATAGACTTGGTAAGGCTGCCTCTCATAAATACTTAGATTCTCTTCCAAAGATGCAATCATACCACTCACATCCATCATCTCACTTGTAAGCCTTTGCCAATTGGCTCTTTGAATAGGAGCCCATTCACTCTTAACCTGATCCAGTGCATTTTTCACTTGATGGATGACATGATCAAGGATTTTTTGGCCACATCCCCTTCTGGTGTCAAGATCTATTACATACTTTTCATATCCCAGTAGTGCTTATTTGAAGGTGGAAATAGGTTGATTGGCAAAGAGACTAGGTTGAGTGGGAAAAGTGACGTAATGAGAAGACTAGGCATAAGGCTGATATAGCTCATGATAGGGTTGGGACTGGTTATATTAGACCTGATAAGGATTAACATAAGGCTGGTAATGATCATATCCATGCTGGCCAATGAAAATAGGGTTCATGGCTCTGAATGATGGGATTATACATACCAGAATGTTATTTCTTGATGGTATGGTACTAGAACTACTTAACCAGTTGATTTAACTTAGAGTCACCATTGGTGTTGATGCAAAAGCCTCCAAAGGCTAGTTGGTTAAAGAATACACCAAAAATTATTCAACTCTTTGGACAAAACCTATCCTAGTTGGTCCCACTAGGCATGCCAAAAATTGTTGACGCAATGGATTACACCTAGGGTAGGAGGCCGAGCTCCTGCCTTTCCACATGCAAAAATGGAAACTCCCCTCTCACTTGTGGGATGCAAAGCTAGAAGTGAGAGTCTCTAGATAAGGGCTAGCTCCCTCTGATGTATCTTTTAGGCCCTAGTTTCTCCTACTGCTAACAAATAAAATGAAAAGGGGGGGATGGAAAGGGAGAGAGATGTTGAAAATAGAACCTAAGCCTAAAAATGAAAAGGTGATACACCAAAAAAGTGATGACCCACCCAGCTCAAATATACACTTTTCACCAAGAAGAAATGCCCATACACTTCATCTAAAGTCAAAATTTCTTCTGCAACAGTTAGCTAGGGTTTTGTCGAAGTACAAGGAGGAAGGAACTAGCAAAGGTGTTCTAAGACACACTTTGATAGCCTATTCAAATGCACCTATATTCTTTTTGTAGGCACTTCTGGTAGACTACAGAAAGGAGACTTCATAATGCACTAGACATGCTGGAGTCATTCTATGAAAAGCATCAAAGACAATGATTTAACACAAAATAAAACATAGACATATGCATGAGTGCAAGTCCAGATGGAGGTAAAAATGCTAAGTCTTGATTGAAGGTAAAATCTGTCAAAGCTCTGCCTTACAAGCCCGAGAGATTTTTGGGGCAGAGTTTTGCCTTAAGGCTAAGAGAGTGGATGCTTCTCAAATGAGAATTTTTACAATATATAGAGGAAGAAAGAGGCCATTTGGCACCCTTTTTACAAGTGACCCATGTGATTTCTAAGCAATGGGATGAGGAAGCCACCTAAAGATAATGTTCTGTCAGCTCCTATCAAGATTCAAAATTATGAGCCACACCATTTTCCTGCTCATCAATGCATATTGAAGGAAAAATAGGTCGCACTGTTCACTATTTGTGCCTCTTGATGATCACATGGTAGGTACTATGTCAACCACTGGAATAAATCCTTGAATCAAAAATTTTCCTATGCCACTTAGATCACTTCATCTACTTCTACACTTGCCCATTTTGCCTCCTCTATCTCCTTCTACTACTCCTTTGGCTCTTAGCTAAGAGTGCATTTGATTTTGACATGTGTCATAGTCTGCTGCTTGGGCACTTAGAAGACACTTTGAAATGCATACATTGACACATGGTAGCTTCCATTGAGCTGATGATGGGATATGTGGCAGCATCCGCTTAACTTAGAGGGTCCTTTGAGAGTCAGGCAGAAGTTGACATGTGGCTGCTTCCACTTACTTTTGAGAGAAACCTATCATTGATGCTTAAGAGAGACTCAAGGCTTTAGATTTAGATACTTGTTGCACTCTACTGAGATAGACGAGGACACATGGTGGCATCTGCTCACTGAGGGTCCCTTGAGGGTCACATGGAGAATTTTGATATTTTTGCAGAAGGTGACATGCGGCCGCTTCCATAGAGTCTTTAGCTACCTTAGAAAAACTCTCAGGACTCTTTTGGTTCTTCACAAACAATAACACTTGGCATGCTTCACATAGATCTTAGCAACTCATTCAATCCCACCACAGTCTTCTTTGAAGCCAACAAGAGAAACCCATAGATGTTGACACTTGGCAGATTTCACTGCACTTCGAGATAGGCTTATCTTTAAATCTTAAAAGAAACTCGAAGCCTTAGACATAGACACTTGTCACACTCTACTGAGATGGGCGAGGACACATGGTAGAATCCGCTTACTTTTAGGGTCCTTTGAGAGTCATGCAAAATTTGACACGTGGTTGCTTTCGCTTATTCGATCCCTTTGATGATTCCTCTACTGTGAAATTTGATGTTTGTGCGCCTGTCATTATTTAGCTTTGCCATTAAACTGTTTCTCTGTTAAACCTCACTATTGAACTTTTTCTCTATTGAACCTCACCATTGAACTTGCTATTGAACTAAATCAATGAACTGAAGCTCGATGAACTCATACAACCCAAAATTGACTGGCTTTGAATAGCAAGGGAAGAAGGGGACCGATTTTGGCCTGTAGGGCCAAAATGGTCAACAAAACTTTAAGGTGTTTTTTATAGGAATGCTTGACGTGCTCTTGGTAGACATGGAGAGGGGTAAGGGTTAGTAAATGATGCTCATCAATTAGTTTTAGCTAAGCTAAATGATGTTGATGATAATCATCTTTACAAATGAACTTTTTAAATATAAATAGAGGGGATTTAGACTTCGAGAGGCAAGACAACCTCTAATCTAAACATAAGAGAAAATAGGGTAACACCCATAGGGGTTCTAATGCTAGTATGATATACCCATAAGGTGAAGGGGATATGCACATGCCAATCCTAACCAAATGCATTGACCATTTTAGTTATCATGTTATTAAGAGTTTTGTTAAAGGCTTTTGCTTGTCCATTAGTTTGAGGGTGATACGGTGAGGATAAACTTAACTTAATGATAAATGCATCACGTATACCCTAGACTTGCTTATTCTTAAAATATTTACCATTTTCAATGATAATCTTATGAGGAACATCGATGTGGTAGATGATATGATGAGTGATAAAGTCAATAATCTTTTCCACTTTGGTTAAGATTAGAGGAATAGCCTCTACCCACTTGGTAAAATACTTAGTTGTAGTAATGATAGCATGGTGGTGTTGTGAGGAATGGGGATTAATTTCATCAATGAGGTCTAAATCCCATTGTGAAAAAGGCCAAAAATTGGTGAAAACTCAAAGATTATGGCTAGGCACATGATGTAGACGGGCATGTTGTTGAAATTTAACACACATAATCACATAATCACAACAGTCTTGGTTGAGGGTAGGCTAATAATAGCTAATGTGAAAGATATGCTTAGCTATAGTGAGGCCACTAAAGTGGCCTCCATAGATACCATTATGTGTTTCCTTGATAGTGTGGGAGGCTTCTTGACTGCATAGGTAATGGAAGAGGAGGCCATTAAAGCTACGTTTATAAAGTATTCCTCCCATAATTGTATAGTGAGAGGTGTTTTGGATAAACACTCTTTGAGAATTCCTAGAGAGGCTAGAAGGAGTTATGCCAAGTTTAAGCTAGTTAAAGGTTTGTTGATACCCAAGGTCAGGTTGGGTCTCTTCCATAGTGAAAATGGTGGGATAATTTAGTTTGACATAAGAAGGTTGGGTGAGTCTATGGATAAAGATAGATATCTTGGAGTCTAAGGGTGTCGATGGTATTTGGGAGGAAAAGGAAGCCATGGTGTTAGAAAACTTATTAGTAGATCATGAGGTTTACTGAATGTGGTAGTGTTTAAATGATGCTAAGAGTTCATTAACTAGTTGCTTGTACTACTAAAAAACATCATTTTTATAATAATAAGAGCCATTCATTTAATTGACCACAAGTTGGGAGTCATCAAAGATGTTGATTTTTTTGACTCCTAAGGATAAGGTAGTTTGAAGACCTATCACTAGGGCTTCATACTCAATCATATTGTTGGTACATTAAAAATCAAGCTTGAAGGACAAAGGGAGAGGTTCATCATCAAAGCGGATAATGATGATATTTGCTCCCCCACCACTTTGACACTTTGATCCATTAAATAACATGGTAAATTGATAGGTGAAATCTACCTGAGGGAGGGTTTTAATGGACTAATTAGGGAACTCTAGATGAGGAGGTGGTTATTTGTTAAAGGTGATTTAGCTAGTTGGTCGGTCCCTTTAATTGAATTTCATTGAAGGAACTCAAGGTCAAACTCTACTAAGAGCATGAACCACTTGGCCATATGTTGGTTTTGGTATAGTTTGGAGTGCATGTAATTGAGTGGGTTGATGTTTGTTTGACATAGGTTTTGTGGTTAAGAAGGTAATGGATTAGTTTGGTGGTCACAAAGATTAAAGATAAGAAAATTTTATTAATATGGGTATACTAAATATCATACTCTACAAGCATGTGGCTAATGTATTATATGGCTTTCTTTTTGTGTTATTCATCTTGGTGAGCTAGCATTTCCCCTAGGGAATGTTTAGTGGCAAAGATATATAGGTTGAAAGGTTGGTCATCCTTAGGAGGGGTGAGGATAGGTGGAGATAACAGGTACATTTTGAGTGAATCAAAGGCCTTTTGATAGTCACTATTCCACTTGAAAGAGACATCCTTCTTTAGGAGGTGGTGGAAGGGTTGGCATCAATCGGAAAGCTGGGAAATAAAATGACAAATGGATTGAAGCTTCCCTTGCAAGTTATGGAGTTGCTTAAGGTTGGTTGGAGGGAAAATGTTGAGAATGGATTTGATTTTGGTGGGATCAACTCTGATTTTGTGAAGGAAGATAATGAAGCCAATAAGTTTTATTGACAAGAACCTAAAAAAACACTTCTTAGGGTTAAGGCAAACATGGTAATGGATGAGGCATTCAAATATGGTCTTAAGAATGGCCAAGTGATCTTTTCAGAGATTGGATTTTCTAATAAGGTCATCCACATTATCCTCAAAATTCTTATGGATAGGGTCATGAAAGATATAGGTTATGGCACATTGGTAGGTTGTACCAGCATTTTTAATCTAAAACGCATGAGCTGATAGCAAAAGGTTCCCTAAGGGGTGGTAAAGGTGGTTTTATGTTGATCTTTAGGAGCAATTAAGATCTAATTGTAACCCAAGAACCTATTCATGAGAGATAAAATCTCATGGCTAGCTGTAAGATCAACAAGTTGGTCAATATTGGGTAGAGAAAAGTCATATTTAGGGAAAACAAGGTTGAAGTCATGAAATTCCACACAAATACATAGTCCCCCTATGGCTTTGGTGATAGGTACAATATTAGATAACCATTAGGGGTAGTCAATGGGTTGGATGAAGTTGATAGATAAAAGACACTAGAGCTTTTCTTTGACAAGAAGGGTTATGCGAGGGTGCATTCATTGAAGCTTCTATTTGATGGGATTGACATCATAGTTGGTAAATATGTTATGGTAGAAATGGTGGGGTCAATTCTAGGTATGTTGTTGTAAGACCAAGTGAAGGTGATGCTATGGTCTTAGAGAAAAGAGAGAAAATCTTGAAGTTCTTTAGCATTTAGCAAATGCCCAAGTTTGATAATGTGGGAGTTATCTAGAGTACCCAAGTTGATATCCATGGTAGATTCATTCAACATGGTCAAGGTCTTGAGAGGAAGGGATTATAGATGGAGGAATCTAGGACACCAAAGTAGGTGAGAATAGAATCATCATCCTGGAATTAAATAATGTTCATGGTAGGAGAATATTTTCCTATCATCTTAGGATGGGTCAAAGAGATGGTTATAGTCACACCTTCCTTTTGATAAGTTAGGGGTCCTAGGCTGATCATGTTGATGAAAAAAATTAGGTGGGATGATGTCATCATCTTCACACATAGGTGGAGGCTAGGTCAGTAAGGAAGGGGTATATTCCTCAATAATGGTGGTGGTAAGTGGTTTGGGTTGATTCTTGTTAGGTAAGATGAAACTAAGGCCATGATTCTCTTGAGGCTTCTTAGTTTCAATAGTGACCAGCTCATGTGGGTCATGCTCATATCGTCTGAGACCAAATCCTTTCCAGGCACACCAATGGAGGTGTGTCTTGGAAAAGTTTAGTTTATATAGGTAGGAAAAAGTGATGAAATAACCTAGGTGAAAGAGAAGTGGTAGAAGCACCAAGGGGTTTATCAAGACCCCCATAGACAAATTGTGTTTAACAATAGGGAGGTCCAAATGGAATGACAATTTTAACATTGGGGTCATATCTCGACTGATTGGTGAGCTACCCATACTTGTGAGGAGTAAGGAAAACATCAAGGGATAAAAATAGATACTCCCCTAGAAAAAGGTGAGGAACATTGATTCCAAAGGGTTTATGGTGAGGATTTGGTTTGAAGGGTTAGAGGAACTAGTCGATGCCTCATTGGTGAAAGGGGATATGATATTCATTTTAGTGGTTAAAGGTTGGGTTTTGGATATTGAGGGTGTGTTGGATGGGGGTATGAGGACATCAATGGGGTAATAGGTCATGTTTCATGTCAAGAAAGGATTTGGGTCAGCTTGGATGGTGATGACCTAGCCTTCATGCTCAAAATTATTATAATGGTGGAGGGTAGAGGGAACACAACTTATGAAGTGGATCTAGGGTCATCCCAATAAAATTTTGTATTAGAATTCACCTTCCAATACATAATAAAGTTTGGGGAGTGTGTAGGGTCTTAAATGGATATGGAGGATGATAGTTCCCAAGGTAGTAGCCATGGTATCATTGAATGACACAAGGATGGCTGAGGTTTCATACATGACATTGTTTGACAAGTTGAGTTGGTTGTAGATGTGAGAGGAGATGATGTTAATGCTAGATTCTACATCGATCATGATCTATTTGATGTGGGTTTGGTTGATGTAAGTATTGATAAAGAGAGGGGGATCCATGTCTTTAGGATGGATGCAAGGTATTTGTGAATCTTTGAAGGTAACAAGGTCAAAAATTTGAAGGGTGCTAATAAAGATTGATAGAGGATGGGGGTCCTTGGATTAAACCTTAATGGATTGTAAATCCTCTATTAGAGTCTGGTGATAATGGGGAGAGGTATAGATCAACTCATATAAGCTCATCTTCACTGAGGTCTAGTGAATTTGTTTGAGGATAACTCTCCTAATGTATTTTGAGGGGTTAGATTGGGAGGCACCTAAAATAGACACCTTGGGTTTGGTCAAAGATGGAGATGGTTGGGTGTGGTTTAGTTGGGAGGTGGAAGAGGGATATGTCCAAAAAATGGACACCTTAGCCTTCCCCTTAACCTTATTCTATGATCTTGTGACCACATTGATGGTATGGATAGGAGAAGTTGAAGTAGTAGATTGGTTAGACTAATCTTCCCTCTTAGGTGAGAGTGGATGAGTAGGTAAGCATTGGGTAGGTATGGTTGTTGGTTAGATTGGTATGTGGACCATAGGAGGCTCATCTATTAATAGATCATCATTATCATAAAGCTAGTGGATAATAGTTTGGAGAGATTTGTAGTTTTCCATATCATGGATGGGTGTTCTATGATAAGAACATACGTGGTGGTCATTATAATAGATGGGTATTGAAGATAGAGGGTCAAAGGCTTTGATGGTAAATTCAAATAAGAATTTTTCAATAACCTATGAAAAATGGCCAAGTAAGATTTAGCTAAAGGTGGCAAAGGTGTAGTGGTCTTTGTTTTGGTGGTTGAGGTAGAAGGCCATTTAGAAATAGGTTTGGGGGTATGCATATTGGGTAGGGTGGTGTGCTTGGTTGATGGTTTTGGTTCAGTAAATGATTTTGATGAGCTATACATATAAGATATTAAGGTAGGTATCTTAGGTATTGCTGGTGTGGTGAAGAGAGGTGCATTATAAATCAATTGTGAAGGTGTAACCAAAAGAGGTGGTGGGGTCTTGATAGAGACAATTAGCTTCTTGCTTAGGGTAGAAGGACGGGGTACCAAAATGGAGGGTAAGGTTGAGGGAGGTAAAATTTTTGTATTCAAATATTTAGGTGGTTTTACATCTTTGGTTGCTTTGGTTTGGCATTTGGTTGTTGGTTTTAATGATCCAAGATCTACTTTCACAGATGGGTGACTAAGGCTTGATGTAGGGAAGGTGCCAATGTTATTAGTTGGTTTGGTTGGTTTTTTGTGAGAAGGTGATTTGGTCATTTGGGTTTTAGGTGCCTTAGATGGTTGAGGTATTATTATATTGGTAAATTATTTTTTTGGTTTGGTTGATAGGGTAGGAGTTTAGATATCAGAAGTGGTGGGTTGGTCTGCTAAAGGTATATTTGGAAGTTCTTGCTTGGTGATATAAGGTAGCCATAATTTGTTCCATAGATGGCTCGATCTATGTTAGGGTTGGATATAAATTCTAATTTCTACACTAGCATAGATAATGGTTTATAGGTTGGTTTGATTCCCTGAATAATAGACCTAAAAGATAAGCCTGTAGGTGGATACAGAAATATGGTAACCTCATCCTATTCCTCAATAAAAGGATACAAGGTTGAGATATGTGGTTCCTCTATAGGAGTATACATGGGGGTTTCTTCCTCAATACTTATTTTTGAATGGGAAGTAGGTTGCTCGGTAGTTGAAGGAAAAGATAGGGTGGTAATGGTTGGTCATTTCGATATGTTAGTAGAAAGGGAGGCTATTGGATCCACTACCTCAATAAGTGAAGGGAGAGGGGATGATACTTTATTGATTTCAGTGTCTAAAGGAAGGGAAGGTAAGTTCACTATCTCAATATATGGTGGAGGATTATAAGATTGAGTACTAGGTGGTTCAATAATCTGTGTATCAAGGACCATGTTAACTATATGGGTATCATGAGAACACTCAACATTATTACTCTCATTCTTGGTAGAAGCATGGTTTGGGAAGGGCTACCTAAATCTATCAAGGGATTGGTTTGATGGTACATTGGGGTTGTCCAATGTAAGCTCCCCTTTATCAATGAGGGATTTGACAAGGCTCTTAAAGGTGTTGTACCTACTACCATCATGTCTTATTACCTGATGAAAGGCACATAGATCATTCTCATTGAACCAACTAAGTGCAATAAGAGAGGCATCAAACTTCTATGGAGGTTTGATAGGAGGAAGTTGAATGATGTTATCTTTCAATAACTTCTCCAAGATGGAAGGATAAGATTCTCCAAGTGGAGTGAATTGCTTCTAGTTTTTTTGGTTTTGGTTCTTCATATTTTGCTTTGAGGAACTAGAATAATTTGGTTGGTTGATGGAAGGTAGAGGATCAACTTTAAGGACAACTACATTTGTGGTTCCTTTGCTCTTGGTATTGGTATTATATTGATTACTTCACTTGGAGGAAGAGGTCTCATTGGTTTTGTAGGTTAAGTTTTTATTTTTTTGAGTTTTAGCTTTCCTTCATTAATAACTCCATTATCTAACTTATGCACTATGGTAAAAGCTTTAGCTAAGGTTTGAAAGCTTTGAACACATAGTGTAGAGGAGATATATTTGGCACATGCTTGAGTAAAGAGATCTATGAGTTCAGGTTGAGGTAGGGAGAAGAAAAGTTGGTTGATTAGGTTCCTCCAATGACCTACAAAATTAGCAATGAATTCATTCTCAAACTGCTAGATAGAGTAGAGGTTGGTGATAGAAAATTTCTTGGAGATATTGATAAAAAATTGGTCCAAGAAGGTTTGAGCCAATTGGGTGAAGGAAAAAAGGGAGTGCTTTGGTATAACACTATAATAATCTAATGCTATACTACCTAGAGACATGTGGAGAAGGTGTGGAGAAGAAGGGTCTCATCTTAAGTGATGAGATAACAATCATGCCTAAATTCCCTAAGGTGTTTTTAGGGATCCTCCTTACTTTTAAATTTAGAGAACTTGGGAAGTTCCCATTGGGGATGATATGTTCTGATAGGTAAAAATGGATGGATGGGTTCATTATAGATTTGGTCATATGATAGGATGTTGTGAATAACCAAAATAGATGACTCTAATGTGGTCATCTTGTCCATAAACATCTTCATTAGATTTACTTGGGGTTATGCACCCATAAGGTTATATGATGCATACTACTATGGTGGTTGGGAGACAGATTGATAGTGGGTAGAAGGTTGGGAGGATACCACATATTGGTGAGTGGATGCTATGGTTGGGTGGAAGATACATAAGGGTAGGTATGGGTAGGTGCTTGGGTAGTGGGTATGGGTACATGCCCTTGTAGGTTAGGTATATAGCCAAAGTTTTATGTAATAGATGCTTGTTGGATAGGAGTGATAATTGAGTTGTTGACTGATGGAAGGGTGGTGACCCTTGTACTAATCATTGGCAAGGTAGAGGGTATGGACACCATAAGGATTTGAAGTAGAGTAGTGGTTGATGGATTGGGGGTAGCTAAAGGAAGGTTGGTCATGCTAGAGGTAGGCACTCTTACTATGGAGGAGTGGTTGGTAGGAGTGGAAGGTATAAGGGTAGTAGTAGTTTAGGTTGGTTGGTTTTATATAATAGTATTGAAGGGGTTGTCCATTGATGAGGAAGCTTGGGTAGTTAATGGTTAGGTAGTAATCATGGAAATAGAAGCACTCACCATGACGTGGAGAGGTATGCTATAAGGTGGATCTGTAAGTGGGGTTGAAGCCAAGATACAATAGACATAGTTGTAAGATAATATTACAAGGCTATGGGATTGTTATCTAGGAAAGTAGAAAAATCCACATCTCCTTGAGGAACCTCTCGAGGGAAAGTAGGACTTATTAAGGGGCGAGCAGAATCTATTAGTTTAGAAACATAGTCCATGGATGAAGAGGTAAAAGATTTAGGTTATCTTGGTGAGGGGTTTTACTTCGTAAGGTCTCTTCATTGTTGATGAGTGAGAACAATACAAGATAAGGGAGATAGAAAGCACAAATAGCCTCACTACTCAAACAAAGATAAGAGAATAAAATGATCAAAGAAATAAAATCACACCTTTATCAGATATGTTAATCCCTAGAGTTTTAAATAATCTCACTTTTGGCTTATGCCTTAAGAAGTTGTGTGACTGAAATTGGTTTATAGAGCATGTACTAAAAAGGTAGTCTAAGGTTGGTTTTAGGTTGTGTTTAAGCACTCAAAAATAATATGTATTAGAATCAATACATGGCTTGGTATTGGGGCTTACCCCCCCACTTCACACACCAAAATGATAATGGTGTCAGGTGCTTAGCCAATATATATTGATGTCCATAGATTATACTCAACGAGAGAGCTGAGTTAGTTCTCCCCTTGGTAATGAACTCCACGTGGGATTGCCAAGAAAGGGTAAGGTTACCTCTAGGTGATGAAATCTTAGTCAGGCCTTGTCTCAAGTTTTTTTGATGTTTAATTTATGAAAAGTGGTTTGGTTGAGTGTGTGTAACAAAAAATGAAGCTACGATAGATTACTTTTCTTTTAATTTAAGCTATGTGAATTGAAATTTCAAGTAGTTGATGTATGCACTTAATTTTAATCCTAAAAGAAACTTTTGATTTCATTAATGAGCTTAGAATAGAGGGAGAATGAAAGAAAACAAGGACCCAAGTAAAGACACAAGTGTCCCACTAGGCATGTCAAAATGTTTCAATAAATGTTTACTTATTATTAGAAAAGGGAAAAAACTAAACTAAGTATAAGTATGGTTGAAAAAAATATTTTATTGTGTGCATGTTGAATCAAAAGATTTTGAAGAGATATTTTTTCTCTTAGGAGGATGAACTATAGATAAGAAAACCACTAAAGCAAAATTGTTCATTAGATAGATAGTTGAGTGGATTACGTAGCGATATCTAGATCTTGAAAGCAAGAGCTTCCTTGGAGGCTGTCAATCCACATGTTTTAAATAATTAAGTTTATAAAATAGAATAGAAAGTACTTCCATCAATAATTAAAAGGTATTGAAATTAAACACAAGAATGCTTGCTAAGACATATAGACTAGAAATAATTAAAATAATGATAAGCTAATTAATACTAGTGCTAGATGGTTGAAGTATGCTTCAAGAAATCAAAAAAGGTTTTTGAACAAATAGGAACATAGATAATTAAATTTGGTTGAGGGTAGGTAGGTGAAAATAAGTTTCTAGTTTTTAATACCATAGTGACCAGCAGTGGTTGGGCTGACCATCGATAGTTAGGGTGAACATCGATTGTTGGTCAGACTATCAATGATTGAGATAAACATTGATGATTATTGTGGGTGGATCTAGGTTGGTAAAAATCTAGTTGATGAGATCTCAAAGTGAGATTTTGGGAGTTGGGTAGGTGTTGTGATGATAACAAAAAGAAAATAAAGTAATGGAATACTAAAAACCAAGCACTTATCTTATAGAAGGTAGATTAGGTGGATGCTTGAGGTGGTTTACTCATTGATAGAGTCTGATGTGATTCTAATAGTGTAATGATTCTTGGCACTTTGGTGGAGCTGTGGTAGCAAGTTGGCTCTCTAACATAGTAGCTAGTTCACTAGATTGTTGATGATGATTGACCTATAAAAGAGAATTTTTGATGCACAAACTCTTGATAATAATTACAAATGGGTTTCACCTATTTTTTCCTCTCTTCTTATAGGAAGGGTAAGAGAGTTGTAACAAGATGTGAACTTAGCCTCCTAATAATAACTCGTACATGTAATAGATCAAATATGGATGAGGACAAGTTATTTTTAGAAAAGCAAGGTGGGTGAGTTTGCATGTTAGTGATTAAAGAGGTGCACCCTAGCCATCAGTGGTTAACCTGACTATTGATGATCGAGGGTGAAGGGTCAAAATAGGTAAAATCTAGGGTAAAGCTAGTTTAGTCAAACTAACTATGGTTGGGTTTGATTAAGGGTTGGAGGGTTAGATTGGTCTAGAGAGGGTCCCAAGGTGGTAAATAGAAACTATGACATTTAGAATCATGGTGTGCATATTTTTGATGTCTACAAGGTGATTCTTCTATCAATGTACCTGATATAGGACATGATCTTCCCCATAATCTTGAGAAATATTTGCCAATGTTTAGTCCAAATGGTGTTGTAACTACAAAAGAACACATTAAATCATTCAAATCTATAGTAAGATTGTTAAATGTCACCCATAAAGATGTATCATGTAGTATTTTTACTCTTACATTTAGGGATGTTGCATATGAATTGTTTCTAAATTTTCTTGACAATTACATTACTAGTTGGGATGGTTTTAACAATGTCTTTATTGACCAATTCGGTAAGGTTATTACTCCCTATGTCTTATACCAATAATTTACCACCATCAAAAGAGATGCTAGTGAGTCCATAAGAGCATTTAATTCCAATTTTAAAAAGATGCATATCCAGACCATAGATCCGTACAAACCTGATGATGTTTTGGCTTTATAAATTTATAAAGACACAATAGATCCTATGAATTTTGTGTTCCTGAAGAGATCTCTTCTAGTCATAACCACCTTAGCCTATGCTTATTCTGAAGTAATGATCATTAATGATCAAATGTAGCCTTAGGGACAAATGGATTACTATATCCCAAATGTTAATCCACACATGCCCACATTAAATATATTTTCTAACAACAATCAGAATAGGCTAGCCTTGAATCAGATCCCAATGTTAAACTAGTTACCCTTGAACCATGTTGCCCCTAATTAGAACTTAGGATTCTTAAGCCATATTACCACTAGATTCAAGCTAAATGATCAAAAGGATTTACTAACAACCTCTAGTTATAACCAAGTTCATAACTCTAAAACTCCCAAGAGTGAGAATGACTCTATTTTAAAGATGGTACAGAAGCTCAGCACTTATTTCCTTCAGTTGTAAAAGTAGGTTAGCCATACTAGTGAAACTCAAGTAAGATATTCTTATTTTATATATTTAATAGACCAAATAATAGATTCTAGAATGATAGTTTCCATAATAACAAGAATAATGAATCATCTACTTATAAGAATAACATGGACATTAATCTTATTTATGTTACATTAATGGATTACTGTAGATTTCATTATACTACTAAACATGGTGAAATAGATTGCATTGAAATTTGTAAGAAGTTTGAATCCTTTCAAGGAGAATTAGACACATTTGAAGTGGTTCCTAATAAAGATAATGGTGTAGGTACATCAGGATCTAAATATACTAACCAAGACTTCATGGTGGAGACGTTTAACTTCCCCTTCCAAGAAGATAATGAACTTGATGATGCTCCTAAAGAAATTCATGCTTTCTAGTAGTTCTTGAATAAGACCTACCCTCTAAGGAATAGAGAGTAGAGGCAGCCTTTGACTACTTCAACTCCTCCAAACAACTTTAGCACTCCTCTAGACATTACATCAGATAATAACTCATAACCTCCAAAGGGAAGTACTTCTAAAAAAAGTATTGATACATTTATTTCTTCAAATAAGGCTGGGTATAATATTATAGAGGATATGAAGAAAATAAAGGTTAACATCTTGTTGTATGAATTGACATATAGAACTAAGAAAAGGGATCTACTACTAGAATCCTTGTCCAAGAAGCCTGGTAAGCCATCTAAAACTAAAAATGCAAATGTTACTATGTACAAGGCTAAGATAGAGTCCCCATCTTTTTTTCTTCTTATTAGAATGTTTGGTAAGAATTTACATAACTATTTGTTGGATTTTAGTGCATCCACCAACATTATGCTAGTAGGTATTTGTAAACAACTTATCTTAACTTCTATAAAATTTGATAGGGTTGTTACTCAGTGAGACAAGTCTAGAGTCAAGGTAGTTTGGGAATTATTAAATGTTCATATGCAACTAGCCTCTAAACTTAGGTTTCAACAATTTGTTGATATCTAATTTATTGACATTCTTTATGCTTATGGTTTACTATTGAGTAAGGAATGGACCAAGGATCTAAATGAATACATGTCCACTAAATGATCACATTTATGGCTACCATGGAAAGGGGTGCCTAATGAAATTAGAGTGGAGAGAGAACCAAGGATGAAACATATGATAATAGAATACATTATTTTGAATGAAAAGGTGAACAAATTAAACTCTAATTTGGGAGTGTTCACTCTTGAAACTGCTAAGGTAAGTGATTTAAACCTTCTAATACTATGCTTGGGTTATGGAAAATGCATTTTGATGGGGCTAGATGTAATTCTGGGTTTGGGGAAGGAGTTATCATAACTAACCCTATTGGTAAGATATATCATGCCTTCTATAGAATTAAATGTTCATGCACTAATAACCTTGTGGAATATGAAGCATTGATATTAGGTTTGTAATTTTCCATCAAATATGAAGTTAGAGAGGTATTGGTTCATGGTAATTTAGAACTAGTAGTCAATCAGGTAAGGAGTAAATACCAGTGCAAATTGTTATACCTCAAGACACACAAGCTTAGAGTCTAGGATTTTTTGGAGTCTTTCAATGATTTTAACATTGTTTCCATCCCTATAGAGGAGAATAAGGCTACTTATGAGCTTTCCTCAACTATAGCCAACCTTATGCCAAACCTTGACTCTCAAAATTTTAGCATCAAATTGGTTTTATGCTCCTCTGTCTTGAATAATGTGAACCATCTTTAGGTCTTTAATTATGACCAACAAATCATGGATTTAATGACTAATTCAAGAGTATTTTAGGCACATGTTATTGATGAGGATAATGAGAATACTCTTGAAGAAGATGGTAGGTTTGAGGGTAAAGTCATTTAACTGAATGACAACAAAATTCTAAAGGGCATGATTATCTTAGAGAGATTATTTGATCAGGATAAGCTAGATGAAAACACTAGGTTCCCCAAAGCAAGTGGGAAGGATTATAAGGCAATTTATCTTAGACCCCAAGATCAACCTTATCTAGTTAACATTGGAACGACATACACAAGCCTCAAGGATAAGAAAGCCAAAGACCTGATGATACGTTATAAAGATGTAATTGCTTGGTCCTATGCTGACTTGTGGATTTTTGATCCAAAATTAATCACTCATACCATACCTTTAAATAAATACTGCAAATATTTTAGACAAAATCAAATTCCTATCAATCATGTTATAAAGCCCATGATTTTTAAATAATTTAAGAAGTTGCTAGATGCAAAGATTGTATTTCCCATTAGGCACTCTACCTAGGTTACCAATTTGGTTCCACTTGGGAAAATGAATGGCAAAATCGGGCTTTGCACTAATTTTAAGAACCTTAATAAGTCATTTAAAAAGGAAAAATACCCTTTTCCTCCTTTAGATCAAGTTATAAAAAGTGTTTCTAGTTCTACTATGATCTCCTTTCTTGATGGATTTTTAGGGTATAACCAGGGACTGGTGAATCAAGTAGATAGGATGAAGACTACTTTCACTACCAAATAGGGCATGTTTATACACAAAATAATGCTATTCAAAATGATCAATGTAGGAGCAACATTTCAAATATTCATGGATCATGATTTCCAAGGTTTGGCAAGTAAATGCATCATTATATACATGGATGATCTAACTATTTTTTCTAAAAATAGGGAAGACCACATCATGCATTTACAATAGGTTTTTGGAAAGTGTAGAAGGTATGGGATTTTACTTAACCCAAATAAGATTATATTTTGTGTTATTGAGGGTAAATTTATAGGTCATATCATTACTAAGGGTGGAATATCTATATATACTGAAAGAATATAATCTATATAAAAGATAGATCCTCCTAATAGTAATAAAGAGTTAAAATCATTCTTTGGCAAAATTAAATTTGTGAGGAAGTTTATTTTTTGTTTTGTAAAATTTTTTAAGCCACTAAATGACATGCTAAAAAAGGATTTCAAGATCACTTGGAATGATGAAACTAGGAAGGCCTCTAAGCATATCAAGGAGAAAATTTGTCAAGCTCTAGTCTTGATAAGTCCAGACTTCTCCAAGTATTTCTACTTTTACTCCTTTGCTTCTGACCATACTATTGCTACAGTCTTAACTCAAAAAATTGATGAATGTGACCATATAATTGCTTTCATGAGAACTAATTTTAAGAATGTTGAGTTAAATTATTCCTTGATTGATAAACAAGCATGTGCATTGGTAACAATAGTGAAAAAATTCAAGCACTACATTCTTAGTAATAAATTACATGCCATCTTACCTGACCCTACTAAAAATCTCATGCTAAGTTAGAATGAGCTTGGGGAGTGAAGAGGTAAGTGGATGTCTATCCTAAAATAATATGAAATTGAAATGAAGACTTTAAAATTGGTAAGGTGCTAAGGTATAATTCAAATGATTGCCAACACTAACCCCAAGCTTAATGTCATGCAGGTTGAATAACAAAGCTTTCAGTCCAATGATTGGTATGATACGATCATTCACCTACTGATTAATGGTGTTTGTCCTACAAGACTAAATAGGGATTAAAAGAGATCTCTAAGACTTAAAACAACCCATTACCTGATCAAGGATGGAGTATTATACCAAAATAATTTTGAAGGTGTCTATTTAAAATGTGTTTCAAAGGAAGAAGCTATTGAGATAATGAGAACATTTCATGAGAAGCTGGTAAGTGGACATCCATCTAGAAGAACCATAACCCAAAAAAATTTGAGGGATGATTATTATTGGCCAAACATATTTAGGGATGCTCACAAGTATTTGAAAGAGTGCCACTTATGCCAAATGTTAAGCACAAAAGAGCCAAAAATAACAATGTCATTGCAACCAGTAATGGTTGATAAACCTTTTTCATAGTGGGGGTTGGACTTTGTAGGGGTGATCAACCCCAACTTATCAGAAGGTCACAAGTATGTCCTGATGACTACTAATAATTGCATGAGGTGGACTGAGGTAGTGGCCACTAGGCAATGCAAAACTAAAGAAGTGGTCAATTTTTTAGAAGAGAACATATGCACCAAATTTAAAACTCTAGTTTCTCTAGTATGTGACAATGGATCTAATTTCATATCCATTGAAATGATAAAATGGGCATATGATAACAATATTATTCTCAAGTTATCATCTAATCATTATCCTCAAGGTAACGGAGTATCTGAATCTAACAGTAAGAATTTGATGAAGGCTATAAATAATTCTACTATAGACAAACCTATAATATAGTACAAGCTTCTCAAATATGCCCTCTAGGTAGATAGAATAAGGATCAGGTAGGCCCTAATGGAATCACCATTCTTGTTTGTGTATGCCTAGGAGCCCATCTTCCCCATCAACCTCAAGATACCTACATGCAAGTTCATGTAGGAATAAATGGATGAAGAAGAAGATCAGGAACTTACAAATTCTAAACTACTAGACATTGTCAAAATATTAGATTATAGAGAAGAAGATTTTCTTAATTTTAGCAGACACTAGAACACAATGAAGAGATGGTTTGATAAGAGATAAAAAGTAAAGGTATTTAGATAAGGAGATTTAGTCCTTCTTTGGGACAAGGCATCTAAACCTAAATAAAAAAATGAAAAATTCACACCTTTGTGGATAGGCCCCTATCAGATTATTGATAAAATTAGGAATAACACCTTAAAACTAAAAGACCTACAAGGAGCAAAATTCACATTACCCACTAATGGGTAGTATTTCAAGCACTAATTTTTTGTTACTCCTCTTGAGGTCTTCATGGAGTAAATCTATAAGACTAGTTAGAGTTAGTGTAGGTAGGTTAGTTTAGTTTCACTTCTGCTCTTTCTTTCCTATCCCTTATTTTTACATATGCTTGTATATATTTATTTTCTTTCCTACTTGCTTTTATTTATTTTTTGTGTGTTTTATTATCTACTTGGCCCCTATTGCTAAGAAGCCCTTTTGGGCTCCCAATAGCTCAAAATTTATTTAAATAGCTCAAAAAATCCACAAGTTCAGAAATGTTGTCATGTATCTTGAGTAAATGTTGATAATGGATCTAGAGTATGAGATTATGTTATAGTTTTAAGAAAATAGTAAGGAATGGTAGATATGATAATTATTCTATAAAAATTTAAACATTATTTTGATCTAAATTTGGTTTCAAGAGGAATCACATATGTGGGAGGAAATATTGAATTATTAAGGTATAGTCATGCTTGTACTTAAAAAACATCCTTGCCTAGGACAAAGGTTACAACCATGGGTAATTACCTAAAGATCAAACATTTGACCAAATCTCTAAACCTAGCGAACTTGGTTCCCAAACTTTGCTAGAAGGCCTAAATGAATCTAAAAATGCAAAATAAGAGCTTATTGATAAATCAAAAGTTTTCCAAGCAAAGATGATTATGGTAATCTCTATCAGGGCTATGGACACTTGGTTGGCATTGGAGCAAGGTTGTGAGGGGATCCAAAGGCATCTTTTTTAGGGCTATGGATACCTAGCTAGTAGTAGATCAATATCCAAGCCTTTTCTAAGGTAAATCATGGTTTTTAATGAATATCCAAACATGATGCAAGTCAATGTTAATGGTTAAATGAATGGAACTTGGTAATTTCCTCCTAAATCCCATGGAAAATAGTAAGTGGAATCAAATCACACACATAACATGGTTAAGTTTTGATGTTTGATCCTAATTCCATAGATTCAAGGTTTGTTTTAACCATGAAATGATCTTGATAATGACACTAATCAAGTAGAATAAGTAATCTAATTATTTTTTTAAACCAGAGTATTTGAATTCTAACATATTTCTATGTTTCCCCTAGAAGTTTCTATTTGTTGAGGTTAACATCCCCCCTATTTCTAAAAATTAGGGACCAATGTGTTAAATTATACAATTAATACCTTTGTACTATAAATTCAATTAATTAGAATGTTTTTAGCATGCTATGCATAATATTTGCATTTGAAGATCATCCACCCCTTGGTATGATTAGACTTATTTATTCATGATTTTGCTTTATCTTTACCTAATATTGCTAACAATGGATTTGTATGTTTTAGATAATAGGTTTAATGGAGCTCTCCTTGATGAGATCATACCTGAGTTTCATAATTCTATCTCAATTTGATTTTTTATTAGCCTCTAGTCTATTAAAAGTCAAGTTGAATCCATGTCCAAGATTCCTAAAACCCTCATTTAGAAATCCTAGCACAAGTTTCTTTTAGACCTAAACTTAAAATTGATAGGAACAATTTTAGTGGGAGTATTTTAAATGGTCCATGGATTTAATCCTAATATTTATATTAGGTTTTGGTCAAATTTTTAACATGACCCAACCTTAATATAAAAGATATGAATTTGGTCCCTTTCACTCTCTGAGCTCTTTTATCCCCTTTCATTTTGAAAGGGTCCAAAGTTAATGTTTGAGGGGTCCTTTTTATTAAATTCCTAGCTTGGTCTGACTTTATTTCTAAAGCTTAGATTATAATCTTAGCCCTAAGGCCCCATTCACATTTATTAACCCAAATGAGACCTTAGTCCTATAAATTTATCCTAAGTTTTATTTTCCCTGAGCCCTAACTTAAGTCATGTGCTTCTCTGTAGTATCCACAACCCACATGCATTTGGGTGGAGATGATCGAACAGTGTGAGATGGACTTGATGAGTCCAAAGCTTTATATTACAAGAACTAATCAAAACCAACTAATAGGATCATGATCAATGGTTCATGCTTGCTCAAAAGAATCCAATTGAATGACACATAATAAGTCAAAATTACCAAAGGCTTACTATGTTCCACAAGATTTAAATTTGATGTTCTTGCATCCATAATTTGATGTCCATGAGGTCATCACTGAAATTTTAAAAGATATCAAATTAAAACCCCAATGATATATTATCTGAGATTAATTTTGATGTTCTTGTTCCCATAATTTGATGTCTATAAGGCCATCATTAATATTCATGAATCCATGAAATTTAAACCTCAGTTATATATTACTTGAGATTAATTTTGACGTTCACACACCCATCATTGATGTTCATAAGGATGTCATTGACATCTGTGAGACCATAAAAATTCAAACTTAGGGACCAATCCCACTTAGATAAATGATCATGTTGTTGCCTTGATCATGTGTGGAAGTTTTGTGCTTCATAGTAAGACTAGTTTTGGATTAATTGTAAGTTGTGTCTTGGATTAATATTATAATACACATGGGGGATAATTATGAGTACCAAAGGCTTAGCTTGCATATTATCTAAGGTTGAATAGTTTTTTTTAACATTAGACCCAAACTTAATTTGGAACCTTATATTTCGTTTATATATACATATCTTGCAAAAGGTTTTATGACCTCATTGGTGAGGCTTCCCAAAATAGGAGACCCTATGATATAAAACCTAGGTTTAATTATTTGTCCCAAGGTTTTCCTCATATTTATCACTACAATAGAAACCTTAGGTAAAAAAAATTAAGTTAGGTCCTCTTTCTATATTAGGTCCCCTATGCCATGACCTAAACTTACCCTATATATTTTGTCTTAAGGTTTATTTCATGTTTGTTAACATGAAACAAAACCTTCGATGAAAGTCTTTAGCTTAAGTTTTTTGCTTAATCTTAGGATAACTTAAAGTTTGTGCATCTTTATAGGATTGATAGCTCACATGGAATCAGACCAACATGATCGGATGGAGTGAGATCACTATGGATTATTTAGTAAAAGCCTTGAAGGAATATGGGACCAATATGTGGCACATGCATGCTAACCACAAGATTGACAAAGGCATGGATCTTGGGAATCCTATGGGATTGACAAGTGGCATAACTATAGATCCCAGTATGAAGAACAACTAATGACATGAAACTAATAGGATTGGGATTAATGATCTACATTGATCCATACAGATCAATCTAATGGATCTAGATCAAAGACAAATTTTAAAAGGTAATGTTCAAGTTTCAAATCATTCATGAACCAAATACCATGAAAAGGCCAATTAGATGCCACAAAGCCACCACATTGATGCCTCCTAAGTAGAAGTGGACAAAACCCAATATTTTTTGGTCAAAAAAAGGCAAAGATATAGAGGTGGAAGTCTTAATCAGTTCTCAACACCAAGTTTACCTAAGTGCTAATAGTTGTTACCATTAAATCTTGAAAAGACCTACAAGAAGCCCTATCACCTATAATATCCCTAATTTGATCCTAGTTTAATCATAGCTGAGCTAAGAAGAATTTAATTACAATTTGAAGAAGTGTAAATAATCCCTAAAGTCAATTATAGACCACTGGTGAGTAGCCATGGTAGCATGAAATAAATAGAACAAAGAATATATAAAGTTGTACTTAACCTTGGATGCAAAAGGAAGAATATTCAAGGACATTGTATTGGATGTAGTAGCATTAAATACTAGGGACAATAATTGGCCTAAAATATTTTGGGATATTGAAGAGTTTCAAGCAATCACCAAGGAGGATGAAAATATTTTCATAGTCCACTAGAGGTACTATGGCATAGTCTCTATCCAGATGGCCGATTTTCACCATATGGAAACAAAACTTGAGATAATCCATTGTATTGACATTATTTCTCCTATTTTTAAGGATTGTATACTTGATCAAGATATGATCATCCATGAATGTGATTTTAAGAATGTTGCTTACATTTTCCCTATGACCTTTGAAAGCTACTACAAGCTTCCCATCCCTCAGGTGGATTTTCCCATAATTAAGCAATGGTCTAGCCAAAATTACCTCTTAACCACTCTAGTCCCATGGCTATATTTAGGAATCCAAGTATTTTATGACCCTGTTAGAAGAATCCCTATCACTCAATGTAGGGTAGGGATCAAAATGATCATGAATTTGATAAATAGATTGTCTAGAGCCCATTCTACCTCTTATGTTATAAAACTATGGGTCCCTTACATATATTTCATGATTGAAAAGGGACTCACCCCTCCTATTGGAGAATTGATCACTGTCTCCCTAAAATAATAATTTTTTGCTATAAATAAGAGGACTAAAAACCACTTATTTATGATGTCCTACCTTTTGGATGCCTTTTTGGCCACCACAACCATCCCTAACATCAAAAATTTGTCACCTAAGGGAAATAGATAGTCTCCCATTATTATTTTAAACTACACATATTCAAGTATAGGGACCACATACAATTTATTTATGACTGTGTGTATCCAGCCTTGTTTGAGGCTATTATAGGGTTACCCATGATGAATGTAAGTACCTTAATAGAAAATTATGTTAATATCATTGGAGACATTTGGTTATATCCTAATTTCAATGCAATCAAGATAGAGGGAACCCTATGTCAACCTCTCAAGTTGCCAATCTATGTGCCCACTAAGTTGGCTGAGAAAGAGATTACCTACCAATTGTTCTATGGAATTAACAATGCATGTAAATAAAATAATAAAGGGATACTCTATCCTTTTCTTTTAATTATAAGTAGAATAATGTTGTAGAATTGGGATAGTGTGGACACCATCTCCAGGCATAGGGACTCATTTGACTTACAACTTGATGAGTTAAGGCAGTGGGACCCCTGAGATTATTTTTTGAATCATTTTAAGGCCAAGTAAATAAACATGAAATATAAATATCAACTTGGTGTCCATAACACCATGTATATCTAAGCATCTTCATTTTTACAGGTCCTGACAAGATTGAAGAAGCACAACATTGATCTTGAGGTTAGGTTGAAAAGAGATGAGAAGTCAGTTAGTTAAATCTAGAAGATGAATCCTTTGTATTACCATTTTATATCAAGACCATCTATTAGGCCTCCTTAAAAACAACTATAGGCACCAATTGCACAAGGGAAATAAGCACCAATTGACCAAGGTGTAGGAAAAGATAATCTTGAAAAAAGACTTGGTAAGGGGATAACCTCTTCTACCTAGCCTAAGAAGCCAGAGTCTCTAATTGAATACATTGACATGATATCATTACATCCTAGGGAGATATTGGAATATGCCTTAGAGGCACTGGTGCTTATGAGTTAGATGAAGAGGATCTTCAAGGAGAATAACCTCAACTCAAAGTTGAAGAAATAGAAATAGAAATAGGGAAAGGGAAGGAGATAGCTTTGGACTTAGTTATATTTACCCCCCCCTCAAAAGAGAAAGGATGAGTTAGCATTAGTCCCTATAGGAATAAAGAATCCTAAAATAACCCTCACTCACCCTTTGAGTGAAGTTAATTTACTCAGTGATGAGAATCTAATTCATATCCCAACCATTCCTAAATGGTTTGTATATGGAAATATATAGAAGATGCCAATGTTAAAACATTAATGAGCCATCACAAAGTCCACAAACATCATATTTCATGAGGAACTTAAGCCTTGGATAGTGGATCTACAATATAAAGAGCAGGAAAGATAAGTGGCTACTCCTAGATAATCAGGTACGACCCAAATGGAAGTCATAGAGCCACTAAAAATGACACATTCTTTAGTCAGTGTCTAATTTGACCCAACCACTATTGGATTAGAAAGTGTAACAATAAAGATATCTATCATGGGTGAATAAGAGTTCACATTTTAGAAAGTAGATCTATTTATTGGATTGACCCCAATCAGAGGTCAAAGAATAGGGGAAGACATCATTCTTGGAGAGGATATACTTGGGTTGGTAGAAGCTCAAAGTGACCAATTACAAACTAGCATCAAAGACCTATAAAAAAAATAAAAAAACCTTCATAATAAGAATGAGGATTTGGAGAAGCAAGAAGTTTTATCAATTCCTGAATCCATAATTTAAATGTTTGAGAAATCATTCCATCACATGTTTGACTCTTTAAAGTCAACAAAACTAAGATAAAATGCACTATATCTATAGGATACAATAGCTAAGGGTTTAATCACATAATGGTAGGGTTATAAGGATGAAATCAAGGATTTGAGTGGTAATTTGATAGGGGATAAAATCCCTAGATTCAAGACTATTATCATTACTCACCTTTATACCATCATGGGATTGATTTTGGATAAAATCAGTAGCCTAAGTACATGGTCAAAATCCTTGGAGAGACTCATTAGAGATGATAGAGAACTATTAGATAGAATTTAAAAACTCCCAAGAACCATGATTACTATGCCTTCAAAGCTCACCTCCATGGGTATCATGGGCGATGATGAATTTAATCACAAAGTCACCTTAGTCATGCAGGAGGTGAGAAATAAGAGCCAAGAAGAGTCTAGAGGTGACAACAATAGGATCATGGATATGATCCTAACTATAGAAAAGAAGATAACCAAGGTAAAAAACATTAAAGAGGCTTTAGAAAGAAATGATAGAGACCTGGATGATTTTGTAGATCAGGGTGAAATCCTCCTTGAGCTAGTCATCAACTTGAAGTTAGTTGATGAGCAATATCAAAAGGTAATGAGGTTACTTCAACAGAGCCAGGGGTCTTCATCAACACAAGTTCCACCAATTGGTTAAAGATATTCTTTTTTAAGAAAACATTGTAAATTTTAGAATTGGAATATTCTTTGTAAAGGCTCATGCATTATTTTAGCACATTAATTAAGGGTTAGTCCATTTTCAAAAGTTTAGTGTATTTTAATAAAATTGGTATAAAGGACAACTATCCTTTACATTTTGTGCACTTATAATTTGAGGCAACTAACTAACATGCTTCCTTAAAGCCTATAAAAGGAACATTGTCATTTGTACAAAAAGGAGAGAGGGAGTTTTTGAGAAACAAACTAATTTAAACTTCAAATCAATTAATGTAAGTAGAGAATTCTAAGAAGATTGTCTCATGTTTGCTTTTGTGAATTGTTATTTAGATTATCTCTCAATTATTTATTCTGGATCATAAATTTGAATGGTTTTTAAGAATTTTGGATGTGCATCTTTCATACAAGATTGATAATTTGTGAAAATGATATATTATTTGAATTCCCTTAGGTTTACTTAATTTTATTTTCTCTTCATAAGGATGTGAATGTTCTATTTGATTGTAGTTGTAAATTTTTAAATTAAAGCTAGTTATTACTTGTATTTCTCATATTATCCTTAGATATTTTCTTGGTGTGTGGTAAGATTTGGGTGTATGATATTTCATGATATACATTGGTTAAATATATGTCCATTTGTAATTTAAAATTTGTCATGATGTTTGAGGTAAAGATCAACAACTTGTTTTCTTTCTACCCTCCCCTTCTCTTTTTCTCCCTTTTTAACCAGATCATTGTAACTTAAAACCATTTTAAATATTCATTTTATAATAGTCTTGGATTAGGATTTTATCATAACCAACTAATATCAATATAGATTAATGCATATTATGTAAATATTATTGAGGACCAAGGTGGCTACCAACCACCAATATTTATAAATATTATGGAACAGTTTTCTTGCTTTACTGCTATTTCATCACATATTACTAGATCACCATAACCAGTAACTCATGCTCTAAATTATAAAATGAGAAGTGTTATTTAAACATTAAGATCACCTATGATACACTTAGAGTCATAAAAAAAACATATTTAAGGTTCATATGCTATGCAATGTGCAAATAATATAGAAAAATAAAACTAGTTTCAGGTTTCAAACACTTTTTAAGGATGGTCACCACCCACTAGGTTGGACTATTATAGACTATATTGATCCATCACACTATACTAGATGGTTTACATTTTTTTATATTTTTTGTGATTAAATCACTTAATATTTCCAATTTAATATGTTGGAATTGATTACATCATCCAACATCTCTAATTTTATAGTGTGAGTTGACTTGGTTCACTCACACTCACTAGGTTATAAGTATCATTGGGTTAAAAGGTTGAGCTAATGTCAACTTCTAAGTGGAAACTCATTATTTATCCAAGTTTTGGGTCAAGTGTTATTTGATATATCTCTATCTCTTTATATATATACACTTTCCTTATGTTATATATCCTAATCTCAGTTTTAGTGATTCACAGTGATACATATTTTAAATTAGATTGACAAAAGGCAATGTGGTTGCATTGATACACATGTGTACTCTTAAAAATTACTCTCTTTTAATTTTAGATTATATGCGCTGATTATATACTGTAACATGTTCTTAAATTCAGGTCAATCACTAACAAAACATGCATGCTAGACTCAATTAAAGATAAGGTGTGTTATATAAACCCAATTAGACATTTCTTATCCTTTAAAATATCAATTTAATTACTATATTAATTGGGGGTAATATAGAAAATATTTAAAAGATATATATCACCACAGTCTTGTACACTTGGAAAATACATATCATGGATGTCCTTTCATCTTATAGAACTTTTCCAATACTAAAAAACTTGCATACACTATCTCTTTGTGCCTAATTACTTATCTCTTAGTCCAAACAATGTTATTTTGATGACTTAAATATTATATATTACTCATAATGTTATAAAACTACCTTTTTTTTCTATCTCTACAAGTTTTAGACTTACATTTATTTTCTAATTACCCAAACACTCACATCTGAGTCAGATGCATATGTCAACATAAGTGTCATATTCCAACACAAGTGTCTAGTGCTCTAAAGTCATCCAGTTTTCAAACAAAACATATTCCTATGGTTAAAATAAGTTATTTAATGTGAGATATTCTCTAAAGGGATTGGTATAAATATAGGATCAATCCTCATTCATTCCTTACCTATCAAAGACCTAGAAAAGACCTAAAAAAATAAAATATACTTACAAAAAATATTTAATCAAGCACTCAAGTGAATAAAGCTTACCAATTTTCTTCTATTTACATATTAATCATAAGGACATCACATCTATAGGTTTGAAGTATTGAAGGATCATTCTATGAGCCACATTTTCCAAGTTACAAGCTAGGTCACTACTGTACTTGATTGTCACACATTGCATGAACCACACACAAGCCAACATATATGGGATAAATACATAAGTACAAGGTCATATTTAAAGTATTGTATATTTTGGTAGTGCTCATTGATAGAGGGGTATTTGGGGTAGCTCAACACCATGTGCCCACTAACCCATTTTTCCCACAGACACCATGAAGATGAATAATTAGCAGTTTTATATTTGACAAAGAGTGACAGTTCATGACCCATATATGAATGCACTATATTGAATGTGACACATAACCAAGATGCATCTAGGTGTCTACATCTTATTTTAGTGGGTATTACATACTAGACACTTACTTCTAATTTAGAAAGTAGTTCGACGTAATGATCCTAAATTGATGTAAGTTTCCACAACTACAGAGGTTAAATTTATAACATTAGGTGATTGCTCTAGAATCTAATAGCTAGTCCAATTTCTATTTGTTATAGATCTAGATCTATATTAAAATTAGAACCAAGCTTTATCATTTCAATATTTAATATAGATATACTTTATATCTTTAATATCTCAGCATAATAAATTTAGTTATGTTTTATCTACGTTTCATAGATAATTAGCTTGATTTAGAGATATTCTAACATCCTTGTGCCCTAAGATATATTTACCCCTTTAATATTAGATTCACTAATATATATTTTAGGGTTAAATAGAATCACAAGGTTTGGAGAAGAAAAAAAAAACATCAAGACAAACTTGAAAAATATATCATAGAATTTCTTATTCACCTTAATTGCCAAAATTATCCTATTTTTGGAATTGGGAAGAGGCGCGCACACACACACACACACACACACACACACACACACACACACACACACACACACACACACACACACACACACACACACACACACACACACACACACACACACACACATTTGGATGGGGATGCCTCATTCTCTAAGAAAACTCTAAATTTACATCTAATTTAGGAACTAAGTGTCAAAACTCATATATAATATGCATGTTTATAACATAATCATACATAATAATCCTTCACCAAAAAATAACTCTTCGATATAGAAAATAACATATCCAAAAATATACTAAAGTTACAACTTAGAAATGAAAATATATAAAAATACTACCTATGGTGTTATGGTGGCACCACTTGGAGATGAAGCCCAAATGCTCATAGTAGTTATTATAATTAAATTTGTAACTAAAATTTAAACTAAAGTAGTTACTAGGGTGGATATAATCACTAGTGAAACCTTGAATGAAAGTTTTGCATGAGCTATGGTGGCCAATGAACTAACTAAAGTAGTTGGTAATGTAGTTATATCAGTGAAAATAGGAAGTGGTACATAGGTGGGCCCTATTAGAATTTACATGAATGTGTAATTTGAAACATAGGGATAAGTACCAATGGGAGGTACTAATGATGTTATTTCAATAGAAATTATTTTCTTTGTTCTTCCATTTGTAAATAAAATGCATGATTAGCCTCAAAATACACATTTATGGTTTCATAATCAAGTAGGCATATTTTGAACAACTTTGGAAGCTTATCCATCAAATTTTAGTGCATATCCATTGCATCTCTAACTTCCACATAAAGAGTTTCTATCTTCACCACCTTGTCCCTATAAACATTTATAAATTATATAATCTCCTCACTAATCTTATAGACTGTCCCTTCGATTTCAACAAGAAAGCTATCATCTTTAGCTCAGAGTAGGTCCTAAAAATGGGATTAACAACCAATTATCTGAGAGAGGTACTCACAAAAATGACTCTCATGTATTTTAAAAGAGAAATTTATTTTTCCACTTGATTGATAAATTGTTGTACTAAATCTTTCATTTCTCGATGATACCTAAATAAGCTATCTCTCTTAGTAGCTATATGATTCTGAGCCCATGAAATGTTTGGTGACATTATTAAATTTGAATGAGAATAAGCTTTATTTATTGTATCTTGGATTAGTAAAGTGATTCTATATTCCATAAATTTCATTCTATTTTATAATTGGGATACATCCCCCCACTTAGGCTAGGATTCAACTTTGCATACCTTGTTAAACTAATGATATCATATAACTTCTTGGTTTCACTTTGCACATTATGCATAAATTCCTTAGGAGCTCGAGTAATACTTATTTCCTATGACCTTTGCTTGGATTGGTTATATCTCCTAAACATTTTCTTAATTACTCCCTTAATTTCATCCAAAAAACTATAGAGGTCTTCTATGTATCCATCTAGGTATGAAGGATTAAACTTCCTCTTTTTAGTTAAGGAGAATATGTATCCTCTTTATTCCAGCTAAACATTTTCATCTTCTACAATCGTAGTCTTCCTTTTTGCTTTTCTTAAGGTTTAATTTTATCTATCAAAATAGAATCCTCCCTTTGTTAGCTTAGTAATAACCAAATCATGCCTTATTTCCTCCTCTTTTTGCAACTTATAAATCCATAAAGAAATCTTCACTATGGTTTGCTCTCTTATAAACTATGTAAATGCAGAGGTGGAAGGAGGGGATTCTCTTGGTGGGTGAATTGAGGCTAAAGTAGGTTGAGGTGTATCCAACTTAGAGAAAAAAGTAATGGCCTTCCTCCATGGAGTGACCTTATTTTGTGTAGATGTGTTAATATTATAATTGGTCTTCCTTGGCACCTTGTGTATTGAAAATATAAAAGCATATATCTAGGTAGTCTTAGAAATGGGCATACCTTATTGTGTAGATGGCATAGGAGGTGCAGCTATGTAGCCAAAATAGAAGTAAACACCAAGTCTTGAAAGTTCACTTATTTCTTTGGTCCAATAGACTATGGACTAGCTCCATTAATGGATTTAAGAGTTATATGGGTCTGAAGATAGATTATAGTGGAATTATAAATAATTGAAGATTGGATGGTAATAAGGAAGAAAAAATGTAATGGTCCCTATGCTATAGTGTGAAAAATTGGCATTGTGAATGCATGAGGCATCCCATGTAGACCAGGGGAATAAAAAATAAGAGAATGCCAAGAATGGGTATCTAATATTGCATTATCTATAGAAATTTTTATTGTAAGTGGCACCAAACAATAAATATTGTATGTACTTATAATTAATGGATGGAAATAACTTAGAGTAGATTAGTAATGGAAGTTTTAACTATAGTGATTATTGCTACAATTTATTCAATGTATATATTTTAATTAAATCCCTCAATGAGATCGATATATGCAAATAAATCAAAATTAGTAACCACTAGCTTCTCCTTGGGAATTAGATCCCTTGTCTAATATTGCATAGAGACTGATGTGGTCCCAACCATAGTTTTTATTTATTTCTTTGGAACATGAGGTGGAGAGCTTGAAAGTGTAGTTGGTGATGTAAGTTCATGAGTTGGAACTTATTGCATAGATTCTAATTCTAACTACATACCCTATTCTTCCTTCTCCCCTTATGATATTAAATTTATTTTAATAGAGTTAACCTTTTATTACTCCACTTCTGAGTCTTCATATAATTTAGTCCCTCTTGACTCAGTTTATTCTTATTTAAGTTCCTCCTCCTCTTCTTTAGTTTTCTCTTCTTCTTCCTTTGGCTCCCCATCATACTCCTCATAAAGAGGGCCTCCTCTAAAAAAACCTTCAATAGGACTTTCTTCTTTATTTACAGCCTTGGGGGACATAGGAGGGGTCTTAGGTTTCCTTTGGTAGGTATTCAGTGGTTACCAAATAGGATGAAGGGTTGGTCTTCAAGTGGATGGAATATAGCATGATGGGGACACAATAGTGGGAAGTTATTCTTGAATAATTATCCATCTACCTCCAACCAAAAAATTTAGACTCAACCCTTGATCCTCATAAATAGAGATACTACAAAGGATACTAATTCATATAAGATAAAATTGGAGTCAATCTAGAGGATGGTATAGAAATTGAGTAATGAGTTTTTCAAAATGCATAAATTCTTGGGTAACATAGGCAAACAAAATACTAATGAGGGTTTTGGATTCAGAGATATAATAGACCTTCAAACATGGAAATAATAAATAACATCAAGTCCCATCTAATAATATACCTAAGATCAATATCATGGATTCAACTCTCCCAAATTGGTATTAAGTTCATAAAATTGTGCAACATGGCTACTACACCCTTAACCTATAATGCATATAGTGATATGTGTGGCTTACACACCTTCATATTAACTTGTTGCATTTATTAATGTTCTTAGTATGGTTGGTCTATGGAATAACCATGACCAAGTAGAGTATACATAGGAGGTTGTGGTTAGTATTTTATCATCATCGTATTAAATTTTTTTCTTATTGCACTATTGTATAGGTTTCCCCTTGAAGTGGCTCAGTCATAACATTCAAGTATTTTTCTTTTTTTCCAATTTTTATTATGGGTCTGCTTATTCTACTCTTAATTATACCATATATAGTTCTACTCTTTTGAATCATCTAAGTAATTTCCTTACAAGTGTTTCCAAAGATTCTATTTGGACACATTTCTATAGTGTAGTTTTTCTTCTCTGTATCTAGTGTCTTGAGCACTAGAAGGCCAAAAAAACATAACTTCTGATCTGGGAGGAATTGAATTTTTTCATCACTATAATTTTGTTCATGAGTTTTTTGACAAAAAATTAAAAAAAGAAGTCTAGAATTTTTGTACCTTATAAAAATTAGTATTCATTAGATTTGTCTCTGTGAGATGATCATAATGGTATATTCTATAGGTACACTTTTTTGAATAAAAAAATTTACCATTGTGTATAATAGTAGTAGTTAGATTCATATTAACAAGATGATTGCAATGGTGTATTCCATTGGTACACTTTTTAGGGTTGAAACCCTCCTAAGGTTTTTACATGGCTGGTCCAAACACTCATACATGTGGGAAAGGACAAGAAAATCCAAAAACTCCTCACAAGGATGATATGGATTTTGGAACTTCTGATGTTTCTATTTCAGAGGTAGTTTAACAACTTAAGTTAGAGTTACATGGTATGGTGAAAAATATTATTTTGATATAGTTCAAGGGGAAATTACAATTTTGAGAGGGGACATAGATAGTGTGATGAATCAATTACACCAAATATCTATGCAATTGGCCAAATTATTTGCTTAATCCTTGAAAAATAACCTTTACCACTTTAGTTTGGTTCTCCTCCTCCAAACAATACCAACACCAATTCTAGACCTAAGTTGATGTTGCCAAAAGTGGATTTGTGTAAGTTTGATGGTAATGATCCACTAACTTGACTCACTCAAATTTAAATTTTATTTGATCTACATCATACTCCATATTCAAAAAAAGTGGTTATGGCCTCTTTATATCTAGAACCTGAGCCATTCATTTGGTATCATTGGTTGTATTTTTTTTTTTAAAAAGGTGGCCTAGTTTCATGGTCAGTATTTTTTTAGGAGTTGCAGCTCCACTATCACAATATTGTCTCTAAAAATTACTTTAGTTAGCTATCCATGTTGTTCTAGATCAAGACTATCAAGGACTACATTCATTAATTTTCAAAAATCTCTCCTTACGTATGGTAGACATCGCTGAGGAAAATTTGATTGATCTATTTTTGGATGGCCTCAAAGATGGCATCTAATTAGAGGTTTGCATGTTTCATCCCAATAAAGTATCTGAGGCAATACCAAGGGTATGCATGGCTAAGTAAAAAGAGCTAATTAGATATAGATCTTTCACCAATGTCCATTAATGCACCTTCTCACCACCATAATTTCATCAGCCTACTAGATTGGCACCTCATCAAGTGGAAGAAATATGTGTAAAAGGTTTGTGTTTTGGATGTGATAGAAAATGGAGCAAAGGGCATCAATGTGATAAAAATAAGTTATTTTATATTGACAATGCCAATAATGAGGCTTTAGGGGATGGGTTAGAAGAACTTGAAGATGAATCTGAATATTCTCAACCTACTATTTCCTATCATGCACTTTCAAGAATTAGTAATCCTCAAAACTTCTTAAGGTGGTGGGTGTTCTGAAGAAACAATAGGTGATTATGTTAATTGACTCTAGGACTACAAGTAAATTAATTAATATTAAGTTGGCTACTCAGTTGATTTTGTTCATTTACCTAGCTCTAGACTTTTAGGTCATGATTGTAGATGGTGGTACAGTCAATTATTTTGAAAAATGACATATCATTAAGCTTGCTATGTGAGGCTCTTTATTGGATTCCCCTAGTTTGTTGCTATTCCCATGGGAAGAGTTGACATTGTTTTTGGGAGTGTAATGGATCACCACTTTGGGAACTATTGAGATGAATTTATATTAATTTTTCTATGAGGTTAAATTCACAAGGTAAGACTTTTGAACTCATGGATTATGAGCTAAATCTCCACAGCTAGTTAGTTCCCACAAGATGATGAAGATTCTTAGAAAAGGTGCATAAGGTTTTGTGGCATGCTTATTTCTCCATAGAGGTTCAACCAATTAAGGAGTATACACCTTCTAATTTATAAAGGGGTGTTAGATGACCATTTTATTATTTTTTGTGACATGCCAAAAGGACTTCCTCTGAGTCATACACATGCTCATTCCATTAGACTCATTCTAGGAAGTAAACCCCCCAATATAAGATCATATATGTATCCCTCTACCCAAAGGAGTGAAATTTAAAGTATAGTATAAGAGATATTGCTGGTAGGAATCATCTAACATAGTCAAAGTGAATATTACTCATCGATGGTCATAGTGTGGAAGAAGGATGATAGTTGGAGGATGTGCCCAAACTATAGAGAGATCAATAAATACACCATCAAAGACAAGTTTCTCACATTCTAGTAATTGATGAATTTTTAAATGAATTTCATGGTGTTATTTATTTTACCAAGTTTATACCTTCACTCAAGATATCATCTGATTCACATTTGCAATGAGAACATACCTAAAATAACTTTTAAAAAACATGAATGCCATTATGAATTTATGGTCATGCCATTTGGCCTAAAAAATGCACCATCTACATTTTAGATTTTGATGAATAATATTTTTAATCCATTTTTTATAAATTTTGTATTAGTGTTTTTTGATGATATCCTCATCTACAAAAAAAATTTGGAAGACCATTTGAAGCATGTGAAATAGGTGCTTTAAGTTTTGAAATAACATCAACTTTATGTCAAACCTTCCAAATGTGATTTTGGTGTCCAATAGGTGGAGTACTTGGGTCATATTGTTTCACATGGAGTGAAATTTTATCCTAAGAAAATCCAATCAATGATGGAGTGGTAGGTTCCTAAGAACCTCAAAAACTTCTAAGGATTTCTAGGCGCTAATTGTTTACTATCATAGGTTTGTCAAAAATTATGGTAGCATTGCAACCCCACTCACCTCTTTGTTGAATAAATACTCATTCCAATGGAATGATTCATCTACCAAGGCATTTGAAAATTTAAAACTGGCTATATACACAACCCCAATTTTAGCTACTCTTGATTTTTCAAAAAAAATAATTGTGGAGTGTGATGCATCAGGATATGGCATGGGGGTTGTACTCATGAAAGAAGAAATACCTATAGAATTTTAAAGTCACCAATTAAGGAAAAAACTAGGCTCAAACCAATATATGAAAAGAGAGATGATGGATATTAAACATGCAGTGAAGCAATGGAAACCTTATCTGATGGGTTCTCACTTTCAGGTAATTATTGATCATGATAGGCTTAAATATTTTTTTGTAATAAGGATAAAATGTTAGGCTATGATTTTTGAAATAGTGTATAATAAAGGAAAAGAGAATGTGGTGGATGATTGCCCTCTCACGATGGGATGAATCATTTGAGTCATTATTATGCACCATGATGTAGATCAATGCCATAGTGAGTGGAATTTTGACATAGGTGATGGGGGTCTTTATGCATTTGTAGCCATATAAGAATATGTCTCTAAATCAATAGAAAAAGTTTAACAAGCTATCACCTAAATATTATGGACCTTATCATATCTTTTTTTAAATTGGTAGTGTGGCTTACAAGATGGAATTACCCCCAACCACTCGCATACATCTGATATTCCATGTATATTACTTGAAGAAAGTAATTGGACACAAAGTTTCCACTCAAACTGAGTTACCTAAATTATATGAATAAGGTCAATTCATTATGCATCTTGAGGATATCCTTCACATGCGCACTAAGAAACTTCATACCAGAGCCATTAAGCAGTATTTAATCAAATGGAAGAACCTGAATTTTGAAGATGTAACATGGGAGGATGAAGCATTCCTAAACAACATTCTAGTTTGATTCAACATTGAGGACAATGTTGTTTTGAAGGGGAGGGGAATACTACACCCTTAACCTATAGTGCATCTAGGGATATGTGTGGCTGACTTACGACTTACACACCTTCATATTATGTTGTTTCATTTATTAATTTTCTTAGTATGGTTGGCCTATGGAATAACCATGGATAAGTATAGTATATATAGGAGGTTGTGGTTAATATATTATTATCATCATATTATGAATTTTGTTCTTATTGTATTTTTGTGGAGGTTACCCCTTGAAGGGGATTAGTCATAATATTCAAGTATTTTTCTCTTTCTCCAAATGTTGTTGTGGATCTTCTTATTTTATTTTTAATTTTACCATATATATATATAATATTGTGAATCATCTAAGTAATTTACTTACAATGGTGACGCTGGATTATATCAAGTTTTGTATTGCTTTTAAAATATTCTAGTAAGAGATAGAGAGGTAAGAAAGTCCTCTACTTCAAAAAGAATCATCTTCCTCTAATTATTTAGGCCACCAAAGCACAATATCTATTTTTCAAACCTATGACTCTCCATTTCTAGAAGTGGATGAGAATGAAATAGAATATAAACTGATGAAATCCATGCCTTCCATAAATTTCAACAAGCCATAAATAATTATAATATAAGTTTTAAGCATCCCACCATGAATTTAATACCTCCTAATAACAATGCTACCACTCCTATAGATCTAAAGGCTAATAAAAAATTTCCTCTTCCCAATAGACATGAATAGTTATAGATTGTCGAACCACCCAATAAAGGAGCATAAAACATTGTCAAGGATATGAAGAAGGTAAAGATGAAATCACTCTACATGAGTTGGCCTGGATCATTGAACAAAGGGATTTATTTCTCAAACCCCTACCTAGAATATTTTCTAATGATAAATTGAAGACTACATGAATAAATGCAATGATATATAAATACAAACCATAAGTACCACTTTTTTCGCTAACCATCAGAATGTTTAGGAAGAATGTACATAACTATCTAGTTGAATTGGGTGCATAATCCAATGTAATAAGGATAGCTATATGTAAATGGTTATGTTTGACCCCTGATAAGTCAAAAAGAGTGGTCCTATAATTAGAAAAATATTCTATCACATGTGTTGGAGAATTATCAAATGTGTATATGTAACTAGCATCTGAACCACATGTGTAATATACTATTGATATATTGGTCATTAACATTCTAGAAACATATGTCCTATTATTAATAAGGGATTGGTCAAAAACACTTAACATATACATGGCTATTGAATTCTCACACATGTGGCTTCCATGGAAGGGGTTACCCAACCAAATATGAGTGGACCATGAATCTAACATAAATTACATGATCATAGATTACAATGCCACAAGTGAAATGGTATACTTTATGTCTTCACATAAAGGTGAGTACATGTTCACCAATAGACAAGAATATGCATTTTATGAACAATAATTTGAAGGTATTTACCAAATATGGACATGTGATTTAGATAGAGATAGATTGAAAAAAAATTCAAGTGTTGGCATGACGCTCACATATCCATAGGGGAAGTGATATCTTGTTGATTACATATTACATTTACCATGCATGAATAATAGGGCTAAGTATGAATATCTAATCCTCGACCTTTAATTTTCACTAAAGTATGATGAGAAGTAATTATAGATCTATGTAAATTCTGAGCTAGTTGTAAACTAGAACAAAAATAAGTACCCATGAAAACTCACTTATTTAAAGAAATACAAGCATTAAGCCTTTAACATCAAAACTATTCCAAGAGAAGCAAACTAGATAGTAGATTTATTGGTAATTTCAACTAATAATTTGGCACCCGTTGTCACTCAATTTTTGTAATTTTAGAGAGGTAGTTCAAGCCTTCTCTAAATTGAGTGAAATATTAGATTACCTCTAGGCCTATGGGTTACCTATTGTAGAGGTAAACCTCTAGATTAAAGGGATATCTCCCTAGATATGCTCATTATAACTCATAACCTATACTACTTGCTTACTTGGGATGAAAAGGGAAAGAGATAACATGAAATAAACCCAATATATTGAGGTGATGAACTAATTTAATCTCCACAATATTACCATTAAATTTCACTATGAAAGATGACTCACAAGACTAGCTTCAACATCCAAAGTTTCTCTAACATAACTATTTAAAACATGGAGGTGATATGTAATGCACTTATGAATGTGAATGAACAAGAGGTTTGATTTTAGACATTAATGCTATTCCTTACACTTAGATACAAACAAATACACTAATCACACTTAATATAACCTATTAGAGAGCATACTACTTGCACAAAACATGAAATAGTAAAGTGAACACAAGGATAGATGACTATCACTTGTCATTCAAATATTTAACTTCACACACTTAGACAAGAAGTTATAAAATCAAATATAGCTTAAAACATTTATTCAAATTCAAACATAAATATTGAAACTATCAAGGCTTCGCCATACCAAATGTGGATTATAAAAACATAACAAAAAGTGGCTGCTTATATAGAGAATGGTGGGGAGAGAGAGAGAGAGAGAGATGAGAGAGAGAGAGAGAGAGAGAGAGAGAGAGATGAGAGAGAGAGAGAGAGAGAGAGAGAGAGAGAGAGAGAGAGAGAGAGAGAGAGAGAGAGAGAGAGAGAGAGAGAGAGAGAGAGAGAGAGAGAGGTGTAGTATAAGAAGATTAAAAAGTGTCCATAAGAGTTAAAATAAGAGTGGGAGTTATGAGATAGTCCTAATAGACCTTTAAGTCCATGCGTCTCACTCCTGAAGTAGCTTTAACCTTCCAAGTGGCATAGGGGTTATAAACTTGCTTGACACCTTGACTAATATCTTGGAAACTAACCTTATTTGTATAAAATGAGTGACAAATGGAACTTTCAGCCATGAATTAACCTTTAAATGATATTAAAAAACTCAATGAACATATGGCATGCCCTAAGAAAATCCTCTAACCTATCATTCCATCATTCATGTGAATAGGTGTTTTGTAACTTTTCATTTCCCTCACCTAGTTTGGTCCAAGTGGCCCAACACTCAAGTGCATCTTTTTCAACTCATCCAAACTAGATGAATGGTCTTAAAATATGTTATTAGATCTAAAAGAAACCATTTTGGTTCTTAGAAAAACTCCTAAGAACTTGTTTTGCTTCTTAAGCCTTCACTAGGCCTAGTTTTCTTGTAGCCCTAAAAATCTATAAACCTCCTTATTTAGGGAGTTGTACATATAGAATTAAGAGACTAAGGGAATATTATAGGACATAGCATGGAATTATATATTTTAACAACCCAACTAGGTTAGACATAAAAATATGTAAAAAATTGTTTTTTTGAATAAAATGCATATATACAAATAGACTACATCCTAAAAGTCTAACACAGACCACATATATACTCAAGTGATAACAATAAGTACACATTACATCTCATATATTAGATCTCTAATATCATGATAATGCTTCATAAATGGATAATTAATGAAATGTAACAACTCAACCACATCTAATACAATTCTTCAATCACAACTGTTAATATATAAAAATAAGTAATTATAATTCTTCATGACAATACTCAATAGTAATATTCAATATACTACAATATACATAATTTAGATACCTGGTTCTTTAGAGTATGAGTTCCTTAGACTCTCCAGTATCTGTAGTGATCTCAAGTGTTCATCTCAATATTAATACTACTATGGGGAGGGAGAGCATCATTCAAATGCTTTTCCACATCAACCATAAACCGACGATCCATCGCACTAATCCCAATAGGATATGTTGCTCCATTTATGGATGGGTAGATAGTGATGGCATGAGAATCTAAGAGACAATCTAGTACCCATATGTTGTATGATTTCTAACTAAATAAACATGCATTATATTATAGAAAACTTGATTTATTGCAAGATATTACACATACATGTAAACCATAATCATGAAATGATAATGTCTCACTAAACATGCTTTGGCCTAAATTCTTGTAGACAATATATATAAAATGATCTAGATGAATCAAATTCATATACACCACTTGATAGGACCACCTTCATCTAACATTGCAATACCAGTAAGCCATTGAAGTCTATCTCACTCCTTACTCTACATTAGAAATACAGATTGGTCAAATACAAATTCATCCACAAGATTCATCAACTTACATCCTAATAGCAAATGCATCACATGACATGTTATACATATAAGTAATACCAACATACATTTAATCCATCAAACATGTGCATTAATCTTTCGTTATATTATATCTCATACTAAAAATAATGATTACAAATATACCACCCAGGTAAACATAAAATTTAGTTATATAATTTCAAACCACACAATTGGTTTTCATTTATCTACAACCTATGGCAACCCATATTACCATAGTCTAGTGTTCTAAGACTTGACTACCACTTTTCCATAATCAATCATATAAGTAGTTTCAAATATATGAAAACACAAGCCTTACATAATTAACTATATATAAATATTAAAGTAAGTTATCATTCCTAAAGAATAGAATAATAGTCCAACACAACATTTGTTAATTTATCAAAGTTTGCATGCACGCATACACAAGTCTAACAATTGTAAAAACATACACTATCCACAACAACAACTAATATGTATTCAGACAAATCTAGATATGAGTTAGGTATAATAGCTATGGTAAGTACCATCTAGATACAATATATCTTTGTAATATATCACCCTATGATATATCATACTATCATAGATTATCAACCACATAACAACACACAATCCAAACTTTTGATTTTCAAAACTCAACTGATTTATAATAACAAGCATATAATAAATAGTTATACCACCCGATAAATCTTACCAAAGTATCATAACATATAAACATGCACCACAATGTGCCATTAAGTACTAAGTAAAACTAAGTATTCATACATATTAATACCTTCATATTATGTAATGCACACAAGCATTCCATCTTGAATACATAGGACTAACAATCATTCACATTACTAATACTGAGTTAGATAACCCGTTATCGGATTGACTCATTTGATTAGAGGAGATTATTCCAAATGCTATAGTTCTTGATTCCTAAAAAGATTATTGACTTATTTGAATCATCTAATAAATTATAGGTATAATCCCTATATACAGGTACTTTCACATCCTAACGTGCACCACATGTAAATATTATAATACTATGCAATCTCTAAACCATGATTTAGCATTTTAGTTGTAACTACTAAGCATAGAAATCAACAAATGAAGTACTTATAAATACAAGAAACATACTTTGCCTACCATAACTAAAAGAACCATAACTTTATTTTCTTAAAACATAAGTAATCCATTTTCACAACCAATTTATATTTGGGGGTTTACAAGCAATCATTTGATAAACTACCCTTAATCAATCCTTTAATATTTTGCCTAAGAATATTACTTAAGGGAATATATCCTAGGTTTTGACTGCACTATAATTCATAAACACTTAACTTGATATATTTTTAAACTTTTTTTATAATGGTTTTCAAATAAATAAGATATTTTAAATCTCTTTCACATTTAACTCTTCATAGAGGATAATTATGTTCAACTGTTCAACTCTAAGGTTAATCCACTCTATATTTGATAATAGACTATTTAATTAATCAACTTCCAATCTAATGATAATCTATAACCAATTAATTTAGGGAATCTTAAGCTTTTATTCAACCATTTAGGTATAAACAAAACACACTTGAATTTATAAAATACATATTACTATGTTTTTGGATTCATATCAAATATACTCACGTGAAGCTATATATATATATATATATATATATATATATATATATATATATATATATATATATATATATATATATATATATATATATATATATATATATATATATATATATATATATATATAAAATTTTTAAGCCAATAACACATCTACCCTCCTGAGGTTCTAAGATAAACTAATAAACAAGTTTATGCCCATTCCAATATTCCATACCTTGTTATTAAATTAGATACATAATCTGTATTCTCCACTAGGAGTGTTTACCTATGGTTTTTGGAAGATTTTTTGAAAGATTTAAACTTTGGTTTATGTTTTTGACTATTTATAAAACTCATTCATTTTATACCCCATTAGATAAATAAGTCATAATATCTTTATTACATTTAAATACATCCTTTAGCATTACCCGATGTCTGGATAGAAGAAACACATTTATTTCTCATTTAATAAATTATGTTCATGGTTTGGACTTAAACCAAAATAAATAATAATATGTTTTTTCAAGATAAATAATAATTATTTTCTGAAACTGATAACAATATATTTATTCAAAATATATTATAATATATTTTTCCAAAATATATATACTAATTTATTTTTTGAGAAATTACAGCTATGTACCATCTCTCTATTCAGAAAATACTTTGAATTTAATAATCTGGAAAATAAGAAGATGCCAAAGAAAAATGAAAAGACTGGAATAAATATGACACTCAGGTTAAATGAAAGACCATAAAATTATTATGTCATTTATATGGCTGGACAAACTTAGATTAGGCAATGCCTCATTACAGTAGCTAAGAGCATAAATATATATATATATATATATATATATATATATATATATATATATATATATATATATATATATATATATATATATATATATATATATATATATAATTAATTGTCTTAGGAAGCTTAGTTTGTTGAAATTAGAATATAGATAGACTAGTTTTATGAATTGTCAAATAGATGGTTGGATAAACCAAAATGGGGGGACGCCTCAGGGGAAAAATCCAATTTTAAACCAAGGACAAGCTATTAGTTCATTAATATAGGGAAATTTCCAATTCTTTTATTTATCAGTTTAATATTATATCAAGTCGTTTGCCTAAAATTGACATTTTCATAAAATATATATAAGAAAACATAGCAATTTAATATTTATACTCCAGTGATTTCTCCAAGGGTATGGATGATTGGAAATATGGTTTAAATATATTTGTGTGACTCACCAACTATTATTTCAATTGATAATATTTATATATATGGTGTTTTATATCTTATTAGATTCATAACTTTTCTATAGATTATAAAAATAAAAACACTGAATTCAAACACAGTGTCCACCTGGCAAGATGTTCTATGTGCTCTTCTTTCCCCTTCTTTGCTTCTAGTTTTCCATAACATTCATGTCCTCCTCTCTTCCTTTAGAAAAATCCCCTTGATAAATAGGGGAAGCATGATTTTAAAAACATGGCTTTTAATTATTTTAAAGATTTATTTTTATTTTTCTTGATATTTAATTTTTATTTCTTTTTCTATTTTTAATAAAATTTTCTTTATTTTTAATAATAGATGACTTTATTTTTATTTTTATTATTATTTTTCTTTAATATGTTTTTATGTTTTATTTTAATATTTTCAAATTAATTATTTCTTTTAAAAAAAAAAATTAATATGAAATGTCCAATTTCATATTTTTATTTAAATCAAAATAGCATTTGAAAAATTTAGTGACAAAATCATAAATAACAACTCATTTTTAATTTTGTCTTTATTATTTTTTCTTTTATGTGTATTAATGACACTTTAGGTTAAACACATAAGAGAATTTACTTTTATAATCTACTTACTCAGACAAACACATAAAACAACAATTTAAACACACACCAATAGCAATAATTTTAAATGCATTTCTATAATGTCTAACTATTGTGTGTGTGTAGGGTTTCATCAACTCTCTATCAACCTATGACATCTCCATCTACAACATATCTCTCTGATGATGCTCTCTCTCCAATACACTTGAGGGAAGAATTCTCCTGTGTCCACCTCACAACATGCAAGTCATTATATATTTTATCATGATAATCATAAGCAACTAAATCAATATATTAATATGCTTAAAATATAAACACTTACATAAACCAATTCATAATAAACAATCATGTATTATCATCTAACTAAGTAACATTCTATTATCTTGAAATAACATAAATCTCAAGCTTAGTTAGAAATACAACCTAATTTGAATTTGTTAACTAAAAATAACCTTTAATAATCTAATTTTTTTTTCTAGTGATAAATCAAGATGTAAAATAACTCCATACCAAATTTCATCTGCTGAATCTAAGGGGAAACCCATCTTTTTTGCATTTCTCTCTCTTGAATTAGGCCTCCTTACTCAAGACCCTATTTTTTTGCTCCAAACTTCTACCACACATGTTAAATCATCAAAAATCATGTGATTCACTTTAAAAAATCCATCACCAACCTTCATGTCAATTTTTGAGTCTTGAGACCCTGTGAAAGTATGCAAACCAGTAAACGGCCTTACCACTTAGTCTCATTTTGAGATTGTTTGAGACTGCCTTGAAAAATGGGCCTAGTTTGATCAAATATAAAATATATTATGTAAATTTTTTGACTTTAATGGATATTAAAACTCCAAAATGAACTCATCCCATGATTGGAAAGCTTTACCCTTCTTAGAAAACCTAAAAAACACCAAAAACATAAAAAAATAGGGTATTTGTACCAATTTGTACAAGTGACATCAACACAAAAGTTCATGTGGGTAACCTCCTTGGATTCATAAAAAAAATACAAGAGGTTTTATGAGAAATTTATTTCATTAGATATGCATTTTATCTCTTTTCTCCTTGACTGATCACTAACAGGGTTTAAGAGAGGTTCAAGACCAGTTTAGGGTCTTAATGATTGTTCATAAAGAATAGATCATTAAATGACCTATTTCAAATTATAAAAAAATATTATATAACCCATTCAAATATAACATATGGATCATACTCCCATGAAAAGTGTGAACTAAGGTATGATAATTTGAAGTTACTCTTCAGGTGGCTTGATTAGTGTTTCTTGAGTGTAAGATAGGTTTGCTTTGAGTTTTGAGTCTCTAAAGCCATTCCCACTAATTTTAATAGTTCATGAAACTATATAAAATCCTTTCACATGATTCCAAATTCTTTATAAGTTCTCATTACCCCTATGTATGCTTAAGGTACACCATTCAGGGTATTTGGAGTTATGGCCTTGTTACCTTCTTGACAGCCCACAAGGGCATTTATACTGAACACTAGGTGTTGTTACTACTTAGAGTTGTATGGAGAAATTTTGTATGACTATTCACCACATAAAATAACATTAATGAGGTTTTTTAGTTCTTATTTCATGCCTTGAGTCAATAACGCTTTCATAGTCTCATGGCTACCCTTTGCCCAAGGAGTGGGTAGGGTTTGAGATAAAATAATGAGTACTTCCACTATTTGACTAAATTCAAGTAGATCATGGATGTATTATATAACTCATAAAATACTTATGTACCAAATTTAAACTCATTATCATGCCTTTAAAAGCCTCAACACTTTAAACTCTCTCATGACCAACTAGGTCTACTAGTGATCGATTGTGTGAATTAACCTTAACTTGAGTTCTTACCTTCTTCACCTTCATGATCAGGTATGAGTGGCTCCAATGAGATGTTGATTAAATTTTTTAAACCACTATAAAAATATTTTAACTTTTCTAGACCGAATCATATTTCTTTATCCTATTTCAATCAAGCAAACCCTCAAAGAAAAAGCAGACCTGTAGCTTATGCTTGATTGTGTATGGGGTTTATAAACTCAACTTGCTTAATATTTAATTTTTTTTAATTTTGGTTTATGAATGGACCTATATTCCCTTATGGTATAAATAAGATATACCTTAGTGTCTCTCTATGTATTTACTCTTCACTTCAGGGTTAGGACCAGCCTGTGTCATGTAACCTGTAGGTACCTCTAGGTAACTTTGTTAGCATTCTTTGGGTTTAAACCCTCTCCTTCAATAATCACTAACCTTCATGTATTTGAAATTATTTTAAGTATAAATTTTAGGCTTATAAAACCCTAAAAAACTATCATCTCTTTAGTTCCTAGGCTTATAATTAGCTTATCCTCATACAACCATCTATAGGTGTGTACTTAGGATATTGACTATGTGTGAGTTTAACACCTCCATAAGTTTATAAAAATGACTTATCAATGATTTTAAACTTGGATGTAGTTTCATTTTAGTTTAAAAAAACCCTTCAAACATGATCTAACTATCTTGAGCTTAGCACTAAGAATGAAACTAACCCTCTAAGCACCTATAAGTGACTTATTAGGACTGCCTACTTAGTCCTTGGCCTTCATTTGACTACAAATGACTAGTATCTCTAATGGCTTATAGCATTGCTTGAATATTAAATTAAATTAGGTTATATATGTCTAAATATTTTCCTTTTGTGTTCATTGGGTCATTTATTTTTGGTCGAAAATGTGGACCTATAGGCTTATGGCCTCTAGGTCATTATGGATTGTATATGCTACTAAGGAGCCACTTCTTTGGGTTCCTAAATTATTCAACCCTATCATCTACTACATATATCTTTGTCATATTTTCAATACATCACATTTATTATGATCAAGTCTTAATACACCTTATATAAACTCACTTTACATTCCTATATGGACTGTATATAGTCATCTTATGCATGAGGTATGTGAGTTCATTTGTTAGAGCATTCTAGTTAGTTTGAATAACTTGGTGGTAGTAGTGAGGAAATCTAGATTACATGAATATATGAAAAAGTGTTTTAACTTCTTATATGATCAATTGGTATCCTCCAAACACTTTACATTCTTTACAAGTTTGTGTATTGAAGAAACACTCATGACTTCTCTTTGGAGGGTGTGTTAGACTATGATCTTGATTCTATCATGCTTCTAGTAGTACAAATGATTTTTTTAGAATCTTATATCATGATATATTACTGGTATTTGAACCAAATATGAAATTAAAACATCTATTAGACTATTTCAACCCAAACTATATCTTATTATAAACCTTTGATAATGACCAACATGGAAAGGAAATAGGAGCTTGTAGTAGGATTGTCTAAAACAACTTATTCATCAAGACATTCTTCTTAAAAATAAAAGAAAATAATAGATATTATTTATATAATTAAACCACCATGAAAATTATATCCAAGACCTATAAAAATCACCCTCAAAATAATTCCACTCCATCGATTTCTGATATGGAAAAATAGGGGCAAGAATAGACCCCTCTCGAATGAATAAGACATAGTGACCTTCTATCATTGTTGGTAATTTTTCATAAATAAAAAGAAATAAATATTAAAACCAATGAAACTAATTTCAATATTACTTAGATCCATAATAATGGAAAAAGTTTTAGCTACTAAATCTCTCTCTCCCAATCGTACCATTCAATGCAAATTTGCCTTCCTATGCTTGTGAAAGCAATGATGGAGGAGGAAAAGTGTTTGGAGTATAAGTTCAAGATTAAACCTTTTATATAGATTTAAAATGATCTAAAGGATACCAATAGACACTTTTAAACCATTTTCATCTAAAAAATAATCTTTCAAGGCCATACAAGTGCTATTAAAGTATATTTTTACCAAGATTAGCAATTGAATTGCATATTCTATAAGCCCTTGAATATTATTTAACCTTATATAACCTATTTATAACACCAGGTACATTTTTAATCTTCCTTAAGTTTTTTCTTCTTGGAATGGCACATTCAACTCTTCCACATGGGCCAAAAGCTGGCCAAAATGTGATTTTTTGCATATAGAAGACAAATAAAGGTTAGAGTATGAAAATATGATATAAATGATGTTAAAATAACATTTTTAAATTAATTTAGACTATATTATATGTTTGACCATGTTTGAACACTCTGAGACCTTGTGATTGACCATAGGACTAGATAAGTGAACCTAAGGCCAGAACTTGGACAATTTTAGATAAGGGTACATAAAATAATATGGGACAATTTAGGACCACTATAGAATATGACAAGACCATGACAAACATTAAACACCTCTATGAAGGTTCAACCTATATGGGGTGACAAATTTTGACTTGGGGTAAAAAATTGGTCAACATTCTTGACAATTCATAGGGGTAGCATGCCTATAATGCTAATGGACCAATAGCATTCTCCTTCCATTGGGCTATGGAGTCACTCTTCTACTAAAATATAAAACTAATATTCCTTAAAATACTTAAAATTTACACAAAACACTTAATATTAAGGAAAAACACACTATGCATCAAAGAATTTAGGGAAAACACACACAAAAGACTCAAACAACACACCTAACCTAATATATATAAACATCAAAACATGTTTGAGGTGATGGAACCATTTCTCTTGCTTCAAATAGGATAAACAAGTATGTTCCTTGAGTAATAACTACTCTATGAGAATAAGTCACCATATGATGGATGCTTTTTGAAAAAATTTACATGTGGAGATGATCAAAAGACTTACCATTTTTATGACCTCTGCTAGAGGCAAGTTGACCACTTGGAACTCCATTCAATAATCCTTCTAGATCTCCTTTAGGACTGATTAATAGTGAAGTCTTATTGATCTCATTCATGACCAATTGGTGTCTTTCAACTTGCTTCTTGGGAATGATAGGAGATTTCTCAACTTCACTTTTAGTTTGACCATGATGTGATTATTGTATAGAGATTTAAAACTGATATTTTTGTTGATCAATCATGTATACAAGTGGCTCATCCTAATATTGAGGCCTACGCTGCTCCTCAACCACACAAGCCTTGGTTTGATTGAACTCTCCTAGTACTGTATCCTTCATGATAGTGACTTTATAATCTTTATCATGTTTAATAGGTAGATAAACTACCTTATTCTCAAGCTAATTCTTGTTTTGAGGAAGGGTTTCCTTACTCACTTTCTCAAATTATTATACTATGGGATGAAACTATTGCCATAGATCATTCTCTTTAACTATGGCATGAAATTGTTACCATTAATGAAAGTACTACCTTACTCACTTATGAACTCCTTCACCTTGAGTAGACATAATCACATCATATTTTACATCCTTAATATATATCACAATTTGAGAATAATCATCATCATGCATATGAATAAGATAGTTAGCTTTTGTACATTATTGAAGAGGACCATCAAGGCTTACCTCAGGATGCTCATCACCTTCATCATGAATGATGTATGTGCCAAGAATTATCTCTTCAATGAAAGTATATGGATCATACTCATAAGTGTTAGCATCATACTCATCTAGAAATAAATAAAATATACCTTTAAGTTTGGAATATGTTCTATCATCTATGACATCTTATTCTTCATCATGGATAGTACAATTCAAATTAGAGCTAGCTTCCACATATGGTTCAATGTGAAACTTGGCCAATGGATGTGTACTTATAATCAACTTTGATCCATACCTTGTTCTAAAGGCAAAGAAAAACCAGTCAGCTAAAATATATCCTCCTATCTTGGTGTTGAAGTATCTTGAAAGATAAATAGAAAAATGTGCAGGCAGATCTACCACCACTATGTCTTGTAAAATTGGAAAGATTGGATAGTCATGAAAGTATACCTTAAAAAATTTTATGAGCCCCACTAAATTAGCTGGTGTTCCATTAATATACAACACTCCTTTGCTATATTGCTCATATTTCAAGCCCAAATTGTCTGTAACTAGTTTGGACATAACTAAAGTTCTTTCCCCACTATTCACAATGGAATTGTGAACAAGTTTGTCACCCAAAATGAGGGAAAGATAGAAAGGTGGGGATTTTTAGGATTTGGTCAAGGGTTAAATAATATGACTAGGTGAATTTTTGAGGGATACACCACCATGTATTTATTATTGAGGATTGATATAGATTTGGGACAACTAGTCTTGAAGTAGTTATTTTTTATCGAGCATGTGGAGTACCTCCCAAAGAGATATGATAGTATTTTTACTCTTCAAAGAATAAATGATATTCAAGGAGAAACACTCACCTTTTATTTCATTCTTGGAGGAAAATAAGTACCTTGAGCTTGAGGCAATGAAGTACTTTGAGTCACCTTTCCCAAATTCTTATTTTCAATAGGTGCAAGACTTATAGAGGCTGCCACATTTGCATTCATACCTTGTTGACTTGAAGGAAGGTTGTTTGAAATTGTATTCACATAATATACATCTCCCAAGGATATTATATTTTACCTTGTGTTGGTTTCAACTAAAGTGATTTTATCTAGGACAAGTGTATCTTCTACTTATAAGTTTGTAAGGCTCACTCCTTGGTTGCCATACTCTCCATTTGATTCTGCTTACATGAAGATCTCATCTTCTAATATCAATTGAGGGGTAGGCCCTCCTTAAAAAAATAGAGATTTTCCTTCACCCTTATAATCATTAATGAAATATCTTTGAGGCTACCATTCTTCTCCTTAAACTAGATTACTATGGAATGGAACCATGGCTCTTGTGTTGGGAGAAAAGTTTGGATTATAGGAATTGGGTGGATTATTAAATTTAGGTTAACCTTGTCCCCTCCCTTGACCATTATGTTGAGGTGGGAATATATTTTCTTGTGGAGGGTAGTAGTAGGGGTTTAGGTGAGCTCCAAATTTTTGATTTGGTTGCCTAAATTGATATTTTAAGGATTTGTACTTTGCTTCCCAATCAATGGTATCTTTTGATTTCTTTGGACCAGATTTAGACTTATTGTTTGGATTTTAAATTAGAGTAGGGTTTAAAGGAGTAGAAGAAATATTAGGAAATATGGTCATACAGAATTTTGGAGAAAGCTTACCAGCTTAGATCAAACCAATATCAACTCTGATAGCTATGTCATAAGCTTCAGGTAAAGTGTACCCACCATGGACTACAACATGATAATTATATAATTCCTAATAAATCTAAGGTATGTTGGGAAAATAAAACTTGTAGTGGGTCTCATGGGAGGTGGTATCCTATTCCATGTTATTTTAAACCTCTCATTGAAGTCATGCATAGTTTCTTTAGGCCTTCTTTAGATAACATTCAAATGATGTATGAGTGATGTATGATCATTTTTATCTTAAAACCTTTGAGTCAAAAAATCTCCAAATTCATCCCAATTTGTGATATATCCTCATGTCAATGTTCTATAACAATCAAGGGCTTTTACCCTAAGAGACATGGCAAGTAATCTAACTGCGATGTTAACTCTAATGACATTATGGAAATTTCATAAGTTGGATATGTCTCTAATATGCTCACTTGGGGTGATATGACCTTCCTCATTGAAAGTGGGAACACTCTTGGTAGTATTAGGAGGGATATAATGATAGGCATTGAGGTTTATGGGATTTTTAGTATTGGAGTATAGGAAATCATCTTGCCTAGCCATGTTATTTTAAACTATTCTTCACTCTCTTTCTCTTCTTAACTTGAAAAATCTTCTTGCTCTTCAAATGTCAAGATAGGCTTAGGGTATTGAAATTCAAGAGGAAGTTCAAGATGAGGAAGTGGATTTGTGAGATTGTTACTTATATTAGTAGCTAATTTGGTAAGGACCATGAAGTATGAACAAAGGAAATAAGAAAAATTGGTCTATAATCAGATATTACCTTTAGTGGAGTCATCAAATGCTGAGTGAAAAACACTTATGCATCTATGATGTTGTCAAGATTAGCATTCACCTTGATAAGATGTGCTTGAGACAATAGTCCCACCGGGAATGCTATAACTATTGTCACTCAATTTTTCACCCTTATAGAGGTATTTCAAACCTTATATAAATTAAGTGAAACATTAGATTACCTATAGGCATGTGGGTTGCCTATAGTAGAGGTAAACCTCTAGATTGAAGGGATAGCTCCCTAGATATGCTCATTATAGCTCATCACCTATACTACTTGATTGCTTAGGATGGAAATGGAAAGAGAGAACATGAAATAAACTTATTATATTGAGGTGATTTAGTAATTTAATCTCTAAAAGACTACCATTAACTTGTAATATGAAAGATGACTCACAAGAATAACTTCAACATCCAAAGTTTCTCTAACATAAGTATCTCAAACATGGAGGTGATATGAAATGCACTTCTCAAGGTGAATGAATAAGAGGTTTGATTTTAGACACTAATTCTATTCCTTACACTTAGAGACATAAAAATATAGTAACTACACTTCATGTGACCTATTAGAGAGCAAACTACTTGTACCAAATATGAAAGAGTAAAGTGAACACAAGGATATATGATTATCACTTGTCATTCAACTATGCAATACTTCACACAATTAGACAGAAAGTTATGAAATCAAAACCAGATTAAAATATTTAATCAAATATAAATATTATTATTCAAATCAATAGGGCTTCACCATACCAGATGTGGATTATAAAAACTTAGTTAAAAGTGGTTCCTTATATATATATATATATATATATATATATATATATATATATATATATATATATATATATATATATATATATATATAGAGAGAGAGAGAGAGAGAGAGAGAGAGAGAGGTGGTAGAATAAGATTAAAAAGTGTCCATGAGAGTTAAATAAATAAGAGGATTTATGATATAGTACAAATATACCTTCAATTCCATGTGTCTCACTCATGAAGCAGCTTCAACCTTTCAAGCGGTATAGGGGTTACAAACTTCCTTGACACCTTGACTAACATTTTGGAATCTACCTTTATTTGCATGAAAGGAGTAAAAAATGGACCTTATAACATGAATTAAACTTGAGCTAACCTAAGACAAATAATTTAACATTTGACATGCGTTAATAAATTCTTATAACTTACCATTCCATCATTCATGTGGATAGTTGACTTGTAACTCTTCATTCCCTACACCTAGTTTGGTCAAAGTGGCCCAAAAGTATAGTGAATATTATTAAACACTTAAAAAAAAATGGTATTAAAACATGTTATTCAGCTTGAAACACACCATTTTGGTTCTTGTACCAACTCCCAAGAACTCATTTTGATTCTTAAGCCTTCACTAGGCCTAGTTTCCTTGTAACCCTAAAAAATTATAAACCTCCTTGTGTATGGAGTTGTAAAAATGGTATTGAGAAACCAATGGAATATTATAGGACCTAATATGGCCTTACAAGTCCATACCAAATTTCATCCCCTAACTCTGAGTGGAAACCCATCTTTTCTACCTTTCTCTCTCTTGAATTAGGCCTCCTTGCTTAGGACCCTATTTTATTACTCAAAATTTTTGAAACACATGTGAAATCACCAAAAATAATGTGATTAAATTTACCTAGGAAATCACCAATATCCATGTCAATTTTGGGGTCCTGAGACCCTATGGATGTATACAAACCAAGAAATGGCCTTACTACCTAGTCTCATTTTGAGCCTATTTGAGATTGCCTTAGAAAATGGGCCTAGTTTGATCACCTACATAATATATTGTGAAAATTTTTGGACTTAAATGGATATTAAAACTCAAAAATTACCTCATACCATGATTTTTAATCTTTCCCCTTCTCTGAATACATGTAAAACACCAAAAACATGCAAAAATAAGGTCTTTGTAGTAATCCATACAAGTGACATTAGCGTCAAAGTTCATGTGGGTAACCTAATTTAAGTAATAAAAAACATATAATAGGTTTTATTAGAAATATATGTCATTAAATATGAATTTTATATATTCTCTCCTTGACTGATCACTATTAGGGTTTAAGAGAGGTTTAAGGTTAGTTTGGGGTCTTAACGAGTGTTCATAATAGAAAAATCTTAAAATGACCTCCGTACACTTGGAAAACCTTCATATTTTACACATTTAAATATCCCAAATGGATTAGACTCCCATGAAAAGTTTGAGATATGTTATGATCATTTGAAGTTGCTCCTCAGGTGGCTTCCTTAATGTTTCTTGAGTGTGAGATAGGTCTACTTTGAGTTTTGAATCTTAAAAGTCATTCCCACTATTTTGAATAGTTAATAAACTTATATAATATCCATTAAAATTATTCCAAGTGAATTATAAGTGATCATTACCCATATGTATGCTTAGGGTACACTCGTCAGGGTACTTAGAGTTATGACCTTATTACCTTCTTAATATCCCTCAAGGGCACTTGGACTGAACACTAAGCTTTGTTACTAGTTTGAGTTATATGGATAATTTTTATATGATTTTTCATCACCTCCAAGACAATTAATTAGGTTTAATAATTATTATTTCATGATTGGAGTCAACAAAGCTCTCTTAGTCTCATCACTACCTTTTGTTCAAGGAGTGGGTAGGGTTTAAGACAAAATAATGAGTACTTCCACTATTTTTATAACTTCAAGGAGACAATGGATGTATTATATAACTCATAAAATAATTTTTTACTATATTTCAAATCATGATCATGATTTTAGCGGCCTCAACACTTCAAAATCTCTCATGACCTATTGGGTATGCTAGTGACTGACTATGTGAATTAAGCCTAGACTAAGTTCTTAAATTTTTCACCTTCATGATCAGGTATAAGTGGTTCCAATGAGATTTTTATTACATTTTTGAAACCACTCTCAAAATATATTCACCTTTCTAGACCTAATCATATTTCTTTACCCTCTTTCAATCAAGTAAACCCTCAAAGAAAAAGTAGACCTATAGACTGTGCTTGACTATGTATGGGGTTTATAAACTCAAATTGGTTCATATTTAATTTGTTTCTATTTTGGTTTTATAATTAACATATATGAATTTATGGTATAATTGAGATATACCTTAGTGTCTCTCTATATCTTTACTCTTCACTTCAGGCTTAGGAACAACCTATGTCATATAACTTGTAGGTGCCTTCTAGGTAAACTTACTTTAATTATTTGGGTTTAATCTCTCTCCTTAAATAATAAATAAGTTTCATATCTTTGAAATCAGTTTAAGTCTTAATTTTATGCTCATAACACCCTCAAACATGGTCAGCTCTTTAGCTCCTAGGCTTAAAACCAGCTTATCCTCATACAACCACCTATAGGTGTGCACTTAAGATATTGACTGTGTGTGATTTTAGTACCTCCATCATTTTATACCAATGGATTTTCAATTATTTTTAAGTTAGATGCAATTATATTTGAGTTTCAAAACACCCTTCACACATGCTCTACCTCTCTTGAGCTTAACACTGAGAATGAAACCAACCCTTTAAACCACTTGTAGGTGACTTATTAGAACTATCTATTCAGTCCTTGACCTTTATTTGACTGAAAGTGACTAGTATATCCATTGTATTATATCATTTTTTGTATATTAAATGAAATTATGTTCTTTATGTCTAAATCTTTACCTTTTGTGTTGGTTGGGTCATTGATTTTTGGTAAAAAATGTGTACCTACAAGCTTAGGGCCTATAGGTCATTATGGATTATATATGCTACCAAGGAGCCACTTCTTTGGGTTCCTAAACTCTTTAACATTATCAATCACTAAATATATCTTTTTCATATTTTAAATTCATCACAAAGATTATGACCAAGTATTAAACAACCTTATATAAACTCACCTTAAAATCTTGTATGGACTGCATATAGTCATCTTATGCATGAGGTCTCTGAGTTTGTCTATTAGAGAATTATATTCAATTTTAATCACTTTGTGATAGTAGTGAGGCAATAAATATTATATGAATGCATTGATAAGTGTTTTAGGTTCTTTTATGATCAATGGGAATCTTCCAACCACTCTATAGTCTATACAGGTCTATGTATTGAAGAAACACTGATGACTTCTCCTTGGAGGGTATATTAGACTATAATATTGATTATATCATGCTTAAAATAGTGTAAATTATACTTCAAAATCTTATATCATGATTTATTACTGGTATTTGAACCAAATTGGAACTTTAAACCTCCATTAGACCATTCAAACCCAAACTATGTCTTCCAAGAGCAAGTGCACTTAAAGTTTATAGACAAAGAGACACATATCAAAAAAAAAACATGGAATCCATGAAATTTATTTATATACCATGATTTAAAAATCACTATAAACCTTTAAGAATGACCACTATGAAAAGGAAATAGGAACTTACAACAAGATTGTCTGAAATAACTTGTTCATCAAGACATTATTATTACAAATGAAATCAGCTAATATACATGAGTTAGCTTATGAAAAAAAATAAAAATGAGTTAAAATAACTATAAAAAACACCCTAAAAATCATTCCTCTCTATCTATTTTTGAGCTAGAGAAACAAGTGCAAGAACAGACCCTTCTTGGATGATTAGGTCATAGTGACCTAATATCAATATTAGCAATTTTTCATAAATAATAAACAACCAATATTTAAAAAAATACCACTTATTTCAATAATACTTGGATCCATAACAATTTCCAAATGTTTAGCTCCTAAATCTCTTCCTCTCCTGATCATATAATTCAATGCAAATTTGCCTTCTTAAGATTGTAAATATAATGATGAAATAAAAAAGGTGTTTAGAGTGTTAGTTAGACATAAAACTTGTTCCAAAGGTGTAAAATTATCTTCTATTACCTATTTATAACACCATAGACATTTATAATATTCCTAAAACGTTCTCTTCTTGGAATAGCATTCTTAACTCTTCCACATGGGCCAAAAGGTGGCCAATATATATATATTTTCATATAGAAGCCAAATAAAGGTTAGATTATGATACTATTATATAAATTACTTCAAAATAATTTTTTTAAAATTAATTTAGACTATATTATACCTTTCACCATGTTTGATCACTCTGAGACCTTGTGATTGACCATAGGACTAGACAAGTGAACGTAAGACTAGAACTAGGACAATATTAGATAAGGGTACATATAACCATATGGGATAATTTAGGACCAATATATATCATGAAAATAACATGGAAAACATTAGACACCTCTATGAAATTTTAACCTATAGGGGGTGACCAATTTTTACTTGGGGTTAGAATTTGGTCAATAGCACCACTACAAGAGTAAAAAATGTAAGGATTATTTGTGGAGTTGGTTCCCTATACTTATATTTTGGAAAATATATATCATTTTAAAGTGTTTAAGGATGATAAAAAAATCATGTATTTATTGACCAATTCTAAAGCTTTCGAATCTCAATTACTAGATGTAAAGGATATCTACCCTATGTAAATTGAAGATCTAGGACATGATGGTGTTCTAAAACTAAAATAAAATTGAATCTCATTAGGGATAGTTTTTTTAGAGTGAGCCTTTGATATTGATCCATAATATCAAAGTAAAAATTAATTTAAAGCAATCGAATCTAATTTCACCAAATAAAACTCAGGGATTGATCAACACCCCCAATGTGTGAATGTGGGTCTAAGCTACATTAAGAATGAAAAGTAGAGAATCGATACATTTCTTATAGAATACAAGGATGTAACTTCATGGAATTATGATGACCTGAAGTTTTTTGACACTAGGTTAATTACTCACACCATCCCCCTCAAGACCAATCATAGGCCTTTCAGGCAAAGACGAAGGTTAGTGAATCCAATCCTAGAGCCTTTTATACAAAAATAAGTGTAAAATATCCTTGATAATAAAAACATATTTTCAATTAGGCATTTTAATTGGGTAGCCAACTTAGTACCAGTTAGAAATAAAAATGGAGGAATCAAACTGTATTGATTTTAAGAATCTAAATAAATAATTAGAGAAAAATAACTACCCCTACCTTATTTGGATGAGGTGATTCAAATGGTAAGTGGGTCATAGATGGTGTCCTTTTTGGATGGGTTCTCTAGTTATAATTAGGTCTAGGTCAAAGCAGAAGATATGATGAGGACTGTATTCACCACAAAGTGGGGAACTTTTGCATATAAAAGGATGTCATTTAGCTTAAACAATGTAGGATACACCTTACATAGAGTAATGTATTTTTATTTCTAGAAGTTTTTAAATTTATCATCATCTATATGGATGACCTAACTCTACTTTCAAAAAACTGAGCTGATTACATTGACCACTTACAGAGAGTCTTTAATGGATGTAGAAAGTATGGAGTTTCTTTAAACTTGAATAAGAGTATATCTGAGGTCATTAAATGAAATTTGATAGGCCATATTATTGATCTATATATATTCCATGCCATCTCCAATTTGGCACCTCCTAGTAATAAAAAATTAGCTAAAGTCATTCTTTGGAAAAGTCAACTTGGTCAAAAAAATTATTTTCGATTTTGCCTAGATAGTCAAACCATTGAATGTTATGCTGAAGCAAGATTTAAAAAATAGAATGGATAGTAGAAGACTATAAATCTTTCAAGGATATCAAAACTACTTTTTCTCATGCTCTAATTTTGATAATTCTAGATTTTAATATAGATTTTTACCTCTATGCATTTACTTCAAAACATATTGTAGCTACTGTATTGATAGAAAAGCTATAAGCTAATGAACATCCCATTACTTTTGTGAGTGAAAATATGAAGGATGTCGAGCTTAAATACTCCATGATAGACAAAAAAATATATGCCTTAATTTAAATTTTTAAGAAATTTAGACATTACATTATATGAAATAAATTGTATGCCATTATTCCTAACCTAGATGTCAATCTTACAATTGGACAAAATGAATTAGGTGAAAGCAGAGGTAAGTGGTTGGAAAATTTATAGGAATTTTATCTAGAGATCAATCCCAAAAATATGGTAACAAGATATGTTATCATCTAGCTAATGAATCAAATTGACTTGTGTATCAATATTGAACAAATCAATAAAACTTAGATAGCTAGAGGTGAATGGTGCTCTCAAATTATCCATTACCTACTCACATGTATAATCCCTCCTGAATTACATAGAGAACAAAATTAATCCCTCTGGATTAAATCATCCCACTACATGATTAATAAAGGATTATTATATAGAAATAACTATGAAGGAATCTATCTCATATGCATTTCAAAATAAGAATCTAAGACTATCTTATAGAATGTGCATTAAAACATCAACAATATAAACCCCTCAGATAACACCATAGCTCATAATATTTTGAGGATAGGGTACTAATAGCCCATAATATTCAAAGATACCACAATCATGCCACAACCTACCATGAGTGTCAGATATTTGCTATAAAAGAAGTGAATGTTGTTTTGACTCTACAGCGACTTATTGAAGGATGCCCCTTTGTGTAGTGGGGTCTTGATTTTATTTGGGTAATAAACCCAAACTCTTCAATACGACACAAGTTAATTATTATAGCTACATATTAATTCACAATGGTGTAAAAAATTAATAGCAACAAAAATTATAGAGTAGTTGATGTCATCAAAATTTTGGAAGAAAATACAGTGACCACGTTTATTACTACCCTCTCCTTAATTTGTGACAATAGTCCAACATTTCAATATTTTAAATTAATATAATGGGCCTATGATAATTAAATCATAATTAAATTATCTTAGAATTACTATCCATAGATCATAGTTAAATTATCTTAGAATTACTATCCACAATGGAATGGATTAGTTGAATCTAATAATAAAAATATGGTAGATTTCATTAATTAATTATCATGAAAAAAACCATGATAATGACATCTCTTGTTGAAATATGCACTATGGGTTGACATAACCAGACACAAACAAGTTGTCAAAGCTTCATCCTTTTTTCTAGTATATGGATATCAACTAGTCTTACCTATCACTTTCAAGATATAAATGTATCGATTTATGCAAGAGTATATGGGTGAAGATGAAAGAATACATTTTAGGTTATTGGATATAGTCCAAATAGAAGATGCAAGAATTGAAGCCCTACATAAATTTAGTAAACATTATGATATTATTAAGAGATGAGTTGGAAAAATATCCAAAATAAAATCCTTCAATATTTCAAACCTAGTTCTCTTATGAGATAAAACACATGAAAAGAAGGGATAACATGATAAGTTCACTCCCCTATAGTTAGACCATATCAGATATTATAAATCTTTGGTAAAATTTCCTTTTAATTGAAAAATCTTCAAGGTAATGACCTCCCATTTATATTAAATATATATTTTTTGAATTACTACTTCCTGGTTACTCCAACTGGAGATGCATCAAAGTGAACTATATGTGAAAATTTAGATTAGGATAGACTAAATTTCACTACTTTCTAGTTTAAATTTTATTGCTTTTTAGACTAGATTTCTTGTTTTCATCATTCTCATTTTATTACATTATTTATTATGTTTTCTAGGTTAAATTATTAAAATTTTATAATCTCACTTGATATGAAAGTACGAATATATGCCAAAACAAGGGGATTATATATAAAGAGACACTACTGGTCCTTAAGAAAATCTATTCTGGTGGTATAAGATTGTCTTGGATTGAGGTATGTATTTTACCTAGATCCAATAAGTTTAACATGATTTTGGGACTTATTATGATATATTCATGTAAATTTTATAAAAAATTTCCATTTACAAAGATTCATTACACTATACATGCTAAAATTTGGATATGAAATAATAAACATAGAACCTGATAGACATTGATGGGGACATATTGATAAATAAGTTTTCTTATTCATACACTTATCCAATGGTGGTTCCCAACCCTTATTATATCTTTGTTAAAAAAAATCCTACAAACTAATAAAAGATGGGTGATTTAAGTAACCTCTACCAGGGCTATGTACACCTAGTTGATAGTAGAGCAAGGTTTTGAGTGGGACTAGAGGTATCTCTGTTAGGTTTATAGATGTATAATTGGAAGCAAAGTAATTCATATGCTTCCTTTATTTATTTGGTTACAAAATTATAATTCAAAATGAAACTTACAATGTTTTTTCAGCTCTCTATTAAAAATTTCATAACCAAGGGAAATTGATCTTAGTATGTTACATGAGGAAATAGGAGGTTGTTCCAAAGTCTTAGTTTCCTTAAACTTTATTTTTAAAAATTAATTTTTATTATAATATATTACTAAAATTATGGGTTCTTAAAATACTTAGGAGTATTTTCCTCGGTGAGTCACCATTTGTTGTTCCCCTAGTGTGCACACCCTAATAATTTAAATTTCAAACAGGGACCCATTATTGTAAAACCTTTAATTAGGGAATCCATGAACCTTATAAATATATAATATTATTATTATTCATTCAAGGTCTAAGTTTATTCTCATGAGTTTTAAATTTACAAGAATTCAAACTATGAAAATCAAATCTTGGACTAGAATCTTAAGTTATTTTGTGCCTTGAGATTTCATGAGTTTTTTTTTAAATCAATACCATGGTTTTCAAATTAACGGTATTAATATTTCCTCATCATATTTGTGTGTATGATTTAAATTATCTTAGTACCATTTATTGATATTTAGTAACCATCCACAATTGGGCCCCACTTTTGTTACATGGGATTACAACACACATCACTCCCACATCACTTGGAACCTTGATATTTTATAAAGTTTATAAGTATTTGAATGATCATAATATATTGAAAATTAATGGGTGATATTTAGGATTAAAATGGAGATTTTGTAAATTTATAAAATTCTAAGTATTATAAATTACTTATCTCTAATAAATTTCCATGTGGTGCACTTTTGAAAACCTGATAATGTGGAGACTTCACTAGTTCATTTGCAAAGTTTAATGGTCCTGAATCTCCCCAGTTTAATGGTTTGGAGCTTCCATGGTTCTAATAAAATTAACACTTAATTTATTTTCATCAAATGTAACTGTAGAATGATTAAATAAACCTTTGGTTTATAGTCTAATGGCTCCAAGATTTTGTGCTCCAAGCGACTAACACTTGGCACATTTTCATTCCAACTCAACTTCAAGAGAGCCAAATCATAATAAAAATTTGAAGAGTGTAGACTCCAAGCCTTTAAAATTACCAGGTCACCAATATTACTCCATGTGTTAGCCTTCCATTACCCAAGACATTTTAGGACATACATAGTTCCAATATTCAACCTTCCATTACCCAAGACATTTTAGGACATACATAGTTCCAATGAATATGTAGTAGTGGCTCTGACCTGCCAAGTCTCTACATACTCTTGGTCATTCCAAGTGGCTTGATCATGTTAACCCATGACTAAACAATATATGAAACATGTGGGGTGGCTAAAGAACTAACATGATGAAAAGTTGACAAGTGTCATTTACCAAAATGAGGCATGGCCAAGGTATGAAAAGAATATATTGACAACATGGCACAATAACCATTCAATGAGTAATCAATAACTATCTCAAATTAACAAAGTGTTATCATGTGGCAATTGAATGAACCTACCAAAGCTAAGTAACAAGTTTGAATTAAAATAGGAATTAAAATAAAAGTTTGTTATATGCATTGATGGCACATGAATGCATTCAATACTTAGGCTTGGGAATGATATATGCAAAATATATGCAAAGGGGAATTAACTTTGACATTAATTTTTCAATCAATAAATTTTGTCTTTTAAGTCTCTAGCATCTTGAAATCCCTAGTTTCTTCAACAAACGAACATAGAATGAACCAATCAGTTCACAAATAGAATTTTAGTAACTAAGGAAAAATGATGGTCTCCTCTTAAAATAAAAACAAATCTCAATTTCCCTTTCCTTACTCATTTGTATGAGGACCATAATACATGGATACATATTCAAAAGGAGTGTGTTAGACTTCATGTTTATACACTACTCAGTGTTATGTGAAGAGGTGGAGTCTGTAAATCCATACTATACCAAGGACCAATTTTTTATAGAAGGTAAGTAATACATAGATGATCTCCTACCTATCAAAGAGTAAAGCCTCCACAAAGTGATAACTAAACTAGAGGTAATGTCATTCATTCACCTACTCATAATTTTATTTGTAAATTAAATTATTTTTTAGGGATATTTTACTTGTTATAAAGGTAAAAAATGTTGTTGCTTACATTTTAGGGATGGAATTTGAGAGATACCTTAGACTCCCATGCCATGAAACTACCTACAATCAAATCTCAGCCAAAGTTTAGTGTAAACATAATACAATAGAGAAAAAATTAAATCATTGGCTTGTTAAAGGCCAAATTTTGAATCCCAAAGGGCATATCTCATCCAATTGCATTATCAAATTCAAACCTAAAATTAGGATAGCTATGGCCCTATTTAATGATTATATCGATTTCCTAATATTGTATACATCCAAGTTTAAATTTGAGTGAGTTTCATTGTTGGAAATAATTTTGAAATCTAAAAAATTGGTTGAAATTTGATAAATTATAAGTTCCAAGTTAAAATCAAAACTACTCCACCTTGATCGAAGGGAAAATGACAACAACTTTTACATGATGTCCTACCTATTGGACATAGGCATGGCACATTATATAAGCCCTATGGTCAAGCAGCCCTCATATTAATATTTATCAAATAGGTTAGGTGAGGAATATTCTTATATGTTTTTTCTTAGATACAATAATGAAATCAAGATGATATGTGAGGAGGTCTATCCCCAAATATTCCAAGCCATACGGGGCACTACAATGCCCAGATTATCTATTAATAAAAAAAACCTTGGGAAAAATTGAAGATTATTGGTACTACCTATATGTCACTATGATCATGGTATAATGAACAAGGACCAATCCCATATTTCTACCCCACCATGGTCTATACCATATAGTGGAATAAAAAATTGTATATCAAATTTATAACAATATTGATGAAGAATTAGGTCAAAAGCATTTGGCTTATTATTTTAAGACTCATTTAAGAATTGGTAAATAATAATATGTGGTGTTACCAAATATTTCACCCTATAAGAGGGTGTTCAAGCCTATTCCATATTTGGGAAACATGGGAACACTTCCAGGTATGTGGGTGTACCTATAGTGGAAGTGAACTTCTAGGTTTAAGGGGTAACTCCCTGAATGTATCTTGAAGCGATTATCACCTAAGTTAGTGATTGATTATGGGAAAAGAGTTAGAACTTTTATGAAATTAACATAATATAAATGGGTGATACACAAATATGTTTTACACATGAACATAATACTCCATTCACTAAGAAATAAAGTATACAAACTAGTCTCAAAGTCCTAAAGGATTCTAACATGAGTATTTCAATATAGAGGTGAGATGTGTGAAGAAACACAATGAAAATGAACTAGAGGGAAAATTTAACACTCCAAATATGATCATACACTTGAAAGGATATTAACACACCTAACTACACTCTATATGACCTGTTATAATAGGAACTCTTTCACAAACATGAAAGGATAAGGGAAGAAAGGATAGAAAGTTATCACTTTGCATCACCATACATCACTTGCATACTTATAAAATTATTCATGAAATCAAAAATATATTTGAATTAATGTTCAAATGGAAAATATTACATCATTCCAATATGGATTCACCATACATGGAGTGGTATTATATTATAAAGGCCAAAATGGTAGCTACTTATATAATTTTAGAGAGAGGAGAAAATAATGAAGTTTAAAGGACAATAAAACACATGTCAAGATGATAGGAGTTAAACATGAAAGAGGATGATTTCATAAATATACCATGTAAGTTATAATGGGACAAATGGCTCTTGAAACATGAAAATCCTAAAATGTGGCATAGAACTCCTTTTACTATGCACAAGTAATTGCCTTCCATCATGGATCATCTCTCAAGCATTTGAAACTAAAATAGGAGAGTTGATACATATTTTATAACAGTAATTAATGTTTTCATAGCTACTATCTATCTTCTAGACACATATATTTACCATATAAAGTCATTCATTAGTATTCTAGACCTTGGCTCTTCATATCTGGCAATTACTATTCATTTTGGGTTTTGACTGAGCTTTCATGGTGATGTATGAGTCTAAAGTATTTGCTATAATATAAAATCCTTTGATGTTAATCATTAAATTTTAAATTATTCATGTCATCATTTGGACATGTAGCCTCATCTTGTCAATCTAAAATCTAATTGAACTTGCTCTATCGATCTCCTCTAGAGTTTCTTCGATTTGACTTTCAATATCAACCACTGATTTATGACCTAGGCATTCAAGATTATGACATTTGTCACCATTGAATTATTTTTGTGTATCCTATTATCACCCAATATAATTAAATCTCTCATGATATTTGGTAGTCTCACATTTGATCTGGGCTCTTTGTCCTTTGACTCAACATGCACCATTAATCTTAGTTGCTCAGTTAAATGTGTGTCATTAATCTTAGCTTTTAAGATCAAATGCATGATTTTGATTTTATTATATAGTTAAAATGTGACACTTTTCATAATATAATTTGATCTCAATATCATCTAACTCTTTGACCCTCATTTGTACCATTAGATCTCCATTATATGATCAAATGTGCATCATTGATCTTGTGTCCTAGTTTTTAAACATAGATCATTGATCTACCTTGTATGTAAGAATAGGCACTGTTAATATATGATCCAATCACATGATATATCACCACTTGTACACCCTACATTAAACTATAGGTTATTAATTATTTTTTTAATCTAAACAACTACTTGCTATAGTTTAATATTGATGTTCTTGTGCATGTCCTATGTTGCTAGCTGATTTTTAAAGGCTTATATCTTGAGATGGAAAAGTCATCAAGACACCAAATTATAGGGGATGATTATGATACTAAAATAATAATATCCATTTATTCCTTTTTAATTGAAAGTTTTTTCTAAGAACACTTCTAAAATGTACAACCATACTACCTTGTTCATTCTTATGTAACATGCCATGATGGTCTGACCCCCTAGATGATTCCAAATGAAATAGGACTAAAATAATCATAACCAAGATTAGGATGGCATTTAATGAAATAAAATATACCAAAACACACCCTTGAAACTATTTTATACCCTTATATCAAGTATTGACTATAGGAGGTTGACCCATTTTGACTTGTGGTTAAAATGGTCAACATTCTTGGTGATTTCCCAAAGGTGGTATGCTTGTTATGCCATGACTAGTTGCCTAATATTAAGAGTCCATTGGGATATTGAATTACATGTAAATAGGATTGACATATTAATTACCTTTGAAAACACACAAAACATAAGGAAAGACATTCATAATAATACAAACTAAGCAAAATCACACTTGTGTTTCATGAGCACTTATGAAACACATAAATAAAAGAACCAATCTAACTAACTTAAAATCTAACTAACCTGAGATGAACATTTATTCCTAAATCAAAGGGAAAGTTTGAAACTCTCTTTCTTCATGACATAGAGGAATGAATGAGGCATTGTATCCTTTTGATCCTTGGCATTAATTCCTCCATCTTCTTCATGGTGTTTGCCAAACTCATTAGCATGGTGTTCAATGAGAACCAAACATCTCCAAATAAGCTAGCTATGTAAATGAAATATTTTTCATCCAAACAGCCCTAATTTCTCATATGGATCTTATACTATGACCTCCAATGGTTTTTCAATAAGACATACCTTTTTGGTTTCCATGGTGCTCTTAATAGGATTGGGTTTCTTTTCAACTTCAAGTTCTTCAATCTCATCAAGGAGCTCTGCATAGTCTACCCAATATTAGTCATTGTCCTCCATGGAAGAATATTTATTCACCTTGTCATGTATTTGACCTTCAACTTGGAAAAGATATTCAAGATCTTGAAATATCTCCATTTTTTGTTTCCAATCATCCTTACTCTCCTTGTCATCTAGCACCACTACCTATTCATTCTTTTCTTATTGATGTATTAGTTCATCAAGTTGATGTCATTCATGTTTCAATGCATCTGAGGGTGATTCAAAACTATATATGGGTATTGAAACATCTCTAAGAACTATGTATTTTACCTTGGTCTCATGAGAATCTTTTAGGACTAAAAATTCTTAAGGAGTGATTTGACCTTCATCCTTGATAGTACACTCCACTTCATGCTTGAAATGGTCTTCCATAACTTCATGATCAGACATGGATTCTCACTCAAATACCTATTTCTTCAAGTCTTGGCCACCTTACTCATGGACATCTATAGAAGAGTCTTCAATATGTTTTCATTCATTTATGAAGGTAGGATTGCCCTTTTGTTCACCAAGGGGAGTCCCTATGGTGATCTCTTCCTCATAATCACTCATGAAATTTTATTGATTAGCCATGGCTTGGGTTTGTTACTTTTCAATTGCTTCTCTTAATATGGGCTCTTCCTCAATAAAGGGTGAGATGAAAGGTTGATGGATAGGCTCATGTGAAGGAGATGGAGTGTGAGGGGTAGGAGAGGGGTTGTGAGTGGATTTAGGAAAGAGGAATACACTAGTAAGCTCATAGGGAAGTGAATTTTTGGGTTGATTAAAAGGACAAACATCTATATAATAAGGAGTAAAATCTTATTAATACATTTCTTGAGACTCTTCAATATCATCATGTTCATTTTTAGGTTCCTTGTCTTCCCACATATTTAGCCTATCTATTGAGTATTAAAGGCACTTCTTTGACAAGTCCATTTGTTCTTTGATCTCCCATTGAGTTCCTTATAGCTCTTCAAGCATCCCCAACATCTACATACAAATTTGGGTAGTACCTCTTAACCAATCAATGAGATTATTAGGGAACACATCATAATCATCATCCTATGTTCTCATACCATCTTCATTAACTAGTAGCTCTGGTATGGATGCCAATGAAGACTTGATATAATATGGAAAAAATAGAGGAGAATAATGATGGGGATCAAGACCAAATTAATCTTATTGTATTTTAAATTGTGATAATTCAATTCTTAATCCTTGATATCTTGACTTAGATTCCATGGAGAAATTTTATTCATGACAAGATTCATAGGAATCTTCTTGGGGTTGATAGGATCAAAGTATGAATGATAGGGCTTATATTGGGACTGATAGGGAGGTATTTATTGATAGATTTTTTGGTATCCTTCCTCATGTGTTTGTCCAAAAACATCCATATGGAGAGGGAAATGGAAGTCTATAAGGCTGCCATGGCTTATAGGATTGATAGACATTTTGATAATACTATTGGGGAATATAATGTGGTTCATATCAAGGCTAATATGAAGGTTCACAATAGGGATATTCACCACAGTTATTCATATCAACCTTATATCTCAAATGAGATAAAAAAATGATCAAAATATTAAATTAGATATACCTAGGCTATTTACAACCATAAGTTTTCATTTAGAGTTTCCATTGGTGCTAACTTGCTTGTTTCCAAAAGCTGATTAGAGGAAAGACACACCAACAATCCTTCCACTTTCTTGGATCTTGTTCCCACCAAGTATTCTAGAACTATTGTAACAAAATATCACACCATATAATAGGGAATTCAAGCCTCTTATATATTTTGGAAACATGGGAACACTTTTAGGTATGTGGTTGTACCTATAGTGGAAGTGAGCCTCTAGGTTTAAGGGCTATCTCCGTGAATGTATCTTGAAGTGCTTATCACCTAAACTAGTGCTTGATTATGGTGAAAGAGTTATAATTTTCATGAAGTGAACCTAATATAAAGGAGTGATATACCAAGATGTTTTCCACATGACCATCATACTCCATTCACTAAGAAACAAAGCATACAAACTAGTCTCAAAGTCTTAAAGGATTCTAACATGAGTATTTCAATATAGAGGTGAGATGTGTGAAGCAACACAAGGAAAATGAAAGATAGGGAAAATTTCACACTCTAATGACAATAATACACTTAAAATGATCTTAACACACTTTACTACACTCTATATGACTTGTTAGAATATGAACTCTTGCACAAACATGAAAGGATAAGGGAATAAAGGATAGAAAGTTATCACTTTAGATCACCATAGATCACTTGCATACTTAGGAAATTATTCATGAACTCAAAAATACATTTAAATTAATGTTCAAAGGAAAAATATGACATAATTATAGTAGGGATTTTACATACATGGAGTGCTATTATATTACAAGGGCCAAAATGGTAGGTACTTATAGAATTTTAGAGAGAGGAGAAAAGAATGAAGTTCAAAGGACACTAGAACACATGTCCAACTGATAGGAGTAGTTAGACATGCAAGAGGATGAATTAATAAATAGACTATGCAAGGTCTAATGGGAAAAATGGATCTCAAAACATAAAATTGTTGAGATGTGGCATAGAACTCCTTTTGTTATGTATAAAAAATTGCATTTCATCATGGATCATCTCTTGAGAATTTAAAACTAAAATAGGAGAGTTGACACATATGTTATGATAGTCATATAGATTTTCATATCTAAAATTTATCTTATAAACACTTGTATTTAACATCTATAGTCATTCATCTATATTTTAGAACTTTACTCTTCATATCTACTAGTCAATATTCATGGTGGCATATGAGTCTGAAGTATTTTCTCTGCTATATAATCCTTTGATCATACCTGGATACCTATGTGGTATTCCCTTTACACATTTATCATTACATTTTAAAATATTTTTTTCATTATTTGGACATTTAACCTCATCTTGTCCATATAGAATCCAGTCGAATCTACTATATTGATCTCCTTTGGAGTCTCTTTAATTTCACTTTTAACGTTAGTCATTGTTCTGTGACCCAATCATCCAAGATTATGAAATTTGTCACCACTGCATGATTATTATGGGTCTTATTTTACAGCCATCTAACTAACACTCGCATGACACTTGGTAGTCTTGCATTTGATCTGGGATCTTTGACTTTTGACTCAACATGCATTGTTTATCTTAGTTGCTCAATTAAATGTGTTTCATTGATCTTAGCCTATAAGATAAATCACACACTATTGATTTTTTTATCTAGTAAAAATGTGACACTTAGCATAATGACATTTTATCTGAAGATAATATGACTCTTTGACCCTCATTTGTACTATTGGATCTCCACTACATGATCAAATGTGCACGATTGACCTTGGGTCCTAGTCTTTAAACGTAGATCATTGACCTATCTTGTATGCAAGAACACACATAGTTGATATTTAATCTAATCACATGAGATATTACCTATTGTCAAATCTACATTAAACTAGAGATCATTAAGGATTTTTTGAATCTAAATGGTTACTTATTATAGTTTAATATTGACACTCCTATACATGTTCCATATTGCTAGTTGATCTTTAAAGGCTTGTACATTGAGATGGAGAACTTATTAAGACACCAAATTTGTAGGGGATGATTATGAAAATAAAATAATAATATCCATGTATTAATTTTAACCTAAAAGGTTTTTATAAGCACACTTGTAAAATGTACAACTAGATTTCCCTATTCATTCCTATGTGACATGCCATAAAGGTCTGACCCCTTAGATGACTCCAAATGACATAAGACTGAACTAAATCATGACTAAGGTTATAATGTAATTAATGACATGAAATAGACCAAAACACACCCTATTACACTATGTTTTACCCCCATATCAAGTATTGACTATAGGGAGTTGACCCATTTTGACTTGTGGTCAAAATGGTTAACATGTGGTCAAGTCACATTTTATTCATTCTAACAAGACTAGGACTTATTAAAATTTACAAGTTATACATTTCATGAAATGGGATCCCAAGAAAAAGGTAAGGGGATATCTCATGCATCTCAAAGAGAATAAGGTACACATTTCTTATGGCCATGAGGAGTTTCATCATGATGTAGTCTTTTTAAATGCAACTAATGATACTAACATATGGATGAAAATGAGGAAAAAGTCAATATATATTATTGGGATTAACCCATTCAATATTATTTTGAATTAACATGAGACAACTTGCATGGAGCCACTAGTGGCCTCCAAGTCAACCACAAGACACTCAACCACATGATCAACCTCCCTCCCCTCTAAAAGTGCCTACAGATAGACAACTAGATGAATCTATAACTCTAATAAAAATAGACCCTCGAATTAGAAAGGAAATTTATAGGGGCCTCACAGGTCTCTAAGTCCCTTATACATCAACATCAACTAATATTCAAGCTCTGAATAAGACCAATAAAAATAATAGGTCAACAACTTCTTCAAGGGAAGAAAGGAACAAATCTTTAGTGATGACACCTTTTTCACCCCTCAATATCTCTCAAGTGAGTCTCCTTGAGTTTCTTCAAACTACTTTCTTATCCATTATAATTTCTCCAAGTTCTATTTAATCTCCTAAGTCTCATCAAGAAAGTTCCATACCTTCCATAGCCATATCAATACTATTCACCACCTCTGTCACCACTGGAATCACATAGACCACTCCTTTGCCACTATATCTAGTCATACTCCATATCACTGTCACTCCTTCAGTTGTGCCCCCATCTCATCCACCTTACACTCTACCCATATTAAATTACCAGAGGAAGAATAAATACTCTCCCACTTCTTCCAAATATAAGTAAATATAATAAATCCCATCTTTTAGTCTTTCAATCACAGAAGAATATCTTGAATAAGAAGTGGAAGAGGAAGAAATGAATATGATGGAGCCAGTAAAAGAAGAAGAGCCTGAGCAAGTAATATCTTTGGTTGATTATCCCAATGATGAAGAACCAAATGATGAAGAGGTTGAGATAGAAAATACAAAGCATTGAGTCTATGAGAATAGTAATGAAATAAGCCTTAGCCAATATATCAAAATATAAAGTCCTCACACAAGAGCAAATCTAGAGTATTCATAAGGGAATCTCATCTATTATTTTTTCAGTTTCTAGCATTGAAATCCCAACTACAAGTTTTCCCCTAGTTATTCATGGGGATGTTCTTTCTATATTTATTAGTACTACTATCGATTAAACTATTACTTCTACTCTAAATTAATAAGGATTCCCAAGGTAGTCCATTTTGAGAATATGGTCACTGTTTCTATCTTTAATCCTCATATGTCACCAGTCACAAGGAAAATGTTAACCCAATTAGAAATCCCCATTCCATATTCATTGACCATTCCAATAACTATAATGACTATATAAATAACCTTAGGTCTAGCTAAATTCTTGACTGATGGTACCCCAATGAAGGAAATATATCCATGGGAGAGGGTTGTTCAAATACCCCTCCAATTTATTTTTCAAATGAATACATCCTTATCAATCCTTTGATTATACCCCTTCTATGACTACTCCATATTCTCTATTCTTAGGAATAAACCAATAGTTTTAAATGGGAGAGCTCATTTTTCCCTAATGGGTAAGAGAAATACAAGATTTTAGATATGAAATGTAGAATTTGGTCATGACTGAACTCCCCACAGTCTCCACTTCAGTTCATAACTAGAGTGGGACTATTCAAAAATTAAGGAAGATTAAGGTGATGATTACAAGGACAAAATAAGAAGTGGAGTTTGAATAAAGAGAGAATATTTTCCCTTAAAAAAATAAGCCAAAAATAAATCTAAGAGAACCCATGAAGTATATTGAAAATTTTGGTTCTTTTGTGGATTTTACAACATCAACAATGATGGAGATGTTTCAAAGCAAGGAGGATACCTTGAAAAGTTTGTAATAAATTCAAATCATAAAAGAACCTTAGGAGAATATTTGTGATGTATAGAGTATATCTACCAAGCCATATAATAGTTTTTATAATGTAAGGGTTTGTAGGACAGGGAGCCAATCTAATAGGGCAACTATAATTACATTTTGGAATCAAATGAAAGAATTAGAAATAATATTGAAGTTTTTGGGTCAATGTTCTAGACAAATTGATTACACCAATTGAATATTATGAACAACATGGATGATTCAATTTATTTAATTATGTAATTGCAAGAAGGGATGCTTACCTTGATTGGCAAAAGTAAATGAAAACCTTGATGAAGTATTTTCTTAGCCCTGAGAGTGAGGCATTACAAATTTTGATGGATATGAGGGTTACCAATATAATAACCCCCACAAGATTTGGTCAATATACCTAATTTTTATAACCTTAGTTAAGAAGCTAAAGACAACTTCAAAATAGAAGTTGAGGGAGCCATATATAAAATTAATGAAGAAATATTACAGTTGGTTATTATTATAAAAGATAGAGTAATAAAGGTGGAAGATTTAATAGTTGAATTTAAAATCTCATAAATGTGAGTAGGAAAGATAGATGGATGAGGCTATCAAGACATTAAAGCCTTAATTACTCAATTTTTATATTATAAATAAGGATTTTTACATAAGTCACATATTATTTAAAGAATTGAGAGAAAAAAGAATCAGCTTCAGGATCAGTTTCATGCACACAATAGATTATTAGTCTCCCTCCCCCCAAAATCATTAAGCTATCAATTTTATGGATTCATAATTTATCAAACTTTGATAGGCCCAATTTTGATCCCACAGGGACCTCTAGTTATTAATTCAGATATTGTGATGAAAAATAATTATGCAAATGGATTGGTTTATACAAGCTTACCACTATCCTACATAAGATTTTAGCACACCTCTAATTTGGAGCTAATTAAATAAAAATGTAGCTAAAATGAAAATATTATACATATATTATTCCTACATATTCACCAATTTTATGCTCCAAACAAGATTAAGATATAAATAAGACTAAGATTAAAGATTACTAGATTTGGTGTTGGATTGTTATAATAAACTCAAATTTTTGTTAAATTTATAAACTTGATGGATTGATCAAAAGACTAATTTGGCATGGATTTTCCTCACATTCCTTCATTATTTCAAATGGAAGGATATGGTGGGTTTAAATAGAGATAAGGGAGGGATATTTTATGGAATTTAAAATTCTATGGAATTTTCTAGAGAGAGAAGTCTCTAGAGAGTTTGAGGGAATTCTAAGGAATTTAAAATTCCTTATAATTTTCTAGAGAGAGAAATGTCTAGAGAATATTCCATTAGGGAATCTAATGATGATCAGGGGAAGATTATAAGTATGGTTAGGTGTGGAGTATATAGTAGGATTGTAGGAAATCCTAGGTATATGTGTGATTTTGTGAATTTAAAATTCATAAGTGGGCATAAGAGGGATTTAAGTGATAAATGGGATGTCAATAAGAAATAACCAAAGAATTAATATTGGTGGGAAATATGAAGGTTAGTACAGGATATGAAATATATATAAAGGGGAATAGATTATTGAGTAAGAGGGAATAGATAATATTAGATGAAATTAGTGTAAACTAATAATAATATTAGTGATGAGAAATGAGGTGAGCAAATTTAGGTGTATACAATTACAACTACACTTACTCCACATACCTCTTCAGTTAATGGTGCCACATTACACCATGATCTAAAAATATCTATACATTTGCATGTTATTATTTAAGTGGATATTTATTACCAACCCATTTACTTTTCATGCATACTATATTATTAGTTGAAGAGGTTTTTATAAATATGGTCATGGTACATGCATCTTTTACATAAGTTTAAACACATAGTTATGATTTAGAACTTGTAATTTTAGATGAGGATTGAAGAGATGAGGCCTTACCCATCACAATATTATATATATTTTTAACCTTATAGTCCAAATAGGAGGATAAATTTTGGTTTACAAGATAATATGAAATTATGAGAAGTTCAGTTTAAACTTGGTCTTTGTGTGAAAATATTGATTCTTCTCCAATTCTGTGGACTGTGTGGGACATGTTATCATTCTGGTATCTTAGTTCATTTATTGTTTATGAGTTATCTTATTTAAATTTTTTATTAATTGTAAACTATAACTGATTTGGATGTCTTTTATATGCTAATTATAATCCCCCTTTGTGGATGGTGCAATAACAATCTAAAAAACATGATAACCTTTAATTTATGCATGTTTAATTATACTATGTTCCAGTTCCATTTGATTCCATACTATGTTTGATTTTTGGTGTGATATAGAAGATCAAAACAAATATTGGTCTTCTAATTTCTCGTCCTACCTTAGTTCAACTCTTGGTCTTGAAGGGTTTTTTATCTTGTGTGGTCACATGCCTCTTTTCTGCCTTACTTATCTTCCTTTTTGAGATTATTTTTATAAAATTACCCATGTTAGTTAAAACCATCATCCTTCCATTAACCTCAAGTAGATCTAGGTCTATCCATAGTCAACTCACCCATGGTAAACATTTTGTATCATTCACTACTTTTCCACCAGTAAGTTATTATAAAACCTAATACCTAGCAACTTGTGTCTTGGAATGAAATCCTTCATCAATCTTAAAACATTAAAGGATAATTCATAGGGTTAATGGGGTGTGAATAAAACCCACATCAACAAATACTTGATGAACTTACATAATAGTAGGAATACTGAGCTCCATTTGAGTGTTTGTGGTATCCTTGGCAAGGTGTGTTGTCATCATTTTTGATGTGTTATTACATGATGTATTATATAGTACATGGTTGTATATATATAAAATATATTATTAATATATGCAATTTTTTATGTAATATACATTATTTCCATGATTAAAATATTAAGGTCATTAGTATTGACCCATTATTCACCTTAGGTGAGCTTCTCCTTTAGAGTTGATATTTCAACAATGTATGTGATGCATTTTATTTTTTAGTATGGACTTCACATGAACAAATAATTTTAACTAATAATTTTGTTTAAAAATAAAGAAAATCCAAATGCATATGCATGAAGTCATGTATAAAATAAGAAAGAAGTACAAGAAACATTATGATTACCATCAATCCCCTCACTAATTCCAGGTTGGTGATAAGGCATGGATGCATTTATATAAATAACATTTAATATATATAAAAGAGAAACTCTTACTTATCTAATATTTTCCATTTTTGTTTTTTTATCCACATGCACACTTTGAAATAGGATTGAAAAATAGGTTAGTCCATTTGTTAGTGAATAAAATCAAGAACAAACATATTAAGCATAATCCCTTGGTTGGGCAAGCTTAATGAAGTAAAGAGCAAAAAAAAGAGCATAGACTATGACAAGATATACCTTTTTCATGAGTTTACCTTAAAGAATGGTCCACAAGCATGATTGTGATTATATATGGAGATTAATATCTTTAATAATGTGTTTGGACAAGTACCTCCAACATCTCTTCATGAACCATTTGGATTGGTTTGTAAATAAAAATGGAAGAAATGGTTGAATCTTTAGAACAAATATGTGCAAAACATATTTTCACTAGAAATATTGTTATTAGTATATATTTTACCTTGTATTTATAGGCTTTTCAAAGTGATAAGGACCATCCATATCAAGATGAGAATCCATTGCCCAAGATGAGTGAAATTTGGTGGACCAAAGGCATTCAATTTTGTAATTAGTATTGTAATTAATAGGCATGGCTTTCCAAATTCATATATCTACTGAATTTATGTTGATATTTTGGATTCATGACTTTTGTGCCAATGATGTCATGGTAATGTTACTTTAAGATATTTTTTTGAGTTTATGAATTTACAAAATTAGATATTCATCCAATTTCTATGGATTTTTCACTTAACATTTTAATTGGGTTTGCTTAGTTAATTAATTTTGATTAGACTTTTTACATTTCTTATAATTTAATGAATTGTTATGCCTAAATGGTTGAAAACATTAATTTGACTATAGATGAATCATAGGAAGATGATAATTGTGTAGAATGCATTTCCCCAATTAGGGATGTATTGATGTAGTTTAGAAGATGTACATCAAGTGTGTGGAATAATTTAGGCATTTTGGTGTTTTTTGGTCTAATTTGTGCATTATTGTGAGAATTAATTTTGAATTGCAATTTTGACACCGTAGTTGTGAAAATTGGATGTCTACATTTTTATCCTACTTAAAAATGCATGGTGAGACATTTAGGCAAAGCAACAAATTTTCAAAGTATAATAAGTCACTTAAAATGATCACAATTAGAATAAATAAATTTTCTCCCTCTTTCATTAATTTTAATTGATTTATATAAAATTTGGGTTCATGAAAATTCCTCAAACAATGTTTGGGAGGCCCAAGATGCCCCCTCAAGGGTGGGGTAGGAAAAAATAATTTTGACTGATGGGCCCTTAAATAGAAGAAAATGACATGTGATTCAAATATAGAAGCTAAAAATGGAGAAATTAAAATAAAAAAGAATGGAAAATAAATTAACAAGGAAAAAATAATCTTCCCAAGAAGAAAAATGGAGGATAATAAGGGCATGGGGGTGAAAAGTTCAAATTTCAAGCTAGAAAATCATCCATAGGGGGTAGAAATAATTCATTTTTACCCTCCCCTATTATAAATTGAGAACTTTAGTTTTTGTGTTCAATATAATTGAATAAAATAGATATTATCCCATATCATAGGCACCTTAGAGAGTGCGTGAGAGAGTATTAGAGACCAGTAGGTAGTAGAGCATCAGTAAGTGGAATTTATATTTTTCAATTTTGTCATTTATTACATTTGATGCTCATAAGATGAGGTAAAAATGGAAATCTCATTTTCAAAAATGTGAAAGCAATAAAATCATAATAAAAATGATGAGGTCATTGTATAAATGGTGAACTTGTGGCCAATTCAATGATCTTTCCAAAATGGGTGGAAATCACTAAATTGATGATATCATTGATTTGGGTGACATTTGTCAAAAATAGTATAAATGTCAATTAAATAATGGAAATTCTAGTAAAAAAAAATATATATTGGTAAAATAATGGAAACAACTAGTCAAAATACTAGATAGGTATGGAAAACTTACTCGTAATAGCAAAGTCATCTTATCAATCGATGGGAATGACTTACAAAATGACAACACTATGGACCGGTGAAGGAAATGGTGAGAATACCCTATCATAAGACAAGAATTACCTACTAAACTATGAGATATCTAGGAAAAATGGTGAAAATGGTATAGGAGAAAGGACCAAATTAAAAAATAAAAATTCTAAGGCCAAAATTAGAAGAAAGTAGTAAAATGATTAACTAGGATAAAATAGATGACTGATTGACTTGATTCCATTTTGTTTTCTGATATGTAAGAGTGAGTAATGGTCATGATAGTGTGTGAGAAAAATTCTCAAGTATTATGTCATCTTAAGATGATGACAAGGAACTTGATAGTGATCTTGGAGATAGTTGACTTAATTCACATAGCTCAGATGCATGCTATTCGAGCTAATAGGGAATATTTGTTAGTGCTAGAAAAACATTGGCATTCTAAGACTTCATCCTTCCACCTACCCATAGGAGAGGCCACAATGACACTTGAGTATGTATGGAGGATCCTATAGCTACCCATTCAAGATCATTAAATATATTGGATGCCAGAAGGTTAACAAGTTATGCTTGAGGACTTGTTATGGGTGATAGGTGTTACAATTGAGGATGGGTCTATAGATGTTGACTCCATAGAGGACCTAAAATTTCCCCCAAGTGGTGTTTTTAGAGTGTCATAGGCATCAATGATAAGAAATATAGTGGTTATGATGCCTCTTATCAATGACATCCTACTACCTAACAAGAATGGATGGCACTTTTAGATTCGCCTCATGGGTGTTATTCAAGACATGTTTGATTATTGCACTCAATTTACTTAAGGCCTATGGTACTAACATATATATATCAAGATTTACACGTGATTTCATATCAAAGGGATTAGAGTATTGGGCACAACAATCTATTATAGGTATGGTCCTAGGAATACACCATGATAGAGTGACTATTTGACCAACAAATGTAAAGAGGTATGAAATAACCACATATGTTTGATTGGTATCAGATGGGGGCCAATATCTAAGTTCATAGAGGAGACATATACTTCTACTATTTATCCATAAATGAAATGGTATATGGTGACCTCATCTAGTGATTGTATACGACTATTCAGTTCGACTAAGTAGAGGATGGGTTTGTGACCAGTTATATGCTAACACCATGATACATCATAGGTCAACATGGCTTCATTATGGAGAGGTAAAATCCTGATCAAGTATAGTGATAATTTAAGTTTTATTAGAATGTGTCAAAGAGACCACATATCTCTATATAATTGACTCAAGAGCTAAGATAGTGGGGGCCACCCATGCCATGATCCTAGGTAATTACTTCCTTTAAGATGGTACAAACCATATATTGGGCATATGTAGGTAGTGTTATAGATATTAACATAATATATGCCTATATGGAATGGTGGGAAGAATTTAATCCCATTTTATTGACTCTATCACAGCCCTAGTAACATGGATAACTGATAAGGAAGGTGAGATAGAGGTAAGATTTAGCACATGGGCATGCCCAGGGATAGGGACATGTCTAAGTATAGGTTCCCATAAACTAGGTGATATCTTAGACCATCCCGTTATAGGCTGTTTATGTTCCTATGCAATTAAATTAATAATAAGTTATTCATATCCTAGTGTAACATGTGGTACAAAATGTGTTATAGGTCCTAGGTGTTTAGTTCACTCCCTTGGTTATAACTCATGTTTAGAGGCTTTATGAGGAGTTAGTTGAGGTATAATAGATTGTGTCTAATCGAGGACTAACCAAATCATTAGCTATTATGATCTAGGTCAAGGATGACACCCTATGGGTGAATGAATATTCCATCCAAGTGAAGGATGAGATTTCTTAATATCATAAATTATATGAGTTAGTAATGTTAGTAGAGGGTATGGATCCATCTTACCAAGAGTATACATGTAGTCAGATAACTAGTCGGACCTCTAGATCTTAGAATAATATAGAATTAGATTAGTTAATGATTCATTTATCACCATAGTGAAGAGTGATAGGTCCACCACCACTAAATCCACCTCCACTATGCACATGATAGAGTTTTGATCAGAGTCCCCCTAGGGATAGAGTAAGCCAGAGCTAAGATTTTGATTGTAGCTCTACATTTTTATTGTATATGATGTGTATATTATCATTATGTATAAAAATTTGATTTTGAGATATATATATATATATATATATATATATATATACACACACATATACATATACATATATACATATATACATATACATATACATATACATATACATATACATATACATATATATATATATATATATATACATACATATACATATACATATATATATATATACATACATATACATATACATATATATATATATATATACATACATATATATATATATATATACATACATATATATATATATACATATATAGATATATATATGTATATGTATATATATATGTATATGTATATATATATATATATATGTATATGCATGTATATATATATATATATGTATATGTATATGTATATATATATATATATGTATATGTATATATATATATATATATATGTATATGTATATATATATAAATATGTATATGTATGTATATATATATATATATATATATATATGATACTCATTTATTCTCATGAATATTATACATGGACTCTTAATATTCTTTTATGAGACATGATGTTATTTGATTTTGCACTACTGAGATGTTGGATGTAGATTTGTGGATCAGATTATGGCTATTGATGTTTTTTTTTTTTACCATGATTCTATTATCTTAATTGATATTTCATGTTTCACTTTGTGGTTAGATAATGGATATATAATGTTGTATGACTATATGGTATATGACCACAGTAAGATGTGCACGTCCTTAGTTAGCATAATGATAGCCACGTTTGTTGTAAATATTTATCATGTGATGTGGTTTTACTATTTAGATCATGTATAGATAGTTCGTGCTTGGAGAGATGATTTCAGTGCAACATTATTATATAATATTTAAGTACTTGTTTTTTATTTTTAAATGATATTATGAATCATAAGTATAAATAACCTATGATAACATTGTATGCCAATTGTGTAGACTAGTTCAAATGTAAATATTTTACAACTCAAGATAATGATATGGAACATCAAAACCTAAGTTGAAAACACAACACATTTGAACCAAAGATAGACCAAAAATAACATTTAAATACAAGTGTAAAAAACTTAAATTTAAGATATTGAATATCAAGAATTAAGTGTAACAAAATATATTAAACAAGAAATAAAATAGTTTAAGTAAAAAATGTAAAAAACCTATGATCAAGATATGAAATATCAAGGTCTAAGAGTAAAAAAAATGTATTACACAATAAAAAATAATATGATAAACAATCAATATAAATAAACATGAAAATAAATGAACCAAAATCACAATGTAGTAAAAATTAAAACCTATTTAAGTTATCAATAATTTATGCATGTGTGGATATTAATGTATTATGTTTGTATTTTTTTATGCCCCTAGGCTAAGGGGATATTTGATTAGTTGTAAAAAAATGGGGGAGAATAGAAAAATATGGAAGGTGTGGTAGAGTTGATTCTAAATGCCCAATGCAAGTGGAATTTTCCTACACATTGTAATGGACTTTAGGCCAAATGTAGTTCTTCCAAATTTGGGATAGAAGAAAATTTATGACAAGTAGCTATTTAATTATAGAGGAGAAATAGGAAAGGTAAAATTTTAAAATTATGAGAGTGTTTAAGAAAATGATTACTCATAAAACAATGTGAGCATAAGGCAATGGTTTATCATAAAATGGTGAGAGTATAAGGTAGTGATAGCTAGCAAAATAATAAGAGCATAAGGTAAAGGTTGATCAAAAAATTATGAGAGTGTAAGGTAGTGATTTTAATATGGGAATGGAAGTATAAATTAAAAATGGAGAAGTATGAGTGACTAAGCTAACCCAAGATGCCCCATACATAAAGAAATTGACTACATAATCTATGTCGACCTTAGGTTGATGTAGTTTTACCAGAAATGGGAGGATAATAAATGTTATGATAATGAGGATCTAAAATGAATCGGGCTAGATATGAGGTTCTTTCCTATAAAATTTTGGGGCTTTATATATCTCATGGAAATTATAAGCCAATTTTCACAATTTTGTGACTTTTAGGGTTTTTTTGTCTTTTCAATGTTTTTAGGTTTTTTAGAATAAGGAAATCAAGTTAATATTTTTAAATGTACAACGAACCATGTAGTAAAGGATAATATCCCTTAATTAGAGGCTAAAAAAATATTTAACTTAGTTATAAAAATAACTACCATGAACCAACAATAGGATTGGAGGCACTAGGGGATACCACACAACAAAAAATTTAGAATAATAATGACACATGGTAAGGAAATAATATGAGGAGAAACAATTAGAGTAATTTTCAAGGAACTATCAATAAGGTAACACCCTTGTTGACATACCCTAAAATACTTGTCTATAAATAAGCTATTGATGCTGATCATTTTGAAGTGGCTTTGGAACATTAGTCATTGAATCTACTTGTAACACATTTTGCTCATAATCAAGATCATTATGGTAATATAAAATAGAATAAATAATAAAAAGATTTTATTGAATGGCATAGGAAATGGAAGATGGTGAAATGGGTACCCCAAAGTGAGGGATCTCATATACAATCGTTCAAATTAGTTAAGCATAGTAGCATTTGAAATGTATGATATTAAAAGGTTCTTTGAGCTCTTGTCCATCTGGGGTAGCTAGTTTATATGCCCCTAAACTATAATTTTTATTAAAATCAAAGGGACCAAGTCAAGTGTCCTCAAATTTGTCTTTCTTCTTATGCACAATGTTTATAATTTTTTAATTATATTTGGGCACCAAATCACTAGCTTTAAATTCTCAAGGGAAAACACATTGATTTTAGCTATGGCATAGTTGATTTTTATATGCTCAAAAGTGGTTTAATGCTACTTATAATTTCTCATCCAAGAGGTATATATTTTACAATCTGACCACTCTATAATCCTTATCTTCAATTATATTATGTAGAGAAATGTGTAGAGAGTGAAACTCAATCTTGATAGTGATAATGGTCTTAGATCTAAAGACTTAAAATTAAGGTGTGGATCTTATAGGCATGGAAGTACTAGTAACATAATGTTATAAGGCCAATAATATTTTTAAATTTAAATTGTATCCAACATCATGACAATATTTTTCATAATATTAATAATGGTTTTATTTGATCCTCATCTTGGTTGTTACATTGTGGATAAAAGTCTAAGGCTCTTTTATGATTTATTTGGAATTTGGTACAGAGGGATTTGACATATTTATTTTATGAATGGACCACCATGATCAAATATAATGTTTTAGTTAATTCCATAGTGGTATATGAGGTGATAGTAATTTTTTTGGATATCTACTTGTTAGTTATGTGAGGGGTATGGCCTCTATCCACTTAGTGAGATACTTCGTAGTAGTTAGGATATGCTTGCAGACTTTAGATGAAGTGGGGTAAATTTTTCCTATGAAATCAAGTTCCTGAGTATGAAATGGCCATGGTTTAGTGATTTTTTTGATTGGTAAATGAGGATCATGGATCAAATCACTGTGTGATTGACAAAAATCACACTTCCTAACAACTAACAAGTTTCAATATCTATTTTTAGATAATAATACCTAGTTCAGAGGATTTCCTTAGAAAAAACCATGCCATTGGTGTGGGCTCACAAGTTTATTCATGTAAATCCTTCAACACTACTCTATATTCTCTTGAAGTTAAATAAATAATAGCATTCCATCATATCCCCTATGATAGTGTATTTATGAGTAAGGTATATCAGGTAGATTTATGAATGAAGGCTTTATGTTGGGCTCATGATATATCTAAAATAAAAATTTGGTCATGGAGGTAGGTGTATAGGTCTTATTACTAAGAGATATTGAGACTAGAAATATCACATACCATCTCAGAATATAGCTGTATGTGAACTAGTTGAAGAAGGTTATCAATAATAAACTAATACGCTCTGGCATTGCTAGCCACTACTAACATAGAATGATATGCTAATATATTATTATCCCTATTATTTGTTCAAATTTAATAATATAAAAATGAGGATATATTTAATTAACCATACTATTATAAGTTACAATATTCTCATCTCTAGTTTGGTACTGACTTGTATCCTGATTAATGATCAACTAGGAATCCCCATATACCATTGACTATTAAATATTCCATTGTATGGAGAGATGGAGTCATGAAATGAGGAATTTATACTTAGTCATGTTTTTATTGTAGTGTGATGAAAAATATACCATATCATGATCCACGAGATGTGAATGAGAAATTGAAGTATAATGTCCAATATTTGGATTCAATAGCTACTACTTCCAAAGTTAGAATTAACTTGTCTAGAAAAAAATATAAGTGGTTGTGTATCTAATATAGGGGCTTCATCAATTTTATCTCTAATAAATTACCACTTAATATCATTTTGTGTCTAATATCCAACATAAAATTCACTCAAGAACATTTCCCATATGGTCATATGACCTATCAAAGTTGTTTTAGATATTAAGTATTTGAGCAAGTAAATATTGTCTATAACAATGGTCTTTTTATTTATCACATAGTAACACAACTTATAATAAGTTAAAACCATTTCAAAATAATCCTTTCAATTGGCATGTAATTATTCTCATATGTTACAAGTTGCCTTTTCAAATAATATCCAGCATGTTCTTTACCCCACTCATCATGTTGAGCCAAAAGTGCCCCTAGGGCATGCTCTATTTTAGATATATAAAGTAGTAATTATCTTCTTGGTGTACATGACATCAATACTATTAGGTTATCAAAATAATTATTTAATTATTTAAATTCTTGGTGGAAACTAGTATCCCACTAAAATGATGCACCTTTCTTTAAAAGGTGAGTAAAAGGATGACACCTATCTTCCAATTGTGAAATGAACTAGTGAATGGACTGCAATTTACATTGGAGGCTATGGAGTTGTTTGAGAGTAGAAAGAAGATGTGTATACACATAATATTTTCAAAATTGATCAATTAATGATGTTTTCTCTCTTTTAGGAACCTGTTGGGTCTCAATCTCTGTAAGTGCACACCTTAAAGGGTGCACTAGGAAAGGGGTGTGTGGACCATTTATGTTTGGTAATATTGTTGTTCTCTATACTACCACTTTCTATCAATACAATCATCTCCTATACACTTACCTAAGACCTATATCCTATATTAAACCATCAAATAATTTACTACCTTACTTATCCTCTTCCTAAGTCTAAAACCCTTTTTGATCATTTATGTTACACTATCGGCCCCATCGACCCAGTCTTCAAATTCATAAAACACATTAAGGATCTAAGTCATCTCCTAGCCAACCTAGACAAAAACCTAATTTGTTTTTATCAATTAAATATATAGAGTTGATTTGGATGACCCTTTCAACTAAACTTTTGAAAAGGCTTAGGGTTAGATTCAACTATATATACACATTCATTTTGTCATTTCTTAGAGATAAAAGGAGTTAATTATTCATATGCACTTCTTTACAATCTACTCTTCTACCATTCTACTTGAGGAGTTATAGCTTAGGGTTTATATTTGGAGAATAATATTATATTTTGGAAAAAATTTGGATGCTTTGGAGAACAACCTCTTGTGAAGCACCTTTGGCCAAGGGAGATATTGAGTCTTGATGGGTTTGTCTTCAAGGTAAGTATTTATATCTTTACTCCTCTATTTTAGTAGATAGAAGTAGCATTAGTAATGTCTTTTGAATATATTTCTCTCTCCATGCATTAGGCTTTTACCTATACATAGCTTAATTAGAATTATCCTATGCATGTTTAATTTTTATGTTTATTACCCCCACTTTGTTAGATAAGCTTTGGTGAGCACTATATTATATTTTGCTTCAATTTTCATTTACTTTTGTGAATATGAAAACATAGGACCTAACTAGGGTTATTTCATGGTGTTTTTTGATTAGAGGCTTTGGAACCCTCTCTAGTAAAATTATTGTGGTAAGATATCCCTTGGTTAGTCTAGTAGATATATCTTGGTCATGACCCTAAATATCTAATGTATCAACAATTCAAAGTGTAATTAGTATTTATCTTATCAAAGATAGGACTGATTTATATATCAGTTGTATTTCCCTTTGCATACATTCTGATGAAATCGATGTGAATCAAACCCTTGTAAATTTTCTTTCATTCTTTAATTTTATCATCATATTATATATTTTTATCTTTTTAGTATTATATTAAACTTGTTAGTATAGTTCTAATAGTCTATGCATAGGTTTAACACACAGTTAGTCCAAAATAACTTTGTTTTATCTATATAGGACTTTTCTAAATATAGGTGACTAGATTAATGAGCTTGACATAGTTTTCTTCTTCAATTATAGATTTAAATACATATTTGAACTAGTCAACTCTATTCACAATTCTCCTCTTTCATCATATAGTTCTTTAAATGTAGTCAAACCAATCGAATCTATTTGTAACTAGTTTTTTTGCACACAAGTTTTACAAACTTCATCGAGCCAATTGACTCTATTATCAAAAATTTTGAATCAACATTTGAACATTAAAACTTTAAATTTTTAAATATAAACATCTGACAACCTACCAAGGTTCATTTTTACTCTTGTCATTTCATATTTTTCTTTTCATTACTATTTTTCACAAGTTTTCAGTTTATAAAACTGCAGTCGTAAAGCCAACTAGGTTGACCATCTCAACATAGTTATATAGCCTATCTTCTCTATAGAAGACATAGTCAAACTATTTGACTATGTCCTTCTATATCTTGCTTATGTAGAATAATAGTGACCTAGTTGACTCTATTCTATAATATTTTCATATAATGTCACCTAAACTAACTTTTTACTCTTCAGAATCAAAGAATTAACCTCTTTTTATTAGTAAGTAATTCACCTTCCTTTTAGTTGATTGCATGCTTAGACTAATAAACATATATTAATTAGGTGGTTTTTCAAATTACCGATTTAGTCACACTATTTTCCTCTTTTACACAAACTTCCAAATCACTTTACATACAAAAAGCATTAAACATTTTTATTCCCAAGGTCTAGGTACTTGGATTTCATCACTAAGGGGGAAGCCAATTTGATTTTATGGCCAAGTATAAATACATGGTTGATGGTATATATTGGCAAAACACCTAACACCATTATCACTATGATATTGTGAAGTGAAGGGGTAGACCCTAATACCAATACAATATAATCACTAATACAAATCCCTTTCAACCTAAACTTCCCAAAACCATCTTTAGACTACTTTCTAGTTCCTCATTACAAAAAACTTCCCAATCACATTGAAATTTCACTTCATTATATTTTAATAACACTTAAGACTAAATAATTAGTTAGAAATTACTTTCCATTTATTGCTTTCTCTTTGATCATTTTATTTTGTATTGTAAAACTTGCATTATCCAACATTAGTGTAAGGTTTATATTGTGTGTTCCAATTGGACCAGTCACATTGATCCAATTAATTGTGTGTTTAATTTAATTTTCTTAGATATTATCTTTAAAAACCTTTCTATAGTTTAGAACAATGTCATTTTTATTGACCCAATATCCTATAGACTATTTAACATATTTTCCTATAGTACATATTTGACCTATTTGACTTTGTTTCTTTATCTTCCTATTAAATCCCTTGTCTAAGAAGTACACAATTGATCTATCTAGCTATATCTTCTTATTTCTTGGATTGTTACTTATTCATCGGTATATTATCAACCCATATGACTATGTATCTCTTTAGCCTATTTCAATTTCATCCCTTACAACACACATTAAACTAGCTCGATTGTGTCCTTTGGTTTTCATGTTTAGTGAATCTTATTTACATACTCTATCAACTATGTACTTGTTATCCAACACTATTCTCTATCTAGTTGACTTTGGCTCTATTTTTAGTCTTATTTCTTGATCTCATAATCTTTCTTAAAGCATCATGAAATCCCCTATCATAATATTTTTGGACCAACCTAAATCCATTTAGACACTATATGGGATGTTCTTTTCTTCAATCTTTACTTCCCAAGAAGATCCTCACTCTTGGAGTACCATTTATCCTCCCTCATATTTTTATTATAGCATGGTTCAAATCACACAACTAGATGAGATTGGTGGATTAGATCATTTCCATACCTATCAAGACAATTCCCATCTTAAAAAATCTCACCATAATGTGGGGGAAATTGACACAAGTCTATCCAATAACCTTACAGGGAATCTACCACATATCAACCCTCCCCCTCATATAAATTCAGGGATTCATTCTACAAACACTAACCCACCAATTGATACAACTCAGATTCTTGAACAAATAGTGTAACAAATGAGCATATTGCAAACATCTAACATCTTTGAAATGATGCAAATACAACATCATTTGATCAACATGTATAATTAATATCTTATTTTTCTCCTTCAAAATATTCAAAACTTTATTCCTCGACCTCTTAGAGATGTCACATGCAATATCATCCCCCAACCTATCATGCACAATAAGATGCTTCAACACTTAGAAAATGAACCTTTATCCCCTTTCATTATTTATATTGATATTGGTAATATATCTCCAACTATTAAACATTATGGGACTAAAGACCCTATATCTTTTTAAAGGCATTTGATTATTTTTATAAATAGTGGATCCAAACTAATACTTTCACCACAACCAAAATTTTAGTTAAAACCTTCACTAGTGATATATTAGAATGGTATAACCAACTTCTCCAGAATTATGTATGATAAATAGAGGATTTAATAAATCCTCTAGTTAAAGAGTTTCAATATAATGATCTTCCTAAAAATTACCTTAGTCATTTCATCAGTGCTAAGCAATCCCCTACCAAATCAGCTCATGATTTTATCAAATAATGGAAATGTTTGGCTCACAAGGTTGATCATAACATGAATGATGACAACTTGTTTAAACTATTTATAATAAAATTAACATCTTCACTCTAATACATGGTCTAAAATTTCACTCCCCAAACATTAAATGAAGCTATTGACCAAGCTAAATGCCAAGACTTCTTAATGAAATAATTTGAACCTAATACTAAAACCATTAAGGGATATTTTTAACATTTAAACAATGAAATAACTAATAATCCTCCTCAACCTAAACTAGGAGTAGCCAAAGTCAACAATCCCCAACCTTCTCATATGCCATTAACCATGCAATAAATGAAACAATCTTTAATGCCATCTAGACCATTCACTTGCCCCAACAATCCCCCTAAATGGTATGATTCTAATGAATTTTGTTGGTTCCAAACTAATATAGGTCATTCCCATCAAACAAGTAGATGTCTTATAAAATTTTATATTTAATTTATGCTTATAAATTCATTAAACCATGATGTCATAATTCAAATCTATCATCAAGATTATATTAACACTTCTCAAAAGAAACAAGCTTCCAAAAAAAATTCTTATCACAACCTAAAATATTTATCTGTCTAACCCTCAACAAGTAAACAAGGATATATGTGTGTTTGACATCAATTCTGATAAATATTACACCAATTTGTATACATAAATGTAGTTAAGGTCAATTATCAATACAAACCAGCCCACAAAGATCCCATCACCAAACCTAAGAAACCATGTTTAGAAGAGAAAAGTATCGAAGATACTAATGATACTCACTTATCTTTGAAATGCAATGAGGTACTACCTCCTCCCTCCAAACCTCCAATCACTTTTCTTCCTCCTAAACTTATTTTATCTTCTAAAACTTGTGTTGGTTCCTCTTCTTCCAAAACCCATTGGAACTTCCTCGAAGAACTCAAATCCATGTATTACAAAATTCCTCTCATGGAGTTAGTTTTTACCTCTCCTTATCATCATAAGTAACTAATGCAACAAATTCAAGAAATCGAAGAGTCTTCTCCCTTAGAAGAACCATATTCTCATGAGCCTCAACCATTAGAAATGTATATCATCAAATCCATTTATCTTTCTTCAAAACCTTCAATAGAGTTCCTTGAATAAGATATGATCAATGATGAAATCCTCTTTCAATCTAATGATCCACACCTATTTATTAAAATAGCCATTAATAGTATCATTATTCATAAAGTATTAATAGATGAAGGGTTTGGTATTAATCTGACATCTCTCTAACTCATTCAAAAAATCTATTATAACAAAGATCATCTTAAACAAAATAATTTGACATGTCTTGGCTTTGACAAGACTAATCAAAAGTCATTTGGTTGTATTTGTATCCCTCTTACTATTAGACCCAAATCTATACAAACTAAGCTTATGGTCCTCCATTCACCATTATCTTAAAATATACCTGTAGGAATCCCATGGAATCATCCTATGAGGGTTATTGCCTCTTCCCACAACTAATGTATTAAGTTATTTCATAATGTAAAAAGGTATAAACATGAGGCTAATCCTAACCCATAGAATATTTAACATCCAAATCCTAAATCTCCATATCATATTCCCACTATTTTAAATATTAGTAGTGACCTTTACTTGAATTCATCAATATGAATCTAGATTTACATGTCACTTTTACTGATTTTGATGATGATGATCCCAATTAATTTCAAAATACATGCAATACTACTAAGCTACCTTATTAAATCTTGGAGTGGATACCTCCCTCCTTATTTACTTGTGATTGTACCATCCCTCATATTGATGACATCACTAATTTGCCTCCTCTATGTAATGCCCATGAAGCATATTATATGGAATATGACTTCATGTGTAATGATTATGGAGTGGCTAAATTATTTCAAGATATTTTAATTACATCACGATGTAAATTTAGTAATATAGGTGCCTCACCTTCTAAAGTTCCTTCTAAGTGATAATCATGTATACTTTCTCTAACTTATGATGATAAATACATCATGGCCCATGCTCAATAACAAGACTTGGATGTTTAACATTATCAAAAAACTTTATCTCAAATACATGATATCAAGTGTGATTTTCATACCATTTACATATATTTTGAGATAGACCTTGATACTTATCAACACTTCTTAGGTAGTTGAAAAAATATTACCACTCACATCTTCAAAACCTATGGAACTTTCTATACCTCTTACCATACCAGTTATTATACCCAATCCTCTTCCAATTAATAATTCTAATCATAAACCAACTAAATATGATCAACATTCCTCTACATTTCCACTTACTCCTAAGATCACCCTTGATGTCAAGGCTATAGATATACACCAGATATATTATGAATATGAATGTCGTGATAAAAAAATTATTGATCTTTAAGTAAATGTGGAATATTATGGCCCTCTACCTTTGTTACTTAGTAATGAACCCATCCTTAAATTATTCCATGCTTAAGAAACTCAACTCCCTTAGCAACATCACAAACCTTGAAATTTAAAGCATAAGACCCCTCATTTTAAAAATTTCATCACTAGAGTTGATCCTAAAGCAAACTCCATTTCCTCTCTTTTTAACATGCTATGTCATTTTCAAGATGGAAATGCTATGTTTATTAAGGAAACTACAAGAATCAAATATGGAATCCCCTCATGCCCTTAACCTATAACTATCTCTAAATAACTCAAACCAACTAAACATGATAACCTCAATTTACTCTTTGATAAATATCATGATACTTTCACTTGGTCATATGAGGACATGCTTGGCATGGCTCCTAGTATCATGGTGCACAACATCATCACCTCTCCCGATGTCAAACCTATGTGACAAAAATAACATAATTTTCCTCCTAAAGTTTCCAACTTATGCCATAAATAAATCATTAAAATTTTAGATGCCAAATTTACCAAACCTATGGACTATTTTTAATGGGTCTCAAACATTTCTCCTATTCACAAAAACATCACCATGGTCATTCGTATTTGCATTGATTTTTGTAACCTCAATCTTTCTTGTCTTAAGGATAACTTCCTATTACCATTGATAGATGCCATCAGCAATTCCACTACTGGAAATGAAATGTTATCTCTCATGGATGTTTTTTCATGATATAATCAAATTCACATTGCCTACAAAGATCAACACAAGGCAAATTTCAACACAGAATGGGGCACCTATTACTACATTAAAATAACCTTCAGCCTTAAAATTTCCAAATCTACCTATTAACAGGCTATAACCCACATTTTTCATGAACTTATCCATAATATTATGTAAACCTATGTGTATGATCTCATTTCCAAATCTAAAATCCTCAAAACTCATCTTTCTAATCTTGTTATCATCTTTGACTAACTCATCAAATATAAATTTAGACTTAACCCTTACAAATGTGTCTTGGCATCACATCTAGTAAATTAGTAGGGTTCTTAGTATCTGTTCATGGCATTGATGTTTATCTTGATAAGATCAATGTTATTGTTAACATGTCTATTCCATGTTTCATTCAAAACATTTGTACTTACCTTGGCAAGCTTGGGGTAATACGATGATTTATCCCCAAAATGTCTTATTATATTTATTCTATTATTTCCCTTCTTAAAAAAAGGTAATGCTCTTGAATGGACTAATCCCTATCATAAAGCACTTGAAAATATGAAATAATCATTTCTCCATCCACCCACCCTTCATCCACCCTCTAATGATCATCTTTTAATCTTGTTTACTTGTTCCACACCCATATCAATTGGGTTAATGCTTGCCCAACAAGATGATACTAGAAGAGAGTATGCCATTTATTATATAAGTTGAGGTCTCATTTATTATGAAAAATGTTATAACAAAGTAGAATGTGATTGCCTCACTATCTATTTTGTATTTGAAAAGCTTCATCTTTATATGTTTTATCAAATAACTTATGTCATATTTCATTCTTACCCACTTCATCACTTTTTATATAAAGCCTTTCTCCTTGGAGATAGAACTATCAAGTGGATGGTTATTTTAAAGGAATTTGATCTTCATATTATCATGCAAAAATTTGTCAAATGATAAGTCATTACTGACCAACTCACAGTACCTCCGATACCCACTACTAATCAACTTCAAGATAGTCTCCTTGATGACAAAATACTCTTTATTAAAGGTCTTAATTAGGATATATCTCTTAAAGATTAATTTCATAACTTCACTATTGATTTAGAAGAAAGTAATACATAATATTCCTCTATCATTATCGATACTATTAAATCTAAATTAGTCATTGAATAACTTCCCAAAATCAACATCAATTTAAACAAAGATACTTGGACCCTTCATTTTGATGGTGCCAAATGCCTTGAAGGAGCTGAGACAAGTTGTATACTCACTACTCCACATGTTAAAACTATTCCTTATTAATTTTGAATTACATTTGATATCACTAATAACATGTATAAATATGAATTGATTGAATTTATAACACACAATTTAGACTAACAATTACTATTTGAAGTGAGCTCCAAGAAAAGTAGATATAGGAAAAGCATTCAGGTTTAAAAAATCAAGTTTTGATGGAGTATGAAGGGGAAGGTGATGATGATGGGAACCCAGGTGGGTTAGAGGTACAACTTTCAAAGAGCTTGAAAAGTGTGCTTTGCCATACATCTTCACCAAAATCCTTAGTTAATTAGTGCAACACTCCAAATGAAAAGGTTAATAATTCTTAGTTATTTATCAAATATTCTTAAATGGGGAATAAACTAGCAACATCAAGATTCTCTAGCCATTTGGTAAGCCCCAATAAATGTTCTTGGGTTGATAAACTCAAAGGAAATATATGTGAATACATGGAAGATTTCTTAGGTATAGATCTACCCATTTCAAAAGATACGAGGGGATTTCATATTGTTGTTGTGTATGAATTGAAAACCAAGGCTTTTTTATGGTGGTCTTCTTATTTGATGGGTAAATTTCTTGGTTCATAACCTAATATAGAACATTTCAAGGCCTGGGTTAGGATATGTTGGAAATTAATATGGTCTTTGGATATCTTTGATCTTAGCAATGATTTTTTTCTGATCAAATGTACCAATTATAAAGATAGTTCACATATATTAAAGGGAGGCCCTTTCTTTATGGGTAGATCTAGAACTTTTTTGAAAAAATAGAAGGCATGATTATACCTTGAACAATAAAATATTCATAATATGCCCATTTGGGTGCATCTTCCTGGGCTTCCTCTAGAATTTTGGGAAGAAGATTTATTCATTAGTATAACAAACCATTTGGTATTCTTATTGCTTATGACTCTACTACAAAATATAGGACCCACATGGAGCATGCCTATTTCTATGTGAATGCAAGGATGGATCAATAATTTCCCCCTTTTGTTATTATTAATTCCTAAAGTGGAGAAAGGATTCAAAAAATTGATTATGAATTTTCATTACTAAAATGTCAAGGATGCAGGAAACTAGGACATATGACAAGAAATTGCCCCTATTTTATAAAAAAGGGTAATGATTTTGTTTTAAAAAAGGATCAAAATACATGGCTAAGGAAATCAAATATTGTTACAAAAGAGATTCCATTGATGTCTCATTCTCTTTCTTAGGAAAAATTCCTTTTGAAGGATAACATTCCAATTTCTATAGTGATCCTAGATGCATCTACATCAGGTAATAATCTAGCTTCAGTAGAAAATATTATAAGGGATAATGTCAATTCTTCAGAGATTAATAAGGTTGTAGAGGTAGATTCATAGGAATTTTTTCAAGGGAGAGAAAATACACCTATCACAAGTAAAAGTCAATAAAAAAGGCAAATCAAAGTTAATGAGATGGATAAGGAGATTACAAATCTCTAAAATACTAAAAATGCTTCTACTCATTTTGCTTCTCTGGTGGTTTGTAATATTTTCCAATGTTTTGAAAATTTGGAGGAAGGCAAAGCTAAGGATGTTTCGTTGAAGATTTTTTCACTAGTAAAAGAATCTAATTTAGACATAGCTCAAGATAACATTAGGTTGATTGAAGATAAGGATAAAAAAGAGTTCTCTAATAGGATATCTTTAGATTTTACATTACCATGTATTAAACTAGATTATTCTAGATAGGAGAAGGATATTAATTTAGATGGGTATAAGAAGTAGTAAGACACAACTTAATGAAATAAAAAAGGAATATTTTCATCAGCTAAAAAAAGAAAGAGTAAAATAGAGAATGAGATATCCAATGGTTATCAAATAATTCTAAAGCTCAAATTGAGTAGAGAATATGTTAGGTATTGTAATAAATAGGAACAATGAAGGTTATAAATCAGAATATTAGGGGTCTAAACCATTCTATCAAACATAGAGTTTTTAGAGATATGAGGATCACTAATCAACTAACTATTCTTGTTATCTAGGAAATGAAAAATAGATAGTAATGTATTATAGGAAACAAAACATCAACCTTGGAAGTAATATTTTTTTGCTAGTGTAGGCTTAGAGGGAGCATTGAGAGGTATTGCTACCTTTTGGTATGATAAGAGAGTTATAGGTGAAATCCTTATTGAAAATAGAAACCATCTAGATGTTTTATTTACTAATCTTTTGTATGATATTTCTTGGATTATTTAAAATATTTATGCTCCTAACATGATTATTCGTATGAGAATGTTATTGTTGGATCTAGTGTCCATAAATACTTGTAAATATTTCAAATGGATGTTTTTGGGTGATTTCAACACCCCAATTTGTGTTGGAGAAAATAAAGGAGGTGTCCAATACTTATCTGATAGTATGGATGATCTAGATGAGTTCATTGTCATAAATGGGCTATTTTATATTGAAATAAGATGATCTCCTTTCACTTGGTCAAATAAAATTATTTTTAAGGATCTTATTTAGACAAGATTGCATAAGGCTGTTATTTCCCCTAATTGGTTTATCATTCAAGATTTTTGTTTATCCTCACTCCTTAGGATTAGATTAGATCATAATATCGGTGCTAAATATTCTTAATAATTTTGAAACTCATAAGATTCATTTTATATTTGAAAATATGTGGTTTTATCACCTAAAACTATTGGTAATAATAAATGAATGGTGGAATGTGAAAGCCTTTAACACAACTATGTTAAAGTTTGCTAAAAAATTAAAAAACAAAATATATGTTTAGAATCATGAGGTTTTTAGAAATATCTTCCACAAAAAAGAGAATATTAAATCTGATTTGATTTCTCTTTAATATTTTATTACTTCCCAAGGCCTTAGCCTTCAGCAAGAGCATTGACTAGAGTCAAATTATCATTTCATTTTGGATTAAGAAGAATATTTCTGGAGATAAAAATTGAGGGATACTTGGTTGAAGGAGGGAGATCACAATACAATTTTTTTCATTTAACTATGCAAAATAATAGAAGTCATAATATAATTAATAAAATATTTGATGAGGATGGATCACTTTATATTGATCCTATGGTTATTAAAGAGAAAGTAGTGAGTTTCTTCAAAGATATTTTGCTCCCAACTCAATGCCTAACAAATAATTAACCAAAAATTATTATAATTGTAAATAATAAGAGGGGGGGGTGAATAATTTTCCTTAAAAAAATCCTTCAATTTCACTTATCATCCATGAATCATTCATTCACATACATACATTAACCAATGCATAAAAAAACATTTATAAAATAAAAAACATAATAACACAAAAGATATGCATGAAACCTTGTTGGAGGATAAAACATACTAAAAAATACATTTAAATATAGTAATATAAACAATGGATCAATATTTATTGAGGCACTAACCCCATAAGGAGCACTAACCCCTCATTAGTCAAGCACCAACTCAACTAGTCCTTTAACAAGCACCAAATTGCAAGGAGGCACCAACCCCCTAGTTAAATTAGAATCAAATCAGATAAATTGAATATTTAATCACCTTTGGACACCATTTTATCACTCAAATAAATATGACTACCTTATTTTTCTCTTCTCACTCTTTTATCTCTATCAAACAGCCTATTAGGCCTCTTTGTGCAACTAGCCCACTTCTTGGTAAAATTAGGTAAAATAACCTTATTCATCATCTATATAATTATTTTTATATATTAATGACATATTAAACACACTTATATTATGTTATTTAATCCCTCTAACTATTTTTCAAACTTATATATCATTCATTTTTTCACTTAATACTCTAACTTCTCAAATTAGGCCTATTAGACCTTCTCTTTAGACTTAACCCTTGATCTCACTCATATTGGTTAGAAAAAAATATACATAATTAAATAACCATAGTAATAGATAAAAAAATATTATTCACAATTTAAAAACCCACTACATACATTGATAACCACCCATAAGGACCAAAACCACCATTAAGTCTACTAGAGACCTAACGCAATTAGGCCTTCTCAAGGCACATGTTTCGCTTTGACCATCTTGGAACATATTGAGCCTTAAAAAATGATTTTTTTTTTCTTTTTTTTAAAATTTTTATAAATGGTTAAATCAAAAATTTTATAATCTCACCTTGAATCACCAACACCATTTATCTCATTTCACTCCTTGAACCACACAATTAGGTCTACTCATAATTAGGCCTTCTTACTGCCAGAAAGTATGTCTTACAAAACTGAAGCATACACTCAAATTTGCCACATAAAAAAAATAACATGGATATAAAATACATGACCTAAGTTTCATCACCAAGTATGTTATATTTCAAAATATATGGAAAAATACCTTAAATTGATCATCTTCATTTGCTCACTAAGAACTGCACATAGGCTTCAAAAACCAAGTCAAGAGCCGTTGACTTTTATCACCTTTATAAGAGTTTATATTGAATATAAATACATTTAAAATAACATATTATACCTATATAACAAATTTATGTGAATTTTATTCTTCAAATATATGAAAAAAGGCTCAAGAACATCATTCTCATTCACACATAGAAAATTGTTTGTAGCTCCAAAAACATAGTCATGAAAACTAAGGCTTAGGACACTTGTGTATAAATTTTAAGAGATTAAAATGGGTTTATATGATACTTTATAATAATTATAACATATTTAAATATATTTATTACATGTTTCAATATCAATATTGGTTTTACAAACTAATCTCATGTCTTCACCCTACATAGACCTCACTATGTTAGACAGGTCACTTTGAGAACAAGTTTTATTATTGTATATGAGCTTAAAAAATATTATATTAAATTTTTAAAGATGAAATATGTATTTAAAAATTAACCCATTCATTTTTATCCATCCCTAATCTCATTCTCAAATTTGCCTAGTTTTCTCACTGTCTTGCTCGTTAGGCCTTTTTAGCAATAGGCCAACTTCCTTGACCGGTTTATCATAATTAAGTTTTAAAAAATGATTATAAACTTATATGGGAACAAAATATAAGTATCACACATCATCCTCCAATAATTTTCATTCTTTTACTTGGTCAACCTTGCTTGCTACATCAAAAATCCAAAAAATAAGGGGTTTCTTGTAGCTTCCACTCACTCTTCTGACAAACCAATGCCACATGGTGAAATATGAGAGATTCATATAAATGAGACAATCATAAAAATAGGTCATAAAATCCATTATAATATATTTTCAAAAATATATTTCATATTAGGTCATTATGAGGGTTTTATGAGGGTTTAGACTACCTTTTATTCTTAACAATCATTCATAAAGGATTTGAATTCCAAAACCAATGATATCAAATTTAATATAGGAAAATTCAATAAATACCATGATATGATTGGATCCTCATGAAAAGGTTGCACATGCCAATGAGTATAAGAAAATCCTTCTTGGGTCTGCAATACCTCATTCTATGCACATAGAAAACCTCAACACCAATTTTCATGCTTTCTCTTTCAAAATTTAACCTCAGAGTTGGTAAAAAAACTTTATACAACCTATCACACCTTTTAAAATTCTCTTAATATCTCTATATTATTTTAAAATGAACTTAACCCCTTATTAGGCCACAATAGGTCTCTTTGCACAATAGATATTGAACTATCAGTCATACTTAGATCTTGAACACACCTTGAAATCTATTGTACTATTCTCAACACATAATTATCATGTCATATAACCTCATACCTTTTTCACATACTACCAAACATATTCTTAAAATCCTTATACTTCTCACCTCATCATGCTACTAGGCCTATACCTTTTTACTAGGTTTCTTCATGCAAGGACTAAGACTCAAAACTGACCTTGGAACTCTTTTAAATAATTATTTGCCTATTTCACATGATTAAACAAATTTATACAATTTTTAATTCCTTTATTGACATAATTCACCAAGCTTCACTATGATTTATGCATACACCTTCTCACAAGACTAGAATAGGCTTCTCAAGACACCTAGTACTCAAAGATTTGAACTTAAACAAGTTAAATCTTAATGATATCAACCAAGAACATTTTTTAATCAAGATTATTCTAAAAATAAGGATAATTTCAATAATATTATGAGTTTGTCACACCATAAAATTATGTCAATATCTCATATAGAACTCAAATATTGCTAAACCATGCTTATGATATGACACTACTCCTCAAGATTAGTACTCAACAGTATGCTTACCCTATATCCTAATCTTGACCTTTTTATGTCATCAACCTATAAATAATTACTAGGTCCTTCAAATTTTATCTTGTCATAAGACTTCTTTGTCACATACCACTTCATCATACATGGCCTCAATTGACCTTGACATGAATGAAAACATCAATGAATCAACACCAATAATATTAAAATACCTCAACAATATCCCCCTTTGTCATTGATGGAAAACACTTAATCCAAACTGATCATTCACATCTTCCCAAGATGGATCTTTTTCAAGCTGATCTTTCTCCCAAACTAGAACTTTATCCCCCTTTAACATTAATGACAAAGTGTCATCTTATTGTCAACTATATAATCCATAGACCTATAATAACACACCTAATCTTGGATAATGATTGTCTCCCCTTATTTCTATGAGATATTTAGACACTATCATGATTGTGACTTGGTTTGATCATGTCATCATACAAAATTTTTGTGACCCATCTCTTGTGATAACACCTCTAACATATTCTTTATTGAACCTTGGATCTAAATTTCAAAAAATAACACAAATACCCCCTATGACCAAATATCCTTCATGATTCTTCTCACTAGTTGAGTGCCTCCATGAATCTTAATAGAGTCACCTCTTCTCTAGGATAGTAGAACAACATAGACTTAGGAGATTCCCATATCTTCATGTCCTTACTAGATTAATCTTTCTTCATGATCCTCTTTGGATTGAAAAGTCATTTTGGCTTGAATTCTTTAATCTCCATTTGAACAAAATTCTAACTTGGTCTACTTGTCTTGAGTCATTCATCCACAATTTCAGTTGATAGGGAGAATTCTTGACACTCCTTTGCATCTAAACTATGCTCTACCATGGAAAATATTCCACTTGGATTTACAGACTAGTCATCATTCATATTAGTTACCTTTGGTTTCCACTCACTATCTTTTCTCCTTTTTTACATTCTATGGGTCTCAACTTTCTTGTTTTGACTTGAGAATCCATGCTTATAGAACTTTATAATATGACCAACCTTATGACAATTGCAACATACTATTCCTCTTGATGAATTTTTTTTATGACCTATACCTCTTGACTAATAACTCTCCTCATAGTTCCATACATATTCATTCTTGGAGGGCCTTCTACAATGCCTTGCTCTATGAGCAAATTGATTACATAAATAATAAGAACCATTAAAAGTATTATCATACCTTATAGTATTAGGATACCTAATAGGATTAATATTCATTTTACCATCACCATCATTCCTTGATTGACCATTGACATTATTTATCACATTAGTGTTCTTATTCTAGTCTCCATTGAAATCAAGGCCTATTTTGTCAATAACAATCTTCTGACTACTTAGGATGTTGTCTAGATCATTAGTACTCTTTTTTAAATTCACAAAGGACTTAACCTTACTTAATGCTTGATCCAACTCATCTCTCAAGGAATCCACTTTAGCTACATACCTTCCACATTCTTTTTCTTTAACCTTTAGGCTTTTAGTCACAATCTCAATTTGAGTCTTCACCTGTTTAACTATTTCCTCTTTTTCCTTGAAGTTGTTACTCAGTCTAAATTTAAAAAAGTTAATTTTATCCTCATATTTTTTGACAAGATACCTCATCAACCTATTATTTTTTTTTACCATCTTTAGTTCTTATAGAGTATTCATCAACTTATCCTCAATGTCCACCTCATCTTCTTCTTCATTTGAATCACCAACAATACCTCCAATCCATATGGACTCTTCTTGATTTGAAAAACTTTATTTATCAACCATGAATAATAATTCATTTACATCAAGACCATCACCTTCATGGCCATATCATAATCACTTCTCTCACTCTCATCAATTGATTTTCAACCTTCCTTGGTGTAAAAGCTTCTTTTGTTCTTTAAAAATTTCTTCTTGTCATCATAATTTCTAAAGATTTTCTTGCTCTTATCAGACTTATAGGACTTACTATCATCATTATGACATTCATCATGCTCTTCATCATCTTTTTAATTATGCTTATGAGGACACTTATTATCAAAGTGTCCAATATCTCCATACTTAAATCACTTAAAGGGTAGCTTACCCTTGTATTTACTTGAACCTATTTTCAATTTTCTTATAAACATAACTATCAAATAATCATAATCAATATAAGAATCATCATTGTCTTTGAATTTATTACCTTGTGTCTTCTTCTCTTTTGACTTTTTTATACCTTAAATGCAAATTTCTTCTTTATAGGTCTTCCTTCACTTGTCCTAATATCACAGGATATTAGAGTGACATGAATTCCATCCATCTCTATCTTGCTATATCTTGCATATATTAAATAATAGAAACTTTAGAATCAAACTTGGGAGCTAGAGATCTTAAAACCTTTTGATATTGACTTGGGCCTCTTATGATATTGATCACTTCATCAACCCTCAATAAGTAGGTGGTAATGGTCTCATATTCATTCATCTTTAGGCTTTAAAATTATCTTCTATGGGTTTTAAACTTAGACAACTCAACTTTGGAGTATCCCTCATGAATAGTATTCAACTTTTCTCACATTTATTTAGCATACATATAGTGCATCACCTTCACAAGTTCTACCTCTGATAGGCCACACATAATACCATTCATTGATTTTGAATTATTATCGTTAGCCTTATTACTTGTTACATATTTAGGAGGAAGAGGAGGAGTAGTATATCCATCCAAAACCAATTTATAAACATCAATACCTTGAGAAATTAAATATGTCATCATTATGACACTCTAGAAGGCATAATTGGATCTATTAAACAATGGAGCCTTGCTTGTAGAGAAACCACCTTGTGCTTGACTAGTCATATTTGCTTGATTAGGATCTCCTTTAAGCTATTAGGCCTCCCTCAAAGTAAATTATCTAATATAAAATTTTGTAAGTATAAATAATGATAGGGGGGTTGAATCATGTGCCTTAAAACAATCCTTCAATTTCACTTTTCATCCATGAAACATTCATTCACATACATACATTAACCAATGCATAAACAAGCCTATATAAAAGAAAACAACATAAGAACACATGATATATGAGATAGAACATCTTGAGGGATAAAAAAACTGAAATATATCTTGGACTATAGTCATATAATAAATGAATCAAGATTTAGTGAGGCATCAACCCTTCATTAGTCAAACATCAACTCAACTAGTCCTTTAACAAGCACCAACTTGTAAGGAGGAACCAACCCACCATGTAACTTAGAACCAAATTAGATACCTTTAATATAATATCAAATTTGGACACTTTTTACTCACTAAAATAAATATGACCACAATATTTTTATCTTCTCACTCTTTTATCTTTCTGAAACGACCTATTAGGCCTCTTCGCTCAACTAACCCACTTCTTGGTAGAATTAGGTCAAATGACCTTACTCATCATCTATAAAATTTATGTTAGATATTCATTAAATATTAATCAAAATTTTATTATGGTATTAAATCCCTATAACTAGTTTCCAAACCTTTATATCATTCATTTTTTCACTCGATATTCTAACTTTTCAAATTAGGCCTATTAGACCTTCTCTTTATACTTGACTCTTGATCTCACTCATTTTGGTTAGAAAAAAACCTATCCATACATTTATAACCCTTTTAATAGATCAAAAAAAATATTTCACAAGTGAAACACCCACTACATAGGTCAGTCACCACCCAGAAGGACCAAAAACACCATTAGGCCTAATAGAGACCTAATGCAATTAGGCTTTCTCAAGGCACACGTTTCTCCTTGACCATATTGTAACAAATTAGTACTTAAATAATGAATAAAAAATTAATACACACTTAAATTATACCCATAATAATTTCACCTTATGTCCCAAAAACCATTTATCTAATTTCACTCCTTGAACCACATAATTAGATTTACTCATAATTAGGCCTTCTTATTGCCAGAAAGTCTATCTTGAAAATATGAAGCATACACTCAAATTTGACACATAACCTAAAAAAAATCACATGGATAGAAAATAAATGAAATAAATTTCATTATAATTTTTTTTTTTAATATTTCACAATACAAATCAAAAGACCTTAAATTGATCATCTTCATCTGCTCACTCAAAACTACACATAGGCTTCAAAAACCTAGTCAAGAGCCAGACTTTTCACACCTTTATAGGAGTTTATCATGCATAAATATACATTAAAAAAAAATATGAGACATATATAACAAATTAATTTTAATTTTATTCTTTAAATCTATGCAAAAAGACTCAGGAACATTATTCTCACTCACACACAAAAAAATTGCCTATAGCTCCAAAAACACAGTCATGAAAACCAAGACTTAGAACACATATTTTAAAATTTTATGAGAATAAAATGGATTTATATGATACTTAATAATCCTTAAAACATATATAAATAGATATATTACATTTTTTAATATCAATATTAGTCTTACAGACCAATCTCATGTCTTCACCCTACATAAACCTCACTGTGTTAGACAAGTCACTTTGAGGACAACTTTTTACTTGTTTATGAGATTCACCAAATGTTATATTAAATTGGAAACTATTATTTAGGTATTTAAAAAATAATCCATGTATTTTGATCCATACCTAATCCATTTCAACCCATCCCTATTCTCATTCACTTCTGCCTAGTTTTCTCACTGTCTTGCTCATTAGGCTTTTTTAGCGATAAGCCAATTTACATGACAAGTTTAGCATAATTAAGGTATAAAATATACTTAAAAACTTATAATGGAAAAAATTAAAATTTTCACACATAATCCTCTAATAATTTTCATGATTTGACGTGGTCAACCCTACTTGCTACATTAAAAATCTAAAAAATAAGGGGTTTCTTGTAGCTTCCACTCACTCTTCTGATAGACCAATGCCACCTAGATAAAATTGGGAGAGTCATCTAAATTATCTAATAATAAAAATAGGTCATCTAATCCATTACAATCCATTTTCAAAAATATCTTTCATATCAGGTCATTATGAGGGTTTTAGGAGGGTTTATACTACCTTCCATTATTAGCAATCATTCATAATGGATTGCCCCTCAACTCTAAAACCAATTCTCATAAATTTAAGATAGGACCATTACATAACTAACATGATATTATTGGATCCTCATGTAAAGGTTCACATGCCAAAAATCATAATAAAATCCTTCTCAAGTCTGTAATACCTCATTTTATGCACATAGAAAACCTTAACACCAATTTTCATGATTTATCCTTCATAATTTGACCTCATAATTAGTGAAAAAACTTGATACAACCTATAACACATTTTAAAATTATATTAAGATCTTTTTAAATGATCTTAACCCTCATTAGGCCATATTAAGTCTCTTTGTACTTTAGGTCTTGAACTGTCAGTCATACGTAGACCTTGAACACACCTTGAAATCTATTGTAGTATTCTCAAAACCTCATTATCATGTCATAAATACTCATAAATTTCTCATACACTACCACACATCTTATTACAATCCTTAGACTGATCACCTCATCCTGCTAGGCCTATTATGCCTTTTCACTAGGTTTCTTCATATAAGGACTAAGCCTCAAAATTGACCTTGGAAATATTATGAAGGATTCCTTAACTCTTTCACATGATTAAAAAAATTTATACACTTTCTCATGCCTTTACTAACACAATTCACCAATAATCACTATGATTTATGCATACACCTTCTCATAAGATTGGACTAGGCTTCTCAAGACACTTAGTTCTCAAAGATTTGAACTTAAACAAGTTAATTCTTAATGATATCAACCAAGAACATTTTTCAATCAGTATTATTATGAAAATAAGGCTACTTTCAATAGGTTTATGAGATTTTCACACCACAACATTGTGCCAAGATCTCATACAGAACTTAAAGATTACTAAACCATGCTCATGATATGACACTATTCCTTAAGACTAATGCTAAAAAATATGCTTACCTTGTATCCTAATATTGACCTTGATATGTCATCAACCTCAGAAGAATTAAAATTTTTCCTTCAAAGTATCTCTCAATAGAGAGACAAAAGTTTGCCTTCAAATTTTCTCTTGTCATAAGAGTTCTTTGTCACATACCACTTTACCATACATGGCCTCAATTTTGACCTTGACATTAATGACATACATCTTAACTTTGACATCAATGACTCAACACCAACAATAGGAACATACCTAAACATAAATATTATTTTTCATGTCCCAACTCTTATTACTGATGAGGATAATATTAGTTTATTTATATATGTAACAAAAGAAGAAATAGAGGCAACAATGTTCTCAATGAACAAAGATAAATCACTCAGACCAAATGGCTTTCCTATGGATTTTTATCAAAATTACTAGGATATTATTAAGCATGATTTATGGGTAGTAATGGATGACTTTTATTTCTCTTATTCCTAAGAATATAGGGGCATCATAATTCAAGGATTTTAGGCCTATCAATATGAGTAATTCTATCTATAAAATCTTTATATAAATTTTAGCTTTAAGGATTAAGCTGCTTTTGAATGAAATTGTAGATGAAATTTGAGCTCTATATGAATTAAACAATGCAAACTCCAAATTTAAATATCAATCACTAGGTAAGATGACAAAGCCATTGTAATCTAAATTCCATTAGATGAATACAATATTCAATCCTACATTTAAATCCTAAATCCTAAGTTCTTCACATCATGATTAAACAAAATAGAAAAGACAAGATGATTGGGATGAATTTACCTTAGACTCATATTTACATGGGTGATTGATCAAATGATTTTGATGATGGATTCAATAGATGCTAAGACATGGATTGGGTATGAAAATTCAAGTTAGCTTCCATGGAGGAGGAGACTTGATTAAATATATTTGGGAGGGAAGATCAAGGGTTGATATTCAAAGTTAGATGAGGAGATCTAATGGCTATGAATTATTCAAGAAATATTAAATTCCTTAGAATTTTCTATCTTATAGAATTCTAGAGACTTAGAGGAGCTTCTCCAATTCTATAGACTTCTCCATTAGTTTAGAGATAACTGAGGATTAAGTGGGGGTTAGGGATTAGGTAGGTGATTAGGAACTAGGGATGTAAGAAAGGCTAGGGTGTAGGTTAGTAGGTGGGATTTATATGGGGTTATGGGAATTGAAAAATCCCATATAAATGGACAACTAGGATTAGATTAGGATAGAATTAATGAGGGAGGTCAGATGAATAAGGTTAGTAAATGTAAGATAATAGAAGGGGATATTAGATAAATGGATAGGGAAGGGTGATATATTAGCAAAATAAAATAGGTTAAGTGGCATTAGTGTTGACAAATAGGAATACTAGTGGTAATAATGTAGGTGAGTGAATTTACGTACATACAAAAAATATTTCTTCTAATCAAGGAGGATATGTTTTAGGAAGACAAATCCAGGATAATATAATTATTGTTCATGAAATGGTACATTTCATGTTAAAAATTAAATAGGTATGTATGATTTTTAAAATTTATATGGTCAAACCTTATGATAGAGTGGATTGGGGTTTCTTGGATTCTATTCTAAATAAATTTGGTTTTCTTAATCATATTAGAAGGTTGATTTATAGAAACATTTCAACAACACTATTTTCTATTATTATTAATGGCTTCCGAACTAGATTTTTGGGGAGTGATCATGGAATTATAAATAGGATCCATTGTCTCCATTTTTATTCATTATAATGACAAATTATCTGAGTAGGAACCTTTTGAATGCACTATAATAGGGTAGCTTGAAGTGTTTTAAATTGGACTCAAGGTCTCTTACTTCTCTTCACCAATAATTTGTTGATGACATGATCATTTTTTCATTAGATTTGATAAGGGAAGATAAGGAAATCAATTCTATTTTGGATAGTTATGTAGATGTCTCAAAATAATTGATAAAATACTCCAAAAGTGACTTATTTTTTATCAACACATTGATTCCCCATCAAAGAAAGATTACTCATATTCTAAATCATCAAATCAAAGAACTTCCCTTAGTATATTTAGGTATGCCACTTTTCAAATGGAAAATGAAATCTAAATTTTGGTACCCTCTAATTGAAAGGCTTCAAAGGATGCCTTCTAGTTGAAAAGGGGCTCTACTTTCTTAGGCAGGCAAAGTGTTGATCTTAAAAAGTGTTTTATAAAGTATTCCTATCTACATTAAGTTCTTATTTAAAATGCCCAAAGTTATCTAGGAAAAATTTGATAAAATTTAAAAAAAAAACGTATGGATGGGAGAGGAGGATATTCACAAATTCCCTCTGGTGGCTTGGGATAAGGTATGCCTTCCTAAATCCTTGGGAATGATGGGTATTATAAATATTTCCTCTATGAATAAGGTATTAGTTTAAAAGCTTTGTTGGAGACTTGTTAAGGAACCTTTTCCTTAGGCAAACATTTTATATGTCAAATATCTTGGTTATAATTCTCCTTTATCCTTCCTTACCGAGCCTACTTTTATTAAAGGATCCACAATCTCAAATTTATTTTCCAAGAATATGGATACTTTACTAAAAGGTTGTAACTAAAATCTGGGTAATGGTCATAATATAATATTTTAGAAGGATCCCTAGATTCTAAATTATTCACTGGAGACTCTTGTTCCATGGCATCAAGTTGTTCATTATATATGTTTTGTTTTAGGAGAAATGGTAGTAGATTATATAAAAGTTTGTAATGGTAAAAAAATTTAGAAATATTTAACCCTTGATAATGTTGATGCTACTCCAGCTACTATTATTTCAGATCTTAATTTCATTCTCAAGGGTAACTATATTACAAATCTACAGAGGGAGGATGAATTAATTTAGATTAATTCAATTGATGGAAATTATTATGTCAATTCTAGATATTTGAAGCTTCAAAATATGACAAAGAGGGGAAATCCATTGGGTCAAATTTGGAATAAAAATATAATTATAAAAGTAAACATCTTAAATAGTTGAGTGTCTAAAACATAATTCTTACGTTGGATAATATAAGTAAAAGAGATCTTTATGTGGTAAATAGGTGTGTATTGTGTGAGAATAATTAGGAATCCATTAATCATATCTTCCTTGATTGTGTATACACTTTCCACATTTAGGGTTCTCTACTTCAAAGATTCAAAGTTTCTTGGGTTCTTCCTTTATCTATTATGGAGGCTTGATAGGCTTGGGATTGTCCCTTTGTTAACCAAGAACTCAAGGATATTTAGAATTTGGAAGGAACACAACAACAAAATATTCAAGGACAAGAAAATCCCCTTTGTTAGAGTATCTAACAATTTTTTTCCCTCTTGTCTAAAAATTTCAAAATTACAAGATGGGGAAAAAGGCATCCTTTCTTTCCATTTGAGGAAATCATTGATAAGGAATGGAAGCTTAACCTTGATAATATTCCTTTGGTGGATCCTAAGATATCCTTGAGAAAATTTATGAGATGGTTGTCTCCTCAACTAGGTTGGGTGAAACTAAATTTTGACAAGTCTTTTAAAGGAAATGTTGGGCTTTCAGAAAGTGAAGGGGCTATTTGGGACCATCATGGGGATATTATTTCAAATTATGAAAGAAGCTTGGGGTTCTAAAAAATCATTTCTCAGAAGCTTTAGTAGCCTTGTGGGGGTACAGGTGGCTCTTTATTTGGGTTTCCAATATATTTGTTTTGAGGGGGGCTCTCTCAATATAATTAATTATATCAATAATAATAATTTGTCTGCCTAGTATATATCACATATAATAGATGAATTACTTAGTTAAATAAAGGATTTGAAAAATTTACTTTTTAGCATATGTATAAAGAGGGCAATATGCTTGATGATACATTTTCTAATAGAGAGGTAGAAGCCAAGGATTTAAAATTTTGTCTTAAAATGGAGGTTCATCCCAATCATTTCAATGATATTATCAACAAGGGCAAAAGCAATCCAATTATATAGGGGTCAGATCTATGATAAGGACTGGCACATAAGGCCAAGCTTTGAAATGGGTGTTTTTATTATTTGAGTCATAATAAAGTTCTTAATCATATCAACAAATGGTATTAATTTTTTAATTATTACATAGTCATCCAATATTGCAATCATTTGAAGGTTATTACTCATTATGAGTTCATTAAGTTTGGCAACCCTTCAAATGTGGGTTTAGGAAAGTCTACATATAAGTATTCAGCTATGGGAGGGGATTTTCATCATTAGAACCTATGAATGTGGACCATATAAGGAAGAAGCTGAAGGTTTTTAAAATTATACATAAAGAAGGTATAAAAAACTTCATAGATCATATTTTTGGTTGTGATACTCATCTCTCTTAATAATTTTCAAAAAATTAGGTAGACTGAGTGGTCAATATTTGAAAAATTTCTATTGAAATCATAGAGGAGATAATTTAAAGGGTTAATGGGCTTAAAATTGAATATTAAAAACATATCAAATTGAATACAAAACTCAAGTAGGAAAAGGAAAATTTTATTATGGGTGATGAAAATCTCACAATTTTCCAATGAGGATTCAAAAGAGAGTAATTATGTGTTCTATTTGATGAAGTGGTGGAGAAAATAATAACTTATGTAACATTTTATGGAATATATAAAGTGGTGAATTACTATCATCTCCCTTTCCTAAATTATCTTTGGCATAAGATTCTAGTCAATATTAATTTTTATATTTTTCATTCCATGGAACATTTAGTCAAAGAGGTCTAAATGGGAAAGAAAATAGAGCCACTACATCATGCAGTTATTTTTATTATATATAAGTTTTTCCAAGATCAAAACCTGCTCCTTAGTATTCAATTTCTTAGAAGAATAATGCCAATATGAATGTCTCTACCTCTAGGTCTCCTAAATGGATGTTGAGAAGTAGTTTCAAACATAAACCTAAAAATAATGAGGATCATAGTAGAGGAATAGAATACACAAATTAACACTCACTTACCTAAAAACAAGGAAGGTGTAAAATAGAATGATATAGGTAGTAAAGGGAATGATGATTATATAGGTTCACAAATAGGGGATTCTCATTCTAATATTTAGGAAGACTTTGATTTGAAATCCTTCAAGGATATATCAAAGAATCAAAATAAATTGAAAATATTGTAGGATGAGGTAAACCTTAATAAATACTTCATTCATTGGTTTATGAAGGATAATTAAATATTGAAATAGGAGGTAAATGACTTCCACAAAAATGATGGGCTATGTTGCACAAGGGAGAGGGAAGTGGAAATGGATACTCAAATTGAGATTATGATTGACAAAATTAGTATGTTGGATCAAGAAAATAGAGAACTCAAGGACAAACTTAATGTTCTTGTTAGATTTAGTAAGATAATGGTGAATAATTCAATGTAAATCATGGAATGGTTATTTGTATTTTTTAGCAATGGAAAAACAAGTGAGAATGAAATTAGGCCCAGTATAAATCTTAAAGGAGGGACTACTATGACTGAAAAGGATAAAATGGTAGGTGGCTTGGAGAAGAACTTACAAATAATAATAAATAAGTGGACTACAGATTATGAAGAATGGAAGAAAACCACACATAATTTTCTTTGTTATGTAATATATGCTGAGTATCAGTTGTTTTTCTATTGTGTCTTTATTATGTCTCTTTAGTGAACTTGGGTTTTGTTCCTATGTTTGTTAATATTTTGTTTTATGTTACTAGACATAGAGGTGTTTCTTATGTATAGGTAGGTTTCCTCTAAAAAACACTTTTACCTTCAAAAAAAACATGTATAAATATGAAGCATTAATCATAGGCATGAGACTGGCACTTGACTTAGACATTGCATACCTACATGCTTTGCATGACTCTCAAATCATTTGCTAATAGGTTAATGGTGATTATCAATGTAAAAGTGAAAATATTATTATAATAAATTGGCCACTACTCTTGACAAACAATTTTCTTATTTTACCATCAATCTCATCCCTAGAGATCAAAACTCTATCACTGATTCATTTGCTTCTTCAACATTCTTATTTCATCTGCACTAAGTTCTTCCTGATCTTACCTTTCTTATTCAAATAAGAAATTACCCATATTCTATTCAAACATAATATTCACTTGTCTAACATATCAATGATATTACCATTTTATAAAGCCTATGGTATGAATACATTATCCAATTCCTTGAGCATCAAACCTATCCTCTGAACATGGATTCCTGTGAAAAGAATTGAATTCACAAACAAGCTTTCAATTATATCTTTTGATACAACACCCTTTATTATCATAATGCTAAAGGTACCTTGTTCTACTTTGTAATGAAATAATATGTTCCTTCTCTCCTTGAAGTAGCACATGGAGGAATTTATGGTGGTCACTATAGTAAACATGCTACAACACACAAATGCCTAGGTATGGGATACTTTTGGCCTACTCTTGAAAATAATGTTGTAAAGTCTTATAAAAAGTGTAGTCCTTTCCAAATTTATGATGATCTCATCCATTTACTACCAGGCACACCCCATACTATGAAATCTCTTTGTTCATTCTCAATGTGGGGATTAGATCTCATAGGCAAACTACCTCGATCATAGGATGGGCATGTCTTTATCATCACGACTATGGAGTATTTTAAAAAATGGGTTGAAGCCATGCCTCTTATAAATTTCATGGGAACCAATATTTATAAATTCATCCTAAATCAAATCATTTTTCATTTTATATTTCCCCATACTATCATTTCTAATAATGGAGGTACTTTCAAAAATAAAGACATGGAACAAAATTGTGATAAATTCAAAATCTCTCACAAATTTTCAACACCCTACCATACATAATGAAACAGCCAAACTAGGGCCACTAACAAAATTCTCTATAAAATCCTCCAAAATACAATCTATTAACCTCACATGGATTGACATCTTTATTTATATCCTACACTTTGGACCTATCATACTAGCATATGCACTACCACTAAGGCAACACCGTTCTCTCTAGTCTATGGTTCCAAATATGTCCTCCCATTAGAATTTGAGCTTCCTTATTTGCATATATATATTCATGGTATTTTACCCAATGATGAATTACATGAATCTCACCTTCATGATCTTGATCTTCTTGATGAAAACTATCTCTCCACTCTACAACACAATCACCAATACAAGACTCATATCACCAAAAAACACAACAACAAGGTTAAAATCCATAATTTTAATGTTGGTGATTTAGTCCTTAAATTATATTATAACCATGATGATTAAGCCAAAAATTCCCAAAAATGTTAGGGCCGTTATTTAGTGAAAGACATACTTGGTCGTAACACCTATCACCTCCAAAGTAATGAAGGACATGTTTTCAAAGAACCCACCAATGCACAATTTTTAAAGAAGTACTTAGCTTAGATATTTCCATTCTTATCATGATTTATATATAATATTCTACTAACACATTTTTCAATATATCTACATGGGTCTCACCCTCTATAATGGTTTCTCTATCCACAAACCTTAGTTCCTTCTCTTGATCTTTTGGTTTTTCTTTTCCATGATTTTCATTGTAAAACCATTGATAGGACTCGATATTCCTCATGAATTTGTTTGATATTATTATTTTGTTACTTTATAATGAATTTTACACCCCTTGGGTTTTTATTTTGTGAGATCCAGTGTAAGACCATAGATAGGACTAGGCCTTCCTCACAACTACCATCTTTCTCATCTTTATTTTTCACATGCTTTGTTCATTGTCTTGGGTTTCTCTTTTATGAGTTGCAGTGTAAGACCATGGATAAGACTAGGCCCTCCTCATAAAATCACCATCTTTAATGAAACCAAAGTTACTTTTCTAGAATGTCCAATAACAGTTACAAGTTTATGATCCCTTGTTCTTAGCTTTTATTTTTTTTCTTTTTTAGATAAACCTTGAACAACAAATTATGCTAGTATGTTTCCCTATATTTCCAAAATTATTATGATAAGGAATCATACTTACCTATCATTGTATCCCTTTTTCACCTCTATCACATTTTTTAAAATTTGAAGTGATCATATTATTTCATGTTTCATTCCTCTTGATTTCCTTTCCTATCATTCCACTTTAGGTTAAAACAAGGTCAAGTCAAGATAACACTTTTAATCCACCTGAATTAACAAGAATATTAGACACAATTCTCACTAAGTTATCTTTCTTAGCAACCAAGTCTAATTTTTTCAAATGATAGTCATCTTTAACACCCATGCTTGGTTCTTTGAATATTTATGGAGGAGGAATAGAAAAATCCATCAAAATTTAAAATCCAAATCATTTTAAATAAAAGGTAGTGATCAAAATGCAACATATAAAGTTAAAATCAAACCAAAAGACATTAGTAATAACACATCTCCTATCTCCAATCAAAGCTCAAACTCCACATTTGGCCTCGTGATAGAGATAAGATCCATTGGGGTGTATAGGCCAGTAGATTGGGATATGAGACTTAAAAATAATCTATGGTGCTACCTACTTTCTCACGTAAGTACCCAATCTTCACAATATATTGATGACTTTGTAAGGGGTCTTGAAGAACAGGGAACATGTTGTAGGAAGGTAGGTCTATTTTAATTTTCATGTGTATAGATTTTATAAGATGATATTAATACCTCATTTGATGACCCAATATTTTTGTGTCTAGGAGAAGTTCTTTAGAGTCCTTAATGTCAAAAGTCCTCTTGGTTTGACAAATATAATTGAAGTGTCTTGACTTTGATAAAGAGTTTCTTTACCTTGATTTTTCCTTCATTTTCCCTTCCACTCATTTCATTTCCCCCCTTGATAGGCAAGTTTGATTTTAATTCTATTTTACTAGTTTTATATTCCCTCTTCTTCACCTCTTAAAACATGTTAGCACTAATTTATCTTGGTTTGATCTATCCTTAGAAAAAACCAATATGCTTGAGTGACAATGGATTCCTTTCTTTATACCATTGTTTTACATCTCTAGGATTGCCTTGATTTATTTGAAATTTTTTCTGTTGTTATCCTTATTTTTTTTAAACACTTGCATCCATTTCTAATTTTATGTACTTTTTCAAATTTTGAGTGAGTTTGGCTTGTCACTTCTCACTCAAAAATATTGTTTTCATTTTCTCTTTTTTGTAATTTTTTCATTGATGATTAAGGATTGTTATTGCTCAATCATCAATGTTGTTTTACCATCACTTGTCTATATTTATTTAAGGATTGTTACTAATTTTACATTGATGTTTGATTATAATTTTTGACATGTATCCTTGGTTTGACTTGGTTGTTTTCCTTTCATACTTAAGGTTTAAATGTTTGAGTTTTTCAGTCATTTAGTAATATTGGATTTTCAATTACATGATTTAATCTAAATTTTGACTTGGTAATTTGGTCCTAACCTAGTATTTATCACCCCAGCTTCTAAAATTTATAATTACTTCATGCCTACATCATTTTAGTTATCTTATATTTTTTGTGTTTGCTTGTTTTTTATCTTTAGTTTTGTATCCTTGGGTTTATCTAAAACAGTCTTTATGTCCTCCACAATCAAAACTACAAACACAACTGAGAACTATCCAACAATGAAGGTAAGTCAAGGTACACATACATTACTTATTTTTTAGTTGTTCCCCTCTCATTCAGTTACTTTTATTTATTTTATGCTTTAAAATAATATAATCTATTTAGCTTTAGCATTGTGTGTTACCATGCTTTTTTCTCAAAGTACCATCCCTTGTTGTACCTGAGTGACACGTGATGTGCTTTGATTGGGGCTTATATATACACATAATATTTTCAAAATTTATTAATTATTAATGATTTATCTATTAAAATAACCTTTTAAGTCTCAATATATTTGAGTACATGCCTTAAAGGGTGCATTAGGAAAGGGGTGGGTAGACCATTAGTGCTTCATAGGATTTTTGTCTCATATACTACCACTTGCTATATACACAACCTTCTCATATGTATTTCCTTAATCCTTATCTACTCTCTGACACACTATTCCAAGCATTCACCACCTTCTTATCCCCTTCCTAAGTCTAAGACCTTTTTTGACGATTTGCATTACATTGTCAACCCCATCAACCCTGTATTCAAATTAATAAAAGCACATTATGGGTCTAGGTTAACCCTGGCTAATCTAGACCAAGACCTAACTTATTTTTAACAAATAATGATAAAAATTTGATTGGTTCAACCTTATCATCTAAAATTTTATAAAGGTTTAGGGTTATATTCATCTATATATACACATTTATTTTGCCATTTCTTAGAGAGACAAGGAGTTAATTATTCATTTGCACTTCTTTACAATCTATTCTTCCACCATTATACTTAAGGAGTTATAGATTAGTGTTTATATTTAGATAATAATATTGTCTTGTGGAAAATTATTGTATTCTTTGGCCTTTCTTAGTGATCCTTACAAACCATAACAACATCTTGTGAAGAACTTTTATCCAATGGAAAGATTGAGTCTCGATGGGTTCATCTTCAAGATAAGTATCTCTAATTTTACACCTCTATTATAGTAGATATAAGTAACACAAGTAATGTCTTTTAAATATATTGCTCTTTCCATGCATTAGGGTTTTACCTATACATAGCTTAATTAATATTCTCTTATGTATGTTTATTTTTAATGTTTATTACTACCACTTTGTGCCACGAGCTCTGGTGAACACTAGATTAGATTTTAATTTAATTGTAATTTACTTTTGTGAATATGAAAACATAGGATCTAGATAGGGTTATTGCTTGGTGTTGTTTTACTAGATGCTTTGAAACCCTCTCTACTAATATTATTATGGTAAGAGATCCCTTGGTTAGGTCTAGCAGATTCATCTTAGTCATGACCCCAAATATATAATGTATCAACATTAAAAAGTGTAAATTAATGTGATATCTAATGTTACCCTTTAGATCTAGAGCTAAATGGAGAAAGCATAGCTAGAGATTCACCACTTACAAGAGCTACTAGATCATTGGGGTAATGCTCCTTGTGCTATCAATTGAGAGCCATCTGATCACACTCTTCAAGGATGTGAATGTGGTGGTAGAGTTTGGTGTTCATGGTCCTATATCCATAGGTCCCAAAGTTGGAGGAGATCCTCTCCCCACTCTCACTGGCCATCTCCTCAACATGGTTCATCTCATCATGACAATGGTAGTCAAGGAGGCTAGGTGGCTCCCCAATAGAACAAGTTTTTGTGCCTTGTGCTTTCTATTTCTCTACCTTGGTAGAATCTTGAATAGCTTCAGCAAACTCAAGAGTAACAAAATGATGGGTGGGAGCCTCTTACCCTAGATGAGGACCCCCTAGCTGATGGGGGGCGGGGAGGGAAGCCTTAGGACCCTCCATCACCTCTATTGCCTACTACCATGTTCACTACTGCTACTTAAGGATATGGCTTTTTCATCATGTTTTATATTTTTTTGGTTATTAGTGCACACGTGTTAGAGTTTATGGGTAGTTTGGCCTTTTATATGCTTTGGTTACTTTCTTGGGGCTTGTTTAGCCTAGTATTCTTTTGGGGTGTGACTTTTCCACCCAATTTTTTTATGTGACTAGTTGTATTTTATTTTGTAAGTTTTTATATAATAAAGTTCACTTTTCAATAAAAAAAAGTGTAAATAGGATTTATATTCTCCAAGCCAGGATTGATTTATAGATCATGTGCATTTCCCTTTGCATATAAGAGACATTTCTATAATGGCCTTGACCTTAGAAAAATTGACTTCAATGGCTTGACATGACACAATAAATCTTAGAATTTTTTTGAAAGTGATGCCAAAGACACACTTCTTAGGATTTAGGCATACCTTATATTCATGAAGTCTCTCAAATATTCTTCATATAACTCTAGGATGTCTTGCATATGTCTTGTATTTGGATAGGATGTCATCCATGAAGTAATAAATAATGTTATGAATCATTTCATAGAATATGACAGTAATGGAATTTTTATAAGTTTAATTGATTTTTTTCAAGCCAAATGGAATGAATTGATAATAAAATGTACCCCATAAAGTGGTGGACATTGTTTTGCATTGGTCTTTGAGTGTAGTCTTGATCTACTTATATCCTGAGAATTCATCCATGAGGGATAACATCTCATAGAATGATATTGAGTTAACTATCATATTAATGTTAGGAAAAGAGAATTCATCCTTAGATCATGCATTATTAATATCTCTAAAGTCATTACATAAGTGAATTCCCTAAGGCTTTTTATTGACTAAAAAAATGTTCATGATCCATTATGAGTAATCCAATGGTTGGATGAATCCTACTCCTAATAGTTTCTCTATCTCTTTATTAACCAAGATAGCAATGTATAGATGCATTTTATATAGCTTTTATTTGATTGTCTTTGAATCTATATGTTTAATGAGCTAATGTACCACTAAATATGGGTCTAAACTTAGCATGTCTAAATAAGACTAGGTGAATATTTCAATGAAGTCCTTTAAGATAAAAATAATGAACTTGAATTCTTTAGTATTGAAGGATGTGCCTAATTAAATTATGTTTGGTTCATCATAGGTGTTAATTTTCACTTCCCTATAATATTATAAAAAGAGTATAGAAACATCTTCAAGAATAATAGGCAAGGATAAAAACTAGTATTCTTCAATTATGCGTGATCCATAGGGTTCACCCATGTAAGAAGGATCTGAATTGACCATGTATGGTAGTGTCTAATTGATGAATTAATTTGGAAATTACTCTACCAAATTTTCCCACATTTTATGTGTTTCTTCACTAATTTCATACCTAACTGAAATGTTTACACTTGGAGGACACTGAGCTTCCTGAGGAGATAAGGGAACTTCCCCATCCAAAATCACCTAAAACATGTTTTTACCCATGGTATTGTCTTTATCATTACTTTATCCTAGATCCAAAGGTGTCTAAAAGAGGTTTTTACCAGAGGATATCAATGTTTTACTTTTTTTATGAACAGGAAAGTTCACATGCTCTCCAAAATAGGCAACAAAATCTAATACAAAATCAAAGTCTTCTTTATGACACGAGAAGGAAATCCATATATTAATCTCTTGAATTTAGTGATGTAATATTCATTATAGAATTCATCTAATGATATAATCAAAATTTTTTGGTCCCGATTGATTAGTTTGGGATGGTGGAGAGAAAGAGGATAGTGAGCTAAAATGGTAAGAATGGTGTTGGTATTGAATAAATTGGTATCATCTATCTCATCATAGGTGTTATAATGGGATGATATGTCACTGATAGGATTATCTTCATCATTATATGAAGTATTATCACTCTCAAAATATATGGGTTCACCCCTAAGCAGTGTAAATCCAAGACCTCAGTTTCTTACATAAGTTATTAGAGGTACAAGTTCAAGAATTCCTTATGCTTTTTAGCATAGACCTTTTTACTTATAGTCTTAATTATCTATAATTTTATTGGGATTGGGGTACTTAGTATTTTTATAGTAAGAAACAAAGCCATCCCCATTTAATAAATTTTCTTTATAACTGGTGACCTGATCTTGGTTTGGTGACATGTCTTTTTAAAATATGAGTAGTTGTTATAGAGTAAACATGGACATATTTATTCATATCATGTTGGGCATGCCATGGATAGGATTTAAATTTCAATAAGATTTAGGATATTTAGCTAACTTATTGATGTGAAAATCATATTTAATGCAATATGTGGCAATGCCAGCCTCTTCAATGATAAAGTGAGAAGAAATTAATTCAAGAGGTGGATTATAAGAAGTGGATGCAAGGTCACTAGGGTTAGTATAATAAGAATTTGGAGATTAAATAAATTTTAATTTATTATTTGTGCCTACATACTCAGTGCTAGGGAAATAATTATAGTTCCCATTCTCAATGTATAGGTTTTTTTCAATACAAGTATGACTGTAAATCATCAAGAATAGTGACCTCTAATCCTAAATGAGGGAATTTAATGCATTGGTGTAAGGTGGAAGGTAATTTTTGTACTTCGTAGATCTAAGGATGACTAAGAATTATATTATAGGGTAGCTCAATGTTGATGACATGGAAAAAGGTGTCATGGGTGATAAGCACAATAATTATAAGAAAATAAATATTACCTATAGATTCTCTCTCTACATTATCATAAGCCTCGATTGTAATAGTATATGGATGCATATATATTTCTTTGTATCCCAAATGTTGGATCAACTTCAATGAATTGATGGTTAACCTTAAACCATTATCTATGAAAATCCACTAGACTTTGTGGTGGGAAATAATGGCTTTGATGTACAGAGGATTATTGTGGAGGGGACCAAGGGATGACATCTCTTTGATATAATGTGAGTTGTTGACCTGGGGACAAATGTCCCACCAATGTTTTGAACTAGGATGGATCAATGTCATTGGGTACCTTGGATTTTGAGATATATTTATTTAACATTATTCTATAAATGTTAGATATATACAAGAGATATATGATAGAAATATGTGTAGGCATTTTACTTAGTTATTCACCAATATTATATGGATTCTCACTATAAGGGTGAGGTGGTTTGGATTTTAGTGGTGTAGTGTCCTAATTAGAATTTGTATTGGCATTATAAGGTGTCAAAGGCTATAAAGAGTGACTCTTAGATGTCTAGTTATGATTACATAATCATTAGTCAAGAAAGAGTTGCCTAAATTAGATGAATAGGTAGGGGTATAGGAATAATATTTTTTTATGATCGAGGCATAATTTAATTATTCCAACCTATGTTGTAGTTACCTATAACTAAAGGGGGTGGTACCAATATAGAAGGGATAAAACTTTGGTGAGTATTAGACATTGTATGAGGAATGACTTTGATAATAGCAATGTAGTTATTTAGAACATGCCCTATGGAATTTATATAATCATATGTTACACTTTAATATCTAGTTTTGTTAGTTTATGTGTCATGATCATATTTATAATTGGTTTGGTTTTAATTTTGGCATTGTCCTTGTTGATTATGACCTTGTCCTTGGTTTTAATTATGGCCTTACCTTTGATTTTGATTGTTTCTTTAGTTTTGATTGTTGTGCTTAGGAAAGGGATTCTTGTAGATTCCCATTTATTATTTGGTATTAGGTACTCTTTTATCCAAAAATATTTACCCATTTTCAATTAAATCATGGATAAGATGCCTTAGTTGCACACATATATAGATTACATGACTAACCACATGATGGTAATCACATTACTCATTATCTCAATACCATGCTATCTTGGGTTGACCATCTAGAAAGGGTTTTGGAATAGGCCAAAAAATCATATTAGCTACCACCAATTTTTGGAATACTACCTAAATTTTCTCCTTGAGGTCACTAAAAAATTTATTTTGGTAATGTCCTCATCACGAGGGAGCTCTTAAAAATGTGAGTTGAGGGTTAGGAGGGGTACTTTGGATAGGCGATGGATACATTATTTGTACATGTCTCACCTTTGTGACCCCATTACCAACCATTTTTTTAATTTTTGATAAATGTCTTTAGATTTTTAGATGCATTGGCTTGAATTGGTGCTTGATTATGGTTTGACACTTGGTTTTTGATCCATAAACATGTAGATTTCCTACTCTAAAAAATTTACTTATTGGATCTTTATAGGTGGATTTGTTTAAATGTTGAAACTCAAATCCAAAAATATAATCAACTAAAAATAATGTAATGTAAGTAATAATTAACACTGAACATAATTTGATAATGGAGTTTGGCAGATACCTACATCTCTAGGTTCTCTAAATGATGAACTAATTCATTAAAAAAATCTATTTTCAAGTACAAATTTAAAACTTACAAAACTATAATGAATTCATCATGAACTTAAGTGCCAATCAGTCTTGCAAAGACCCAAACTAGTCTTAGAAGGCTTGGACAATGTTCTGGCATGACCTCCATACTTCACACCTTCTTGTTGACTTTTCCTATGTTACACATCCTTTAAGAGCCTCTACACAAAGATAAGTTATAATAGGCATCAATCATTGGATCCGTAAAAGGATCCTCCTACATAGCCTCTAAGTAGTGATAAATCCTCCAATAGAGCTATTATTACAATACTCAGCTTAATAACACCCTACAAATAATAGAGAATCAAAGCTTCCATAGTCCTGTACAATGATCCTCTAGAAACCTTGGAATGGAATAATTGTAATACAAGTGAGAGATTAATTCTCAAATACTTACAATGTAAGTGAGAACTTAGAGTGATATAATAATTCTCTAGGAATTCTCTTGGAATTAGTTTACAAATGAGGTTCATGGGTTTAGATAGTTTTTCAAACCCACTAATTATGGATTTCTTCATTATCCATCCCCATGTACAGGCCTTTATTTAAGCTTCTTATCCTTATCTCCCAAAATGGGGAAAGATGAGGGTCAATGGGTCTAACCACCCTTCATATATTTCTACTTGGATAAACCTCTCATCCATTTCTATGGGAGATATCCCAATTTCTATAGGAAATATCCCACAATTGTGGGGAAAGAGATATTCATGGAGTCAATCCCATTTCTCAAGCCTTAGGAAGTGGGATTTGTCTAAAATTTTGGAGAATATGTTGGAGCTATTGTGGACACTCCAAATGTGATTATTTAATTGGTTTTCATGTCAATAATATATTAGACCATGTGCATGTCCAGTCACCATACCTACACATTTTATCCCTGTTGTGTGAAAACATCAATAAGACACAACTTTTGCATACATAGTCTATTTTTTGAACCAAAAAAAGCATTGAAAAGCTCTCAATGATCTATTTGCTATGAAAATGTTTTGAATAATAATTAATACCTTTTATTTTTTATCCCTTGTATATGATCTCTAGACAAATTTTGGTTTAGCATGTGGAATTGAGAGTACATATTTACAAGACCTTTGTCAATTATTTCTTCAAATGTGTTTTCACAATGAAGTCTCAGATTGTGTGAAACTTCAATATTTAGGTTTTGTGAAAAAAAACCTCTTAAATTTTTATCTAGAAAATTATGTAAAAAAAACATATATCTATGGCTCTCCACCTTTGTAAATGTAATGATAAGTTTTCTCCTCCTTACTTCTTGGCATTTCATAAATCCACTAATGTTAGCTCATTCTATATGTTGTAAGAGATGTAGTTGACAAATTTTTCTAATAATTTAGAGAAAGTGGTTATCGACCATTTTGAAAGCTTGAGGATCCACTCCAAATCTTGTTCACCTAAATTGCATGGAAAAAAGAAAGCAAATATATGCTGATATAAGCTACTTCTTAGCACATGATGAAGAATGACTATAATTATTCTCTTGTGTCACCTTTCCCTTTGTATTTAGCAATCTTTGGAAATTTGAAATGAGGGAGAAAGGTACTTTAATAAAGTTGAGGTCAAAAATATAAGGGAAATTTTCATCAAATTTATACTTCTTGGGTACTTGGTTGTTTTCTTGAAGTTCGGAGATAATTTCCTTCATTATAATGCACTCTTGGATGTTTGGAGCATTTTGAGATGAAGCAAAGGTATTTTGTTGTGTTTGATGGCCTTTCTTGGTATTAGTGTAATAATAGATCCCATTTGTTTATTTTTATTAGGTATATTCACCCTATAATTTGCATTATGATTTTGGTTAGGGATTTTTTGTTGGTTCTAATGTAAGGCACTATTGGTTTAGAGGAAATTATTATTGTAAATTGTAAAGTATTTGTTGTTAGTTCAAAGGAATTTACTATTGGTTTTTTACTAAATGTTATTTTTTTAAAATATACTCAAGTAATCATAAACATAACTTAGAAACTGACATGGGTTACAACTTAATCACCAAGTCCTTTTTATATACTCTCCTTTGAGAAGATAAAATTTAAAGGTTCATTAAATAAATTATTAATATTATTATTAGGTTTTTAAAGCCCCCTTAGCTCAAAGTTCTATAGTAAAAGGTGATATTCAAGGGTAGATACCTTTGCACTCTTGTACACTAAAAATGTAATGGAAAATGTGGTTTCTATTCTATGTTTTTGTTAGATTTTCTAGATGGTTTCTATATACCTTGTAGTACATGGGAAATTTAGAATAATTATTTAATTAGATGTGATATTATGTGAACCATTCACCAAATAATATTGTCCCTTTATGACCCCTTCAGCCATTGGGGTCTTAGTGGAGTGCTATTAGTAATATTAGGCTCTAAGGAATGTGTCAATTAAGATACCATTGGTGTGACCTCAATTTGTATACCCCATTAGATGATATGGTTGGTATGATGGTAGGATGTGAATTCATAGGTAAAAACACTCCTAAATACCAATGATAAGGTGATTAAATCCACCCCATGAAGTCAAAAAAATAAAAAAATAAAAACAATCTTTATTTTTTACTCTCAAGATCCCATAGATGGGCAAGAGAAGAGCAAACTTTGAAAAAGTTTTTCAGGTAGGTAAGCAAGCAAGTAAACCTATGTATTTTTGGTCACTAAGGATCCCTAAAGGGTGAAAGGGGAGAGCACACACATAATGGTTTACACAAACAAGAATGTCAATAAAACAAACTTAAGCTAAAAATGGAATGCATGTGCTCTTAGGATCCAAGTCAAAATTTATTGTTCATTATTAAAAAGCAAATGTAAAAGTTGATTGAAATTGGCCTTGTAAAATTGTGTAAAATAATTACAAAGATATCAAAATGTATAAAACACAAGATTAAGCATTCAAATAATGATTGTGTTTTTTAAGAGGAAGTTTATTTTTATTGTTTTAAGTTTCAATAAATTTTTACATAGGGTGATCCCACTAATTTCAAAGAAAACTCATCATTCTACAAGGATTCAAAGATACAAATTTGGCAACCTCACCGATTAGTAGGATGAACTCACCAATTTATGGACAATTTCAATGTTTCTAAATAATATAAATAAAATATATATTACTTTATAGAAACTTCATCATTTGTCTATCAACCCCATCAATTATAGGTTAAACCCATCATTTAGCATTACAAGCTAGATGATTGTAAGAGAACCTAGTAAAATGCAAATAATCAACTTTATCATTTAGTGGGGTAAGTATGTTGATTTATTTTCAATATAATTGTTAATTAGGGTGAATATGTTGATCTACCAAAACACACAAAATAAATAGAGAGTGATGTAAATTGATCTCATTGAATCATAGGTCAAAGTTATCATTTGTGTGATAGATATCACCATTATGCAGATCAATCCAACCAATAAAAAATAGTGCATAATGTGAAAAAATGAGAGGAATAAATAGGAAATCAATCCCAACTAGAAATTAAATTAGATAATTAGAAGACTAGGAAGGTTTTCAAGGAGTTTTATGGGGTGCATTGGTCCCACCGGACATGCCAAATGTGAAATAGGATTGCAAAATAAATTAGTCCATTTGTTAGTGAATAGAATCAAGAAAAAAATAAGAAGAATAAACATATTAATCCTAATCCCTCAATTGGGAAAGGTCAATGAATTAAACATCAAAGAAAAGAGCATAGACTATGATAAGCTATAACTTTTTAATGAACTTCCTTTCAAGGCCGATCAACAAGCATGATTGTGCCCAGATATGGAATTAAGATGTTTAGATATGTTTTTTGGAAAGTGCCTCAAACATCTCTTCATGAAATATTTTTAAGGGTTTGTGAATAAAAATGGAATAAATGGTTTAAGATTTAGAAGAAATTATGCATAATATCTTTTCACTGAAAAGCTTGTTATTAGTATATGGTGGACTTTGTAGTTATATGCTTGGGAAAGTGATAAGGACTATCCATCTAAAGATGAGAATCCATGACCCAAGATGAGTCACATTTTTTGGAACAAATGCACTCAATTTTTAAATTAATATTTTTATTAATAGACATAGCTTTCCAAATTCAGATATTTGTTGCATTTATGTTGATATTTTAGATTCGTGACTTTTTTGACCAATGATGTCATGCTGATATCTCCTTCAAATATTTTGTTGAATTTGTGAATTTTAAAAATTATATATTCATCCAATTTCCATGGATTTTTCACTTATCCTTTTAATTGAATTTATTTATTTATGTAATCTTGATTAGCCTTTTTGTAATTCTTATAATTTGATAAATTGTTATTCACAAATGTTCAAAAACATCAATTTTTTAGGTTATAATTTGATTGGAGATGAAATAGAGGAAGGTGATAATTTTTTATAGTGATTTTACCCAATTAGGGATGTATTTTTATCATTTAGAGGGATGCATGTTAAATGCATGGAATAATTTGAGCATTTTAATGGTTTTTGGTCTAGTTTGTGCATTATTGTAGAAAGTCAACCATAGTGGTGTGATTTGGATGTCTACACACACTATTATTTCACCATATGTGCATATCCTAACACTAAATCTACCCAAATTTACATATCATGTAATATACCCACATGCTCTCACTCAAGGCATGGAGAGAAACACTGTTGTGCGTCATGGTTAGTTAGAAATGATGAAACAATTCATTTTTCACATGCATGAAAGACTTGTAAATATTTTATATTACTTGTGAATGTATGGAAATACCTATGCATGAAATTAAAAATGATATAAGAAATTTTTTATACATAAGTGTTAGGCATGAAATATATTGAGAGGGGAGGGGGTGAGTCAGTATATTATATATCTTTTACTTAATCTGATTTCTTTTCTTTAACTAATCAATCATACATTCAAGATATGAAATAAAATTTAAATAATAATTCAAACCACACGAGAGAGAGAGAGAGAGAGAGAGAGAGAGAGAGAGAGAGAGAGAGAGAGAGAGAGAGAGAGAGAGAGAGAGAGAGAGAGAGAGAGAGAGAGAGAGAGAGAGAGAGACCATAATTTTATGTGGAAACCCAAAGTGGTAAAAAACATGGAGAAAAATCTCAAGTACATGAATAAGCACCAACTCAAAATACAAAGTTTGCAAGCACCAATTTGTAGGAGCACCAACCCCTTTGCCAAGCACCAACATATCAACTATTTATGATCACCAACCCACAAGAGCGCAAACCCCTTAAAAAATTCATGAGCATCAACCCATGAGAGCACCAACCCCTCTTGTGTATAAAACACAACTATCTCTCAATGTTGCTTACTCAACAAATGATATAAATCTACAATATCTCATAATTTTCTCTCTTGGAAAAGAAGTACAAACCATGAACTCTCTTTCCTATTATCAAATGGATTCTCAAGCCTTTATTTGTATCTTTCCAAATGTCCTTTGGCAATCACCCTTTGTGACCCTTCAATCCTCATGGAAAATGACACCAAACTTGCATGACCCTTCATATCCTTGCATTTGAAAAGTCATATGGTGACCCTTCATAAGCAAAAGCATCCTTTCCTCTTTTTTATTTATCTTGGTGACTTTTCATATTCCTTAAAGTGTCCCTTCATGAAAAAATGTGCCATACCTCTTTTATCTTCACATGGTGACTCTTGAAATTCCTCAAGATGACTCTTCATGAAAAAATGCATCCCATTCCTCTTTCGTCTTTTACCCCGTGACTCTTTGACTTATCCATGGGCCCTCTTTTGACTTATATACAACCAAAAATATATTCATTAATATTAAATAAATATTAACACACATTAGCCAATATATGAATATTAGAAACACCATTAAATACAATGGGGCCTATATCACCAATAATGCTCAACCTTTGACATCAATGACAATATTTCCAATAATATCCCCCTTTGTCATTGATGCCAACCTCAAACTAAAACTGCCACATCTTGAAACCTGCACATACTACCATCTAAAAAACATATAGTAACTCCCCCTTACTATAGCAACCTTTATCTATTCCTTGTACCTATTTCTACACCTATACCTGTACCTATTACTCTCCCCCTTTGACATCAATGGCAAAGGGCCTACTTAGAGCTAACACTTAGCTTCCCCTTAAATGATACTAAATCTCAATGGTTGGAAGTAAAAGAAATTACTCCCAACTTCTCAAATGTGTCTTTTGGTAGTGCCTTTGTGAAAATATCTATAATCTGTTCTATAGTACTGATATACTCCATCTTAACTTGTTGATCTGTAACATACTCTCTCAAGAAATGATATCTAATGGGAATAAGTTTTGTTATTGAATGCATCACTAGACTCTTTAAAATATTTATATCGCTTGTTTTATCAAAAAAAATATAAATAGGTTCATCATAATTTACCTTGATATCTTCCAAATTTTGCTTCATCCAAAGCACTTGAGTACAACACAATACTACTGCAATATATTCTACTTCAACTGTATAAAGTGATACTAAATTTTGCTTCTTGCTTAGCCATGATACTAAGATATCACCAAGGAAGAAAGCTCCTCCACTTTTACTCTTTCTATCATCCAAGTACCCTGCCCAATCTGAATCTATATAAGCAACTAAAGTGAAATATCTACCTATGGGATACCATAATCTGTAATCCAATGTCCCCTTGATATATCTAAATATTCTCCTCACCAACTGAACATGACTATATTTTGGAGATGACTGATATCTTGCAACCATACCTATTACATGCATAATGTCTAGCCTCGATGCTTTCAAATATAAAAGACTACCAATCATAGATATATACAAACATTAATCTATAACAGGTGAATCTTCATCCTTGCTCACCTTATTTTCTATACACATTGGTATGCCAATTGGTGCACAATTTTCAAAACCAAATTTATTCAACATTTCCTTGGATTATATACTTTGAGATATGAAAATTCCTTTATTTGATTGAAATATTTGTAATCCTAAGAAAAATTACAATTCTCTAATCATAAACATCTCAAATTATTTTTTTATTCTATCAAAAATTTCTTTTATCATCTTTTTAATATTTCCTCCAAAAATGATATCATCAACATATACCATAACAATTAATTAATGCTCACCTTCTATTTTGATGTAGAGATTACTATCATCAAATCCTCTCTTGAAACCTTGATCTTATAGGTACATATCAAGTCTTGCATACCAAGCTATGGGAGCTTGTTTCAATCCATACAATGCTTTCTTCAATCTGCATACATGGTTACTAATATTTGAGAGAATAAATCCCTTAGGCTACTTAATGTAGACCTCTTCTTCAATATTACCATTTAGGAAGGTAGATTTGACATCCATCTGAAACACATTGAAATTTTTGAACACTACATATGCAAGAAACACACTAATAGCCTCTAACCTTGCCACTGGTGCAAAATTTTCTTCAAAATCTATTCCCTCAATCTAAGCATATCTTTTACATACTAATCTTGCTTTATTTCTAGTCACTTCTCCATTTTCAATCAACTTATTTCTATAAACCCATTTTATTCCTATCACATTGTGATATTTTGGTCTAGGCACTAATTTCCAAGTATCATTCTTTTCTATCTGATTTAATTCTTCATCCATAGCCTTAACCTAATGATTATCATGTCTAGCTTCTAAAAATTTCTAGGCTAAATTTTGGATAACAAAGAGAAATTAACTTGCTCAGATTCACTTACCATCATTCTTCTAGTGCAGATTCTTTCATTTATATCCCCAATGATGTCACTTTCATTATGATTTCTCTAAACATATTTGGATGGAGTTTTGGTTCCTTTTTTCTCCTTCTTCTCATATTCATTTAATTCTTCAAAACCTTCCTCTTCAATGATTTCAAGAATGTCTACTGGATCACCAATTCTTTATGTTCCATCTTCTTCCATCCTGACACTTGCACTTTCAAAAAAATTCTTGGTTATTTTGCTATAACATTTATTAGCTTTACTTTTGTAATAATAACCAAAAAATACACCTTCATCTACTTTGGATTCAAACTTACCAAGTTTTTCATCGATTGTCTTTATGAAGCATATGCTGCCAAAAACTCTGAAATAATCAACTGTTGCTATTTTGTCTTTCCATAGATCATAAGGAGTCCTTTCATTATTGAATCTAAATAATGTTGTATTATTAATATACACTATTGTATAAACTACCTCTCTCTAATATTTATCTTCTATCTTGGATTCATTTAGCATTGTCCTCACCATCTCCTAAATTATTCTATTTTTCCATTCAACTACTCCATTTTACTGTGGAGTTCTAGCTACTGAATAATGTCTCTTTATTCCATGATCTTCACAAAAATTAATAAATTGATATGACATGAATTCTCCTACTTGATCGAATCTTAGACACTTAATCTTCAAACTAGTTTCATTTTCAACTAATGCTTTGAATGTTTTGAAATGTTTGAAAACTTTAGATTTTTTATTTAAAAACATTACCCGAGTCATACGTGAAAAATCATCAATAACCAACATGAAATACTTCTGACCTTGAGTAATTTGAGTTCTCATAGGTCCACACATATTAGTGTGAAAAAGCTCTAGAATTTGAGTAGTCGAGTACTCTTTTTTTTGAACTACCTTTTAGCCTACTTCCCATGCTGACAAGGTTCACAAAGCATGTCAGATGGCTTTATAATCTTTGGAAGATTTTTGAATGCTTGATTCTTGCTGATGTTGACAAGATTGTCAAAATTTATGTGCTCCATTCTCCTGTGCCATAGCCAAATTTCTTCAATCTGGCTCAAACAACATCTTTAACCTTTGATGTCTGATAACATATACAAATTATTGCATGTTCTCTAAGCATCTGCAACTAACATATCTGAATCTTTTCTTCTAATTTCAAAACCTTCTACATAAAACTTTAGTGTGTGCCCCTGATCAGACATTTGACTTACACTCAAAATATTATGCTTAAGACCTTATACATACAAAACATTTTTAGTTTAAGTTCTACCATTATCCAAACTTAGTGTACCTTTTCTAACAATTCTGGCAGTAGTATTGTCTCCAAATTTCACTGTGCCACCATTGATATTTTTAAAGGTTATGAAATTAATATTGTCTCTTTTCATGTGACTTGAACATAATCTATCAATTAATCATGGATTTTCTTCATTTATTACATGCCAAGCATTCTACACCAACATAGATTTTCTAGGTTGTTTCTTTTGCCATGACCCTATCTAAACTTTCCTTTTGATGAATGGAGCCTTGAAACTCTAGTCCTTCTTGACTAACTCAAAAATGCTTCTACAATACTGAGATATGTGTCTAAAGTTATTATACTTGTAACATATTATGACCTATTCATTAAATCTTGATAGAGGAGCAAAAGAGTTGTGGCTTTTGCTTGACTCTGTATGACTTTCCTTCTCCTTATTTCTGAAATTGTTAGCTCTTTTTTGACATTCTAATTTCTTATGACCATATCCATTATAATAAAAATAGTAACCATAAAATAAGGACCTATTTGTGTATCTCTGTTCCCTCCAGTCCTCTTTGTTTGAGATGTCCTCTATATTCTTAACTTCTTTCCTTTTTATTTCTTCTTTTGTAAGAGCTTCAGCATAGCTCTTTCCTTTTCCTCATCTGTGAAAGTAGTGACCTCCTCTTTCTCTTTTTCAAATCCAATACCTATCTTATATGACATTGATATTTGATTTTCTAATATCTTATTCAACATATTAGTGTTATTCTTAAATTTTGAATCATTGGTTGCTCTATCATTGATTGCTTTGTTTGTTTTCTCAAGATCTACTTTTAAAGAAGCAATTTCAATAATATATCTTTCACATTATTTGCTTACTATTTTCAATTATGTCATTAGATATTCTTCATTTTTCTTGTATTCTTCAAAGTGTGCTTGTAGATATTCAATTATTTTCTTTGACTCCTTTCATTTTTCTCGATCTGGAGCTATAATAGTTGATTCATCTTTTCAAGACCTTTCAACTCTTCTAAGGCACAAATGAGTTCTCCTTATAGATTCACTTCAGCTTCATCTTTTTATTCTTCTTAATCATCTATACTTTTTCTTGTTGAGGCATCTTCATGTTTGGCCATGAATAGAATCTCTTCTTCTTCTAAGTCACTGACTCCACTATCTTCATCTGAGCTAGCATCTTTAGAATACAAACTCTTCTTCTTGAATCTTTTCTTGAATTTGCCTTTGAAATTCTTCTTGTATGTAGAATTTCCTTCTTCATTGTCATCATTACCTTTATTTGGGAATTTAGCTATAAAATTTCCAATCTTTCCATAATTAAAACATGTAAAAGGCAATTTTCCTTGATATTTACTTGTGCCCTTTTTCGGCATGTGAATGAATAGAGCTCCATTGTCATCTTCATCATCGCTAGAATTATCACTTGATTCTTGAATTTTAGCCTTATCTTTCGTTGATGTATTAAAACATGTTTCTCTCTTTGAATTTTTATCTTATTCAGTCCGCATCTCATATGTTGTAAGAATACCATGAAGCTCATCCATCTTTAGCTTGGCTAAATTCTTCATCTCTTCAATTGCCAAAACTTTCACATCATATCTCAATGTTAGAGATCTCAAAACCTTTTTAACCATAGTTGACTCTTCTAAATTTTCTCTAAGACCTTGAATCTGATTGACTATTTGATCAACCTACAAGAGATAATTTGATATATTTTCTTCTTCTTCCATCTTCAAACTCTTAAACTATTTTCTATAAGTCTAAAGCTTAGCTTGATGAACCTTTCCATCACCTTTGTAAATATTCTCAAGTTTTACCCAAGTTTTATGAGCATCTTTACATTTCATAACCTTAACAAAATCTAATTCACATAAACCACATAAAATAGCATTTAAAACTTTAGAATTATTTTCACTTACCTTTTTTATGCCAGAGTAGTTACAAGCATCTGTGGCTCTTCATATTCCTCCACCATTGCTTGCCATATGTTAAATCCAAGGGCCATCAAATAAGTCTTCATCTTTATCCTCCAAAAAACATAATTCATCCTATCAAACAAAGGTGCCTTATTTGTAGAAAATCCTTCATGTGATCCAGCCATCATGCTTTCCTGATCTTCCTTCAAGCTGTAATTTTTTTTCAAAAGAAACCTGCTCTGATACCAATTGTTAAGAATAAAATATATTGAGAGGGGGGTGAATTAGTATGTTAAATATATTTTACTTAATTTGATTTATTTTCTTTAACAAATCAATCATACATTCAAGATATGCAATAAAACTAAAATAATAAGTTGTACCACACGAGAGAGAGAGAGAGAGAGAGAGAGAGAGAGAGAGAGAGAGAGAGAGAGAGAGAGAGAGAGAGAGAGAGAGAGAGAGAGAGAGAGAGAGAGAGAGAGAGAGAGAGAGAGAGAGAGAGAGAGAGAATAATCTCAAGTATATGAATGAGCACCAACTCATAATATAAAGTTCTCAAGCACCAACTTACAAGAGCACCAACCCCTTTGCTGAGCACCAACATAAAAATTATTTTTGATCACCAATCCATAGGAGCACCAACCCCTTACAAAATTCATGAGCACCAACGCATAGGAGCACCAACCCCTCTTGTGTATAAAACACAACTATCTCTCAATGTTGATTACTTAATAAATGATAGAACTCTATAATATCTCCTACTTTTCTCTCTTGGAAAATAAATACAAACTATGCACTCTCTTGCCTATTATGAAATGGCTTTTCAAGCCTTTATTTATAGCTTTCCAAGTGACCTTTGACATTCACCCTTTGTGACCCTTCAATCCTCACGTAAAATGGTGCCAAACTTGTATGACCCTTCATATCCTTGCATTTGAAAAGTCATATGGTGGCCCTTCATAAGCAAAAGCATCTTTTCCTCTTTTGTCTTTATCTTGGTGACTTTTACTATTCCTTAAAGTATCCCTTCATGAAAAAATGTGCCATAACTCTTTTGTCTTCACATGATGACTCTTGTAATTCCTCAAGATGACTCTTCATGAGAAAATGCATCCCATTCCTCTTTGACTTCTCCATGGGCCCTCTTTTGACTTATATGCAACCAAAAATATATTCATTAATATTAAATAAATATTAACACACATTAGCCAATATATGAATATTAGAAACACCATTAAATTCAATGGGTCCTATATCACCAATAATTCTAGACCTTTGACATCAATGACAATATTTCCAACAATAAGTAATTATCTTAGTAATGGCAAAACATAAATAATTGTAATAATAAATTCTCTTAATAAAAAAAATAGTCTAGAAGAAAATGGAACCATCTCATGAATACAAAGACCACAATAAACACTAATGACATGAACACACATTATAAAAAATTTATTATCAACAACAAATATTTATATTATATACCATGGTACTAATGATATCAATATAAATTCTACAAGCTTTCTCTCTTACTTGTTTGTTTTTTAATCTATAGCCAAACTTATCTCTTCCAACAAACCATTTTTATTCATTTTATGAGATTAAAAAGGATATACATGTCATGAGGTCACTTTTAATGAATGTACATTGCATGTAGCTTAACTAGCACTAACTGGAAGTTAATACAATGCCATATTCATCACATTGGATTGAGATAACTCACCAAACCTAATATAGGTTTTTAGGATATTATTCACACTAGTTGTCATATCTCAACTGTTTGTTAGAGAATATCTATATTTATTTACTTCTACCACTCACCTCTTACCAATAAAAATGACTTTTATTAGATGTACCACTATTCATATCCTACCAATCATGCTAACTTGTAATAAATTAACACTTATATGTTATAACATGTCATGTTACTTATCCAATTGGCTTGGGTGGTTTATTAATTATGAACCTTCAAATGCACCATTTTTAACATGCCCTTTTGGTTCCTAATATTTTATCCAAAACTTTAGACAACAATGCTCTTACTCATCCAAATTTAAGGCCAACATCATCCCATAATAACTCAGTTGGCCACCCTTAAATAACCTTTTAATAGCCTTAAAAATAACAAGGAAATATGGATCCTCTTTTTTTAACTTATCTTCAAAATTAGTCTAGTGCATGAGTTTATCTTGAAATTATTTTATGATACTATAGATATATATAGTTAGGCCCTTAAACTTGGGAGGTTGTTCTTGTGAACCATCATCTTTTTATTTTATAACCTTTACCTTCACAATAATATTATTGAGTGTGTTATCTAGTGTAATTTCTTCATCAACTATCTAGCTTGAAGACTCATGAAATTTTTTTCTTTAAAAAATCATCTCACACCAAGTTTCTTGCTAATGTCTTCTACTTCCTTTAGAATCTAGGTTCTATTATATTTTTATTATTCATATATATGCAACCAAATTGTCTTATTATTATTTCTCCATGTAAAAAAATGTTGTGAGCACCAAACATTATAGGTCAAAATATGCTTGTATACACATAAATCTCTCACTTATACTAATTCCATCATTATTAGCATCCTTACATCACCTAGAATAATTTACATTCCCCTCTAATATTTCTACATCACATACTAACCTTTCCTCTCATCTCATATCAATTAATCACCTATTAATATTCACTCTTCACCCTCTTATCCACTTAACTCCATAATCAATCCCCATAGTATTTTTTAATTTTAAATTCATATCAAAACTACCACCAACTACCTCCACTTTATATCCTATTAATCCCTCTTATTATCACCCATAAAATCACATTTATTACCCTAAAGAAGGGTTTAAAATCCTCTATGCATCGTAGATCCCCACACTAATATCTTTCTAGGATTTTCTACAAATTTTAAATTCATAGAATAAACCTTGACCATCCATATCTAATATACAAGGATCAAATCTAGCCATTTAATCCTTCTACCACCTTATATATAAGAAAAAATTCTCCCATGAAAATAACAACTAATAATTTGAATAATTACATGCTACCAAATTGTCTTGAAACATCCTCTTCATCCACCATTATTGTAAGTCTAGAATCAAGTCCAAGAAATACAACATATCAAATGAATTTTCATGTTAATTTGAGACACATTAGCTCATATTTGGAGGTAAATTGGTTTCATTATTGAGGTATATTTGACTTATTTCAACTTTTGCTTTGCATTCAATTTACTTACCCAATCATGAGTATTTAGGAGAGTTTGGAATTAATTTTTTAGTCATTATTGTCACTTGCATTTGAATTCCTATTCCAAATTTTACCTAATACATAATGGAAACCAAATTTGGATTCCTCCTTTGATTTCATGTTCTTGAGATTTTGGTGTGAGTGATTGAGCTTACAAGACTGATTAGGAGAAGAATTTATGGCTCAAACTCCCAAATGTTTTATAATTGACACTTCCAGTAGTCGACATGACATTGATTTATGGATACTAAGTTTATTTTATGTAAATTTTGGTTTTAAATAAATAACAATCATTTCATTTAATACCACTAAACTTTACTATCATGGTGTAGCTAACCACTTAATCTAACCATTTTACTTTCACAAAATTTTGTTTCATGACCTGCATCTTCATTTTTATTACTCTTGATTTTAATATTATGATCAACAACTTTGTGTATATTGTATTTCTATTTTACTAGGTTAAATATCATGACTACATAAGTGTAACATTACATTTGATAAATGCGACATTGAATAAACTAACATGATTTTGATCATTTTATATTCTCTAATAATATTTAAAATCATTGTTGGATCTCTTAGTTGATATTTGATATTATACATATCAATTTTATTTTTGAATTGAGTGTCCTACATTAAATAATTTTATTATTTAATATAATCAAAATAATTAGTTTATATCCCACTCAAATATTCTATTCAAACATAATAGTCTAAAACCCTTCATTTTCTAATTACATTCTCCATATAGATCTATCAGACATCAGGTAAATTAACTACTTTATTTATCTATACTATATATTTTATTTTAACAAAATTATATTTTACACAACATACTTTTGTTGATAGTACTTTCAATTTTGCTATTGCATTCATGATTTTATTTTGTTCTCTTATTTCTTGAAATATTAATTAACTCTTTTTTAGTGAAATGAAATTTTGATTTTTTAAAGTGTGAATACGCTAGACTCAACCACAATGTTTTTAGGTATATTTTTTTGGATTTTATATTTCCTATAAGTTTATTTTTTATTTATTTGTTTCTATGATTTTTTTATCACATACCCAACATTGACTCTTAGGTCCACAATTTTGAATTAGGTCTATTTTTGGCTAGCTTAGTCTTTTGATCTGATTCTCATTTGTGCAGTTACAACTTCAAATTTTAGAAATGTGACGATGACTCTCAGGTCCATATCTTATTTTGTATAAATTTTTGATTGACCTAACACTTTTTTTAATGTTTAATACTAAAGATCCCAATATAAAAATACTAACCACTTGTCTTACAAGATGCTTGTCATAGACTTGGTATTTTGAAACCACTTTTTGATATATTTTCTCATTACATTCTAATCATGGATAATTAACCATCTTGTGTGTGATAAATTACAATTAATATAGATTAATTTTTGGTTGCCTAATTTTACCCAAGGCTATGATGGAACATCCTCTCCCCTTACACCCATAAGGTTATTCTTAGGGATTGGAAACCATCAATAAACCTCCCATTTTTATTTTTTAAGGACAACATGACATGGAATTTATCCCCACACACTTTTCATAGTATTATGGGTATTGTGACATGGATTTAATCACCATACATAGTATCACTCTCTATACTCTATTGGAGTATAGATATCAAGGACAATTATCACTAGGATAAGAAAAAAATCCCATATATAATTATGTGAAGTGAGGAGGTAACATTCTGATACATAAGCATTAGAAAGCACCTTACAAAAACTTAGGACCCATGTACCACAAGGTGTTTAAGTGACTCCCTTATAAATCTTGTTTAACCTAGAATAAAACCCCTCACCTGAAAAAAACTTCTAGTGCAAGGTAAACAACATTACCAAAGAGAACTCACTACATACATATGTTGAGTGAGGTTTGGGAGACCAATCTAATCACCACTCTTCACGATTAGATTAGTGGGATGGTTGTTAATTTTCACTCTTATATCTGTCACTACTATAGGATTATGATTGTTGTTCTTATTTTTGTGTTGTTGAGACTAATAATATTTTCAAACCTTAAATATATATACATAAACTAATTACCTATCTAAAATTTAACCCTAGATCTAAAATATCCCTTGTCCAATTTTTGAAAAATAAACATCACATCATCCTATTGTTTAACCATAAAATGATATTTAAGTGTTTGAAGTTAGCCTTAGATTAACATTAAAGAGGTATATATAAATGATAATGCATAAGGGTGATAATCAAATCTTAATAAATCTAATTAGGTGCTAAAATCATATATAAACATACTCTAAGTTTCTTATGCTGAGAATAGGTTAAATATAAATAGTTAAAATAATCTATTTATGTAAATAACAAGGAAGTAATATACTTAGTTTTTTTTATCCTAACATAATGTTGGATCTAGAATGGATAGGAATCAAGATGGAAGATAATTTTGGATAAGTCATCAAATTCTAAATCTAACACTTCTAGAGAAATTAACACTAACATCATATTAGGATAATTGCATGAATGTTACTATCTAGTTTTGACACAAGTGTCCTATATGGAATTTATGTCAGAAAAAGATGTAACCACCTAGATGATTTTGGATTTGTCTTCACCATCATTCTGGTGCATTAAAATTTGGGTCATGGACTATTGCTCCTCATGAAATGTCAAAACCCTAGTTATTCATATTCATAGTGACCTTGGTTAAAATGGGTTAGTGGGCACATAGTGTCGAGCTACCCCAAAGATTCAACTATTAGTGAGTGATACTTATATATTAAATATTTCAAAGTGGGCCTCATAAATACGTAGTTATCCCCTATGTGTTGGATCATGTGTGAATCATGAAATATGTGAAATTAAATTCAATAGTGACCTAGATTATAACTTGGTAAATTAGGATCTTGGGTTGATCCTTTAGTAATTCATACCTATATATGTGTTATCCCTATGACTGGTATGGAAATAGGGAAGCTTTGTTCAATTAAATTCTTGATAGAGTTCTTTTGATAAGTTACCTTGGTCTCTCTTTATTTCTCCTAGTGTTTTCTAGGTGAGGGATGAATGAGGATTGATATTGTATTTATAATAATCCTTTTGGAGAAGTCATTCACATTAAATCACTTAAGCTAACCATTATGATACGTTTCATTTGAAATTTGGATAAATTTAGAGAACTTGACACTTATGTTAGGTCAGGACACTAATGTTGATGCTAGCGTCTTTCTCAAACATTAGTGTCAAGGGAGAAGGAGAGGAAGATAAGTACATTTTAGTCATTTTAGGCAAGGTAGAATTCCTAGGTCATCAATATAAGGCTAGTTAGATTAAGAAACAAGATAAAGGGTATAATATAGAGAAGTTGTAAGACTTGTAGAAGTTGGAAAGGTCTAGAATTGAGAAGAATAACCAAGGTATCATTTTTTTCAAGTGTAAAATATTGAGGTTCTATATAATCCATAAATATCATTTACATTTCCCTTCCTTAATCTAGTAATGAAATTTATAGTTTCAAGAAAGGAATGTGTACTTACATGTGTATAACACACATTGTCTTTGCATGTGCCCAACTTCAATGATTTTTTGGTGAGTAAAATGAAACCAATAACATGTTATAGTATATAATCAATGCATATAATTTGGAATTAAAAGCAATTGAAAAGATTTAAATTAAAATATCAAAGTTTAGGAGTACACTTGTGTGTCGATTTAATTGCCTTGCTTATTGGTAAGTTGATTTGAAAAAGATATATCATTGTAAGTCTTTGAAATAAAGATTAGGACACATGGAGATAAATATTGAAAGTACATATATCAAAGGATATATATATATATATATATATATATATATATATATATATATATATTAGAAGGCCCATGCCCCTAACCATGGAGCAAAGTTGATTTTCCACCAAGAAGTTAAGATTAGATCAATCATGCAACCTAATGATATTTACAACCTAGTGAGGCTAGATGATATAATCAATTTCAACACAAAAACTTGGAAATATTTAGTGATTCGATCATATCAACCACACCAAAAAGTGAACCAACTATTGCAGTAGGTTAGTTCAATAAAGTACATAAAAGTCTAACTAGGGTATCAATATGTAAAAGTTTTTGATGTGGTAACAATCCATAAAAGAGTTTTGAAATATGAAACTATTTTGGATTTTGAAATATTAAGCATAAATTTTAAATAATATGCACCTTCGATATGTCTCATGCTAAAATTATGTATAAAAATGGTACCAATGTATATAATTCTACCACAATTATGAATTTGAATCATATAATTGTGTGATTTGGCAAATTCTAAAAACTATGTAAGTGTGGAGAACATGCATCCAAAGTATTCTCCCACTATATATGGAGAAATAAAAAGATTGATATAAGTACCAATGTGGAGGACATGTTTCCAAAAACATGCCCTCACTATAATATGGAGATGTTGAATACTAAATAGGTGTGGATAACTTGCTTCCAAAGCATACCCCCACTCAATCTAAAAACTATGAATGTGTGGAAACCATGCCCCCATTGAATTTGAAAACTAATATAAGTACCATATATTGAAAAGTGTGGAGAATATGCTTCCAAATCATGAAATCACCAAATTTAAAAATCAATATATGTACCATATACTAAACAAGTGTGGAGAACATGCTTCGAAAGTATGACCCCATAGAATTTGAAAACTATGCCAAGTGTGGAGAACATGCCTATATGACATTCCTACACTAATATTCCCCCCTTTGAGGTGAGCGAAAGATAGAAACTAGTAGTTACTTCACCTCAAAAGGATAAGATAATTGTATAATCTATGAATGTAACCATGTATCATATATAAGGAACATGTCTAGGTAGATATAACATTGAAGCACATATAACCAATGTGATCATATGAAAGCCTAAAATGTATGATAAATATGATGGAAACATATAGATATTAATATTACAAGATCAACAAGAAAATAAGATCACTCTAAAGAAAATTAAAAGTTCATGGTCTAAGAAGACCATAAATAAGGGGCATTTTCAAATGCCACACAATCAAAGGGACATGGCTTAGTCAAAACCAGCATAAACATGTCATAGTATCCCATGGATCAAATGTGTTAGAAAAAAATGTCAAGTTTATATCAAGTACAATTTGTAAGATATAATAATGGATAACATCATGTGTAATCTCAAACATGATAATGAAATATGATCATAAAATCATATAACCTATGTGTATCAAGAGAAAATAAGAAGATGCCCCCAATGTCTACATGAAATGAGTAGAGACAAGACCCAACATCTAAAATAAGAATATATCATGTATTTTTGTATGCTTGTATCACACTTAAATATAAGTTTCACACACATGTGTGTATGTAGAAGTAACTTTATATGCCAGCCATTGACATGGAACTATAACATAGATGCCATGAAGCTAATATAACATGTAGGTGTCAAAGATGTTTTTGGATTTTTTAATGTTTTTATTTTTTTAGTATTTTTTTGGAATGTTTAAGAGACTACTCTATGATATCATCTAATGAATGGTCATAGGTATCTCCCCCCACTCGGTTCCTAATAACCTTAAGTTGGATCTTTTACATTTTTTGCATCATTATTGGATAGGTTAAAAAGGTACATTACAAGTTCCTCATGTTTTGCATGTGTAGTATAATAATTAATGTTATTATTTGGAATATGAATTAATTTTCATTTGTGAGGAAAGAAAATACCCTTATGATTTGCATCAATGTTTAATTTTATTTGGTATATCCAAAGAGTTTTTGTTGGGCCCCATTTCATGATAAGTAATGGATCCATGCCAGCTCGACAAAAAACTAGGCACAAGGAAACTATGTGTATTTTTGTTATATTTGTCTTCTAAAGTGGTGTCAGCTAGCTAGTGGCTAAAAACTCCAAGCAACATTAGGAACTGGGTGCATGGGATAATGACTAACCATTAAAGGTAAGTGGATCCTTTTGAATCACATAACATTGGGAAGTAGGCACATAAGAAAATAACTTCACATTTAAGGCAAAGTGTAGTGGATGTGGTGAGATGTGTACCTCCAGTGCTAGCTCAGTAGTCAGTATGTCCTACTCCCCATGAACATAAGATGCTCTAAAGCCTATAAAAAGAAGTTGATTTTAGCTGAAGGGGAAGAGGTGAAATGGAGTAGTGAAGCTCTAGTGAATTTTTATTAGAATATTATCTTAAGCTTAGATTTTAGCTTAAGATGCATTTTGACACTCCCCTTTGTAATGCTCAAGATCACCTATGAGCTTGGGACTTAGTAGTTTATGTTGAGCACATGCTTAGTTTAAATGGATTATGTATGCATTATTAATTAATGTATCAATGAAGAATGTTTTACATAAATGGTTAATGAGCTTAATATTCAAGTCTTAGAATGTTTATTAGTTACATGCTTTCTTATATCAAATAAATGGTCAAGTTCTCATAGGTTTATAGCTTGACTTACTCATGGTAGACTTGTAACTAGAAATGAACCCCACACCTATGATATGAAATGAAATAAGTATGATTAAGACCATGTGCCATAAATGAGATCCATGCTTAAGCATGAGACCACACCTAAGTCCTTTAACCTAACACTTAGTCGGACCTCAAGCACCTAAATTCCATTGAGCATATGAAATCCAAGACTTTTGCCTATGAATGCCCAACCATTATTTCACTAACCCAATCCCCTAAAGAATATATTTATGCCATGGGACAACTAGACCAACAAAGACCTTGGTCCTTTGTTTGATAAAATTTGGGTGAGAACATAAGGCTTTTGACTTATGTATATTTATGCCAACACCTCTGAGTGTTAATTATTGAGCTCCATAAGAATCATCAAGGTCTGTGCCCCTCTATAACAAGCCTAGATCTGACTTGGGTAGTTAAGTAGGCATGTGACTAGGCCCATGATCAATAAGACTAACTTTTATACAACATTTTGGTTTCATTGCTAAAACCTATTGAATTTTGTTATTGTAATGGTGTACTAGGACAATGCTCTGACTCTCCCTCAAGAACATTGAATGCTAGCTAGAAATGATAGCTAGAATGAGTGGAATATAAATTTTCACTAAGGCATCCAAATTGTAAGGAATAACACCTAAGGAAGTGGGTACATAACCATTTATATGATGCCCTTTATGAGGTGTTATTTTTTGGACTACCAGAGAAAGTGTACCATTGGTTGGTTTCTTATATTACCCATAAAAATCAAAGCTATGGATAAAGTCACAAGTAGATGGAAGAGATCCTAGAGAGGCTCTCAAATTTAGATGTCACTTAGACTAGAGTCACATGTAGATGGTGCTTAAGGGAATTGAATAGTTATATGCTTGAGTTCATGAGCTCAATGTAATCTTGCCTTGAAGAAGGAGAGTACTAATTCTTACATGAACCTAGAGGCACATTTATGAGAGAACTCAACACTGAACTCAAAAAGTTGATGGTGGATTATGGCTTCAAAATAGTGAGGATGGGAGGCTAAATTCATTTTTCATATGAGAAATTCAATGGGGAAGAAGGGGATGTGTAGGTGAGGCACAGTATAAGGAGACAAGTATATTAAAAACCAAGATCTTAGGTTATAATATTATAACAAGAGGAGGCACAAGCTGATAAAATATCTAGAACTCAAAAGTGTTGAGAAGACCTATAACAAGTAGGAAGGGCACGGGGAAAGATCTATTAAATGGAAACTATGCCCAAAGGAAGGATTCCTTAAAGCCTTAGAATAAACTCCATAGTATATGGGTGAATTCTTGGGGTCCCCTAAAAAATCGACCATTAGAGATGCACTAGATGCACCTACCCCCTTTAAACCTATAATGTGATCTCATGTGCTATATTCCCCAAAGGAAAATAGAAGATTGACAACTAACTTTTTTGTTAATGTAGACTTTGATCACTTTGTAAATTTTGACCAAAACTTCATGATTGAACAATTTTTCCCATATGAGGAGGTAATTAAAGATACCTCTAGACTTTGAGGCACTAGATCAACTAAATAGAATGTGAACATAAGCACCCTAGTTTAGCCAATGTTAGTGGCATAGCCTAGGTAGCAACCCATGGGAAGTGGCCCTGCACCACTAGTTGGTAGTATGGTGCCATCATCTTCTATGGAACTAATAGTAACCATTAGTCTAGTGCCTAGCCTATTAGTTGGAGGCATTATAAGGCTAATGCTAAGATAATAACCAGGAAGACAAGTACCTCAAGCACTAGAATATCCCTAGCCCTAGATTTATTATGAGATAGACATGTGCCTGCTAGAGTACTAAGGTGTAGAAAATGCTATAGATCATGTGCTCAAGTGTGAGTTATAATGGCATGCTTGGGGAATAACTAAATTCAAGCACAAGTCAACCTAGTTCATAATAACCTTACTTGATCACACCCATACTTGGTATAAGAATTTTGATCTTAATTAAGATATGGTTGATTATGACACCCTGAAGGGATCCTTCTTAAAGGAGTTTGATATACCTGAACTTAAGTAGCAAAGAATCATCTTACTCAAGGAGATAAACTAGGGATTATCAAAGAGCATGCACTTATATGATGTTATATTCAAGATGCTCCTCTCCAAGCTCCCTTACAACATTCACCCCTCTGAGCATGCACAATGGTTTGTTGGAGGATTTTTGGTGCCCTTCAAAAGGGTGCTCTCCATGAAAACATTCATAGACCCTAAAGAAGTGCTTGAAGCTGTGCTAAAATCCAAGGTAGTTGGGAGTGCCTATATAGGTGTAAACACTAGAAAACTACACACATGTAGTTCTAGATGTCTGAATGTCATGGGACCCACTAGGGACCACCTAAACTTTATTAACCCTTAACCCAACCCTATTAACCTGACCAAGTCACTATCCACCTATCACTATTTAAAAAGTTTTATTCAATAGTTCTATTTGAAAACACTATTTTAAATCACTATTCACTAGCACTATTCATGATGACATGGCATGTCACTATTCATAGTGACATAGCAGGTGACATGGAAAATGACTCAGTAGTGACATGGCATGTGACATTGTAGGTTAATCAATAGTGAGTGATATGGCAAGTGACATGGCTTGGAAGTGAGGTGGCTTGAAGTGGGACATTATACCCCACTTGGGACCCTTTTCCAAGGTGCTTAATGACCTCATTAAACACCATAGGGTCCCCCCTCCAAAGTATGGTGAATTTATCCATAAGTGGCCATCATTCAACATCATCTTTTATCCTCATGCATGAATGTGGCACCAAATTATGTGGGGCTCCTTGTTAAGTGCTTGGGAAAAGATAGAAGTGGGTGGTGGAAGGTATTTTAGACCTATATTGACACATGGGTATGATATCCACTTATTTTGGACACACTTAAAAAGTGGTAGACACACTTATGAAGTGCGAATCCAAACCTCTTTGTCCTGTATGACCACTTACCCACCCATGGGGAAAAGATAGAAGTGGGTGGTGGAAAGTATTTTGGACTCATTTGGGTCCATGGGCATTATCTCCATCTATTTTGGACACATTAGCAAAGTGGAAGGCACTTTAGAAAAGTGGAAGAGACAATTTATGAAGTTTAAATACCACCACCCTTATCCCCTTAACCCACTTATCCACCCACTTTTAAAATGTTGCCAAATTTACACTATTTTCTCCTTTGTCATGTTTCTTGGCATTAAATGCTATAAATATGACCCCCCTTTCACCCATGGAGGAGATTTTTGGTTGGAGACATTCATCTTACATGTTTTTGAGGTCATTAAACTTTAAGAAGAGGAGCTTAAAGAAAAAAAACTTTACCAAAATTACAAGCCATCACAAATCATCATCAACAACATCAACATCTTCAACCATCTTCATGAGGTAAATTGTTAAGTTTTGTAATTTCAATTTCCATCTCTTTGGCCTTATCTTTTCTTAACCTCTAAACCATAACCCTTTGGCCTCCTTCTTTTATTTACCTTCATGCCTTTAAACCCATAATTTATTCTTCTCTTTACCCTTATTTCTTACCTTTACCTTGTTACCTTATACCCCTTTACCCCCTTTTGCCTTCTAGACCACCATTTACCTCCTTTTGCCTTCTTGACCACCATTTACCCTTTTCATTTCTTGACCATAATTTACCCCTTTAACCATCTTGATAATTTTAACACCTTGTCCATTTACCAAACCTCAACCAAAACCCTATCCTTTTAATCCTTGTCACAAACCAAACCAAAACTACAATTTTGACTTAATCAATTTTTAGCATTAGTATTAATCAAACTATTGATTTATTTTAGTCATCTTTTATCAAGTTTTATTGTATTTAATTTCAGTAATTTTATATATTTTTTATGCAAGTACCTTCTCTTTTATTTACAAAACTTAATTATGTAAATTAGGTGGATTGACAGCCTCCTAGGAAGCTCTCACTTCTAGGATCTAGCTCACGCTAGGCAATCCACCCAACTAATTGTCTAAAAAACAAGTTTTATTTAAGTGATTTTTTATTTTTAGGTCATGTTTCCAATTCAAAGAGGATTTATCATACTTAATCTAGATCAACATGCACACTTTCACCAGGGATTCTTACCACACCCGTAAATAGTTTCTATCTTTCAAAAATTAAGAAATGGGCAAACATTCATAAAAACAATAGGAATAAACCCATTTATAGAGGAAAAAATTACATCCATGGTATCCTAAATATATATGCTATTTTCTATTTCATCATAAGATGATCAAAGTGGGGTTTGGTGTGCACTAACTGTGAGATAGAGGGTCACAATAGAAACAACTACCCTCAGTTGAATGTGTGAAATTTGCTTCTTATCTATAAATTTTATCATGAAGTGCATGATATTCACAATTACCTCTTATTGAAATGTACTAGTTAGTGATGCATATACTCACAACATAGCTAACTACTGAGTAATTGATGAAATGTGCTAGAATATGGAGAGAGGCACACGACATGAAACTAAAAACTCTAGAGGTCAGGATAACTAGGGAAATGAGGGTAATGACCAATAGAATATTGGTTATATAAACCAAAGAGGTGATAGAGGGTGAGGTGGAGGATGTGGTAGAGGAATATTCCCACCATGATCATGATACAAGTGTAGGTTAATTGAATGCTATCAGTGCAACTACCCAATGCATCCCATGTGTCGGTATTATTAAGAACCATATATGGTTAAATAGTTCATCCCATGTACCTAATCTAATAAAAAATATCTATTGAGTACCTAAACACAACCTAAAACCAAACATTGACTTCTTTCTTGGACCTATTCTATAATCCAACTTCCCTCATACATTTTAACTAAGGCCTAAGCCAAGAGTGAGATAAAATATATCCTAGGATATAATGTAATTTAGTGTATTAATTATTTTCCTTGGATTTTTCTCTTTCGTTTTCTCTCTATTTGAGTTGTGAGTTCATTTCTTTTCATTCCTCACATGGTCTTTACTAGACTCCAATTGAGGAATCAAACCAATCAAGAACCACCTTCTTCTTACTCTTCCTCGTCCATGGATTACACCTTGGATGTGGAGGGATCTCCCCATTCTTCTACCCATTGTACCATGCCTCCAATAGTTTCTCAAGGAGATGTAGACTTTGTGGCCTTCCTTGACAACAACTATGTGGCCCTCTGATGCTACCAAAACACCTTATCTCACCACACCTCTACTATTTCAATTCCTAATAAATATCCATCATATGGTATACCTCCCCCTTTTATGGTTGGAATTACCTCCACCAAACCTTTGATAATCTAATCCTCTTCCTCTACTAATATCCAAACCACTACCACCATCAAAACCCAATCCAATATTACAACATATATCCAAACCCCTCCTACACCAACCAACACTTCTAATGTAGAGATAACCTTACCTATTATTACCTATACCCCATCTACTGTAAGGGTAACTTCTACCCCTATTTTTACCCTTCCTCTTTTTACTACCAACCCACCAATTTCCACCCCACTCCAAAGTTTGGTACTTTCCATACCTTCTACCATTCCACCCATTAGCATAAGGACTACCACTCAACCTCAACCAACCACTTCATCCATATCTCCAATCCAATCCATGTCCATCCCTCAAAAAACCCCTATAACATCATACCAATATGTTCCTAACCCACAAGGATACATACCCCTTTCATCCCAACCTTCAATGACCACATACCAATGTATGGCATTTTCTCAACCTTCCACCTCTTATCCATACATTGTAGCCACCCAACCTCAACTGAACCTAACACCCAATTATGTAGTCACCCAACCTCAAATTAATTTGATTAAGATGTTTATGGATAAAATTTATAATCTAGAATCATCTATTTCAGGGGATCATGACCATTTATCCTATGAAAAAAATTGTAATGAACTCATTCACCCATTCATCCCTATCCAACCTTATCCTCCCCAATGGGAACTTCCCAAGTTCTCCAAATTTCAAAGGATGATCCCCTAATAACACTTTAGGTAATTTAGGCATGTTGTCTATTTCATTACATATGATGATGCCCTTCTTCTCTGCACTTTCCCCATGTCTCTAGCCAGCTCGGTCTTAGATTGGTATAGTGACTTACCCAAACATTCTATCGTCTCCTTCACCCAACTGGCCCAGACTTTGTTGGATCACTTTTTTATTAACATCTCCAAGAAATTTTCCACTACCAACCTCTATTCCATCTGGTAGTTTGAGGATGAGTCTATTGCCAATTTTGTGGCTCATTAGAAGAGCCTAATTAACCACATTTCCTTTTCCTTGCCTCAACTTAAACTCATATATCTCTTTTCTTAGGCATGTTATAAACATATATCCTCCATGTTGTATGTCCAAAGCTTCCAAAATTTTGATGAAGCTTTTACCATGGCATGTAAGCTATAGAATAGAACCACTGATGAAGGGAGGCTAAAATTAAAGAATAAAAACTCCACCTACAAAACCAATGAGGCCTCTTTTTCCAAACCAAATAACCAAACTAATACCAATACTAATGGAAAAAGAACCATGAATGTAGTTGTACTTAAAGCCACTCCCCACCATCTAAAAACCAACCAAATTCCTCTAATTCTTCAAATAAAAACCCAAGGAACCAAAAATAATTAATTCCACTTAGAGAATCATATGATTCTATATTGGAGAAGTTATTAAAAGATAATAATAATTCAACTTCCTCCCATTAAACCACCACAATAATTTGACTCTTCTCATCCTATACCTAGTTGGTACAATGAGAATGATTCATGTTCCTTCCATCACATGATAGGACATGATATCAATAGGTGCAATACCTTCAAGAACCTTTTCCAATTCCTCATTGATAAGGGGGAGCTCACATTGGACAACCCCAATGCACCACTAAACCAAGCCCTTGATATATTCAAGCATCCTTTTTCAACCACATTATAACCAAGAATGAGATAAACAATATTGAGTACTCTCATGATACCCACTTACCAATCTACATGTCCCTCAGCCTCTCTAATTATTAATGTAATAGAGTTACCCTCTCCCTTTTTGGTAACCTAAATCAAGGAGTTACTCTTTTATCCTCCTTCACTCATTGAGATAGTGGAGCCACCAACCTCTCCTTCAGTTGACATACTAGACCATACACCTATCGTACCTTCCTCACCAATTACCAAACAACTCACCACTCCCATAGAAATCATTTTTTAGGAGGAAATCCTCATGTCTACTCCTCTCACATAGGATCCACATATCCTAACCTTGCATCCTTTTATTGAAGAGGACAAGGTTACCATCCCTATGTTTCTACCTAGGGGGTTATCTTTTAGATCCACCATTTAAGGAATCAAACCAACCTATGAATCCTTCTCTAGACTAGTGCAAAAATTGGAATTTTCCTCCAACCCTAACATGGATCAATCCACCTTCTGTTAGTAACTAGGTACCCCTTACATTACCAAAAAATAACCTCCAATCCCTTCTTTGACAAACCAACCCACCACTTATATTTACCAACTTATTACCATATATACCCAACCAACCAAAACCTCCACCCAACCATCTAAAACCTCTACCAAACTAGCTAACCCTCAACCACTTAAACCAACCAATACCCAAGTATCCAAACCCTCTTTTATCACACCAACCAAATCTACCAAAACCATAGGAGAACCATCTAAATCACCTCCACCTAAACCTATCAAACCATATCATGATTCTCTTATCAAACCGATTGAGGATTTAGGAATACTTCTTACACCTATCCATAATCACCCTTATTTGAATTTGGACCTAAATCCATCTAGTCTACCAAAGAAACCACCACCCAAAACTACCAAGAAGGTGGAGTTACCCAAACTTATACCTCGAAATAGACCCATACCACCTCCTTCCATCTTACCCTCTATCTTAGGACCCCATCCCTCTAATATCCCTATAACTTATTCCTCATCTACTAAACCTTCTCCTTTTTCTCCACCTATACCCACCTCCACTAAATCATCAAACTACCCATCATCCTTAACTAATAAGTCTACCTTTACCTTCCCACCTATCACTAAACATTCACCCTCTACCTCTAAATCATCCACCTCAAACGCAACCATAACTAAACAATCCCATCCAAAACCACCTACCAAGACCCTTCTACCACTAAAAACTCCCACAATGAATTCTACTTATAAGAAGGCTATAACCCCTAAAACCAAAAACCTATCACCTCCAACACCTTTGTTTGAATCCTATTCAACTATTCTACAAAGTTTGTTGCAAAACTCTTCCTTGAGCCTACTACCCATAAAACCCTTTTACCCTTCACACCCAAAACTATCATGGTTCAATGACAAATTGATTTTCTTATACCATAGGACACTGGAATATGTTATAGAGAACTATAAAGCTCTCCAAACATTCATCCACTAGATTTATGATGAGGATGATCTATTAATAGATGAACTTCCTATGTCACCCCTACTAAACCAATCATCACCCATACCTACCAAACATGGTGAACACTTACCCACTCCTTCACTCTCACCTTAAAGTGAAGATGAATCTAACCACTTTACCACCTTAACCTCTTCTTCTATCCATACTATCAATGTGGTCACTAGATCACAATAAAATATAAAGGGAAGGCTAAGGTGTCCATTCCCTTGACTTACCCCTCTTCCAACTCCCAACCAACCCACACCCAACTATCTCCATCTTCAACTAGACCCAAGGTGTCTATTTTAGGTGTTCCCCAGTCTAACCCTACAATATCAATCTAAATAGCTATCCTCAAGTAACTTCATCCAACCCTAACAAAAATGAGCTTGTATGAGTTTATTTCTATCTCTCCCCATCACTATCAAGTACTCATTGAGGCTTTGAAATCCATGAACGTCCAACCCAATGACCCTCAACCTCTAGCCACCTCTGTTGGTACCCTTTAAACTTCCAACCTTGTCACCTTTAAGGATTTAAAAATCCATTCCATCCACTCTAGGGAACTAGATCCCCCATTTTTTATTACCGCTTACATCAACCAAACCCATATGAAATGGCTCATGATTGATGAGGGAGATAACATTAAAATAATCTCTTCTCACACTTTTAACTAGCTCAACTTATTGGAAAATGTCATGTTTGAATCCTTATCTATCATTCACTCCTTCAATGATACGACAACCACTACCTTAGGAACTATCATCCTTCATATCCATGTAGGACCTCACACTCTCCCCCAAACTCTTCTATATTATAGAAGGGGAATTATAATACAATATCTTGTTGGGATGACCTTGGATTCATTCCATGGCATGTGTTCCACTTACCCTTCATTGTTGCATCAAATTTGAGCATGAAGGCTAAGTCATCACCATCCAAGTAGACCCAAGTCCTTTCTCAACATGCAACATGACCTAGCACCCCAATGATGTCCTCATACCCCCATCTAGCACACCTTCAATAGTTACACCTCAACTACCAACCATCAATGAAGCATTAATTAGTTCATCTATCCCTTCTTTAAAAATCCCCATAGAGGAACCCTTGGAATCTATGTTTTATTACCTTTTTTTAGGGGAGTATTGCCTTTTAGCTCTTGATGCATTCCCTACTCCTCATGGGTATGGCCAACTCACCAACCAGCCAGGATATGACCCCAATATTAGAATTATCATTCCTTTTGGACATACCAACTATCAAAACCATTTTTTCTATGGGGGACTTGATAAACCTCTTGATTCTTCTATCACCCCTTCCTCAACTTAGCCATTTACCATTGTTTTTCTTACCGAGATAAACCATGATTTACAAAGACATACCTTCATCGGTGTGATTGCAAAGGCTTTGGCCTTAGATAATATGAGCAAGGCACATATGGCCTAGTCACCATTGAGACTAGGAAACCTCATGAGATGCATGTCCTTGGTTTCATCCTACCCAATAAAAAGCAACCCAAACCACCTACCATCATCATTGTTAAGGAGGATATCCTTTCTTCACCAACCTCACCTCCACTTTCATGTGAGGATGATGACATCATCTCACCCAATTTGTTTTTCAACATGATCACCCTTGGACCCCTAACTTATCAAAAAAAGGGGGTAACTGTTACCATCCCTTTTACCCATCTTGAGATGATAGAGAAAGACTCTCTTACCATTAACATTATTTAGCTTTAGGATGATGATTTCATTCTCACCTACCTAGATGTAGGAGATTCTTCTATCCATAAATCCATTCCTCTTGATAACCAAACCATGTTGAATGAATCCACTATCAATGTTAACTTAGGTACTCAAGATAACCCCCACATTGTCAAAATAGCTCAATCATTGAATTCCATATAACAACAAGATTACCCTTATTTCCTTTATGACCAAAGCATATAATTTGCTTGGTCCTATCAAGATATGCCTAGAATTGATCCTTTTATTTCCCTCTATAACATTGTCACTCATCTTGACACTAAGTTTTTTTAGCAAAAACTTCAAAGGATACACCCTCACATTTCCCTTTTAGTCAAGGAAGAGCTTTAATGCCTTTTATCTATCAATTTCATCCAACCCATTGAATATCCCCAATGGGTTTCTAACATCATTTTGATTACCAAATCTACTAAGGGACTTTAACTCTATATTGATTTTTGTGACATCAACCTTTTTTTTCCAAAGGATGACTTCCCTTTGCCTAACATTGACCAACTTATTGACATTATAGGTAGCCATGATATGTTATCTCTCATGGATAGTTTCTTTGGATATAATCAGATATTGATTGCTCCCAAAGATCAACATAAAACTTATTTCATCACCCCTTGGGGAAACTTCTAATATAGGGTCATTTCATTTGGTCTGAAGAATGTTGGTGCAACCTACCAGTGAGTTATGACCTACATATTCCATGATCTCATCTACACCATTGTAGAGGACTATGTTGATGATCTCTTGGTAAAATCCAAATATCACAAATATTAACTAAAATTTCTTGACATTATCTTCAAAACCCTAATCCATTTCCATGTCTTAGTTGATTAAACCCCCAAAAATGTGTTTTTGGGGTCCTTTAAAAAAAATTCATGGATTTATCATCTCTCTTCAAGGAATAAAAGTATAACTCACCAAAGTCAAATCAACTATTAAAATTCCACCTCTAACCCACCTTAAGAAACTCCATAGCCTATAGAGGAATCTCCAATCCATCCATTGCTTCATCTCTCAATTATCAAATAGATGTCAACCCTTTCACCATCTTCTTAGGAAAGATACCTCTTTTAAGTGGACCAAGGACTACCAACAAGCCTTTGATTCACTCAAAGAATATATCCTTTCTCCACCCATTCTATCCCTCCTAAAGAGGATCAACCCTTATACCTTTACATCTTCACCACTGACCATTCCCTAAGGGCAATGCTCACTCACTGTGATGAATAAAACAAGGAATAAACTATCTAATATATAATTCAAACACTTATAGAGTACAAGACTTGGTATACCTATACTGAGAAACTTTTCCTCACCTTAGTCTTTATGGCTTCCAAACTACTCCATTACCTTCTTAATCATAAAACCTTTATAATCACTAACACCAACCCACTCAAGTATATGCACTCTAAAACATACCAAAACTAGAATATGGCTAAGTGGCTCATGCTCCTAGCTGAGTTTGACCTTGAGTTCCTCTAGAAAATTTTGATTAAAGGGAAAGTCATTGCCAACCAATTGGTTGAATCTCCTTTACCTAACAACCAACCACTTCCTATTGCATTTATAGATGCATCCAGCACTACTCTTTCTCAAGAAGACATAACCTACCAAATGACTATGTTCTTTGATGGCTCAAAGTGCCAATGAGGTGGGGGTGCTAGAGTCATTCTCATTCCCCGTGATGGTGAAACCATTCCCCTTTCTTTCAAGCTTGATTTCAAGTGTACCAACAATATGGCTAAGCATGAAGCTCTATTCATATGTATTTAAACCACTCTAGCCTTGGGAATTAAGACCATCAATGTCTTTAGTGATTCCTAACTCTTGGTCAACCAAGTTAATGGCTCCTATCAATTTAAGAATTATTTCTTGAAAAAGTACAAAAAACTAGTAGATGTACTTAACATCATTTGATCATTATCATATCCAATCTATTCCTTGATCTACCAATAAATTTATTGATACAATGGCTTCCCTTGCTTCCTAAATCCCTTCTTAGCCTTCCAATTCCAAAATATTTATCACCATTCATCATTTTACCATACCATCTTATAACCAATTTGACCTCCCTATCATTTTTAGTGTGGAGGAATCCCCATCAGACATTTGGTACTAAAAATCCTTTGACTACCTCAACCTTGGAATCATTCCTCCCAACCTCTCTAAATATGCTTGAATAGCATTTTCTCAGTGTACCTCTCATTATACCCTACTAGGGGGAATCCTTTACAAATGTGGTTTTGACAATCTCCTTCTCTGTTGCCTACACAGCCATGAAGCTTCTCATGCTATCATGGAAACACATGATGGGATATGTGGGGGAAACTTTAACAATCTAGCTATCATAAAACATATACTTCACCTTGATTACTATTGGCCCATGATCAACTAAGACTATTGTGATTATGTAAAGAAGTGTGTTAAATGTTAACAAAACACTAGTCTACATCATGTACCATCTAATGGCCTCCAAGTATCCAAAGAATTTTGGCCTTTCTCACAATGGGGACTCAATATCATTATGGAAATCAATCCTCATTCCTCATAGTGATACCACTATATTATCACCATGATCAAGTATTTTACCAAGTGGGTAGAGACTATTCCTCTAGTATTGACCAAAGTAGAGAAGATTGTCAACTTTATCAACCATCATATCATATATTGCTTTTGTGTTCCTCATAATATTATCACTAATAAAGGTAAATCTTTTAAGAAAAAGTAAGTCTAAGGTATATGTGATATATTCAACATTATGCTAAGTTTCTCCTCACCCTATTGTCTACAAGTAAATGGACAGGCTGATGCCTCTAACAAAACTATTAATAAAATTCTCACTAAAATGGTCAATGAATCTAGATAGGATTAGAATTTGCACATTACCTTCACTTTATGGGCTTACCATACTAGCATTATAACCCATACAGGTGTTATACCTTTCTCTCTAGTCTTCAGAGTAAAGGTAGTCTTGCCTCTCGAAGTCTAGATTCCCTCTCTTCACATATCCTTGTGAGACATCATTTTTGAGAGCAATTATCATCAAAAACATCTAGCATAATTGGAACTCCTCAATGAACATCACCTCAAAGAACTTAACCATCTCCATGTCTACCAAGAATGAATCAAGTGTGCCTATAACAAATTCCTCAAAGTGTGAGAGTTCAATATCAAAGATCTTGTCCGAAAGGAAAATCAACATGTTAGTAATATGGAAAAAAGTGAGTGAGGTAAGTTTGTTTTCAATTGTCTTGGACCTTATATCATAACCCACAAGTATAGATTAGGAGCTTACCAGCTGTCTTCTCTTGAAAGGCCACCCATAACCTAAGCCCCTCAATGCTTCACATTTGCAACCATTCTTTTGTTAAGAAGGATCAAGTCTACCTTTTGTTTAACTTAAGCTCATTCTTTGCTATCCAAATACACTCATATCCTTATTTTAATGGAAACTAATTAACATTGAATCATGTGAATATCTATCATCAACATAAACTTATCTTAAATAATGGGTATCATGGCTCTACCTATGGCATGATTTTCAAGATACTTTCCACCCCTTTTTAGGATTAATCCCATTGATCATTGTCACCTAAATCTTTTTAACACCTAGTCCACCTTCTTGTGCTTCTATTTTTTTTTCATAAAGGTGAGCCCCTAATTCAGCCTAAGTAATCCTATGCCAAGTAGAATCAAAGAAAAATAACATAATTCTTATCACTAGTAATCATGGGTCATTCTTAGCATTCACAGACTACTCCCTTGAAGGATAGCTATTTAAAATTTATTTGAAATTTCTAAATATAAGCTAGACTACTCCCTTGAAGGATAGATATCAAAAGCATTAAACAAAGCATATAAACTTAGACCACTCCCTTGAAGGATGGATAAGTCAAGCATTTGTCAAAAACCATAGTAATTTCCTAGAAGCTTCCCATATTGATCAACTTCCCATAAAAAAATAATACAATAAGAGACCCATTATCAAAATCAAAGTAAAAGTAGATAAATATCATGAAATTCATAATCAAATCTCAAGTAACATAATAAGGTGGAGGCCATAATTGGCTTTCATAAGTAGACTTCTTGCATCAATCAGTCTACATAGTTTTGACATCCACTTATTTATAACTGACTCTTTAGGCACCTATAGAAGAGGTATGCTAGTCTCATAATAGGGTTCCATTTTCACCCATCTCCCCTTTACACTATATGTAAGGGATTCTTGAGCTTACTTAACCTTATATGGACAAGACACCTTTCAACCAAATAATGACCACTCATGTGAAGCATTTGAAGGGCTTATGATCATTAAGCCAATCCCACATTAGGGCTATTTTTAGTCCTTTTAAAAATATAAGCATCATTCCATCTTCTTATCCTAATGTGCTTAGTTGATATTTTCATTACGACATTTGTCTCTTGATTATATTCTTCACTTTACCATCCAGTGTTGTTCATTGCCTTACCTCACATGCTTTACCATAAGCAATATTACAACAACCATAATCATGACTGTCTACATAACCATAAGAATAATAACATCATACTATGTAATATTTATGATTTGAGGTGTTGTTGACATATATAAAGTCATTATATTATGCACACATTCCTTAAGGTGCATACATACATAACTTTACTACTTAGGCATTATGCTAATTATCTAGTGACTCTTGATTTATGTCAAGACATCCTCCTTGTTGATTTCTTATTAAGCTAGCCTCAACAAAATTCCCCATATTGATAGCCACTGGGGGGTATATTCTATTTCCCTCTTCCATGTTCATCTCCATAGGATGGGAATCATATTCCACTCTAGTTCTTTCACCTTGCTCAGCCACTATATCCATTTCCTCCCTCTACTCTATTTATTTTACTTGCATGTGTAATTCCTATCATTACCTCATTGTGCATCCCCTCAGACAATGAGGATTCCCTCCATGGATTAGTGGAGGGTGATGTTATTTGTCCTTACATCTTATGCAACCAAATTATTTCCTTCTTCATTGTTGAGGAGGTAATAGTTTAGGCTTGAGATCAGGCCATGGGTGCCTTTCCTCTTGATGTTGGTTTAACAACACTTCCATTATTGTTATTACATGTTGTAATATCTAGTAAATACACACATTCACTATGTAGATTATTTTAGGTCATGGGGGTTTTTGATTATCTCTTCCATTGTTCCCATTGTTTTCCATCTTTAAATTTTTTAGTTCTCTACACTATCAACAGTTTATAAAACCAAATGAATTCATGATGGGCATTCATTATTAACATGATACTTTAAATATAATACCTAAATATTATTTATTATCAACATGATTATTCATTCTATCAATGGGGAAGGTCTTATGATGTCATTTATTCCCTTGGAAAATCTTCCCACTTGAAACAATCATGTCTACTTACCTTTTCATGTGGACACGTAGCCCTTGATCTAAATGGTCATCTCAATAAAGTCATTATGCACCATCATGATGTTTTTTTGTTTCTCTTATCATTTGATCCACATCTAATGTCTTTTCTTGATTTTTCATCTTGTGGTCCTTGTGATCCTCATGGTCTTTGGCATCATTGTCACCTTTTCCTTGGTTGATATAAATTGGCTTCTAGCCATGGGTCACTGCAATAGTTACGCCTTTGAAACTACCATTGTTGTTAGTGGAAATAGCTTCTAGATACTTGCCACTATAGAAACTCCCCCATCTTATCCAATTATATAACCAATATCTTGGACCATGTAGTTCCCTTATGCTAGGGCCTAATCAAAGTGAAACCCAAAGTCATTGGTTTTGAGGTATTGGGATAGAAGATGCAAACATGGACACCTTTTGACTAAACTGACTATGCAGCTCTTGAGTAAGGCACAATCCATCCTTTATCACTCACCATGTTATTGATTTTTTACCTCATAGAATCTACTTATCCATCAAATAAATTATTTACAAGTCATTCATTTGATACTACCCATAAAAATCAGCTTGTAGTGATGATGACCTATTACCATTAGGACTATGCATATCCTAATAGATGCCCATCTTCTAAAATTCAACTCATAGCAATAGATTCCATCACTATGCTTATACCCTCACATAATTTTAAAAGGTGTAGCCTCATCACAAAGGCACCTCTTTTTTTATTAGCTCTATTAATGGGCATTTTTTAGTATTTAACATTGTGTTAAACCCTTATTTATCCCACCCTACCAACTTATGCATTATCTTCCTAATGAGTGTGGGATAATTATGGTGACTATTCACTATTCACTAGTCACTACCCTCACCATTATTTAAGCACATTTTCCATATTCTCTCACTATTTTGTGAGAAATATATGCTAAACACCCACCTTGACCACCTCATCACCTTTTCATTGGTACCTTTCAACCTAACTTGTGCATGTTTTACAACAATTTTTTCCTAGTCTTTTGACTACAGCAATAACATTGCCATGTTGACCATTTTTGAATTTGTGCCACCTCATGCTTACTTGAACCACTTATGTTTTCCATGGAATCAATTTTGAATTTGAATACCCATAGAACATTGACCCTATCTTAGAGACTAACAGGTGTATCAAGGCACAATTGTGGTCACATGATACACTGGTCACTTATCCCTTAACACTGACCTTTATTTTTATCAATCATGGTAACCTTAACTTTGCATGATCTTGGATATCAAACTTTTTGTTTTAATTTATTCCCCTATTTATTCTTTAGTTCCCAACCTTTTTCACCCTTTGGAGCTTCCTTTTCTCTTTCGACCTTTAACCCAACCTATACTGTATGGTACATCAAATTGGAGAAACCCATTTAAACACCACTTGTTGAACTAAATTGGAATAATGTCCATAGACTATGTAGGCACTACTAAAATTTTAAGGGAAACTTAGTCACTAATAAATAATTACCATCCCCTTTTTCTTCTCACTAATTTCCATTGCTAAGAGTGTCCTCTTGTTTAGGGCATCCTACATCAGGGAAGCTTTGGATATTTCTTAGCCTCCTTATGTTTTAACATCATCTAATACTTCTTTGTTTTTATCCCATTTATGGAAGAACTACATTGGCTTGAGGTCATTTTGGACAATGTAGGTAGTGCTCAGTTACTAAGGTCAGCTCAGCCACATCCCTTATTTTCATTTCTCAGCTAAAATCTCTTTCTCCACTTCTCTACCTATCTCTTTACCATATCCCTTCCTCCATCTTGTCAATATATTTTAACCACTTTTAGAGCTTATCAATATCTTTTAAAACAAGGATTGATAGCCTTCCTCATCTACCTCTCTCATCTCCTATAAATCCACTATCTACTCCACTTCTTTAGCCTCCCAATCACCTTTATTTACATTTCTTGTGCTTGCTTCATTGGTCACTCCCCTACCCACTTTTTATATTTATTGTCTCTATCTACTTCTTACCAAACTTTCCCTCGATCTCCTTTATATTCTTTTACAATCCTCATCATTTCCCCTTTACCTTGGTAATTTTTCATACCCTCTTCATCACTCTCTTTTTCTCACCAATTCCACATCATCCTATTCCTTTACACACTGATGGACACGTTTACCTCTTTCTCTTCATTTCTACCACCTTCTTACTTCTCTTCCACTACTTATAAACCACCTTCATTCTAGTTTTTGGTTTTTATATTCATATTTCCCATCTTTTCCATCGTGCACACTTTTTTTTCTTCTATTTTTTCGACATCCCACCTTTTTTTATTACATGTTCCACCATTTATTTTGATTTTCCATTCTTCTTTTTGCTTTATTTACATCCTTTCATCCTTTCTATCTTATTCTTTTCTCCACAACTAATTTCTCATTGGGTATTTATCCTTTGAGAAGCCTTTCATAATTTCCCTTTTATTCTTATCTGTTCTAGCCTTCTGCATTTTCCATTCCCCTTTTCCTCTTCCCATTTCTATCCACACTTCTATTTGTATCTATATGAGTGTCCATGTTTTATATCCTTGCCAACCCCCTTACTTATTCCTTCATTTTTTCTTATCATCTCTGATCTTCATCTCTTATTTTCATCTCATTCCCTTTCATTATGTTTCTATATTACTTCACTTATTCCCATTCCTCTCATCCATTTTCCATTTTCTCTCCCCTATTTCTTCACCACCTCACCAATTTTTAGCTCGTAAATCTCTTCTAATGACCCATTTAGCTTGTCAATATCTTCTAGCAAGATGATTGACACCTATCTTATCTCTTCATCTTCTTATCCATCCATCCTTTACTTCCCTTCATTTTTCTTAACCCCTTTCCCATCTTCCATCCCATTCTTATCTCCAATATCACCATATGATTTACTTCATTGTTCCTCTCCTTGTCTATCATAATTTATCCTATCCATGCTTAGTTGGTCATAATACCACCTCATTATTCATTCTCCTATCATCCTTTTTGTGTTCTCATTCCTCTCTTTTTTCCTCATATTTCCTTTTCTTCTATGTGTTTCCTTATTTTTCATTTTTATCACCAAATTGTTTTCTCCTTGGTCTCTTTTAGACCTATTTTCAATCCTCTTATGGCCTCCCATATTTATAATCCTCCCCTTCCCCTTCATGTTTTCTAACCTTCTCTCCCATTCCTTTTCAATTCCCCAATCTGTTATTTTTTAGTACATTCCTCACACCCCCATCTTCTACCATTTATTTTTCTTCTCATTTCTCTATTTCATTTCATTTTTCTCATCTTTCTTGATGACATTCCTTATGCTTCATGGTTTTTTCCCTCCTTATCCATGTCTAGATTCTTCCATCCTTATCCAACTTCATCTTCATCTATGACCTCACTGTCTTATCACTCCTACTTCATCCATTTCCTTATTTTCCTTCACATCATCCCTTGTTAGATCTCCCTTATATTCTCCCATTCACACTCTAGCTCCTCACTCATTAGAGTGTGGTCACTAGTTTATATTATTTCTCCATACCTATTCATGTCTACTTTCTCATGTCCTCTACTCTCTTGAAAAAAATCTTATCCAATTTTCTACTTAAAGTACATCCATTTCTTCCTTCAATGTATTGGTATGTTGTGCATGGGTCCTCTTTTTATCTTGTCCCTCTCCAATTAATCCCTTCACATTACCTATCACCTATTTTGATCTTACTTGACACAATATGATCAATACATATTTTTATCATTCCATACATTTTTGATGTGATGCAGTCACAAGGCTTATGCTCATAAAGCTAATCTAACCTTAGGTTTTATTTTATCCTTACCCACTGAAGATGCATCATGTATTTATTCTTATCCTCTCATAATTGGTTCATATAGACATATGTCTCTTGAATCTTACCTCCTTCCCCACATCTATGTTTGTCATCTAACTTATTTTACGTGCTTCTAATTAGGAATCATAACCATAATCACATCCATATACCTTCAACTAAACCCAACCACATGGTACTTCCAATTGGGGTAACCCATTTGAACACCACTTTCCCTAATACTTAAGAACTACATTTGGCCTGAAGTTTTTTTGGTTATTACATCCATGAAACTATGTAAGCAATGTCCACTTGCATTATGCATATGGATTCATCTTCACCACCCCCTACCTACACCTTTGGAAACCACCCAACCACCCAACCATTCAACCACATCCCCTTTGACATTGGTCATTTTTTTGACCCCAAACTATTTGCATACTTTGTATTGATCATGCCTTAGTCCTTTTGACTACACCAACAAAATTTTCCATGTTTAACATTTAAATTTTCACCACCCAGTGCACAACCAAAACATTTTTTTTCAAGGGAACACTTCCTAACTTAGATACCTACAAAAACATTGACCTTGTCTAAGAGATTAATAGGTGTACCTAGCTATAGTTATAGTCACATGGTACATTGGTCAATTATCCCTTAGAATTGACCCTTATTTTTACCAACATTGGAAACTTTAGTTTTTGTGTGATCTTAGCTATCACACTTAGTCACATTTTATGCACATGTTTGCATTTCAAATGCCCAACCCTTTTTGTCACCACCTAGTGACTCACCACCAACCACTTATCAAACCTACACCTAATTTTGCTTTCTTTTATCAACTCCCAATTTGAGGGGAAACACCTCCTTCCATACTTTAGTCACCCTAACCTTTGACCAAGTGATCCATTTTTGTTTTTTAGATTGTTAATTCAAATCTACATAATAAAAAGGGGTAAAATGTAGATAGTAGAAAACTGCACACATGCAATTCTAGATGTCTAAATGTTTTAGGACCCACTAGGGACCACCTAAACCTTATTGAAATTTAACCCACCCCTCTTAACCTGACTAGGTCACTATCCACCTATCAGTATTCAAAAAGTACTATTCAAAATTACTATTTGGAAACACTATTCCAAATCACTAATCACTAGAACTATTCACTGAAACTAGTCATGATGACATGACATGTCACTATTCATGGTGACATGATAGGTGACATGGAAAGTGACTCAAAAATGACATGGAATGTGACATGATAGGTGACTCAATAGTGATTTGGCAAGTGACATGGTTTGGAAGTGAGGTGGCTTGAAGTGGGACAACATACCCCATTTGGGACCCTTCTTCAAGGTGATTAATGACCTCATTAAGCACCATAGGGTCCCCCTCCAAAGTATGGAAAATTTATCCATAAGGGGCCATTATTCAACATCATCTTTTATCCTCATGAATGAAAGTGGCACCAAAGTATGTGGGGCTCCTTGTTAAATTCTTAGGAAAAGACAAAAGTGGGTGGTGGAAGGTATTTTGGACCCATATTGACATATGGGTATGATATCCACTTATTTTAGACACACTTACAAAGCGGGAGACACACTTATTAAGTGTAAATCCCATCATATTTTTTCTTCATGACCACTTAACCACCCCATAGGTAAAAGATAAAAGTGAGTGATGGAATGTATTTTGGACTCATTTGGGTCCATGGGCATTATATCCACCCATTTTAGACACATTAGCAAAGTGGGAGGCACTTTAGAAAATTAGAAGACACATTTTGTGAAGTAAGAATCCCACCACCATTATCCCCTTAACCTACTTATCCACCCACTTGGAAAATGGTGCCACATTTCCACTATTTTTTCCTTTGTCATGTTTCCTGGAATTAAATACTATAAAAATGACCCCCCTTTCACCCATGGAGAAGGTCTTTGGTTGGAGGCATTCATATCGAAGGTTTTGGAGGTCATTCATCTTGGAGGAGAGGAGCTTAAAGAAACAAAAATCTACCAAAATTGCAAGCCATCACAAAGCATCAACAACAACATCAACTTCATCAACATCTTCAAGCATTTTCATGAGCTAAATTGTTATGTTTTGTAATTTCAATTTCCATCTCTTTGGCCTTCTCTTTTCATGACCTATAAACCATAATCCCTTAGAATTATTATTTTCTTGACATTCATACCTTTAACCCCATAATTTATTCTTCTTTTTACCCTTATTTATTACCTTTTCCTTCTTACCATTTACCCCTTTACCCCCTTTTGCCTTCTAGACCACCATTTACCTTCTTTTGCCTTATTGACCACCATTTACCCTTTTTTCATTCTTGACCACCATTTAACATTTTGTCTTCTTGACCATATTTTACCCCCTTAACCAAAACCCTATCCTTTTGACCCCTATCATAAACCAAACCAAAACTATAATTTTGACTTAATCAATTTCAGCATTAGTATTAATCAAACTATTTCTTTATTTTAGTCATTTTTTAGATATTTTTTTTAAACTTTTAGTAATTTGTAATTATTTTATGCAATTACCTTATATTTTATTTACAAAAATTAATTATTTAAAGTAGTTGGATTGATAGCTGCCTAGGAAGCTCTCATTAGGCAAACCACCCAACTACTTGTCTAAAAAATAAGTTTTGTTTAAGTGCTTTCTTATTTGTAGGTCATCCTCCCAAGCCAAAGAGGAGTTATCATACTTCATCTAGATCAATGCATGCACTTTCACTAGGTATTCCACACCCATAAATATTTTTTATATTTCAAAAATTTAGAAATGAGGAAAAATTCATAGAAATAATAGGAATCAACCCATTCATGGAGGTGGATATTGCATCCATGGCCTCCTAACTATAGATGTTGACTGTAAGATAGAGGGTCATAATAGAAACAACTACCCTTGATTGAATGTGTGCACACTACTTCTCAACTATGAAGTTTATTATAAAGTGCATGATATTCATAATGACCCCTTGTTACAATGTGACAGTCAGGTCAACATAACTATCTACTACAAGTTGTGAAATGCATACACTCACAACATAGCTAACTACCAATTAATTGATGAAATGTTTTAGAAAATGGAGAGAGGCAAATGATAAGAAACTAAAACCTTAAGAGGGTAGGTGAACTAAGGAAATGAGGGTTATGACCAATAGAATACTAGTTATAAAAACCAAAGAGGTAATATAAGGTAAGGTGGAGGATGTGGTGGAGGAAGATTTCCACCATGATCATGTTAAAAGTTTAGGTTGACTGAACACTATCAGTGTGACTACCCAATATATCCCACGTGCATGTATTATCAAGGACTGCTTATGGTCAAAGAGTACCTTGACTTATACAAAAAACTAACCCAAGGTAAAATGGGAGCTAACAAAGGTGCACGGATGATCAGGTATGAGCCTAAGGATACAAAGTGGGATCCAAAAGCATAGCCAACACATACAAAGCTAATCAAGGTGCAAGCAATAACCCAGAGTGTGTTCACCAATCAACCACAAACTATGCCAACATAAGAGTTATACCTGGAATATGGTGAATCAAGCCACACTAAGCACATAGCATGGCCTAATCAAAAATTTTCACTCTACCCTAATCCAACACATCAAAAAGATATCTTACAATAAGATATGAGTGTAATGCAAAATTTGTAGGGAGAACTCTAGCTAGCTAGAGATCTCAAAGTGCAAGCTATCACCTCACATAGAAATCAAGATATCTAGGAGGATAAAGTATAGGAGTTGATAGAGATCATGTGCCTCCTTCAAATATATGGGATGTTTCTCCTGCTAAATTTTTTTTCTTATAGAATGTAGGGAAGAAGCTAAGTGAATTTGTTAAGCTCCACATAGTTTAAGTTTCTATGCCACATATAGAGCAGGCATGTGAAGTAAGGCATATTTAGAATGCAGATTATTACCAAGAGTTGCTAGTGAATGACACCATTGGTGGCTAGTCTATTTGTGAGGTGTTAATTGACATCAATGCAAAGGTCAATATCTTGACCAAGTACACATGGGAGAATATGGGTAGGCCCACCTTGAGATTTACTCCCCATGTACTCTTCATGGCCAACAAGATTTGATTTGAGCATAATTGATCATAATTTTGTATGCCATCATTGTAGATATCATGGATACCAAGTTCCATGGTGATTTTGAGGTTATCGAGTTAGCAGAATAAGATAAGTACCTAGTGCTTCTAGGAAGACCTTAGTGTTATGCCAACAATGCAAATATGAGCTTCAATAAGTGATATATGACCTTTGAGAATGGTAAGGAAAGGGTAATGATCCCCCTTTAAAATGACCAAGGACCCCCTTATGTAGAGAGCATTGATCTAGAGGATGAGATCAACCACATTTATAACATCATAGTGTAAGGCATCAAGAATCCCCATCCTTCTAATTAGGGAGTGATTTATTGAGAAGATGGGTAATTAGCCTTGAAAACAATTAACATCACATGTGACCAATGGATTAAAGAGACATATGAGGCCAGTGGTCATAAATGTTACTTGGTATGTGAAAAGGCACCAACACTCATAAGGATTGGTTGGCTCCAAATTGATCATGCTCTAAAATGATGGGCTCTACACCAAGAGAAAAAATAAAAAAGGGTACTCTACCTGAGTAAAGGTAATCTTGTACTGCTCCCAAAATTTTAGGGTAGAAACCCAATGGAAATTTATGTTAATGACCTGAAATCATGCATCCCTAAGTAGATAGATAGAATGCACATACTATTTTACACCTTGAGGAACACTATTATGCACTAGTGGGCAGTGCAAAGGTCTAACTTGCCAACTTGGGTAGAGGTAAAGGTGGCCATGTGCACTTTGTTTAGGAGGAGTAATGAGCACTTGGATATCTTAGCATACTCTGGTGACTCTAACCCCATGGTTCATGTGTGCCTATATAAAGAGATATAGGCTAAATGTGAAATGACTAGCCTAAAGAACTTATGGGTGCACACCTTTTATAGGACTTTGAAGACATGGGCATGGGCATAGTACATGGTCAATGAGATGTGCTAAGAGATATCCAATTGGGAAGTTCCTAAGGAGAAGTTTGTGCATACCTTCTCCTATTTTCAAAACTTAGAACTAGTCAAACCATTTTAAGTGATTCAAAGGGCAATGTTTGAAGATACCACAATCCTTGAGGAGTGATTGAAAGACATTGTTTCTACTCAAAATTCACTTTTCAGATTTAAGAGAAAGAAGAAACTAAAAAGAAATAATGGACAAGGCTTGGGAAGTACCTGGACTAAAGATTGCGCACCATAAATCCAGACGCTTGTGAGCACTCCTCTTTGGCTGTGGAGGAATGACACCTGCAAGAAAAAAGGAAACTTGGACAAGAAAATGTTAGATGGATAGGCGGTGGGTTGCCAAGCAAAAGCTTGTTCCTGGAAGTGTAAAAACTTCCTTAAGGGAGGTCAACCCACTGTTTTGATAAGATAAGTGACTGATAAAAAGATAGAATGCCAGAATACAGAAGTGACAAAGAAATTAGAAAGGAAAGAAAAGACCAAAATGATTACCTGAAGGAGCTGTTGGGCTGAAGACAGTCGCCGAGGTCGGAAATGTCACCAGCGTCGGTTATCTGATCTGCCAGCGTCGGCTATCCTGTCGACGTCGGTTGGGGAAGTGATCGGCGTCGGTCGGGGTTGTGGCCTGTAGTCGGGTCTGAGTTGCTTTCTGGACTGTGGATGGGTCTGGTTCGTGAACGGGGTCGAGACAGAGTTCAGGGACAGATTTGGATGGACTGGGGAGTGGTCTAGTTCTGGTTGGATGCCTTATGCAAGGTCTTCATTGACAGGGGGATGGGGAAGAGGAAGAGACACAGAGGACAGGACCTGAGAAGGCTTTGTAGCCTCTCAGGGGGAAGAACAGAAGGAGTAGAAGACAATAGATAGGATAGATGACTAAAAGCTAAAGATATAAAATAAAATGAAACTCCAGACTTTACTTACCTTTGGCTTGCTGACTGAAGAAAGGAGGAGCTGTTGTTGGAGCCACGGAAGACTTGTTGCAAGAAGAAAATCCTGATCCAGAGCCTTTGCACCTGTTGCTGCTATTGCACGAGGTCAAGACGGAGGAGAGATGAAAGCCAAAGCACCAAGAGGATTCTGTTTGTGAGCTCAAGGGTCTAGGGGCTGCAACGGATGCAGAAAGGGATAATGAAGGCTGCCGATGCTGGCAGTTTCGTCGATGTCAGCCGAAGGGTCGCTGACGTCGGCGGTCGCAGGATGGGGACAGAGGCTAAAAATAGCCTCTGCCCATTCTTGCACGCCACCGGGCGAGGGGTTATGGTAAGAATGGTCACGAAGAAGCTAAAATGGGCGAGGGGGGAAGATAATGGAGAGATTTGGTCTAATAAATGCTAGGGGGAAGGTGGAGGGATTCAAGGGAGGATCCAAGGTGGCAAGGGTAGGGTGGAAAGGGGGCCACTTGATTAAAATACTTAAATTATTTTAATCAAATGGAGGCCAAGGGTTAGGATAGGGGTTTGAGGTGGACAAGGGGGAGAACCAAGGTGCAGACATGTTTGTGGTGTCTATAGACATGTTCAAATAAAAAGGGTTAGTGCTCCTGAATTTTTGAGGAATAAACACTCAAAAAAAAATTTAGTGAGGAGAATGATGAAACTTAGAAGGAGTGATACTATAAAATGCTAACTACCAGAAGAAAACTTGTGTGCCAAATAGATGATAGTGATCTTAGAAAAGAAGACCCCACTCATCTTCACATTGAGATAATGAGTGAACCCTACAAGTTGAGAATTCTCACCAAGAGAAAAATGAGCCATACCACACACCACATAAGGCCATAAAATTGGATATAAATATAGAAGGATAGCCAAAGATAGTTACTCTAGGTGCCTATTGGTCTGACACAGAGCTGGCATGAATCATAGACCTCTTGAAGGAATTCTAAGATTTGTTCCTTAGGAGTTATCAAGATATGAAGGGATTCCACCCATTCCCAAGAAACATGAGCATAAAGCTAATTTAAAACACAATATTGGTCAAAAATTACCCCTAATAGATGAATCTCAACCTCCACATGAAGGTGAAAATAGAGATTGATGTTATGCTAGCTATAGGGGTCATTTACCCTATACATGAGTCTGAGTGGGTGAGCCCAATGGTAATCAGCATCAAGAATGATTTATGCATTCAAATTTGCATTAAATATATAATATTTAATTCCACTTTCATCAATAACCCCTTACTAACTCTATTCACTAATGAAGTCTTGGAAGTCATCATAGGGTGCAAAATCTATACCTTCACTTATGGGTTCTCTAGCTACCACCAAGTCTAGATTGAGGAGGAGGATAAGACTAAAATAACCTTTATGACTAAATGGGATTGTTTTGATTAGAATGTGATGCCTTTTAGACTCAATAATGTGTCATCCATGTTCTCTAGGGTGGTGACTACCATGTTCAAGGAATTCATCCAAAAGTTCTTCCAAGCATATCTAGATGATTAGACAGTGTATGGCCTTATCAAGGACCATTTTGAAAACATGTACCTAATGTTTGAGAGGTGTAGGTAGTTTAAAATATCAATAAACCTAAAGAAGTGTGTCTTTAAAACACCATTTAGGACCCTATTTAGTAACATCATCTTTAAGGATGGTTTACTCATCAATCCAATGAAGACTGCCATCATCATTCAACTATAAACTCCTTCCACATAGAAAGATTTTTGCACCTTTCTTGGCCACTATGGATATTACCAAAAAATTATAAGGATTTATGTGAAGATTTCAATGCTGATAGAGGAGTTCCTATGCAAGAATGGACCATTTCACTGGGGAAAGGTGTAAGAGGATGCCTTCAAAACCCTAAAGCTCAAATTGGCTAGCATGCCTATCTTATAATTCTTTGACTAGAGAACACCTTTTCATGTCTATGTCGATGCTTCTAGCTTGGAAATTGGTGCAATCTTGGTGTAGCTTGGAAAATGAAAAATGGATCATCCCATCTCCTTTACCGATAAAAATTTGACCTTAGTAGAGTAGAATTAAATAACCATAGAGTGTGAGGTGTTTACCATGGTCTACGCCTTAAAAAAATTTAGACAATATTTGTTGGTAACCCCATTCAAATTTATTGTTGATCATGCGGTGCTCAAGTACCTCATGAACAAGCCTATTTTACACAATTGCATATGTAGATGGATATTTTTACTCTAAGAATTCTAGTTCTTTATTATAATTAAGATTATAAAATAAAATTTATGGCTAGACCATTTATCTTGCATCAATTCTAGTGAAACAAAAGTGTCTATTGAAGACAACATGCTAGATGTACAACTGTATAGATTCTAGCACATCCTTAATGATTTGGTAGAGATTTACACCTTTCTAACATTTGGATTTGTTCCCTATACTATGATAAATAAGGAGAAGAAATAACTAGTAGTTCACATCACCCCATTTTAACTCATTAGTAGAGAACTATATAAGCTAAGTAGAGATGAAGTGTTGCACCAATGTGTCTTGGAGCATGAAATAAATTCCATCTTAAAAAAATCATATGAAGGAATAATAGGAGGACATTGCAATAAATACATAATGGCAATAAAAGTGTTGCAATTAGGCTTGTGGTGGACAAGCTTATTCTAAGATGATAAGAACTATGTCAAGGCATGTATCTATGCTAGTGCAGAGGGAATCCCAACCATCAAGATGAGATGCCTTTCATTCCCATTCTTGCCTAGGTGCCATCTGAGAAATGGGCCATTGATTTTTTTGGGTTGATAACCCCTACAACATGATGCATAAGTGTAAGGTATATCCTAGTGGCCATAGATTACTTCACCAAGTGGATTGAGGCTACACTAACCAAATACTACACGATCACCATAGCTATGCACTTAATTTGGGAAACATAATAAGCCAGTATGAGTTCCTACTCAATCTGACTAGTGATAGGTGAAATAAATTTATAAATGAAATGGTGCATGCCTTATTGGCTAAGTATATGGTGGTACACCACAAAATGACCCCTTATCATCTACAAAAAAATGACACAACTGAGGCATTTAACAAAATATTAGGCACATGCCTCACAAAGATATGTGATGTTGGTTGCAAGGATTAGGGTGATCAAGTATTAGTAGTGTTATGGGCATATCACATAACCTACAAGTGCCTAAACAAGACTACACCATTTTAACTTATGTTTGACACTAAGGTGATCCTACCAATGGAGTTTTTGGTGCCATCATTATGCATCACACAAATTGGTTGCCTAGATGACCAAGAGTCACTAAATGCAAGGCTGGAGGACTTAGAGTGCCTAGATGAGATGTGTGCCCAATAAAAGTGGAGCTAGTAAATAGAAATGACACACTAGAATCTTTGGCATGACAAACATATAAAGAACAAGGTGATGATAGAAGGAGCATTCATGTTATTATATGACTCTAGGTATTTCAAGTACCCAATAAAATTACATATAAGGTGGATGGGTCCCTATATCATCCACCACATATTGGAGATAGGTGAATGTAAGTTGCACATGCTAAATGGTGAAATACTCCCTAGGTATTTAAATGGAAACATGTTAAATCCACATAGATTATAAGTTGGTGTTTGTACCATAAGAGCACTAAATTATTGGTCATTTAGTTTGATTAGAGATGATAGAAATAGCATTTGGTACCATCCAAATTATTTTGTTTTGTTTTAGGCAATAGTGTAAAGAGTGAAGAAGTAACACTTTGAATCCCACTAGGAAAATCTGTTGGCACTCTGGACATAAATCTAGTCATGTAAGTTGAGCACTTGTACCTTTTAAGTTCCTAAGGCTAGACACTTAAGTTTTGGGCAAGTGAATATTTCTGACATTAGATAAGAGAAGCACACTAGAACACTATGCATCAAATCTAAGAAGTAGGGTGCTTTCTAGGCCTGGGTAGACATTCATATAGCCTTTCATTCATAAATACAACTAAGTGATTTTATCCTTTATGATTTCTAAAAATTCCTAAGGCTAGACATCTAAGTGGCATGCACGTGAAACTCACCAGACTCAAGAGAAAGATGCAAAGCTCCAAGTGCATAAGAGATAAATTATAGGGATATGGAGGCCCAAAGGAGAAATACTCTAGTACTTTCATGCATAATACTAGTTAAGTGAGTTGAACCCACTTGATTTTGAAGCACCTAAGGTCAGACACCTAAGTTTTTAGGTGTAAGGAGGTTTTTATACTTAGGCAAAATAGGATACAAGTGAAGATGCACAACATGATCATGTGAAACAAGAACAAGTGAAGATGCATAATATGATCATGAATAAGAGGACCAAAAAAAGAAAATCAAGTGTTGGAGGATTAGTGCAAGGGATTTATATGAGGTAGGATAGGCCAAGTCAAGATGAAGCATAAAAAACCAAACAAGATAGATAACTACACTTGGAAAAGAAGTGAAACAATAAGAGGTGGAACTAAGGAGGTTGAATCACATGCATGTGAGGCATTGCACCTAGGTTATCATATTGAAGGTGAAGGTTATGCCAAGAGAATAAAATGTAGAAGGATAATAATCATAGATATCTAGCATCCACCTATATTTGAGTGGGAAGTAACCATTTAAACCACAAGTCACTTCACCAAAATACTATTAGGAGAATTAAATGTGATGATGGTAGAGGAACAAAGATCCACAATAAATGAGTTGGTAGCCAAGTATTTTCATAGTTTTTCTAGATTTTTGTATATTTCAATAAATCTAGACTTCACAATGCCATTAACACACCTGCATTAAAGATGGTAGATGCAAATAGGGTATAAAACATCATGTGGCCAACTAGTTTCCATTACAAACTTTGTGAAAACTTGAGACATCAAGAAAACCAAAGTGAACCAATGAATCAAAGAGCTAAAGTAATAGAAACTATACTATAGAAATAATCTAAGAACCCCCAAGTACCTAGAGTAAATGATTATGAAGCTATAAAAATTACACTCACAGTGAGATTAGTGTAGAAAGCAGTGGAAAGAAACTTGAGCAAGAACTAGTTGATGGAAAATTGAGTTGCCACTAGGGATACCATTAATAACCTACAAAGTTTAGAGCTAAAGGTATAGTCATAGATCTTGTGACTATGAAGTGTCAATAATAATTTGAGGTTTCAGTAGATCTAACCTAGCATGCTTCAACACTAATAAGTTTAGGATGGGCAAGAAGTAAAAAGGAATGGGTCCATAATAATAAATTCCAAAGTGGGTGCGTGTGATAGTAGAAGTGGCCCTTACAAGAATAATAGTATTATTGATAGAATGGGTTAACATCATGTAAGTGGACCCCAAGGTGCTAACCAAGATGTACTATCAAGTCATGCAATTTTCACTAGAGGTCTTGGTAGGATAAAATTGGCATTCATTTATGCATCCTTACTAGTTGAAGGAATACAACCATCATACTTCCATCCATGCACAAGACATGGCATTGGATTAGATGGTGTATATAGGGAGAAAGATGAAATAGGGCATAACACTATTTGATGTCACCATTCAAGATAAGTTGATAGCTTTTGGTGTAACTTAACTATATGAGTTGCCATGCTTTAGGAAGCTAGAGGAGCTAGTGTAATTCCTTTTATCTCACATCCATGGTGATCACATATACTTTGTGGGGAAAAGCATGAGGATTGACACACCTCATTAGAAGGATAACTAGGCTCCCAAACATCAAGAAGGACATCTATGAGATGATGGGTGATGGTGAAGAGGTGGAGTACATGAAAAATCTCTTGAGTTACAATGAGGGAGATTTACCTTCCCATCAAATATTGTAAGGACCTTAGCATGAGGGTATCCTTGTACCTCATGAGCTCAAAACTCTACCCTAATGGTCACTGGATTGATGTAACAAAATCTTACCTCTGTATCACTTATCATATGATGCAGGATGTGAAGTTTAACATTGCCATGTTCATTACTGAGGAGATTGTAAATAATGTTCTATAATGCCACACAATAAAGGGGACATTCAAGTGGGGATCCAATCTAATCCTAATGGTCATGGAGGAAATTGGCATACTAGATGGGGATGAGAAAAATATTTGGGTTTTCCAAATCATAATGACTCCCTAGTGTAGAAATATAAAGACTTCACTTGCCCCAATTCCTTCAGCACACAATATAAAGAATGCATGATGATATGGTACAAGAACTACATAGAAGCATTTGAGATCAAGTGGCACATCCCCCAAGAGCTCCACAAGAGCATGTTTGGGATGGAAACCTTTGCCATTATACAACATTTATGCATAGTTTGTCCAACATTAGTTAATGGTAATAAGTTTGGATGGTTAAATCTCCCCTATGATTTTTCAATCAAGTATTTTATGGACATGCTTAGGAGGATTCCCATTGCATAACAATTGGATATTCTAGTGAAAGAATTATATATGAAGAGAAATAGGTTGTGGCACAAATTCATGTGCTTAGATAGGAAGGCAATAAGGGATAAAGAGGTTGACTTAGATCATAATGATATCCAACCTATCTAAGAAGTGACCATACTAGGCTACATCTATAGGCTTTACTATGAGATAAAGCCTAGGATGAATGGCCCTAGCTCTAAGATTGAGTAGATTGATGACCCTCCCATTAGGATTAGTGATGAAGGCACACCAGTACCAACTAAACCTAAGAAGTCTCCTAAGAAGAATAAAGGAGAGATACTATAATAAATAGAGGAGCACCTAATGTTCAAAATTGCCTTAGGTGATGAAGTTTCCTAGTTGGACCCATAAAATAAGTGCATAAAATTCACATCGAAGACTTCTCCTGTCTTAAAAGAAAAGTCAAAGAATATAAAGTTCCCATTTGTGATGTCAAGTATTACCCTAGTAAACATAGAGGTGCAGGAAGAACTGAAGAAGGAGGTGGAGTTAGGGAAGGGTGTGTATATTAGCCCTAAAAAAGACTCCTCATCTAGTAAGGAAAATTCCTTACCACTCCAAAGTGAAGAGTCAAGGTAAGAAAAAGCTTAAAAGAAGCTTGGCCTTAGTGATGTAGATATCTAAAAGGTACAGATGCTATAGAATAATAAAGAAGAAATGAGAAGGGTTGATAGGATGGAGGAAGAGCCTGGCATAGTGATAATACAAAAGGCTCTCCAAAGTAACACTATTGCTACATTTGGAGAAGTATGACCATCAAGCTCACCCATCAAGAAAACTATAACACAGACTCCATAAAATGAGGAGTTAAGGTGAAAATAGGAGAAGATGGGCCTAGATCAGGATTACATTAAAGTGGTGCTAGAGTTTCATCATAAGAGAGAGGCTATGATGGCCAATGGCATGACCCAAGTAGAAATTTATGGGCTAAAGAGGAAAAAACCACCGTAATCATCAAGAAGAGGAAGGTGCAAATAAAGAAGGCTAAGAAAGAGAAGGCCCAAAAGGAGAAGGCCAAGAAGGAGGAAAAAGAGAACAGGGTTATTGTAGACACAAATCTAATTAAAACCAAAATAGTAGAGGCACTTAGCGCCCACACCATCCTAGTAGAGGAAGCTATAGAATAGGTGTGTCCTAGTAAAGAAGGGGCACCTAAAGACAAAGAAGGCAATACTACACTGAAGAAGAAGAAGAAGAAGAAGACAACAATGCAATTAAAGAGACATATGAGTAGAAAGAGTTGGCCATTGAGAAAGATGAATTTGAACCAAGCTATCAAGAAAATGTGAAAAAGGGATATACCACAAATGAGGACTTATACATGTAGGGGTGCATGCCCTAAAGAGATACAAAAACATTGATGTGACATCAAGTGTCCTTCACACTTGATTACTATATGGATGAGCCTCATTTTAAGGTACCATAAAAGGTAATATAAAGCACTGAGAAGTGAAAAGAGGGGCATGACTACCAACTAGTCAACCCCTAGGACATGAACCTAGTAAGGTCAACCAATGCCCTCCTTAAGATGACCTAAGTGGTAGCATGAAATAACATTGTTAACGATGTTTACACCACCAAATATAAGGATATTATGTTTAAGATAGAAGAAGAACTCAAAATCATTAATTTCAAGCTCAAGAAGTTGGCTAAACACGTTGAATAAGTAGAGCCATCCCTTATGGATGGTGTTGACACTTCCAATATTTTTGAATTATATTAGGTGTGCATGATAGTTTAATAGATGTTCCATCAGATGAAGTCAGTATAGGAATAATAATAAGACCCTTGTGAAGTCCTAAAGAAAGAGCTTAAAAAAATCTTGATGCAATTGAGGACCTCTTTTCAAGTATAGAGGAGTGTATAGACGATGTTGATGTCATATTTTATAACTTTTCCACCCAAGCATCAGTCATTAATGCATGCCTCCAAAAGGAAAAGGGGGAGAAGGATGCATTGATGAAACAAGAATTGACTATTAATAGACATGAGTGCATGTAAATAATGTCACAATTCAAAACATTGAGCACCCAATTGAAGACCTAGGAGCAAGACCTAGAGGAACTTTTTCATGCCTTCTAGACAAAGGCAAGTGAGTAGGGAGCCATCCTAAATGGTGGAGTCCAAAAGTCTAAAGAAAGGCTAGAAGCCTTTTTCAAGGAATTAGATAACATTGATGTGCTCACACTCAAGGATGCCTCTATAGAGATTGATAGTACCATTAAAGAAGACAAGCTCATGATCTAAGGCTTTGATGACTTCAAGGTAGAACTACAGTAAATCATACCCAAATTTTGCATAATTAAGGCACTAGAAGGATAGCTTGAGGGTAGACTAACATTTTTATATTGGGTAATTTTGGGCCCCATTTCATGTTAAGTAATAGATCTATGCCAACTTTAAAAATTCCTAGGTGTGAGGAAACTATGTAGATGGTTGCTATGTTTGTCTTCTAAAGTAGTGCTAGTTGACTAACAGATAATAAATCCAAATAGTATTAAGAATCAGGTGTATGAGATAATGACCAGCCATTAAAGACAAGCAACTCATTTTGAATCATGCATCATTGAGAAGTGGTTGCATGGGATAATGACTATACATTGAATTAAAATCATAGTGGAGGTAGTGGGATGTGTACCTCTAGTGCCAGCTTAGTAGTCGGTGTGCCCCACTCCCCATGAACCTAGGATGCTCCAAAGCCTATAAAAGGAATCTAAGTTTAGATGAAGGAGAAGAAGCAAACTAGAGTAGCGAAGCTCTAGTGAATTTTTTTTAGAAGATTGTCTTAGGCTTAGATTTTAGTTTGGGATGCATTTTGATGCTCCCATTTATAATGCCCATGCTTGCCTATGAGCTTGGACCTTATTAGTTTATGTTGAGCACTTATTCAATTTATATGGACTATATATGCATTATTGTTTGATGTATCAATGAATAATGCTTTGTATAAATGGTTAATGAGCTTGATCTTCAAGTCTTAGAATGTTTATTGGTTACATGCTTTCTTCTATAGAATGTATGGTCAATTTCTCATAGGTTTCTAGCTTGACTCGCTCATGGTAGACTTGTAACTCAAAATGAACCCCACACATATGATATGAAATACACTAAATATGATTGAGACCTTGTCCCCTGAATGAGATCTATGCCTAAGCACAAGAGCACACCTATATCCCTTAGCTTGACACCCAATTGGACCTCAAGTGCTTGAATGACATTGAGCTTATGAAACCCAATACTTGTGCCTATGAATGCCCAACCATCATTTCACTAACCCAAACCCTTGAAGAATAGAGTTGTGCCATGGCACAACTATCCCAACATAGACCCTAGTCAATTATTTCATGTGATTCAAGTGAGAATAAAATCCTTGAGCCTTATGTATATTGATTCTAGTACCACCAAGTGTTAAATTTTGAGAACCATAGGAATATTCAAGGTCTATACCCCATGAGAACAAACCTAGATCTAACATGGATAGCTAGGTAGGCATGTGATTAGGCCCATGATCGATAAGACTAACTTTCTACAATAGTTTATAGTATAAGTGCATATAAAGATGCAATGGGAATAACCCAAACCTATGTTTGAATTACCTTAGGACCACATGAAATTGGTATTATTATGTTGCTTAAGGAGCCTTTCAAACCTCCTTTATTTTATAAGTTTTTTTATTGAATCCAATTTGTTGTAAAGGTCTTAAATTGTAAGTAGTTTTTGCTTGTGTAGGATCAATATGGTTATGTCAAAAATAAGCACCACCCATGTATATGGTAATTGTGAAATATTGTGTGGATGCTTTTTATGTTGTTCACTTTGAGATTCTTGCATAAGATATGGACCTCGAACTAGACCCATATTAAGTAACATTTAGAAACTCATCATATAAAGATTAGGAATACAACATTTTTGTTCACAATACTCCATAGGTAAGTTTGTTGGGTCATTTAAAGATCCAAAGTTAGTTTATTTTATATTTTTAGATTAATATTTAGTTAGTTAATAATTAGTGTTTACTTTGTTTTAAATAAAATGTGCTTCACGGGTTAGTTGTAAACTGTAACCACTACAAAATTTTATAAAGCTTTTACTCTTCATTGTGAAAATGATTCGAAACAATACAATATTATTTTTGGTGTGAAATTTTTTTGACATAATGTAATTTCTTTATTGTTTGCATTGGAATCTAGGCCAATAGTGAGATCATAGCATGGTTTTTAGAGCATGGTGAATTTGAGAGAAAGTGAGGTGAAAAGTTGATTCACGTGGAAGATTTGCATGGATGGTACATGGTATTACATTTATTAATTTTGTGTCTAATGTTGAAATTTTTGAAAAATTATTCAAATATTTTAATTTTTCAAATTATTTTACATTAAATATTTCTAAAGTTTGAGAAAACTTTGAGAAATAAGCTGTGTCTAATTATTGCTCCCAGACTTCATCTTGAGCATTCAAGATTGGATTTTTAAGCCACAAAATGATCCAGATTTATTTTTTAAACCCTAAAATCTATCCAAAATCCATTTTTATAAATTTTTCACTTTGAATATCCCTATGACTAGATGCAATGGTTTCCATTTCTATTAAAATTAATTTTCTTAGTATTTGATTTGCTCTTGAGTTCTTGAAGACCATTTATCAAATCTCAAAGCATCCAAGAAGTTTTTCAAGCTAAAAAAATGGAGTTGTACGGCCTAAAATTATAGAAGTATAGCCTTCCCAACATTTTGCATCATCAAAATTCATATTTATTTTATCAAAAATCTCTCTAAACATCTCAAATTGATCTGTATTGAGAAAGTAAGGCCCTGTACATATTTTTACATCCCAATTGGAGTGCCAGAAGACTTTCAAAATTTCCCAGATCAGCTTTGGCATTGGAATGCTCTAGGGAGGCATTGGAAGTCTTAGGATAATAAAGATTTGATTTTGTAAAGTATTTTCTATAGTTTGACATATATTTAGGGTTTTAATACCATTAAAAGTTAGAAAAAGATTTAAATCTTTACTTGGTAAAATAGTTTCATGGAAAAATTTAATTTATTCACCCAAGTAAATTAATTTTATTATCATAGAGGAAACATTCAAGTTTATATAGTAATTCCTATATTTATAAACTTGTAAATACTCATAGAGCACTTGGAAAGCCTAATTTTGTGAAGTGGTTTGAAAAAGGGAGGTCAGTGGTTCAAATCTTTCTTTTTGAAAGAATACTCTCTTTTGATAATATTTTTTGATTCATATGGAGACATAAGGGTGTAAGTCCTAATTCTTATAACACTAGTTGTCCCTTTTATCATCTATGAAGATGGTCATGTGATTAGGTGATCTTCATGGTTTTTGACATTATAGATACATTCTAATGATCAAATTTATGTTTTGATGCTTCCTTATATGATTTTTTCAAAAAAAATGTATTAAAAATGATGTATCAAGGTGCATTTTCAATTGAAATTGACACCTTTAAAATGCAATGTTTTTCTTGTTTCATTATGATTGTATTTTTGAAGAACATATAGTCTCTCACAAGTCCTAGGATAATTTTTAAAATGGAAACTATTTTGAAGGTAAAGGCAAAACCTCGATAGCATTCCTTACTTTTCTGCATCATGGCTAAAATTGTGAGCCTCATTTCTGACACTAGATACCTAACTCCTAAGAATTGTAAAGAATGGTCAATGAACATGGAAAATACATTAATATTCAATGACTTGTGGGAAATTATTGAAAAATAACCAACATTTCCCATTGAAGCCACAAAACTTGCAAAATTTCACAAACATGGCAGGCAAGCTCTTGCATTGTTAAAATCCACTTGTAGTGCACAAGTCATAATTCATATAGAAGCTATCAAATCTAAAGCATGGAAAAATGTAAAAGACTTGTATGATAAACATCCCACTTAAAATAAAATTGATCTCCTTATGCAATTGCTTAACACTAAATTCATTGATGATGAAGATGTTTGAGAATGTGTCACATATTAAGAATTTGAAACAAGAGTATGGCATTACTGGCAAGAAAATTGATGATAAAATGCTCATTTCTATTATTTTGAATGGCCATATCCCTAGGTACAAGAATTTTTTGGAGATTTTATAGCTTAGTGATAATCTTAATAAATCTACTTTTTATTCCATTGGTGAGTTGCTCACTCAACATGAGTGACAATTTACAAAGAAAAAATATACTGAAGAGGCACACTATTTTAAAACATGAAATCTATTATATAAGAACAATATAAGACATAAAGGGAAAAAATGACACTCTTAGAGGCACACTTCTAGGCATAAACATCATTTTAGACATAATGATCATTTAGGCTCTCTTAAGTAAAGACATCATTCTGGTTCTCCAAATCATGAACATCACCACAAACATTCGCATGGACACAAGCACAAGCACAATCATTCTTCTTCTTGTGGCTATTCTTATTCTAGTTACATTGAATGTGAGATAATATGATACAATTATGGTGGACTATGAAACCTCTCTATAGAGTGCCCCTCTAAAAAGAGTTCCTCTCATCATCGACAAAAGGTAGAAGCAAACATTGTTAATCACTCTAGTCACTCTAGTAACTATTCTGGCTATTCTTCTATATATTATTCTGATGGATGGGATGAATACAAAGTTTCTTGATCCACACTTGATGACTATATCTTATTAGATAATGACTCACCCATCTTGTATGAGTTGCTAGGCTCAAGATTGGGATTTGATGTAATAGCACTTTTTGGCTTATGTACTTTTCTTTCATAGATGTAGTGTTTTTATGATATTTGATGTGGATCATTTCAATGATTTGTAATTGTTTTATTTGTTGCATCACTTCTCACCTCTCACTTGATAGGGCATATTAGCTTTTGATCAGTCATCAGTGATTTGTGGTACAAGTTAGCATTATGTTTCTAGAATTGTTAGTGTTGAGCAAAGGCCTATGGGAGACGTTAGTGATTATTGGGCATTAGTTTGAGATGTGCCATACACAGTATACTAGGTAGTCACTTGTTGGATGGATTCTATGTGAGTATCAATGTATTTGGATAGTGCATGATCATGTTCTACTATAGTGTATGGATGATCAGGATGAGATCAATCTAGGATGCACAGTGTACCAATTGCAGTTGTGGCAGAGTCTATTTGGATGACTCACAATTCTTTGATATGGTCTTTTTATACCCCTTTGGATCAAGGGGGAGTTTGTTGGGTCATTTAATGATCCAAAGTTAGTTTATTTTATATTTTTAGATTAATATTTAGTTAGTTAATAATTAGTGTTTACTTTGTTTTAAATAAAATTTGGTTCATGGGTTAGTTGTAAATCGTAACCACCATAAAATCTTATAAATCTTTTACTCTTCATTTTAAAAATTATTCGAAACAATACAATATTATTTTTGGTGTGAAAATATTTTGACATAATGTAGTTTCTTCATTATTTACATTAGAATCTGGGCCAACAAAGTGTTTCAAACTGTTTTTCACTTTTCTACATTCAAAGGAAGTAAGAAACTAAGATTAATGGTCAGGGGTTAGATGATACCCAAATGAAGTTTGTGCACTGTTATCCAGACATTGTAGGGACTCCTCTTTGGCTATGGAGGATGACACCTGTAGAAGAAAGACTTAAACACAGAGATTGTTAGATAGAGATAAGGTGGACTGCTAAGCAAGAGCTCGGTCCCAGAAGTGCAAAGACTTCCTCAAGGGATGACAGTCCACTGTTAATAAGTAAAAGTGTCACAAATAAAGAAATGACAAATGACTAGCAAAGAGGAAATTAGATAATGTGTACCTATTGTCTGCTATCAGTCTGCCATAGTCATCAATGTCAGTTAGTCTGTCGTCATTAGTTTTTTAATGTTGTTGACATTGGTTAGTCTGTTGATGTTAGTAGGGGAAATGGGCCTAGAGGCTAGCGCCAGTTGGGGCAATGGCCTTGGATGAGTTCTGGATAGGTCTCTGGTCGATGGAATGGTCTGTGGTAGTCTGAGAGTCTGTGCAAAGGATGATAGATAGTGAATATGGTCTTAAGAGGGACAATGGGTAGATGATAGGTTGTCAAAAGAGGAAAAGATATGAGAAAGGCCTCTCAGCCTTTTCAAGAAGAGAGTTAGGTGTGGTCTGGTTGATGGTGCTTAGAAGAAGTAAGAAGAAACTAATTACAGATACATTCTAAGCTACTGAAATGACAAAAAGGGTAGAAGAATACTTATATTTTTTTTGGAGCAGAGCCAGAGCTGTTTGAGACACTTGTCCCTATTGTGTCTATAGCCAAAAGAGCATTGGTTGAAGTCTGATGATTGATCCCAAAGAGTTCCTGTTGATGTCTAGGTCTGAGAGCTGAGAGAGGAAGAGAGTCTGAGATATAATTCATGTTTGCAGTCTATGATTGATTGATTCAGTGTCCCTCGGGGGGAAGAGAATTTGCCTTCAGGTTTTTTTAAGCGACTAGTGTTGGTGATCCCACTGGGGTCAACTGACTATAACCGACGTCGATGGCTAGAAGAACGGAAAAAAGGCTAAAATTAGCCTTTTACCTATTCCTCCATCTGCTGAGTTTAGTGGTCATGGGAAAACAGTCAAAGGTGGATTAAATAAGTGCAAGAGGGTTGAAATAGGTCATAAATTGGTCATAGGGTGATGGGAGGCATCCAAGGAGAGGTATCCAAGGTGGGGTGAGGTGTTAAGGGGGGTGTTATTAATTTAAAATAAGTTATTATTTTAAATTAATAAGTGTGTGGGTTAGGAATGTGTTAAAAGTGGACCAAGGGGACCAAGGGGGGGAGTTGACAAAGGAGTAGACACTATTTCAGTGTCTACATTTGCCCCTTTTTGTCTTGTTGGTTGTTTTGACAAACTGCAAGACAAAAATAGGAGTTGATGTTACCCCAGGTATGGGATAAGGTCTTTTTTGTCCTGTTGGTTGTTCTAATGAACTGCAAGACAAAAATGAATGTTGGTTGCCCCGATTATGGGATGAGGTATTCCCCCTCAAAGTGGGAGTCAAGGGAAGGAAACCTGAAATTGGGTGTTGATTTGATAGATAGTGGATGGATATGGTGAAGGTTGAGGTGTGAATGTTGCAATAGTTGAGATTGCATGCATACCACTTCGCGAGATGGTCAGGTCAAATTGTCATAGGTCAAGGTCGAGGAGTGCTAAAATCAAAATAAATAGGCCCCAGCATTTAGTCATAGCTGATTAGGTTATCGATCCAAGCTGTAGCTTCAATGGTCATCATGTTCCAAGTATCTCGAGCTCAAGAAGTGCTCTTGGAAACATGAAAATGTCACAAGTAGTGGGGATCAACTTACTCGCGATCCAATACTTGTGAGGGTTGAAATGTGGGTTGTGGACAATTTTGCTAACCATTCGTGAGGTAGCATACATACAATCAAAACAACTAAGGCAAAGTTGTCTCGAAAATGGTCATGGTCTGAGGAGATAGTCGCAATCTCCATAGTCATTAGTCAAGTCGAGTCGAGATAGAAGTGATCTCAAATGGTTGTTTGATGTGGTTAGGGAGATGTATGTGATTGTCAATGTGCCCCATGAGAAGTTAAAGGTGACTTCTGCAATGTCAGGGCTGGTTGTTTGGTCATGATTGTGGACTAGGTTAAGTCACGGTCAAAGGTAAAATGGTTTGTCCATTAGGTAGATGAAAAAACAGATGTGGCTGAGCTAACCCCAGAAGATGTCATGTCATCTGAGTACTGCCTACATAGCCCTTGTGTGAAGGGCCTTAGACCAATGTATTTTAGGTGGAAAGTCAAAATGGTTGATGATTGGTTTTGGTCATGGTTAAAGGTCAAATGGTTTGTCCATCAAATAGATGAACAAAAGGATGTGGCTGAGCTAACCCCAGAAGATGTCATGTCATCTGAGTGTTGCCTAAATAGCCCCTATTTGAAGAGCCTCAGACCAATGTAGTTTAGATGAAGAGTCAAAATGGTTGATAGGTGGTTGGTCATGATGATGTTACAGCCTTTTCCATATTGTGTGATGGTGTATTCTGTAACATTGGTTGAGTGGTCTTTCATCCCTAGCAAGTTTCCATATTGGTAATGGTGTATGCTAAAAATGAATTGAGGTTATTTATGCTTCAGCAAGTAATGGTTTATGCTTAACATAAATTGTGTCTAGTCGATAGTTTTCATGTGTATTGGTTTCCATAGAAACTATGTGAAATGGACTATGTCATGTTGGTGGTCTAAAAATGTTTGGTTTGATTTGGTTGGGTTTGGAAAATGATTTGGTTGAATGTGACCAAGGTGTATAAGTGAAAGGTGCATTGCTCTTTCATTGATAAGGACCATAATGATAGCATAGGTAGGGGGTTGTTTAGAAACAAAAGCCCTATTCATGCATTACGTCGTTGACCAGTGGTTGTGTTAGAGAAGTAATCGAATCATTTTGACATTAAAATGAGCTCAAAATCCCTTGAGTATGTTGTGGTGATAGGTGTGATTACATGATATGTCAGGAAGGGGGAAACCTTTTTGGCAGGAACAACTTTGCCCCTTTTATAGGTGACCCTGAGAATGACTATAGACAAGTCCATGACTTTATAGTTTGTTAGTCAGTTTTTTTTTTCTTTTTTTTTGGTAGACTGATCGATGCGAGAAGTCTACGTGGGGATGTCATTTTGTTTTGTGTTCATATGTGAATCTGATCAATGTGGGAAGCTTATAAGAGAGTGTTATTTGTAGAAAAATTTAGGCATAGCCATCCTTCGAGGGAGTGGTCTATATTCTGCTTTGTATATTTGAGGGCTTTGAATAGCTGTCCTTCGAGGGAGCAGTCTATTAGCTACAAAAATGATGATGTAGCTGTCCTTCAAGGGAGCAATCTACATTTATAGTTTTATGACCTTTGAATAGGCATCCCATTTTTTTTTGTGATTTTTGACTGAATTTTGGTCATGGACTTGACTATAGAGGTTTAGAGGGTTTCCCTTTTAATATGATAAAGCATTCATGCTTGACAAAAGGGTTGACTAATGTTTGTAGGGTTGAGGGTTGAGGGAGATAGGAATGAGGATGATGGGAGGTTTCTCAAGGGATCGAGCTCAAGTTAAACGTCAAGTGAATAATTACTTGACTAACAATAGACTGGTCGACGATGCAAGGCATAAAGGGGCTCAGGCTCTAATAAGTCCCTGACCCATGCTTGTGCATCATGATGTAAGGTCCGAGTCAATTAGGATCAAACTTGCCCCATTTAATTCATTCCAAATTAGTCACATGTTAGTCATTGTTTGGTTGGTTGATGTTTGGTCAAGGCTTGGTCGAGGCTTGGTCGATGCTTGGTCGAGGCTTGGTTGATGTTGGACATGAAGATGATTTGGTTGATGCATTGTTGGCATGTTTTGGTCGATGTTTGGTTGATGTTTGGTCAAGGCTTGGTCGAGGCTTGGTTGATGCTTGGTCGAGGTCATGGTAGGTTGATGTGTGGTCGATGCTTGATTGGTTGATGTCTGGTCTATACTTGGTTGGGGTCAATGTTTGGTCAAGGCTTGGTTGAGGTCGATGCTTGGTCGAGGCTTGGTTGGTGTTTGGTCGATGTTGGATGTGAAGTTGGTTAGGGTGTTGTTGGCATTTGGGACAATGCCGAACATAGTTATTGCAATCTTGGTGAAGAGTGGGCCAATAATAACCCAGGCAGAGGATGTGCTTGGCAAGCAAGTTACCACTGAAATTTCCCCCACAAATCCTATCGTGGACTTGTTTGATGACATGGGATGTTTCAGTGGTTGTTAGGCATTGGATAAGGAGGCCGTTGAGACCTAGCTTGTAAAGAAGTCCCCCTAGCATGGTGTAGCGAGCAGTGTTCTTGATAAAAGCTCATTGTCTATTGCTAGAGAGTTTGGGAGGGATGATAGAATATGTCAAGTAGTCCACGAGTCACTTATACCAAGCATCATGTGGACTAGTGAGGTTAGGAGGAATTTCCCCCAGTGATGATGGTCGAGACATGTCCAAGATAAAAATATTGGGTTGTGTTGGTTGAGAGGTCTTGACAAATAATGGATATGTCAAAGGTGTATATGTCTAGTATTTTCCTTTATTCTTCATAGTTTGGGGCCTGGTAGCCACACTAACAGTGTTGATTTTGAATAAAGGTTGAGGAGGTGGTTGAGGGACCATAGTCTTGTATGGGGATCCCGATTTAGGTGAAGAGGTTCGAGAGGTATGAGATGGTGTTGGTAGTTGGTCAAAAATGTGGTCAAAAGAAGCCTCAACATGAGGGGTGTCCTTTGCCAGATGTTGATGGATGACAGCCTTAAGGGTGCAACAACGCTCAATGTCATGCCCTGGTGTGCGATGATACTAGCAAATTTTAGTGTCATCAAACTAAGGTGGTTTTGGTCCAAGAGGTTGGTAAGGCTTGATAGGTGGGAGGATGATTTTAGATGACTGCAACAATCAACATAAAATTAAAGCATAAGAACCCTTTAATGGGTCAGCGCTCTTTGTTGCAATAGAGGTTGACAATTTATGTTTAAGAGTTGTTTGGAGAGTTTGATGTGTCACCTTTTTAGTTGGCAGTATGGCCACATGTGGAGATGGCACATTCTTGTTGAGAGGTGTTGGATGTGGGAGCAATCTTGCTAAGGTAGACGGATGTGGACCCAAGATGGATGGTAATGGTGAAGGTCGGGGAGGAGTTCTTCGACGGGGTTTAGTAGCCTTCTTTGGTTTAGTGTGAGGGCTACTATTGTGTGGGGTGAAGTTTAAGTCGACCTTCACTTGTGGATGAGTGAGGTTTGATATAGGGTGCACATGAAGGGATTTAACCTATTTTGGCATGGTAGATGACTACAAGGGTTTGGATGAGGTCGCATGAGGTTTTATAGTCGGTCATTTAAAATATTGAGGTGATTGTGAGAGAATTGTCACCGAATCTTCTTTGGTCAAAGTTGGTGAAGTGATAAGTTCTTCTCTCGACAAAGAAGGAATTAGAGAACATGGCTCTTTAGTTGGAGAGAGCATAGGGATGATCATGGCTTCCTCGTGTGGTCAAGGAGCATAAAAGTATGATCCCTTATTGATGATAAGGAGGATGAGGGCGAGGCAGTCGGCATTGGCATCGTCAAGGCATCCTCCAATATGGGAGAGGTCAAGGTAGACTCTCCCACCTATGGAAGAGGTGTGGATGGAGGACTAATAGGAGAAGAAAGCTCTTCTACTTGTGGTGGACAAGTAGGAGAAGAAGGCTCTTCTCCTTGTGGTGGATAAGTAGGTTGACTAACCTCTTCAAACTATGGAAGAGGTTGGTTAGGAATGGAAGGTGAAACCGTGTTGACTGTGTGTATATTACGCTCTTGGAGGTCATCGGCCATGGTCTAAATGTTGTTTTGGTTAGGGGGATGATTAGGGAATGGTTGTCTAAATATGTCAATGTTTTGTTTAGGTAGCGCATTTGGGTTATCCAAGACAAGACACCCTTGTCTAGCATGTCTTGGACAATGTTTTTAAAGGTTTTGCAGTTGTTGATGTCATGGCCTTTGACATGGTGGTAATTGTAGAAGTCATTTTCCCTGTACCATGTAGGGATAGGTGTTGAGGGGTCAAATTGGGGTGGTCAAATTTGAGGGAGATTAAGGACCCCCTGTTTGACAAGTTTATCTAAAACGAAAGCGTATAATTCTCCTATAGGAGTATACTGACGCTATATATACCGTTGTTGGAATTGTTTAATGATACTTTGTGATGTGGAGGGTTGAGATTGGTTAGTTGTTGTTGATGATGGTGATCTAAAGACCACAGCGTTGGCCACTCCCTTGGGCTTGGAGTGGGAAGAAGTAGGTCTGGATGAAGAAGGGTCATTAGATTTTGCGTTGTTATTTCACAATTTGACCTTGTCCTCTTCGACCATGCGGAGTTCAAGCTTTTGGGCCATGGTGAAAGCTTCGTCAAAAGTGCAGAATGTCTAAACCCACAAAGTAGGTGAGATGTGCTTGGCACATGCTCTAGAAAAGAGCTCAATGAGCTCAGTTTGAGGTAAGGAAAAGGAGAGTTGGTTAAGCAAACCTCTCCAACAGGCGATGAAGTCAGCTATCGATTCATCATCGAATTGTTTGATAGAGTATAGGTCCGTGATGGAGACCTTTTTGGTGATATTGATCGAAAAGTGGTCAAGAAAAAGTTGGGCAAGTTGAGTGAAGGAAAAGAGAGAGTGACTGGGAAGGGAACTATACCAATCAAGGGTAGCACCAGAAAGTGACATGGGAAACGTGCATAGTAACAACGCATCATCATGTGCTATAAGGTAACAAGCGTGTCTAAACGCTCATAGATGTTGTTGTGGGTCTTCCTTACTCTAAAAGTGAGTAAACTTAGGAAGCTCCCACTAGCTAGGATATGGTCTAATGGGGATAGAAGGGTGTATGGGTTCATTATAAATTTGCTCATATGAGAGAGCATTGCTTAAACCAGAAATGAATGTCTCAAGATTAGACATCTTATCTATTAGCATCTTAATAAGATCGACTGACGGATTAGCGTGAAGGGCACCCCCTAGGTTTTAAGGTACCTAGAGGGCGTTAAGAGGGGCGTATGATGTAGTTGGTTGCACTTGTATAGGCGCAACATGTTGGTAACTCATCATTGGGACTGATGTTGAGGTCAAGGGGGCTTGTGTCGTGAGGTTGGAAGGCATGAGTTGACTAGATACCGCTAAAGGTGGTTGAATGGCGACATTGGTAAAAGGATGGGTAGTCACTCCCAGGTTTATAGGCGCAAGAGTGTGTGGAGTCGAGATAATCAAGTTCTACAAATGTGACAAACTTGGTTGAATTGAAGAGTCTCATGTTTGGCCCTTAGCGAGATAGTGTTGGAGAGCCTTGACGTTATGGTCAAGGAATCTCTCAAAATTTTGATCCCCTTTGGGAACAATTGGAGATTGATCAGGGGTTGACTAGATAGGAGAATATTTAATGTCTAATGTACACTCCATTAGGGGACTTGATATGAAAGACGAAGGCGGAAGTGGTTGTTGCCTTGCGTGGTCAACAAGCGTTTTGGCTTGACTGTGTGTCAAAACCATTCAAGGCAAAAAGGGTCAGGTTCTAGAAACTATGTTTTTTCAGTTTTAGAAACTTAGAATGTGTTTTTGACAGAAAAAGGGGTGGGTTTTAAGGTTGCTATTTTGGAGGAAAAGTTGTTGACAGTGACCGACATCGGTAGAAAAACCAATGCCGGTGAAAAAAAGTTGTCGACGTCGGTGGAAAAACCGATGTCGGTTACTATGTGTTTCCATAAACTGAAAGTTTTTGGAAGAAGGAAGAAAGTCTAAGTTGTTTTGGAGCTTAGGATGCGACCTCACCAGCTCAAAAAACTAGATAGAGATAGAAAAATAGATGAAGACAAGCAAACTCTAACGTTAATTCCTAAGAATAATTTTTAGTGTCTTGTTGGCTTATGCCTTAGAAGAGTATGTTTGGGAAGTTGGATTTTAGAATGGGTCCTAAAAGAAGTAGTCTAAGGTTGATTTCAGGTTGGTTTTGGTTCTCAAAGTCTATATTAGGTTCCATACATGCCCTGGTGCTAAGGAGCAAGCTCCCCTCACTTCACGAGCCCATAGATAAGTTGGGTCGCTTAGCCAGTATATACTTTCCCTAGAGTTTATACTCTGCCAGAGAATAGAGTGGGCTTTCCCCTTGGTAGTGAAGTCCAAGTAGGATTGCCAGGAAGGGTAAGGTATCCGCTAGGTGATGAAATCCTAGTCGGGCCTTGTCTCGGGTATGTTTAGATGTTTAGTTTGTGAAAGTGGTCTGGTCATGTAACATAAGTGCACTACGCTTTATTCATAATGCAGTTTAAGTTACTAGATGTGAGAGCTAAGTATGCATTCAGGCAAAAATGAAATGCAATAGATTTTTAAGCCCAAATTGAAATGTGTGTTTGGATGCAGACAAGTGGAGAAAAGGTTTGAAGATTATGAACTTCACTACTCTAAGATGCAAGAAGGAAAGGTGATAAGAAGAAAAAGAAAGATTCTTTTTAACTTTGCTTATGATGTTGTTTCAAGATAAAGAGATAGAAGAAAAGGATGCAAGAAGAAATCTAATGCACCTATATGAAAAGTTTGTTTTAGAAGAAAAAGAATGATGAACCCAAGGAAAATCCCAGGGGTCCCACCGGGTGTGCCAAAATGTTTCAAACTATTTTTCACTTTTCTACATTCAAAGGAAGTAAGAAACTAAGATTAATGGTCAGGGGTTAGATGATACCCGGATGAAGTTTGCGCACCATTATCCAGATGTTGTAGGGACTCCTCTTTGGCTGTGGAGGATGACACTTGTAGAAGAAAGACTTAAACACAGAGAGTGTTAGATAGAGATAAGGTGGATAGCCAAGCAAGAGCTCAGTCCCATAAGTGAAAAGACTTCCTCAAGGGATGACAATCCACTGTTAATAAGTAAAAATGTCAAAAATAAAGAAATGACAAATGACTAGCAAAGAGGAAATTAGATAATGCGTACCTATTATCTGTTGTCAGTCTGCCATAGTCATTGACATCAGTTAGTCTGCCATCGTCAGTTGTCTAATGTTGCCGATGTCAGTTATTCTACTGATGTTGATAGGGGCAATGGGCCTGGAGGCCGACGTCAGTCGGGGCAATGGCCTTGGATGGGTTCTGGACGGGTCTCTGGTCGATGGAATGGTCTGTGGTAGTTTGAGAGTCTGTGAAAAGGATGCTAGATAGTGAATATGGTCTTAAGAGGGACAAGGGGTAGATGATAAGTTGTCAAAAGAGGGAAAGATATGAGAAAGGCCTCTTAGCCTTTTCGGGAAGAGAGTCAAGTGTGGTCTGGTTGATAGCTAGGTCTGGTTGATGGTGCTTAGAAGAAGTAAGAAGAAACTAATTACATATACATTCTAAGCTACTGAAATGACAAAAAGGGTAGAAGAATACTTATCTTTTGTTTGGAGCAGAGCTAGAGGTGTTTGAGATGCTTGTCCCTATTTTGTCTATAGCCAGAAGAGCATTGGTTGAAGTCTGATGATTGATCCCAGAGAGTTCCTGTTGATGTCCAGGTCTAAGAGCCGAGAGAGGAAGAGAGTCCAAGATAGAATTCGCATTTGCGGTCTGTGATTGATTGATTCAGTGTCCCTTGGGGGGAAGAGAATTCACCTTTGGGTTGTTTTAAGTGACCGACGTCAGCAATCCAGCCAGCGTCGGCCAACTATAACCGACATCAGCGGCTAGAAGAATGGAAAAAAGGCTAAAATTAGCCTTTTACCTGTTCCTCCATCTGCTGAGTTCAGTGGTTATGGGAAAATGGTCGAAGGTGGATTAAATAAGCACAAGAGGGTTGAAATAGGTCATAAATTGGTCATAGGGTGATGGGAGGCATCCAAGGAGAGGTATCCAAGGTGGGGTGAGGTGTCAAGGGGGGTGTTATTAATTTAAAATAAGTTATTATTTTAAATTAATAAGTGTGTGGGTTAGGAATGTGTTAGAAGTGGACCAAGGGGACCAAGGGGGGAGTCGACCAAGGAGTAGACACAATTTCGGTGTCTACACAAAGTTGTCTCCTTCCTATGTGTGAGGGACAAAAATTTTGTCTTTGGAGGGAGATATGTTAAGTTCCTTTGAATGAGTAATTATGAAGGAATCATATCTATGAACATCATTACTTAAATGGGTAAATGACTCATATTGTTTATGCAATGCTCTTTCCTTTAGTTGGGAAAGAAGGCTTCTACTAAAGATAAACTACAATTATAAATATCAGGGTTTATAAACTAGCTCATATGATATACTTTTGAGTCAAATAGTATAATATTGAAGGGATTCATCATCACTTTTTTTAAAATTGTGCAAATGTTCTAAAGTAAGTTGTGAAACCTTTTGAATATTGAAATCCATGAATAATGCATCTTTTAATTATAAAAAGGTGGTTAGGGAACCCTTTGATAAACTATAGAGCCAATTATGAGCCTCATTTGAAATGCTCATATGAAAAACCTTTAGTAAAATTTTATCATCTTGTGCCCATTGAGCAAAATAATGTACATAACATATCATCTGTTTAAATGTATATGGAAATGTTTCAAAGAGAGGTTAATATGGTAGCTCAAAACCTTTTGGATAAGGATATTCAAGTATATATATTTCTCAATAGGTTTATTATTGAATGAGGTTACATGTGCATTATTATTATATAAATCCATTTGCATTTGAATTATAAAACCCTGCTTTTGAATATCCCCAATAATGGTCATCATAGACATAAGATACTACATGGGAATAGAGATATTTTTCATAGGTGTTATCATTGATTGTAACCCACCAAATTTTTTGAAGTTAGACATATGAGTACCATCATCCTTACTATATAACAAGGGAAAGTTCATGATCACTAAATGTAGATAAATTTGGTAGTGGTAGGGGATATTCAAACTTTGGTACTTTTGGTATATAATTTAAATAACTTGGACCATTGGAAGATTTTGTTTCATTTAATTTTGTTATAAAAATTAAAGATTGAACAATAATTATTATAAGTCCCTATTTGGTATAAAAATTTGTTTCTATTGAATGTATGAAGGAACCAACATCTTTTCTAAGGGGGATATTGTTTGGGAATGTAGGAATTATGGATGTGTGAATTAATTTGGTTAAAGGCATGTACCCCTTATAATTTATATGTAAATCATTCATAATTTCTTGATGTATTTATCTAAATTTTTAGAAATAAAATGAATAATCCTCTTGGTCATATGTACCCACTTTTGTGTAAAAATGTGCATGGAGGGCATGCTTAGATGACTTGCAAAAGCGAGATAGGTGCATAACTGAGAGGAAAACCCAAGGTTTGAGTTTTGCCAAGTTTACAAGATTAAGGTGCTAAATAATACATAAATATTGTCTACATCTATATCAAAATCATATCACTAATCACCATACATAATCTTACATTGAATATCATCTTATCACTTAAATAATAAGACCTATTCATCCCTTTTGACATATTCGAACCCATCCAAATCCTAGTCATATAGTTCAAAACCTTAAGTCACATTTATCATCAATATTATCATTAAAAACCTTATCCAAACTAAATAAAATTTATCCAAATAATATTTTTATCTATTCCTTGATAAGGTATGCCATCCATTAGTTGACATCTTATATAACCCATCATTTTACTAGTTTTAAGACTAGCACCCATCATCATGTTACTAGTACCTATCACACTATCAATTTAAACTTAATAACTATTTTTATCCTATCAACATTATAATTTGAACCTATCAATCATCATTATATTGATTGAACCTATCCTTCTTATGGTTTTAAATGAGTAATCATTATTAATCAAAGACAATATCAAACTTGTTCAACCTAGTCAATCTTAGAGTAACATACCCTATCATTATCCTAATAAATCATACTAGATCAAATATTATAAAATAATTTTCTCATAGGCATAACCCATATACATTCTAGTCATATTTAATGTCAAATAATCAACCTAAATTTGATATTAATCTATCATCCACTTATCCAAAACATTAAGCCACTTGACACCTCTCACTCATGAATGAAAATTAAAGATTGGAAAAGCATCAAACCAGGCTGATGATATCCTTTATAATTTGGGTGAATAACCCTTGGACTATGAATAAAAACTTATTGACATGCATACCTTAGGAGGAAATGAGAATATCTAAAATGATTTATTGAATAGTGATGAGAACAAATCCTAAATTGAATAGTATATTTATGACAATCAATAATCTCTATTAGCACACCTTACGAAGAAAGGGAAAATATGACAACCTAAATTTTACTAAAACTACTTAATAGACCTTATCTAATGTCTGACACATCATGATACCATTCCTACTCATAATCCAAAAATTGATAACCAAGAAGTCTATAACTAAGCCAATAATGATGAATAAAAAGGTGATGATGAACAAACCTCACCTTAGACTCTCAATTCTAACTGAGTCAAAGTCAAAAAATGGAAATCCATTTTGGATAACTAAGCTAATAAATAATACAAGAAAACCATGCTTGACCATTTAAACTAATTAACCCAGCAAGTCAATTCCCTTGCCTCTCAAATAATCCTCACTCACCTAGGAATACTATAAAAACTAACTTATAATATTCCCATCTATACCTAAAAAATATTAAATATAAACCATTATCCAAATCCAGTCCATTATTTTATCCAACATTCACCAAAGAGTGGCAAGACATGAAGGATGATCTACAAGGTATGGACACAAGAACACAATCTAATAAATACAACTTTAAGGATTTATGTTTATATACCTTTGACATTAACATTTTACAAGTACTTTTTCCCTCTCATTCTAAATCTCAAACATTTAATAAATATAAAGGAATTTGATACCTATGGGAACATGTCAAAGATTTTTTCATGTCATGTCAATAGGTTGATTACAAAGATGCCTACATGCTTATACTATTTCCTAGAATTCTCGGTGACCTTGCCCTATAATGGTTGATGTATCTAAACAAGGGTTAATTTTCATCATTTAGGGATTCAAATGATAAATTATATTGAGATGTTTTCATTGATATCAAAGGGTTTGCTATTCAGTAAATAATATAGTCATTAATGTCGAGGAATTTATGGTGGTAAGAGTCTTTAGTTTTTTAAGAGTCCATAGTTACTAATTGTGTCTGTAGCTTTCCTTGAAAATTGTTTTTGGGGAAGTAGAGAATTGACCAAGAGAATTTTTATCTATATTTTACATCATATGGAGTCACAAAAATAGACTGTATAATTAATTTATACTAAATACCAATGAATAAGTTATTTTGTGTGAAGGAAGTGATGTAAGGATTATGGAGAATAAGATCATGTCTAGATATTTTGGTTGATTTACTACATACTACATCAAGTTTGCTATGGATTAAATTAGGTTTGTTATGGAATACATTAGGGGCACTACAAATTACATCAAAGCTAATACAAACTACATGAAGACTATTACAGACTTGAATATAACCACTACGAACTTGTTTAGAAAGTATTTTTTAATTCTAATTATTGTTTGGTCTATTCCAGCCTCATTTCACTCAGGCTAACCTATGCAAGTGAGATTTTATATAAACTAATGTGAATTATGTTTTCAAAATAGAATAAATCATTATATAGCTAACTATAGATTTTTGTTTGGCTGACATTCAAGAGTTTGTTGATCACCATCTTGTATATAAGCTAGATAAAATTGTCTTTTTAAACATGTGTGAAAAAAAGGATTATTATTCACTAAGGAGCAGAGTAGAATTATACTAAAGAATGAATGGATAGAGAGGCATGAGTATGAAAATTTTAAATTATTTATAGGAAGATTAACCCTAGAGTATAAAAAATTAGATAAAAAAGATGGGTAGATATGGTAGAGAGGAAAAAGTCTTTAAAAATAAAGATTAGAGAAAGAGAACCTAATGTGTCTTTTTTTTATAATAAAAAAAATAGCAAGAATGAATCTAAGATTCATAAGCAAAAAAATAGCATAATGAATATGAGATTAATAAGCAAATAAAGCAAAATTATACCATTATTTTTTTATGGAAACAACTAATAAAGGTGGATGATCTAAATTAGCTGAGTTAGTATTTGGTAAAGGGGTTGAAGCCCCCTATAGATTAGTGTCTATAAATCAAGGAGTTGGTCCTTCTTAGCAAGTTGGTGCATGATTAATATTATTTTCAAGTTTGTGCTTGACTATTTGGGGTTGGTTCCTCAATATGATTTGGTTCTCATCAATATTTTTGACTTATTACATATCTAATTTAGGATATGTAGTCCATACAATGATTAATGTGGGTTTTCTTCCCTTTAAGGGTTTTTTACTTATATCATGCGTTATGTATTTATGTTATTTGTTGTGGTTTGATTGCCCTATGTATTTTGCATTGATGATTGACTAAAAAACTAAATAATTTGAAGAAAGTTTTAAGGGATCATTGATTTACCCCCATCTCAATAGTTGTGCTTCCAATAGTTGGTATCAGATCAAGTGATTCAAGGTCAAGCTTGACAGTTGGAAGGTAGATCTTAAGAATCAAAATTTCTTGTCATCAAGTACAAAAAGGGTTTTCAACAAATAAGGCCACTTTCTTCATTGAAACTAATTATGCATTTTGGAGCATTAAGGTGAAGACTTGTTTGATGGCTCTCGATTTTGACATTTGGTAGTCAATTTTATATGGGTATATTATCCCTAAAACTCCTCCAATAGATGCTATAGGAAATAAATCAAGTGAGAATAATTTAAAGGCTATGAATGTTATATTGTGTGGATTGGCACAATTTGGGTTTGTCAAAGTGATGTAGTGTGCATCAGCTAAGGTAATTTGGGACAAGTTATAGGTCATCTATGAAGGTGACACCAAGGTCAAATTGGCAAAGCTTAAGACCCATAGAAGATAATTTGAAGGTCTAAAGATGAAGGAAGAAGATAATATTGTATCATATCTTCTTAGAGTTGATCAAGTATTCAACATAATCATAGGTCTTGGAGAAAAGGTTAATGAGTCAACTATTGTTCAAAAGTTTCTAAGATCCTTGACCTTAAGATTTGACTCAAAGGTGTCAGTAGTTGAAGAAGTAAAAGACTTAGACAAGTTATAAATGGATGAGATTCATGGACTACTTAATACTTATGAGATGAGGAATGATGATGGAAGATATTGAGAAGGGAAGCAGCCTTCAAGGTTGCAAAGAAAACACAAATAAAAAAAGGTATAAATTGATAGTGACACTGATGTTGATGAAGATAAAGCTGAAGCCTTATTTGTGAGGAAAATAAGAAATGGTTCAAGTAGGTACAAAGGCAACATACCATTTAATTTTTTTAATTAATTAAATATTGGTAGTTTTGATTCCAAGTTTCCTCAAAAATAAAAACATGATCATGATGAATAACATGGTGAAGAGAATAATAAGTCTAAAAAGTATGACAAGAGCAACAAAAATTTCAAGTAAGGTGACTATAAGAAAAATTTATTCAATAAAAAAAGGATTATATATTATAAAGAATACAATATCTCTTCTAAAGTTAGTGATAAAGATATCTCATATAGTGATGACTACAATTTAGATCATAGAAGTGATGAAGCTTTGTTCATGGCCATTGAAGTTGAAGATGGGAATAGTTAAAAAGAACAAGTCTTCATGGATGATAAATAATTATATGAATAAGTTGAGGTTGTTATTGAGGTATAAATTATCATTTATTTGGATGAATTGAAGATTTAAATAAATAAAAACCAAAATTTGAAGTCTCTAGTCAAAAGTCATGAAGAAGAGATATGTATCTTGGAAACTAGGATAACTAAGAGTGCTAAGGAAGTTGAAGAGGTCATCAAAATTCTTAATACTTAGTTAGGAGAAGAAATTTCAAGTCCTAATTATAATTAAATAGAGTTTAATGAGTAAAAATTTAAGATAGGTTCATTGAAGTTAGATTTGGAATAGTTCATAGTCAAATTAAAAAAATGTCAAAAGTTGGAAAAGAGCAATAGAATTCTTGATGATATATTGAATAGTCAAAGGTCACCTCTCATCAAAATAGGCCTTGGATACATGAATTACCAAAAGAGTATCAAGGAAGATAAGAATAGTAGTAAGCTAAATACATATGCTAATGCTCTCAATAAATCTGAGATTGTGAATGACAATCAGAGGTCAGAATAGGTAAAGAAGATTATCACTCTCTCATAGATAACAAAAGTGTCATTATTCCTTTCAAAAATATTTAGAGATCATTTCCTATTAGGAAAGCAAATTTATTAAGTTACATGAATTCATTCTATGGATATATTTTTTTGTAATCAGTTTGGACATAGAGTTGTAGATTCTAGATGAAATCATAGAAATAATCATGCATGGAGAAGTGATATGAATAGTCATGGATCTCCAAATATATTCTCAAATTCATTTTTCCAATGATCAAATATCAATAAAAATAGTTTGATTTGTTATAAATATACTATAATTAGACATATTACAAGATTTTGTAGATTGGGTCATGCAGAACCCCCTAGTTAAAATAGGAAGGTGTATGTTCAAATTGAAAAGAAGTCAAAACCCTTAAAAATACTAAAAAAAGAGCAAGAAAATGATGGTCCGAAGGAATAAGAATCCATGTTATCACAAATTGATTTTCACATTCAAGATGAGAGTTTGAAATGGTATATTTTCAATGGTTATTCAAGCCATATGATAGGAGACAATAATAAATTTATATCTTTGAAGAAGACTACTAGAGGTAAAGTCAAGTTTGGGGACAATACAACTAATATTGTTGGAAAGGGAATAATAAGTCTTGACAATGGGAAAAATAAAATTGAGAATGTGTTATATGTAAAAGGACTAAAGCATAAATTATTGAGTGTAGACAAATGTGCAATAAAGGACATGCTCTAACTTTTCATGTTAAAGGATGTGAAATAAGAAAATCAAGTTCAGGATGATTCATATCAGATGCTAATAAGACTACAACTAATTTTTATGTTTTGAATGAGATCAATAAGGACATGTGTTTTATGAGTCAAGTGGATGAGAGATGGATTTGGCATAAAATAATGGGACATATAAACTTTGACAACTTAGTAGAGATAATTACTAAAAAATCAATTAGGAACATGCCTAAGATCACTAAGCCTAAAAATAACTTATGTAAGGCATGCCAACATGGTAAATAGACAAGAAGAGGTTTAAGACAAAATAATATTCAACTATAAAACCTTTAGATTTGATTTATGTAGATCTATGTGGTCCAACTAGAATTCAATGTATTCAAGGTGAAAGTTACTTCATGATTCTTATTAATGATTACACTATAATGACTTGGGTTGATTTTTTAAAAGAGAAACCTAAGGCTCTAGATAAGTTCAAGACGTTCAAGGTTCTAGTTGAGAATGAGATAGACTTAAAAATTAAGTGTCTAGGATCTAATAGAGGAGGAGAATTCTTATTAAATGAGTTTGATGAATTTTGTAAGTAACATGGAATCAAGAGATAATTTTTAGCTACAAGGACACCACAACAGAATGGTGTGGTAGAAAGGAAGAACATGACTATTCATGAAATGACTAAGATAATGTTAAATGAGTCTAAATTATCTGATATATTTTGGAGAGAAGATGTAAACACAATAGTACACATTCTAAAGAAAGGTCAAATCATAATAAATAGTAATACAACCCCTTATAAGCTGTGAAAAGGAAGACCAGCTCCAGTGGAATGCTTTAGAATGTTTGGATTCAAGGGCTGATGAAAGCATCTTCCTTGGATAGTATTTAGTTAGTTATGCATATAAATTATATAACAAGAGACTACAAAATATTATGGAGAGTTCACATGTAAGAGTGGATGAAACTAGATGTAAGAAGGTTAGCACATAACCAAGAGTTCATGTAAAGGAGCTTGACCTCAAGGAAAAAGAAAAAACATTAGAAAAAGAATAATTAGTAGAAGAAATTGAATGATAAGAAGAACAGGAAAATACAAGGGAACCTTATAGATTCATTTAGAAAAATCATGCAAAGTGTTGAATCATTGATGATATTGATGTTGGAGTGAAAACTAGGAAAAGGTTTATGAATACACTAAAAAATGTAAAATTCTCTCTATTTTCAAAAATAGAACCAAAAAAAATTTTAGAATCCATAAGTGATAAGCATTGGGTGAATGTTATGGAGGAAGAGTTCAATCAGATTGAGAAAAATGAAACATGAGAACTTATTCCTAGACCTAAGGACAAGAATGTCATGGGAACCAAATGGGTTTTTAGGAAAAAATTGAATTAATATGGTCAGGTCTATTGAGAAGTGTTGTCATTGATGTCCAGGTGCATCTGGTGATTATGCATGGTGAGTGGTATTTAAGGTATGAGATTGTGTACTTAATGTGACAAAGAAACCATATGACAAGAGATAATTTGAAGGAAACCTAATGTTTCTCTATTTAGAGATAATTTGATGGAAACCTAATTATTCTTCTATTGTTTTATGTCAAGGTTTAGGTCAAGTGAGAATTGAATCATGTTTGAGTACTAGTTCTTGAGTACAAGGTGTCTTGAGAAGCCTAGTCTAGACCCTATGAGAAGGTGTGCATAGTGAAGTTTAGTGAATTAAGTAAGCACAATATTATGAGAGTCATTTTAGAATTGTGTTATCATGAAAGATAAGTGTAGATACTTTCATAAGTTTTTCAAGGTTAGTTGTCAAGTTTCAAGTGCTTGAGAATCCTAGTCATGACACTAGTCATGGCATGAAGAAACCTTGTGAGAAGATATGAGTATGATGGCTTGGTGAGATGTTTACACATAGGCATGAATGGATGTATAAGGTTTCTTAATAATGCATATAATTCATTGGATCACTCATGAGATTTCAAGGTAAGTCTACAGGGGTAGGATCTACAGATCAAGTATGTATGAGACCACTTCTGGACCTTACTTAATCTAATGGGGCATCATGATCTATTGTCAAGACATATGAAGTATTTATCTAAATAATTTGACATGAGAGAGTTTTAATTAGTATGTGAGTGAGGTGGATAGCATATGGAAAGAAGCATGAAGGTCAATTTCAAGGCCTAATGTGATTTGCAAGTCAAGGTCTATAGAGTAAAGAGAGAGAGTGTGGCTTAAATCAGGGGTCATGATCAGTTTTAAAGAAAGATTTTAATATATTATAATGGAAATAGGTATGATATGTTGTTTCAATCATGTTCACAAACTTTGAGATTACGGTCTGAAATAAAAGGCATGGAAGGTGGTTTTAAGGTCTCTCAAGTACACATAATGAAGGCATGCAAACCCAAGAAGGAATTTTAGGTGTTTATTGGCATCTGTAACCTGTATGTGGGAAATTTAGATATTAAAGATATATGGGTAAGGGTCATAGATAATAAATATATGAATTGTTTTTTTATTTAAGGGTCAATCCTTTATGAACAATCATTAACACCAAAACCTTTGTTAAACCTCTTTAAAACCCTAAAATGACCTGATGTGAAAGATATTGTTCAAAATAGCCAAGAATGGTATAAAATGACTATAAAAACTATTTTATAATGTATTCAACTCTCCCAAGTACCTCTAGGTTTTATTAAGTTGTCAGGTGTGTGAGTAGACCCTAAAGGAAAGTGCATATTTCTCAGAGATTTATTGTAGCAATCAAAGTTGACCAAGTCAAATTATTAAAATGGATAGAGGATGAATTTTGAGACTCGTGTTTCATGTAAATTAAGTTTTTTTGACAAGTTATATCCCTCAATTTTTCTAAACTGATCATCCAAGTTAGCTAGTTGCTAATAGACCTAATGGTGCAAATAGTGAGAAACCCAGGCAATAGTGAGAAGATGATTAGGTATGTGTTATTATGAAATAATGATGAAAAAAAGTATATGGATATTTTATTTAGGGATTTTAATATTTTATCATGTTTTTTTATAAGTTTTGGAGATCTGTGACTATAGAAAAATTTGCTCACAATTTGACTTGTCTGACTCGGTAAGGTTTGTGTGTGGTGAGGTCAACAAATTGGTCTATAAGACCAATAGTTTCCACTAGAAAATATGATTATTATACTTGAGAATAGTATATATATTTAATATGATAATATAATTACATAATAATTCTATGTAAGTGTTCATATAGGTGTTGAATTCTATTGTCACCATGACTATTCTTTAAGGTAAAATAGTAGTTCAGGATAAGTAAGTTGCAGTGATGAGTTTGAGGGATATATGCTATGAGTTGAATTATATAATGTACATGGTGTTGTTTTTTGGGAATTATATGTATTATAAATTATTTTTATAATTTTTTATATTTATTTAAAGTGATTTAATTATTGAAACCAAAAGGGCTTGTCTAGTTTTAGATTGACTGTGTATACGAGATCAAAAGATTGGTCTACAAGACCAATATTTGACAATAAACCTTATTATTTTTTATATTTTAGAGTGGTATATAAATTTAAAATAATATTTTTAAATTATAATTTATCATCGTAAGTGTTATTTCAAGTTTTTGATATCAATTTGTTAATGATTGGGTTTTGTAGTATTCTGGTAGTTTTGAGTGGGCTATTTGTAGAGAAGTGTTTGAGTCCTTTTACCTTGAGTTGTAAATTATAAATCATAAGTTGATGACATTGAATTAATGTATTTTTTTATATGTTATTTATTTCCATGTTTTTTAATCTAATTTTTTTAATCTTCAATTTTGTTTGATATACTTTATGTAGGTTCACATGTCTGATTGTGAATAGTACTAATGGTGTACTTCAAGAGGTGGTTGGAGATAAAAAGTGTCATAGACATAAGATGAGATTATTATGGGTATATTTATGAGTCATATGAAGTTTAACTAATATATGTGTGTGTTTTTAGTGTTCCAAGGAGATCAAAGGATAACGTATGCTAATGAAGGCCTAATTGAATTAGGTCTCTTTAATGCCGAAAAAAGGTTTTGATATTTCAAGTTATGGATGAACTATTGTAATGATTGATTCATGTATGAAAAATAATATAAGACATATTTAAAGTTAAATACATGTGTTTAATTATATATTTATAACCAAAATGGATATGATCAAGAGGCTTGTATAAATGCAAGGTAGTTTTAGGCCTATGTGTGTATGTATGAGAGTATGTGAACAAAATATCACATTATGAGAATAATGAAGTCTTGTAGATAATTATAGGAGTGTAGAGAATATGTAATGAAGATATAAAAGTATATATATATATATATATATATATATATATATATATATATATATATATATATATATATATATATATATATGAATTTCAAGGTCATATGACCTAATCAGTATTGAAGAAACCTAATTGAGTGAAGAGGCTTAGAAGGCAATTTTAGAAGGATAAAAGTGTGAAGAGATAAATAGGTGGTCATCATTAGTTGGTTGAGAAATAATATGTTATAAAGGTGATAAAATAAATTAAGTGGATGAGTTTATGTTGAGTCATTTAGGGGGTTTGTGCCTCCTTAAAATTTGGTGCTTGATAAACCCTAGCTGAGTTGGTACTTAGCTAGTTAGGGTTGGTGCTCCATGTAAAGTTGGTGATTCACTAAATTTTGATATTTTATCTTATATGACTATATTAAATTTGAAAATATCAGTGTATTTTATTTCCCTTGAGGTTTTCCCACATATATGATGTGTTTTCTTATGTAATAATTTTTCACACTTGTATAGTTGATTGCTTATGCATTGCTTGATCTATATGTTGATATGATGGTGCATATATGCTAAGGACGAATTGAAAGAAAGTTTTTTAATACAATGAACCACCCCTAGTGATTTTTATTCCAAAAAAGTCATGAGAAATAAATAAATGTTAGTATGTAAAGGCTATGATCAAGTAGAAGGTGTTGACTTTGAAGAAAATTTTGCACCTATGGCAAGACTAGAAGCCATAAGACTATTTTTGACATATGCTAGTTTCAAGAATTTTAAGATATATAGATGGATGTAAAGTTTGCATTTATCAATGTAAATTTAGAAGAATAAGTGTATATAGAGTAACCTAAAGGTTTCTTTTTGTTAGGAAATAGGGATTATGTTTGTAGACTAAAGAAAGCATTATATGGGATAAAGTAAGCCCCTAGAGTGTGGTATGAAAAACTTGATATATACTATCTTGATCAAAGTTTCAAGAGAGGTGATGTTGATATCAACATTTACATAAAAATATAAGGCAAACATCAATTAATTATTATTTTGTATGTTGATGATGTTATCATTGGTAGTGACTATGATAAAATGTCTAAGGGGTTCACAAAAGTAATCCATCAAGAGTTTGAGATGTCTATATTATGGGAACTATCATTATTTCTTGGATTGAAAGTAGTTCAGTAAAATCCGGGAATCTTCATCTCTCAAGCTAAGTAAATTAAGGAAATGTTAAATAAGTTTGATATGGAAGACTGTAAATTAGTAAGTACTTCAATGATAACAAGTTACAAGTTGAGTCAAGAATATAAGACATCAGAAGTCAATTATACCTTGTATAGATCTATGATTATATCTCTATTATATACTACTTCATCAATACTTGATATCATGTAGGTAATAGATCTAGTGTCCAGATTTTAGGCAAAACTAAAAGAGACACTCTTACAAGAAGTTAAGAGGATATTTAGATATCTCAAAGGTTCTATTGTCACCAAATATTTCACCCTAAAGGAGTTTGTTTAGTCCTACTATAATATTTGGACAACATTGGAATACTTCCAGGTATGTGGGTTACCTATAGAAGAAGTAGACCTCTAGGTTTATGGGTTAGCTCCCTGAATTTGCTTTTAAGTGATTATCACCTACAATAACTAATTTTTTATGGGAAAATGGATATAAGTTTTCATGAAAATAAATTAATATAATGGGTTCATACACCATGAATATTTACATAATACCATCATACTTCTCTCACTAAGAAATAAGACCTACAAACTAGCTTCAAAGTCCTACATGTTCTAACATTAATATTTCAATATAGAGGTGATATTCATAAGAAAACTCAAGGTAAGTGGACCAGAGGTAATTTATAGACTCAAAGGAAAATTTCACACTTTAATGGAGCCAAACATACTAACTACGCTTTATATGACTTGTTAGAATGAGAACTTCTTACACCAAACATGAAAGGACAAGGAAAAGCAAGGATAAAATCTTGTCACTAAACCTCACCATTAATCACTTCACACACTTATAAAATATTTATTTTTAACTCAAAACTAAATTAATTTAATTATTAAAAGGTAAATTACAACATAAAACTAGAAGGGCTTCACCATACCTAGTGTGGTATTAACAAATAAGACCCAAAATGGCTAGTACTTATAGAATTTGAGAGAGGAGAGAAGAGAATGAAGTCCAAGAGTCAAAAAAACACTTTTCAAGTTGAGATAAGGAGTTATGTTTGTAGGAAAATGGAATATGGGATAGAACATGCAAGGTCTACTTGGACAAATGTCCCTCAAAGCATGAAATTTCTTCAAGTCTAGTGTAGGACTCTTCAATTCCTTGCTTAGAAACTACCTTCATCATTTAGCCTTCTTTGAACACTCTACAATATAATATGGATATATGAGATCATTGAAATGTGAGGGAGGGGTTATAAATAGGTTCCATAATACGTTGGATGTATCCCTAATGATCAATATTCTTTTGGCCAAGTGTTCTCACTACCTGCAGTCATAATCACTTATCTTTAGCCCTGTCTTCACACTTGGAACTATGATGCTCATCATTTTATCAAATATATATATATATATATATGGGATGATGTGACACTTATTTAGAATACTTATGTCCTTTTATTCATCAAAAAAACCTTAACAGTATTCCCAATTATATTTATCACCTTCTCACTAGGTGATCACCCTTCATTCACTATGTCATTCTGGATTGGCTGAAGTGGAGGTGTTAGTAGAGATACTTGTGAGATTTATTAAAGAAAGATATAAACATGGGGAGTTATATTAGGTCTCACCCTACCTCCCAAAGTTATTTCCATCCTTTTAAACTCTTCTATACCTACACAACACAAATCTATCAATAAGTGCTAAGTACCATGTTTATACAAGTAGGGTAGGAGCCAACTTGATGGGAAAGAGACCTATGGAGCCCTCTAAAAGTTAAATAATCTCCAAATTCATTATATATCACTTGTATTCCTCTCCTTCATCTTTCCCATCAGGTCTTTATCAATGGTTTTAAAGGTTTTAAGTAGTTTTTACCCTTAAGGATTGTTCATAAAAGTTTGACATTGGAACCCTAAAAAAAATATACTATATCCTTTTTTGGGACCCCATTCAATTTATATTATATCCTTATATTCCCATGCTAAGCCTTTATCCATGTGTGAGCTTCCAAATTTGCCTTTTAGAGTTTTCCTTTGAATTCTGCATACCCTGTTAGGCTCCTCAACAAAGAAATGACTTTCTCATGTCTTTCTCTTCAAATAAAAGGTTATCACACTCATTATAAATCCTCTTTAAGGAATTTAAATTATTTATAATGTTTCTCTAGTTTTATAAGTAACATTAGACCCCCTTAGGGTTTTAGCCTAGGTCAAGACCTAATATATCTATCTACACATTGCACATAACTACTCATCAACACCCTTGAATAGTTTTCAAAGGTTGAAATGACTAATTCAAGTTTGTTCATGTATAATTCAACTCATTATATCTCATTTAAATATTACAATTTCTCTGAACACACCTTACCATTTGTTTACTAAACCTACAGATTTGGACCTTCTAGGAGTGACCTCTATTTGAGATAAAAAAAGGTATGAGAGGCTTGGGTAGCTAGTGGAGACACTCTGTATGATGTTTTAGGTTTTAAAAATACCTCTATCACCTCCAAACCTTACAAAACCTAAAATAGACTTATGGAGTATTCACTGTTTACAAGATTTCATCTACTGACTATAACTTCACCTTGAAGATTAGATATTATTATATTTTATATTATATGATAGTCAAGTGATATATTATTCATCAATTCCAAGGTGATTTCGTACATGTCAACACTTCATACTTTGACAAACTTGTCATTATATCCCTTCTACTTGACAGTCCTAGAATGATAGACTATGTATTATATTTTCTTACTTAGAAAGAGGGATGCCTATAGGTGAATCTTTATTGTTAGACCTTAAATAATTGACATAATACCATCCTGAGGTGCTCTAGGCTTCCCTCATAGTTTCACTTGATCACATCATACTTTAGGTTAAACCAACATCAAGATTGGTTATGCTTTAGATCACTATCATGCCACAATCAACTCTAATTGAATATTCCTAGAGCAAAAGGGTCTTATAGGTGAATTTAAATCTTTATACTTTTTACTACACCTCATAGGTTTAATTTTAGGTATTAAGACCAAATTTTAATGGAAAATGTTAATGTTTGTAGGTCCCCATCCTCCAAGGTCCACCTTATGAGCTTGTGAATCTCTGCAATCAGGTGGTAGGTGACATTTGTGATCAAAGATGCACCTGTAGGTGTGTTTATAGGTTAAAACCTACATTCTAATTGTTTTTTATGTAATTTGGAACAAAAATGTTCTTATTAATTAAATATAATAACCTACCATGAATACATGTTCCTATCTTGCTATCTTTGGATTATAAGGTCACTTAAAATTCAAAGTACTATAGTAAACATTAAAAACCTACAGTGAACAAATACATGGATTTGAATTATTATATCATGATACTCTAATGGTCAAACCAATCACTCCATATTGCAAGGTGTTACCCTATATGAGGGCTATATGATAGATGCATTAAAATTCATCTATACTCTATGTAAAATCATCATATAGTATCGCCAAAAGTAGCCAAGGCTTTGTTTTAGAGTTTTTAAGGTAATAAGTCCTTAAAATTAACTCTCCAACTTGAACATGGATTCTCAAGCCTGATTGCCTCTCAATGACATCAATAATGATTGTCATGGTATATCCAACTTGTCAAGACCTTGAGTAATATATCCAACATGTTTAAACTCTTCACTCAACACGTTCAAGCCTATATAAGATCCACCTATAGGTGCACATGTAATATATAGGGTAGTAGATGTGGAATAGAGACACTATGTAGGCATACAATATTATAGAACCTATACCAAATCAAATGGATATTTTCAACCTTTAAAGAGTATAAACTAGTTCAAAATATTCACTTTAACTTGATTTACCAAACTAAATGGAACATGTAGGTGCACATCATACTTCATGACTATGTGAGTAGGAGAACTAGTTGTTGCATGTTATCCTATGTCATTGAAGTAACTTAGATTATTTGATAATTTTCCAAGGATATGTTCTCAAAATATTGATAAAATTAATTTACTCTCCATGATTTTGCTAAGATATTCCATTCATCTCATTCACCATGACTATAAGTGAATACCTGTAGGGAACTAACTATGTTTCTCATATGAATGTGTTCTTGATCAATTCACAACATTAAGAGATTGTGCTTGGAAGGAAGGTGATTTACATAAAATTTAATATGCATGAAACGTAAATATGCATTTTATTTAAATCACTATAGTAAATTATAACCTCTATAGTTGATGGACATGCCTATAACTTCACTAGAATACTCAACCTATAACTTGGGAAGTTTGAGCTCATCAAATCACTTATAAACATAAAATAAAATATGGAAACCATGAAATAAATAATTAAAAATACTTTTTAAGTAATTTTAACAAGTGGATTATATGGATCAGCTCAAACAAGAAGAAAACATGTAGGGTGTGGGGATTAGCAAGAAAAATGAAACAATCAACTTATTAAGAATGGTCATACAGAATAGGTAACCATTATCTAAAATATTTACATGAAAATTAATTATACCTAGTTTAATTTATACCACCAATATCATTTTACCTAAAACCTCTCCTACTGGCCATACCAAGAAGAAACCTATTGACCAATTTTGCATGTCTAGTAGAGAGATAGAGAAGTGAAATAGTTTTCAACCATTTTTGATGATTCTAAAGTAGATAAAACATGTAAATGGATTAAAAAAATCTGAAAACTCATTGAAAGATATTTCCACATGTTCCACACTCCCTTATAGGCTAGAAAACTATCAAAACCTTCTTCTTTTCACTTGTTTTCTTGATTTTAGCTAGGAACCTACAAGTTTTCAGTTGGAAATGATAAGACTGACAAGTAATTTACATATTTGATGTTGTAATAAATTTATTAACACATATCTACCTAATAAAACCATATCACCTTCATTAATGAATCTAAAATTACGCCCAAGTAACATTAAATGACTTAGAACTAAATTTGACCAGGACCAAGACTAATAACACACACCCTATGACAATTTAATAGACCATTTTCAAGTTTTTTACTATATTTGGTTGAATTATTTTGACTTGTGGTCAAAATAGTCAAAATTCTTGGTTATTTCCTAAGGGTGGTATGCTTGCTATGCTAAGATTGGTAGCCTAATCCTATTCATTAGGTTATGGAGTCACCTATAAAAAATTTTGACACACAATTTGCCTTTGAAATCACACCCAAAAAAATAAAGGACACACAAAATAACACACACCAATATAAACAAACATCTATTCATAAGGACATTATGGAATACACACATAACTGAAATAATGACACACACCTAACCTAGTATTTATAAGACTAATCTTCATTTCATCAAAAATAGAGATTTAAATGAATTATTTTCATAGGGATATGTATCTCTTGTCCACTAATTCTTGTTAATTTTAAGTATTTACTTTGTTTTCACTTATTATGACATATGGTCTACTTCATAAGGTATCAAATTTGGTATGTCTCCTTGGTTTTACTCTATCTTCACCCATTTTAACACTATGTCACCTTCTTGGATTGTTCTCAAAGTTTCCCTCTTATCAAAATAACTATTCATTATCATTTGGTGATGTTCCATAGCTTTGTGATAATTGTCTCTTATCCCTTGTACCTCCATTAACTCTATCAACCTCACTTCCAATGGAGTGTTCTCAAGCAACTCTAGTTGATGTGCCAACTCTAAGGTAGGTATCTCTTGTGATATAGATAGCCTAGCCTCTCTTCCATAAATGAGAACAAAATGAGAATTCCCTATTGACCTCTTGGGAGTTATTCTATCAGCCCATAGGGTTATCTTCAATTTAGTGTCCCAAGCCCTTTGATTATCCTCCAAATTTTTCTTGATGATCCTAATCATATTTTTATTAGTAGATTAATCCAACCCATTACCTTGATGGTAATAGTTAGATTAAGTACTCAAGTATAGGCCATTTATATTTTCCTAATCAACTATTCTAACACCCATGAAATAAAGTGAATTATTTGAAATGATAGTATAAAGAGTTACAAACCTTGTTATGATACTTTTGTAGAACTCTAAGATAGCATTTTCATTAGCTTCCTTCAATTCTACTACCTCAACCCACCTTGTGAAGTAGTCAGTTTCTATGAGTATCCATTTGTGACCAACACTTGATGGGGGATTTACCATGCCAATGAAATCTATACCCCATTTCATAAAAGGTTGATCTACTTGAATTGGCCTCAAAGGGAAAGCTGCAAGCTTCTATTTTCCTAAAAATAAATCATAATGTACACACCTTCTCACCTAAGCATAGAAATATTTGAAGAGGCTAGGCCAATAATATCCTACCCTCATGATCTTATAATCTATGGTTATTGGGGAGAAATGACATCCTGTTGTTCTATCATAGAACTTTTCAAGTAACACTCCAAACTAGTCATTGTCAATTGATCTCAATAACACACTATCTACAAGATAATAATGGATAACTTTCAATTTTAAGTACCTCATTTTAGATCTACTCAAACCATTAGGGTATTCACCACTTTTAAAAAACCTAATGACATCTTTTGTTTCAACTTTATAGAGGTGTGGAATAAATTAGTTGGGAGAAGTCATAATTAACTAAAGCTTCTTCTTTTGACTCATGGAGGTTTGAAGCTAGTTGTTCATAAAGAACTTTACCCCTTATCAACTTTGTCACTTTGATATCAACATCATATTCCATTACCTTATTAATCCACCCTACCCTCTTTTCACTAAGGTCTTTACTTAAAATAAACTCTTTGGTATTAGGATGAGAGACCATAATATGAATCCTATTGTTTGAAACCATATACCTAAAATTATTTAGTCCTCTTACAATAAAAAGGACTTGTTTCTCCAAAAATGTGTACTTCAATTCATAATCTTCTAAACCTTGACTCAAGAATACAATTGGTTGTTCCACACCTTCATCATTCTTTTGCATTAACATAGTTGAGATAGTATCAAGGTTAGAAAATGAATACAACATGAAGTATTTAGCAAAATCAAGGTTCACACTAGTGGGATCTTGTGAAATTTCTTTCTTGATGGCTTCAAAGCTCCTCTTACCTTCATTAGTCCAAGAAAATACATGGTTCTTCTTGATCATAGATATGATAGGTTTCACCAAATATGCAAAACCAAGTATGAACCTCCTTAAAAATTTTATCTTGCCTAAGAAGCTTTAGAGTCCTTTCTTATGAAAGGGAAATTATATGCCTATAACAACCTCTATCCTTTTAGGATCAATAGTTAAACCATATTTGGAAACAACATGTCATAATATATTACCTTCATGGATAAAAAATATGCATTTTTTGGGGTTGAAAGATACTCCATACTGCCTACTATAGACACCTAAATCTAGCCAAAGATAACCTCCAACCAGGCTTTTGACCAATTTCCACCAAAATGCACAATTTGGCCTAAAAAACTAAAATGAATTAAAAGCTTTGAATCTAACATATTAAAGATCCAATTTTGGCTAGGGTATCACTAAATGGGGCAATGTAATTTATGGGCTAGCTAACTTTGATCAGATCATTTTGAGTTAAAATGCTAATTTTACACCTAAGTGCTCTAGATTGCTTTTTCCTATAAAATCTCTTGCATGAGACATGTGCCTTTATTATTTTGTGTTGGTAACATCCTAAATGGGATAATGGATCCAACACATCTAACATTGACTTATAATTCCAATCCAGTCAAATTTTGAGCTAATAACATGGCATTCTGATCAATTTGAGTAATTTGTGCATAAAGTGCTTAATCATGCTTAAGAGATAATTAATCCAAATCAAGGCCTAATTAATAATTCCATGTAAACTTGTTGAATACTTATTTTTTATAAATGAATATTGAATATCTGCATCATCAGGTGACCTCATTTCTTGGGAAGACATCCCTAGGCCATAAATACCACAAATATAAATATTCTTGCCTCCCATGCCTCATTAATGCCCTCCATGACTCTTAATTTATCCTTTATCTCAAATATTGATGAGCCTATTTATAAATTTTAATTGTATAATTGCATTAATTCTTAGCCACACATCTCAATCCCAAGATAGATGGTTTAGGTTGATTCTAGCCATTTTCCAAAATTTATAAATAGAGAGGCCATGAACATCATTGTGAAGTTATTTTTTGGTGAAAAGTTATAATGAACAAATGATTCCAAAATCCATTATAATTAGTGTTACCATGCAAAATTAATTCCAACCCAAACCAAGCCAAATCCACAAGGTACCAAGGAGAAGAGGAGATAGTCAAGCCTCCTTTGATGAAGACTTTATGAACACAAGTCGAGAAAGCTACTACAAAAAGAATTTTGGAGAATCCAAGGAAGGTAAAAGAAGGTTTATTTTGTATTTTAATTATGTGTTTTATTCATTTTTGTTAGCTAAGCTCTCCCTAGTGTCTAGGCCTACAGATGTTATACTAGTTAGTGTGTTTCTTTCATTTTTTTTTCATTTTGAAAATAACACGATACTAACCATCCTCTCTTGAGTCAAATTCATAAATCACATAATGGCATGCCTAGTGGGATCAAATGCATCACACACATGAATAATATCATTATGTAACTTTAAAATATTCATTTGGATCATTAAAACTTTTGAAATTTGATTTTCTAACTTTGTTTTTCTGATTTTATTTGCCATGGGTTTACACAGTAACCATCGTCAATTGAGTAAACCATTGATAGTCATTTTCAACCATCATTGGCTAGCATTAGTAAAATTAACGTCAATCTATATAACCATCATCAGTTATTAAAACCATCACCAATCTACATAAACATTATCATCACTAGTTAGTATAACTGATGATGGTCACTGTGTTTTTTTAACACAAACTTGAGATCTCATTTTTCTAAATTGGTTGTTTCATCTTCAAAAGTTCTTCCAAGATAAAAATCTTGCTAACATATTTCTTTTAGGTTTTACTTAAAAAATCATCAAAGCATGCCTAAATAGATCCTTTTAAATTTATTTTAAGATGTTTTAAAATGAATAAAACTTTTCATTTGGGTGATTAAAGGAAAATCATTTAGGGTTATATTTCTTAAATCTTGTAATTAGCTTTCAAAGTTACAAATTAAGACCAAGGGGTCAAATAAACACTATCAAATCTTTCATTTGGACTTAAAATTGAACACACTTGTCATTTTTGTCTTCAATAGTTATTTGATCTAATTTTGTTTAGCAAAAAGAGGGGTGTTGCATGTATGCTCTTCCATTTATCCCCTTTAGGGAACCCTTGGAATCAAAAGTGTCATTCTTATTACAAAAATCCTAGTCCAAGGCTTAGAAAGAATGTCATCTGAAGCACTCCCCAAAAACTCGTCAAAGTTTAGGTGACCTTGAAAATGACCCTAAAGTCTTTCTATTAGTCTTTTATTTCATGCAAAATTATATTGTAAGGGGGACATCATTACCTCTCATGAGTTATTTAGGGAAGCTTTGACCTAGGGTTTCATCTCTCAGCATTGATTTCATTTAGCTTCATATTGGAGTTGCACATAGGATGTATTTACATTTGGAAATCACACTACACTAAATGAACAATAGGATGTAGTGGTTGTAAAAAGGACTAGACCTTTTTATAAGTAGCCAATGCCATGGTCACCCAATTTTTGTGCTTCTCTTTTGCACTATTTGATGTTAAATTCATTACACAATTTATTCCCCTAGAAATATTTGAAAGCTTGATAGTTTAGTCAACCCCACATTACCATACCCTTGCTAAGATTTGGATGATTATACTTAGTCTATTTTGGTCATTTTTGCTTGGTATGTTTTGATACTTAAAATTATTTATTTCTTCATAATCCATGTCAAAATCAATTTTTTTAGACATCACTCTCTTGTCTAAAGAGGTGTTATATTGGCTATTTTACACCACACTTTTGTCTTGAAATTTTTGCTAAACTTGTTAGTGTGCGTGTCATTTGAGTTACAGAGGGTAGTGTTACATTGTCCAAATCATGTCAAAATATTTTGAGTCTTTTGAGTCTTTGAAACATAACATAGATCACATCATTCAAACATGCTTACGCTGTTAGGTTGCTCAATTTGTTTCAAGACTAGTTTACCTTGTATAAAAAATTATTTTATTTCAAACCATTTTATGTATACCATTTAGAGCTTTATTTTGTGCTATCATGCTATCCAATATTGTCTAGATTGTTTGGTCAAATCCTAGCTTTCAATGTTGATTTTTCAATTAGCTTTATCAATTTTGGATTCAAACATTAATTGATTTGTATTTAAGCCTTAATTTGTGGGGCTAATACATAGATCTTTCTCTTTTGGGTTTTATAAATTTGGTTAATCGATTACCCAAATTTGAAAACTATTGATGGTTTATTTGTTCAACACCTATCATCATCATTGTTCATGCCTTTATTTGGGAAAACACAATATTTATTTAAAGGGCCTTTTATTTTATGCCTTATATCAACTAATCAAGTTTATGTTTGATTCCATGTACCAGGTCTATGTCAAAATTATTTCCAAACTTATTAGATTAAATCAAATCATATGATACCTTTGTTTCAAGTCTAGATTTTGATGCCATTTGGCTAAAAATCCTAGCATGCCTATTTATTTGAGCCTAGCTTTTGACTCTGTATTTGGAAAAAAGACCTCGTAACTCAACTTTTCCCTTTCCTAGTTTAGACCTTATTTGGAACACTTTGACCTAGACCTTTGACATGCTAATTTTTATTTAGATGTTTGACATTTTGTGTGTATGACATTAAAAATTAGACATTTGATGATAGACTATTTTATGCCAAGTATTATCACAAACCATTTTTTAGATACAACTCCATTTTCAAACCATGTTGAAGATATAGCTCTACCCCTTTGACCAAGTTAAACCAAGTTTGAACCATTTGTGTGAGAAACTAAACTCCAAAACACCCAACCATTTTTATACCAAGACCTTGTCCTTTTGCTTTTGTGATAAATTAAGCTCTAAAATACCCCTTCAACATCCCAAGACCTTGTCCTTTGGCTCATGTGATCAATAATGCTCCCTAAGGCCCATCATTATCTAACCATAAGTCAATCCTCATCTAGTGCCAATCCTAACCAAGCCTCACCCAATCCAATCATTCAAAGACCAAACTATGTTCAAAATTGGTATTTTCTAACTCATTGGAAACCAAAGCCAAGAAAACCAACCAATCTAATATGTTTTTGTTGAACCAACCACTTGTGATAAGTTAACCTATGATGAATCACCTATTGATCCTATACTAGTTGTCGAGGAGTATCACACTAATTGGCCATTCTTTATCGAGTCACTTTTTAATGATTATAACCACCTTTGGGAAAATCATTACCTTAACCATGTGCTTATTTTTTAAGAGCCTCTTATTGACAAGCTAGTCTCTAAGGAGTTGTCTCTTAACCTTTTTCCTATCCTAGAGGAGTCCCACTCTGATAAACTAATTTTTGTGGAGCCCATTATAGCATCACAGGCCATTACTTATCCAAAACCAAATATTTAATAAGATATTATAATAGAGTACCTGTTAGATGAAGAATCAAAGTTAGAGTTATACTCTATTCTTGAATCAACATTAGATTTACTATTAAAATTTGAATCAACATCAATTTCAAAATTAGATTCAAATTCCTTTGAGTTAGAATCAGATTCAAAAGAATAATATGTTCACGACTGTTACAACATTGGTTATGAATGCCTTACAAATTAATTTGAATACATTTGTAATCCTTTGATGGTTTTTGAGGATGAGTACTTCAACTTCAACACAAGTTATCCTAGTATCTTTTATGAGGATTGTGCATCATCTCCCCATTCCATTACCATTCTGTAGGCCATTACCATCAACCAAAATAACCATATCATTGACATTCCATCTCTCACAAGTGTCGATTGAGATTGATAGAATTACACTTTGTTGAACTGCATCCATAGAAACATAGTATTTGAAGAAGAACAAGGAGGCTAAGAGCACATTAATATAGCAGAAGAACACTCTCCTAGTGAAATATTTTTGAAGGTGCTAGGGGACAATCAAAGTCAAAACTCAACATCTTTTAGTGAAACTTTTTTAGAATCACTAGAAGACAATCAAAGTCAAAAGTCAACATTACTTAGTGAAACCTTCTTGAAGGTGCTATGAGACAATCAAGACAACTTCATTGAAAACCTATTTGAGGCACCAATAGTTGAGAACAAAATTCCTTCACTACTTGATGAAGACAAAATCAAATATCAAATCAAGATAGCTTCTAATCTATAGCCTAATCAGATGGTAGCTACTCTCAAGATCAAACAATAAAAAAATCTAGTGGTCCTTGTAAGAGAACAAATTTTGGCCCCACCACAACCAAAATTATGTTGAATCTAGCATCAGTAACATTATGTATGAATGAAAGTTCTAACCTTTATTTGTTTTCCCACCATTATACATTTTATTATCATCTACCATTCCATTTCACAATCAAACCTACCATCCATTATTTATCCTTGTTTACCATCCATGGTTGCACTTTAATTTGTAGAGGCTACAAAGATACCTTGTCTCAATGCTTGAAGGAATTAGAACCAACAACCAAGGAAGAACACAACAACATTCTCATCATCCAAATTTGTAAGCATTTATTGATAGAGTAATTATTCAAAGGAGGTATGGGCTAGAAATTAACATGATTGATTATTATATTTATATCATTGGCTGATCAAGACATGCATCTCCATCTGAATAGGAATAAAAAAATCAAAAACCACATCTAGGCCAAAGACATGTACCATGTTGTTTCACATTGCCATGCCATTGCCATTGTTACATATCCATTTGCCATTGTCACATATTCTTTCTATTCACCCTATCACTTAGGGGAAACCATATTACCATTTTATCCAATTTATCAAACCATCATTATCCTAAAGTAAAGCAATTCCATCGTATCATTCCATTCCTATCTAGACTAAAGCTTGTTTTTAGTCATCCTACCCAATCCTATTTTGATCTTGGTTCATTTAGTTCTTCCTGCACCTTTTGTGAGAGGATTCCAATCAAGTTACAATAATAAATCAAGTTTGTGTTTAAATTACAATCTATGAAATTAGTGTGATAGTTGATCTGGAAAGATATCTTTCATTTTCCATCATGTATCAAGCTTGTTTATGTGAGCCCGATTATAATAGCCTATGGGCAAAACGGCGTTTCACCAATCTTGCTACTAATTATAACCATATATGGGAAAATTAATATCATTGACCTATGCTATTATATCCTAGTTATATTTGCCTATGGGCAAACTATGAGCAACACTTTTTTATCATGTATTACCACATCACTTTGTCATTATTTTTTTAATTTGACTGGCCATTTGCCAGATTTGAGAATTTGTTGGGACTTAGTTGTTTTTTCCCTACCTTTTGTGTGGATGGAATTAATATAACTTGAGGTCATTTTAAGACTATGTGGGTCATGCTAAATTCATGTTGAGGTCAACTCAATCCCCATTTCCATATGCTCTTGCCATTTTGTGAGCAACCTAAGCCAAATGCTCTCACTATTTAATGAACAGATATCTTGTCATTATCTAACGAGTTAAGATAACTCAAAATGACAAAAACATTCATAATATTTCAAAATCCAAAAACATTTATCCTATCTAATCCTAGTCAGTTGTCCTTGATATGCCTTACTAGGGCATTGTCATTGTTAGGATGCTTTCTTTTGCTTTTGTTTTTAGGCTTTCTTTTTGTTTGTTTATTTTAAGTTGTTTTTTTGTTTTTTTTTCTATTTTTTTGTTTATTTATTTTATTTCAACACTTTTTCCTTGACTTATTCTATATGTGTTCATTGGGTGATTCCTTGAGTACATTATTATTGAGTCTATCCACATTCATACATTAACATTGTCATCATGGTTTTTATCATTGCTTTATTATTTTCAAGTGTTTATTAGATCAAGAGTAAGTCCTTATGAATATTTTAGGATAGTCTTCATGGTGTTCTATCATGATGCCTACCATCACATGTTATAACAAAAATCAGCTTCAAGAAGGTCTACAATCAATGGAGCCATATAAGTTTTTCCTTGGCACCTTAGCAAATACTTTCATTCCACCCTTGATCAAATTAACCCATTGGCCATTTTAGTTTTATCATTGCTAATCAGGATGAGTATCTCCTCATTTACAAGTACAACTAAATAATTTGTATTAATCAATCTTATTCTTTTGTTCATCTATTTCATCACTTTGAACCCACTCATATTTAATATATATATTCTAGGTTATATCCTTGAGTTATGCTTGCTAATCAGCCCTGACTGGATCACCATCATCTTTAGCGAATTTAGGTCCTCTTATTGATTATAATCACCTATGGATAAATCATTATTTTGACTTTTATTCTTGATTTTAACTACTTTTGGGAAAATCAGTATCTTTTTTAACTCAATGCATGTAATCATTTTCTAATTTATATTAATCTAAACCATGGGTTAATTCCACCCTTTTTCTTTTTTATTTTCAAGGGACCATCCATCAACTAATATGATGGCCACTCCCTTGAGGGGGCATCATCATAGGCTTCCCAAAAACATGTAGAGATTTATTCTTCAACCATCATCTTCTTGGCATATATTCCATCTCTCATTATTTGAGAAGACATTGCTTTGCCTATGGTTTGCAACATATTCCCAAATATGGGAAAATTGTAGACACCTAAATATAGCATATTCAAGTGCTAATTTTAGCCATGGTATCACTAAAATGGGGCAATACAATTTATGGGCTATCTAACTTTGATTGGATCATTTTGAGTCAAAATGCCAATTTTGCACCTAGGTGCTCTGGATTGCTCTTTCCTATCAAATCTCTTACATGAGACATATGCCTTTGTTATTTAGTGTTGGTAACATCATAAATGGTATAATGGATCCAACACATCTAACATCGACTTCTAATTCTAATCCAATCAAATTTTAAGCTAATAACAAGCATTCTAATCAATTTGAGTAATTTGTGCACAAAGTACTTAATCATGCTTAAGAGATAATTAATCAAAATCAAGACCTAATTAATAATTCCATGGAAACTTGTTTAATACTTATTTTTATATATGGATATTAAATATTTACATCATCAAGTGACCGTATTTCTTGGGAAGACATCTCTAGGTCATAAATGCCATAAATATCAGGATTCATGCCTCCCATGCCTCATCAATGCCCTCCATGCCTCTTAATTTATCCTTTATCCAAAATATTAATGATCCTATTAATTGAATAATTGGATTAATCCTTATCCACACATCTCAATCCTGAGATGGATGGTTTAAGTGGATTCTAGCCATTTTCTAAAATCTATAAATAGAGAGGCCATGAGCATCATTTTGAATCTATTTTTTAGTGCAAAGTTATAATGCAAAAATTATTCCAAAATCCATTGAAATTATTTTACCATTCCAAATTTATTCCAATCCAATCCAAGCCAAATCCATAAGGTGCCAAGGAGAGGAGGAGATATCCAAGCCTCCTTTGATGAAGACTTCATGAGCACAAGCCCAACAAGCCACTACAAAAAGAATTTAGAGCATCCAAGGAAGGTAAAAGAAGATTTATTTTGAATTTTAGTTGTGTGTTTTATTGATGTTTGTTAACTAAGCTCTCCTTAGTGTCTAGGCCTAGAGATGTTATTCTAGTTAGTGTGTTTCTTTAATTTTATTTTCATTTTTAAACTAACACAATACTAACCATCCTCTCTTGAGTCAAATTCTTAGCTCACACCTACACCTTTAAAACACTTTCCTTATGTGTTTCATATGATCATTATCATATTTATAGAACACTATTATGTCATCTAGATATACCAATAATATTTCATTGATTAAATCTTTGAAATCTATGTCCATTTCACTTTGAAAGGTGTTATCAGCATTTGACAAACCAAAGGGCATATTCCTATAAGATAAAGTCCCCCATTTTGTATTGAATTTTGTCTTGAACTGATATTCTTCATTCACTATAATTTTATTATAACTATAATATCCATCTAGGAGAGAGAAACATTGAGAAACTAAAATAACTTGAAAAAAATGCTACATTGAGGGTAAAGGATAGAGATATTTGAGTGACACTCTATTAAGATCTATAAAATCCACATAAAGTCTTATCTCCCCATTATTTTTTATAATAGATAAAAGGTTAGCTACCCATGTTTAATTAAGAAATATTGTTTTAGATTCAAGGAGTTTGGTAAGTTCTAACCTCATGAGTTATTCAACCTTGGGGTTGATGGGTCTTTATTTTTTCCCAATCAATTTAAATCTAGGTTCAAATTCAATGGTATGATGTGATATGATAAGATCAAACCATCTTATATCCTTATATTCCCAAGAAAATATGTCATGAAACTCTCTACATAAATTAATGAATGCTTGCTTCTCTAATATAGAACATACCTTACCTAGTTTGAGGAGTTTGTCTTTGAAGATCAAGACCCTTTCATAATTATCTTATTTTTTAGACATACTAACCTTTTCCTTATTCATTTGGTCATATTCATTAAATATAATTTATATGGTCACCAATCCCTTAGGTATCTTTTTTGTTCCTAGTTGTGCAATCTGATTATCAAACTATTCTTGGAGTCTCTTTTAGTTTATTGAGGAAACTTAGCTTCATTTTTCAAGAAGTATGCAATATGTTTGTCAATATAAAACCTTGACAAGACACCTCATTATCATGTATGGAAGGTCTAAAAATTATCTTGATGTGAGATTGCTTTCCATCCTCTTTTATGGTAGTAGGTGTATCAAAATGTGCTCCTATGGTAGCTAGTCTATCAACATGATTATTTTACTCCCTTGGGACTGATTATATATTGAATGCATTGAGGTCTTAAATAAAATCCCATACCCTATGCTTATATGACTTTGGTAAATGGTTCTTGGTATAAACCACATTCCTAACTTGATGCACAATTAATTCACTATCTCCATATACTAGAAAATTCGTTATTCCTTTTCTACTTGCCCTTTAAAGGCCATGAATCAAACCTTCATACTAAGCCACATTGCAAGTACAACTAAAATGGAACATATTTGAATAATATTAATATTTTTTATATGGGAAAAATAATATAAAACCAAATATTACACCAATCTTACTTATTTATCCATCAAAAAATATTTTCCACATTCCATCATTCTCACCTTCTTTGGAAAATAGGGGTGTTGGTATTCCTTCCTCATGTAGGCAATAAAGTCCTAAATTAGTTTCCTCCATGAAAACATAAGGGTAATGATCATAAGTGTTATTACCGTAATCATCAATAAATAATTCGTAAATTCCTTCAAACTTGGAAAAATCACCATCATCCACAATATGATCCTCTTTATCATTAATAACACAATTTAGATTGGAATTTACTTCAACATAAGGTTCAATATGAAATTTAGAAAGTGGTTTAGTCCTAATTATTAACTTTGATCCATATCTTGTCCTAAATTACAATAAGGACCAATAAAATAAGATATATCCTCCTATATTATCTATAAAATCTCTTGAAAGGTAGATTAGAAAATTAACAAACAAGCCCACAAAAACAATGTCTTGGAGAATAGGAAAACTAGGATAGTCATGGAGAAAAACATTCAACCCTTTGATCAATATTATTTTATTGTAAATTTTAACATATAATTGAATCACTCATTTAATATTTGGTTCATACTTTATGCCTAATTTATCAGCTACAACTTTGGGCATGATTGATGTAGAGGCTCCACTATCAACTATGTAGCTGTGAACTAGTTTATCACCCCTAATGAGAGTGAGGTAGAAAGGTTGAGGCTTCTCAATTTTGGTATATGGTTCCAAAATTTTATTAAGGTAATTATTAAACTCTACATTTTTATGACCATGAATTGGTGATGGATTACTAACATGGATATTGGATAGTTGTTTTTACAAAAACTCTTTTTGGCCAGGCATATGAAGGACATCCTAAAGAGAAATGGATGTCTTGGTATTATTCAATGAGTTCATAATGTTTATATAATACATAAATAATTTTTATTTGGACCCTAGAGGCAAGGAATTGCTTTGGACTTGATGAATTTAAGTACTTTGAATAAACCTTCCAACATTCTGATTTGGAGAAGGTGCAAGAATGTTAGGGCCTATCATGTTTGTAGCCATGCCTTGCTACCTTGTAGGAGGACTAGATGAACTTGTAGGCACATTATTATCACCTAATATAGCCTTTAAATTATCTCTTGTATTTTATAAAATATAATTCCTTGATTAATCACAAAAGTGTCTTCAACTAAAAAGTTAGTGAAGCTTTCTCCTTGAGGCTGCTAACTTTCATTTTTTTGCATGAGGACTTCATCATCTACTAATAATTGAGGGGAGAATCTTATTTTAGTAACTAGAGACTAATCTCCACATTAATTTTCATCCATGAACTGATATTTTTTTTACTCTTCCCATTTTACCAATTTTCTATGAACTGGTACCATTACTCTTGTATTGGAGGTTGAAGTAAGATTATATGTATTGGTAGGCCTATTGAAATCCGGATATCCTTGACCTCTCCATTACCCATATTTTTATAAATATTTCTATTAATAGGGATAAGTATTTTTATGGTCACCTTGTTTATTATTATATTTCCTAGTTTGATCCTCTAAGGATAAGAATATTTCCCTCCAATCAATATCCATCTTTTTCCTTATTAAGAGCAGTCTTAGGTTTGGTATTTTCACTTGGAATTTGGGTAATGTTTGGAGCAACAAAAAGAACATTAGGAAACAAATGCATAAAAAATTTAGGAGGAATATTTCCAACTTTCATGAGGCCATTATTATCTCTAATGTCAAGGTCGTATGCTTTAGGAAGTGTGAAACCACCCATGGATTATAGAATGATGGAAATATCAGTACCAATGGCTCTCAAGTATGTAGGGAAGATAAAGCTAGTAGGTGGTCTCATGGGAGGAGGCAACCTATGCCAAGTCTTTTAGAATATCTTATTTAAGTTAGGAATTATTTCCTTGGGGGCTCTTTGAATCACATTGAGGTGATGTATGAGGGAACTGTTATCACTCTTGTCCTCAAATATTGAAGTTAGCAACACTCCAAATTCATCCCATGTTGTGATGAAAACACTAAGAAAATTCCTATACCAATCAAGTGTTTTACCTCTAAGGGACATGTAAAGGAGTCTAATGGAAATGTTGACCTTAGTGACATTGTGAAAAATATAAAAATTGGAGACATCCCTGATGTGTTCACTAGGAGTAACATGGCTTTCACCATTGAATGTAGGAACACTCTTTGTATCATTAGGAGGAATGTCATCATAGGCATCAAGATGAATTGGATTTTTAGTATTAAAGGTAGGGAGATAATGATACCTAGCCATGTTTTATTCAAGATCTTCCTTTCTCTCTTGATCCTCTTGGATAGAAAATTCTTCTTTCTCTTCAAAGTGTAGAATAGGTTGAGGGTGCTGAACTTCAAGAGGAAGTTCAGATTGAAGAGGTGGATTGATGGGATTGAAAACTATAATATAAGATGACCTAGTAAGTGCCATGAAGTATTAGAGAAAATATATGACAAAATAATGTATAAAACCATATTTTACCTTTAATGGAGTCACCAAATGTTGATTAGCACACCAATATGCAATTAATGTTGTCAAGACCAACATTTACCTTGACAAGTTGTCTTTAGGACAATGGGTTCTACTAGGCATTCTAGATATATTGTAACAAAATATTTCACCCTAGAGGAGGTTTATTAGGAATAATATAATATTTGGGAAATATTTTAATACTTATAGGTATGTGGGCTATCTATAGAAGAAATAGACCTCTAGGTTTAAGGGCTAGCTCCTTGAATTTGCTTTTAAGTGATTATCACCTACACTAACTAATTTCTTGTGGGAAAAGGGATAGAAGTTTGCATGAAAATAAAATAATATAAAATGGTGATACACCATGAATATTTATACAATACCATCATACTTCTCTTACTAAGAAACAAGACCTACAAACTAGCTTCAAAGTCCTAGATGTTCTAACATTAGTATTTCAATATAGAGGTGATATGCATAAGATAACTCAAGGTAAGTGGATAAAAGGTCAGTTTTATACTCAAAGGAAAATTTCACACTTTAATGGATCCAAACACACTAGTTACAATCTATATGACACGTTATAATGAGAAATTCTTGCACCAAACTATGAAAGGACAAGGAGAAGCAAGGACAAAAGATTATTACTAAACCTCACCATTCATCACTTCACACACATAGATAAGATGTATTTTTAAAAAAACCATATTAATTGAATTATTAAAAATTAAAATACAACATAAAACTAGTAGGGCTTCACCATACCAGGTGTGGTATTAACAAACAAGAGCTAAAATGGCTAGTACTTATAGAATTTAAGAGAGGGGAGAAGAGAATTAAGTCCAAGAGTCACATAAACACTTATAAATTTGAGATAAGGAGTTATTTTTGCATGATAATGTGGGATAGACCATTCAAGGTCTACTTGGACAAATCTTCCTCAAAAAAATACTTCAAGTTTGGCATAGGACTCTTCAATTTTTGCTTAGAAATTGCCTTCATCATTTAGCCTTATTTGAATGCTCTACAATAGAATATGGATAGATGATATGATTAAACTATGAGTGAGGGGTTATAAATAGGATAAAATATTCATTTTATGTTTCCCTAATCATAAATATTATTTTGGCCAAGTGTTCTCATTGCCTACAGTCATAATCACTCTTCTTTAGAATTGTCTTCACACTTGGCACTAAGATGTTCATTAGTTTATCAAACCAATCCATACAAGGGATGATGTGTCACTTGTTTATATTCCTCATAACCTTAGATTCATAAAAAATACATTAATATTCTTCCCAATTGGAGTTATCACCTTCTCACTAGGTGATCACCCTTCATTCACTATGTCATTATGGACTAGTTGAAGTGGAGGTGTTATCATAGATACTTGTGAGTTGTGCTAAAGCAATAGATGGAAATAGGGAGTTATATTAGATCTGACACTACCTCCAAAATCTATATTCATCCTTTTAAACCCTTTTTTACCTTAAAAAAACATAAAAGTTTCAATAAAATCTAATTTGCACCCTGTTCATATAAGTAGGGTAAGAGCCAACTTGATGGGAAAGAGCCCTGGGGAGTCTTATGCAAGTTGAAATCATATCCCAAGTCATTATATCTCATATGGATGCCTTTCATTCTTCATATTTCCAATCATGTCCTTATCAAAAAATTTATAGGGTTTTAATTAGTTTTCACCCTTAAGGATTATTCATAAAATTTTGACATTGGAACCCTAAACAAATTACACTAAATCCTTTTTTGGGACCCCCTTTAAATTATCTTAGATCATAAAATTACCATGCTAAGCCTCTATATAGGTGTGATATTCAAAATTTTCCTTATAAAAATTTCCTTTGCATTATATATATCCTATTAGGCTCTTAGGCCAAGAAATGACTTTCTCATGTCTTTCTCTACAAATCAAAGGTTCTCACACTCCTTATAACTCCTATTGAACCTATTAAAGTTATTATAATGATTTATAATGTTCCTCTAATATTATAAGTGATATTAGACCCCCTTAGGTATTTAGGATAGGTTAATACCTAATAGGTTTGTCTACAAGTGCAAATTTGGGCTCCTAAGTATTTTGACAGTGTTTTCCCATACTTAGCCAAATTTCCAATGTGGCAAGAAACGCTGAGTAGGCATTTGGATGGTGTTATGTTTTGCATGTGTGGTAGTTTCAGGATAAGTTTATTATGTGGGTTTATTAAGTTTTGTACCTGTTTAATATAAATTAAATTTTAGGTCATGTAATGAAGTGCATAAAAATATATGCATGTGCAAATTTAGCCTTCTAGATTAGTTCTTAACATAGTTGGCTCTGTGGTAGAAAAATCTGAGTGAGGAGATCAATGGAATTCTATATTTCACACACAAAGGTTATAATAGAATATTGATATATGGTTTTATTCACCTATTTTAGGAGAACATATTTTCCAAATTTTAGATCATGCATCCAAGCACAACAAAATTTATTAAGGTCCAAAGTTGGCCTTCCAAGTAGTTTGCAATAGTCCCCATACTCAGCCAAATTTATGAAAGGTAAAGACTAGGACCAAATGGAGATCCTAAAGCTCATGGGAGTTTACACATATCAATATAAATGGATCATATCAATTCAAATGAGTTAATTTTTTTTTTTATGAAGTTAAAGATTGATCTCTTTACAAAAGGATCAACAAAGCATGTTTGTTCTAAGGTGTCAGGAAGCAATTAGATGAGGACAACTGTTTGATTTTTAATGTTGTGTAGAGGTAAAGACCAAGATTATTTAGAAGATAAATGGTGAGTGGGTTTCAATACTAATCAATATTAATGGTTCATATTAAATTGAAGATATCAAGTGATTGTTGTCTAGCATTGTTAAATCAAGGACAATGTTGAAGAGATCAATAGAGTGTATGTGGTCAAAGATTGCACACGATAAGGTCAAATGTTAGAGGTTTAAAGTTTGGGAAGTGGTGTAATATGATTTAAAGTTAGAATTATATCTATGGTTTATATTTTATCTAATATTTGAGGGAAAGAGATGTGTTTTAAGTGACCAAAGTTTAATTGTGACTATTTGAATTCAAATATTTGAATTTGTGAAGGAAAGACTAGGGTCTAGTTTTGGGACCAAAACTTTAAATCCATGTAGAATTTGATAGTTTAGTAAAAATTAATTTCTAAATGACTCAAAATAACATATATAAATATAAATTTCAATATCTAAAAGTGTTTATTCAAAGTTATGAAGGTTCAAAGTTGATCATGTTTTTGTATATGTTCTACAAGTGACCCGAGAAGGGTGTTTGAGCTTATGTTGATGTTATTTCAATGTCTCATGATGACTTAGATATTTTGAATTATTTTATACTACATGAGTACCATATGTGTGAATTATTAATGTTTTACCAATCATATGTAGTATGAATAAAGGGTTATAAGTCAACTATGTTTTCATTCATAATGATTGTGTGTATAAAGAAGTGTTTGAGCTAATTGGAGGTTAGTAGAAGAGTGATCTAATGGATGTTGGCACTTAAATGGAACCTATAGATTATTTGGTATGGTTTCATGAGTTTGAAATTGTTCTTTTTATCCTGTTTTTCTTGGATAAGTGTCAAATAGGTGAATGGGTCATCATAGGACCTAAAAGGTGATTTAGGGTTATTTGAAAGAAAGTTGTGCTTAAATGTGACCCATGTAAGATGACTTAAGGGTTAAGGCATGCATAATTGCCAAAAAATATATTTATAATTAATGAATTATCTATAAATAGTGATACCAAATGTGATGGTTTCTAGATTTATAGAGGTTACTATGAGAGTGGTGAGCATTAAAGCGAAGGATAGGTAGTGTGCATGTTGGATGAGTTGATGAGTAGAACAATTTTTTGACTATGTGTATGACCTATAGGTCATTTTTATGATGTCAAAATAGTGTTCTTATAGTTTTAAGATAAGTGAATAGTTTTAAGTGTGCATATGAGAACTTTGTATATGAAGAAGGAGAGAGATTAAGCCATGCCTATGTGAGAGGCATGTATGAGATAGAAAGGAAGTTTGTGTAGGGGTTAGAAAATTAGAGATCCATCATCAGGTGTTGAAGACATTAGTTCTCAAGTGTAGGTGTTCATTTAATAGGGGGGTCTAAAGGATTTAATCTATCTTAGGGGTAGTTGTTCCTTGTGAAATAGGTGTTTCACTAAAGGCCTTTGGTCAATGTAGAGAAACTTCTTACTCTATGTTGCATTCAAATTTTTAGTCGCACACTGCAGTTTGTTCTTGCATACCTTGGTCATGGTGGCAAAGTTTTGGGGTAGAGAGTGGGTTTATTTTCTATCCAAGAATCAAAGTGAAATGGAAAGCACCAAGTGGTAGTCGTGGAAGACTCTGAACTACTTTTTTAGAAGAAAGTGGAAGTCACCACATGTCGGCATCCGAAAGATAGTTGGTTCAACACCAGGGTTCAATGCCTTGGTTCAATGTTTTCGGTTCAATACCTTGGTTAATGTGTAAATGGCATGCAATGTTGAACTGTTGAACCATTAAACCATTTTGGTTCATTGGGCAGTTCAAGGGAGTGTCCCAAAAACCAAAGGGGTCAAGTGCCTTTTCAGAAGGCAAAAAGGCATCGTTTCATTTTGTTTAAGTGCCAAAAAGTAGCAGAGGTCACCAAGTGTCACTTTTTGAACCCCTTTCTACTCCATTCTCAAAAGAAGTGGAAGATGCCACATACCCCTAGTAGGAGAAGCAGAAGATGCCACGTATCTTTCCAAGAATAGTGGAGGCTACCACATGTCAAATTCTGAGAGATCATCTTCAAGCTTCATTGCCAAATAAAATTGTGGTGGGTCTCAAGTGTTATTTCAAAGGGCTACAGAATCTTACAAGAGTCACCATCCATAGGAGCCTAATATGTGCCTTGAATAATTATACAACATAGCTAAAGAGAAGTAGAAAATGCTACGTGTCTTTGATAAATTAGGCAAAAAGTGCCAAGTGTCATTCTCCGGTGCCTTCTAAGTAATAAGAAGGAATTTCAAAAAATTGACTAAGTGTCCTCTCTATTTCAATAGAACAGTGTTTTGTGTATCTATTGCCACAAAGTGAGATGGAGGGAAACTCAGTGGAAATATTTTTGGTAGATGGAATAGTTCACTAGGTAGATTTTTGGGGGCCTGCAAACATTAAAAGGGCTGTCTATTTGTCCCCTATAAGCGGAGGCAGAATAGATAGTTAAGTGACTAAGCAGATGATAGACAGTTGGGGTACTAGTCATGAATTGCCATGCCATAATCAGGGCAGTTCTTGATAAGGCTAGGGTACATCAAAGGCATTGAAAGTGCTATCTGTTTGTCCCATGTGAGTTAAGGGTGGAGTAGAATTGCGCGGGAAAGGGAGGATGGAAAGAGACATCTGAGGCTATAAAAGAAGAGACCAGCTTCTCTAATAAAGGGGGGACTTTATATAGTTTTAAACTTTCTAGAGTTTTTTGACTAAGAAATATCATTTGCTTTTGTCTCATTTTCTTGAGTTGTAAAGTTGATGTGACTGTGCCTTTTATGTGGTTGAATTAATTAAGGAGACTGAACTCTATGCCTTTGTTGATATTATCTATGTCATTTACAAAAGTAGTCTATACCATAGATTTTCTAGAGTTGTGATTAGGAATGTCATTTGATTTTGTCTCATTTTCTTGAATCGAAAGTTCTACATAACTGTACATGTTTTTGCGCCTCTTATGTGATTGGAAGATTCTTATAAGAAGATTGAACCCTATGCCTTTGTTGACATTTTATGTATCTTAGCAAAAGAAATCCCTGTTGTGAGCCTCTATTTCTATTATTTCAATCTTTTACATTGATCATGCACTTGTTTGCTCTTAAATGTAATTGAATCCTATATATAGTCTCACTGTGCTCAAGTTAGGATCAGGATTACACTCAGGCACATCGCCATAGTTAGGTTTCAATTCCTGCATTTGCATTTCTATTTAATTTCCTATCCCTTTTCCCCCAAAACTTGATAAAATAGAAGAGAGCAGCTTCTCTAAAATCTGGAGGTTATTTTAAGCTGCAATATCCCATAGTTTGAAACTTCCCATTGTTGGTTGTGGCAGCAAAGTTTTGGGTAGAGAGCGGGTTTATTTTCTGTCCATTGAAGTGCAGTGGAAAGTGCCAAATGGCAGTCGTGGAAGGCTCTAAACTACTTTTTTAGAAGAAAGTGTAAGTCACCATGTGTCGGCATCTGAAAGATAGTTGGTTCAGCACCAGGGTTCAATGCCTTGGTTCAACATTTTTGGTTTAATACCTTGATTAATGTGTAAATGGCATGTAGTGTTGAATCGTTGAACCATTGAACCATTTTGGTTCATCGGGCAGTTCAAGGGAGTGTCCCAAAAACCAAAGGGGTCAAGCACCTTTCCGAAAGGTAGAAAGGCACATTTCATTTTGTTTAAGTGCCAAAAAGTAGTGAGGGTCTCCAAGTGTCACTTTTTGAGCCCCTTTCTACTCCATTCCTGAAAGAAGTGAAAGACACCACATACCCCTAGTAGGAGAAGCGAAAGATGCCATGTATCTTCCTAAGAATAGTGGAGGCCACCACGTGTCAACTTCTGAGAGATCATCTTCAAGCTTCATTACCGAATAAAATTGTGGTGGGTCCTAGGTCTTATTTCAAAGGGCTACAAAATCTAACAAGTGTCACCATCTGTAGGAGCCTAATATGTGCCCCAAATAATTCTACAACATAGATAAAGAGAAGTAAAAAACATTACGTGTCTTCGATAAATTGGGAGGAAAATGCCAAGTGTCATTCTCTGATGCCTTCTAAGTAATAAGAAGAATTTTAGGAAATTGACTAAGTGTCCTCTTCCATTTCAATAGAATAGAGTGTTATGTGTATCTGTTGCTACAAAGTGAGATGGAGGGAAACTCGGTGGGAGTTATTTTTGGTAGATGGAATAGTTCACTGGGTACATTTTTGGGGGCCTACAAACATTAAAAGGGCCGTCTATTTGTCCCCTATAAGCGGAGGCAAAATGGATAGTTAAGTAGCTAAATAGATGATGGAATGAGAAATTTAGGCATGGAAGGAGGTATTAGACATGAATCACCATGCCACAGTCAGGGCAGTTCTTGATAAGATCAGGATACATCCAAGGCATTGAAAGCACTATCTATTTGTCCCCTGTGACTTAAGGGCGGAGTAGAATTGTGTGGGAAGGGGGATGATGGAAAGAGACATTTGAGGCTATAAAAGAAGAGGGAAGATAGAAAAAAAGGGGGGACTTTCTATAGTTTTAGACTTTCTAGAGTTTTTTGACTAAGAAATATCATTTGCTTTTATTTCATTTTCTTGAGTTCTAAAGTTGATGTGACTGTGCATGTTTATGTGCCTTTTATGTGGTTGAATGAATTAAGGAGATTGAACTCTATACCTTTGTTGATATTATCTATGTCATTTACAAAATTATTTTGTACCTTAGATTTTATAGAGTTGTGATTAGGAATGTCATTTGCTTTTGTCTCGTTTTCTTGAATCGGAAGTTATACATAACTATACATGTTTCTGTGCCTCTTATGTGATTGGAAGATTCTTATAAGAAGATTAAACCATATGCCTTTGTTGACATTTTCTATATCTTGGAAAAATAATTCCCTGTTGTGAGCCTCTATTTCTATTATTTCAATCTTTTACATTGATCATGCACGTCTGCTTTTAAATGTAATTGAATCATATATATAGTCTCATTGTGCTCAAGTTAGGCTCAAGATTACACTCAAAAGCATCACCATAGTTAGGTTTCAATTCTTGAATTTGAATTTTTATTTAATTTCCTATCCCTTTTCCCCCAACACTTGATAAAATAGAAGATACCAGCTTCTCTAAAATTTGGAGGTTATTTCAAGCCACAATATCCCACAGCTTGAAACTTCCCATTGTTGTTGATTAGAATCAAGTGCAATTTTAACCATCAATAGTTTTTGGCACACCTGATGGGACCAGTCTTGAAGTTTATTTCAAGACTGTATGAACTAGAGAGCTATGAGGAGTTAGAGCTATGGACCAGTCACCAAATCGCAATCTGCTACAAATCTAGGTATTCTTTTGCCACCTCTGGTAACAAGTCCAAGGAGAAGAGCTAACCAGTTTGTTCCAATACTAAATATGGGAGCCCCTGTACCCCCAAGAAATTATGCAAGCTGGAACACTGGTAGTCCCTTAATCCTCCCAACACCACCAACTATTTTGGATCCTATCCCAGTAAATACTCTAAAAGCTCTACCCAAATTCAATGGGCAAGACTCAAAAACACCTATGAAACATCTTCAAGAAGTATCAGATATTTGTGACATACATGTTGTCACACAACAAAATGTGGCCATAAGGTTATTAGAAGCTTCATTCAAAGGGAAGGCTTTAGAATGGTATCAGTCTTTGACCCTAAATACCATATCTACATGGGACCAACTTAGATATCTATTTTTTGAAAGATTTACAGAGAAGGGTGATAAGTCTTCTTTGTTATAGTAGTTAATCACCATTCAAAGGGGACCTCAGGAGGACATGACTGACTTCAACACCAGATTCCAAAAAACTTGGGATAGAATCCCTGCTACAACTAAGCCACTACCTGGTATGGCCATAGTGTTTTATCTCAAGGCTTTGAATTTAGATATATCTATTATGATTCAGTCACTAGGAGGACACACTTTGCCAAGGGCCTATGAATATGCGGTTAGAGTTGAGAATCATTTAATAGATGCTAGAAAGTTACCTTTAAGGCCTCCCATACCTATGTTCCCAAAAATTTCTTTGCCCTTACCTCAAGAAGTTCCTAAAGTTGTAAGCCCACCAGTGTCTATGTACACTTACCCTCAATCATCCATGAAAGAATCTGTCCCTACTCAGTCATCTGAGATGGATGATATCAAGAATATCCTAAGGAGATTCTCTAATGAGTTGATTAATATAAAGAGGTAGCAGAATACTTTCCCTAAGCCTCCTTATCAAGGCTATCAAGGAAATAGGTTTTCATCCCAATCAAACCAATATCAAGGTATTCCAAAACAAACTAACCATCAGCCATTGAATCAATTAGTTGTAGTTCCCACACCCTCACAGACCATTTCTCCCAACTCAAATAGGGAGATGGTTCTAGGTTAGAATAATTATGTGGATGATCTTAATGCCTGGTGTTTCCCTTATAATAATGCTCATACACCTAGAGATTGTCCTAGGAGTACTCTACAACAAAGGGTGGCTGAGCAAAGAAGAATGAATGGTCAGTTTGCTAGTACCAGTGACAATCAAGCCTACCAGTCTCTTGGTATGCAGAATTTAGTTCTAGTGGCTCAGATGCAAGGAATGTCCTTGCAAAAAGAGGTAGAAATAGCCCTAGAACATGCTCTATTCTCATGGGTTGAAGATGAAGAAGTAGTTTTCTTGAATGAAGCATCTACCTCCCAAAGGCCAGTGGTACAATCTGATTACTACACCAGATCAAAGAGGAGAATGGTGGAACAGCCTGAGATTGTAAGTGGTCAAGTCAAGAATAATCTTTCATCTCAAGGGCAAAGAAATGTTGTTGTCAGATAATAAGTGCCTTAGGCGGTGCAAGATCAAGGGACTCCTGCCCAAATTTAGGAAAAAATGAGATATCCTTATGTCCAAAAAACTTAGTCTTTGGGACCGATCAATGTAGTGGATCAATTGAAGAAGACTCCAACACAAGTGTCAATATGGGATATTTTGGCTATTCCTGAATAGAAGACACTACTACAAGAAGCTTTGCAAGGGCAAGTAGTGCCTAAAGGTGTTTTTACCAAAGAAGGACCTGCTAGAAAAGAAAAGCTCAAAGATATAGTTCCTCATTAGATAATAGCCTTGGTGAATGATGCAGCACAAGTAAGTAAATCCAAGCCAAAGCCTTTTTATTTGACTCTGATAGTTGGAAAGAAACTCTTGCATAATGCATTGATAGATTCAAGAGCTAGTACAACTATGATGCCCAAGCAAATAGCTGATGCTTTGAAAATAAAATATGAACCCCTTGAAAGAGGAGTTATGCAGTTAGATGGAAAAATAGTACAAACCATAGGGAGAATTAAATAACTCCCATTGCAATTATACACATGTCCCAATATAATTGTCAACCAAGATATAGTTGTCATAGATATACCTCCTATTTTTGGTTTATGTTTATCCAGAGACTTTACAGCAAAAATAGGAGGATATATGTCTCTTGACTGGTCTCACCTCATCTTGAGAACTAGATACGGTTTAAAGATGAAAATTTTATCTAAACCACTATCAAAGGATCATATCACCAATGAACCAACAACAAGATTAGAAGCAAATCATGCTATGTTAGATAAAGAAGAAAGGATTTTTGTTGAAGAGCTAGGCAACTAGACTGAGCATGATCAAGAAGAAGAAAATAGCCAGTTGTTGGCTATGATGCATAGCGACCCGTATGAGAACTATGAATCTATTGGTTTGAGCACATACATCATTTTTGATGAGGACTAGGCAATCCCAAATGTTATAAGGGAAGAGGCACCTACTGCTCAAGATTCAGAGATCTATACTTTGAATTTTGATGGGGCTAGAAGTAAACATGGTGCTGGGGCAAGAATTTATCTTATTGCTCCAAATGGTGATAAAATTTAAAGGGCTATCCGGTTCTAATTTGCTTGCACTAATAATGATGTTTAGTATGAATCTCTAGTACATGGGCTCTTGTTAGCTAAGAAAAAGGTAATAATGAACCTAAAAGTAAAAGGAGATTCAAAATTAGTAGTAAAGCAAATTAGAGAAAAGGCAGCAGCCAAAAATGTGAGAATGAGATCCTACAGGCATAGGATTTGGGATCTAATAGAAGATTTTGAAGCTTTCAATATTGAGATAATCCCTTAAAGTCAAAATTTTGAGGTTGATAGGATGGCCCAAATCGGCTCACAGTTTAACCCAGCAACTGGCCTATTGGTTAATAATGAGTCAGTAAAAGTTATAGTGAGGCTGACCATTCCAGACAATGATGAGAATTGGCAAGTATTTGAAAATGATGCTCAGGTAGTCTCTTTCTTTCAATAATCAGATGAGTTTACTGATCAGTTGCAAACTAAAATTGAAGAGGCATATGGTGATCAAATTATACAATTGAGGACTAATAAGCTCCCTAAGGGATTGATCACCTTAGAAAACTTGTTTGACCCAGAGGATGTAATCCTAGAAAAGAAAAGGTTCTAGGTAGATAAAGAAGACTATTCTGAAGTAGAGGTGAGTGACGAGAAAAGGCTAAAAGTTGGGAATTTTGCAACTCAAGAAGAGAAGGAAAAACTAATCAAATTGTGCCAGAGATATGATAGAGTCATAGCTTGGAGCTATGAAGACCTTCATGGATACAATAGAGACATTATCCAGCACATGATAGAATTGACTGAAGGGTCTAAACCCATTAGACACAAATAAAGGCTAGTAAATCCAAGGATTGAGCCTCTAATGGTAGATGAGTTGTAGAAACTTTTATATTCCAAAATAATATTTCCAATCAAGCACTCAACCTGGGTATCAAATCTAGTACTAGTTAGGAAAAGGAATGGAGATGTAAGACTATGTGTAGATTTCAGAGATCTAAATAGAGCATCTCTGAAAGACCACTATCCCTTGCCCTCCATGGAAAAAATTCTACAAACTGTGGCTGGATCAGAGAGGTTTTTTTTACTAGATGGTTTCTCTGGATATAATTAGATTTGGTTGGCTGATGAAGATCAGTACAAAACTGCTTTTACTACCAAATAGGGAACATTTGCATATGCTAAGATGCCATTTGGCTTATCAAATGTAGGAGCCACCTTTCAAAGAGCTATGGATATAGCCTTTGGTGAGCTTATAAATAGGATCATCCTAGTCTATATGGATGACCTCACTATTTTTTTAAAAATGTTGATGATCATTTTGATCATTTAGAATCTGTCTTCAAGAAATGTCAAGATTTTGGGATATCATTGAATCCCAAGAAATGCATATTTGTTGTACCTCAGGGAAAATTATTGGGACATGTAGTATCAAAAGGAGTTTCTATAGATCCTAAGAGAATCATAGCTATAATAAACCTACCTCTTCCAGTAAATAAAAAGGCAGTTCAATCCTTTTTAGGGAAGATCAATTTTGTCAGTAAATTCATATCTAATTTTGTAGGCTTGGTAAGACCAATGACACTCTTACTAAAGAAAGACCTGGTCTTCAAATGGGCTATAGAAGGAAGGCAAGCATTTGAAGAGGTCAAGAAGGCTATCTCAGTAGCCCTAGTACTTAAAAACCTAGATTTTTCCAAGCCCTTCGTAATGTATGTCTATGGAGGAGAGTCAAGTATTGTTGTTATCTTGACTCAAAAAAATGACAGGCTAAAGGGAGAACACCCAATAGCCTTTTTCTCAAGAAATCTCAAGTATTATGAGACCAAGTACAATTTTATGGAAAGACAAGCCTATGCCATGGTAAAATCCCTCAAGAAATTTAGGAATATGATATCAGGGAATAAAATTCTGATACTTGTAGCTCACCCAAGTGTCAAGGAATACATCATGGAGGGGGAAATTACTGAGAAAAGAGCCAATTAGATCACTAAGATCCTTGAATATGATGTAGAGGTCAAACCCACCAAGCTAGTCAAAGGCAGGGGTCTGTGCCAATATATAACCCAAGAACTTGAAAAGATATTACCTGAGGAAGCACATTCAGAAGGAGAGACAGAGACGGTGCTCAAAATATAAGAGGTTAATCAGGTATCCTAGGTCACAAGCAGGATTCAATTTATGAAAAATGGGATTTATCTGAGAGAACTCCCTCAAAATAAGAGGAGATATTATAGGATACAGGGAGTTCATTTTGTTTTAATTGAACAAGTCTTTTTTAGAAAAAATTCTGATGGAAAATTGTTAAGATGTGTAGAACAAGCTGAAGTTAAGAGAATACTACACGAAATGCATCATGGAATATCAGGGGGCATTTTTATGCAAAGAGCACAACCATAAAGATAAGTGAGGTAGGATATTTCTAGCCTACATTATTTATAGATTGTTATTAGCTGGTTGGAAAATGTCAATCCTACCAGTATTATATGGGGATGAGGAGGCATGCAGCCATGCCCCTTAGTCATATAATTGTGAATGAACCTTTTGCTCAATGGGGTCTTGATGTCATTAGAATGATAAATCCAGTGTCCAGTATGGGTCACACATGGATATTAACTACCACAGACTATTTCACTAGATGGATCGAGGTAATCCCACTTAAGGAAGCAACATAGAATGTGATCCTAGATTTTCTAGGGGGTATCACTACTCGCTTTTGAGCTCCTTGCACCATCATTTCAAATAATGCTAAAGCATTCTTGGAGTCTAAAGTATCTGACTTTGCCTTAAAACATGGAATATATCTATAAACTTCATCTAACTATTACCCTCAAGGTAATGGTCTGGCAGAATCAACCAACAAGAACCTGATAAGACTCATCAAAAGAGTAGGGGCTGATCATCACAAAGAGTGGCATAAAGTGCTTAATCTAGCACTATGGGCTGATAGAATCATGCCTAAGCAGGTGATCAAAATGTCTCCATATGAATTGGTATATGAAAAGTCTATTGTGATTCCCCTAAGCTTGGAAATCCCTACTCTCCAGCTGATCAAACAAATTGAAATTGAAGAAAATGGCCCCATGTAGGTTAGACTCGTAGAACTTTTGGAAGTTCAAGAAAAGAGGAATATAGCCCATGATTTATTGATTAAGCATCAGGGAATGGTTAAGGACTATTTTAATAAAAGAACTTTGAATCCTAATTTTGAAGTAGGCTCAATTGTTTTGAAATGGGATGCAAGGGCCACCAAGCTGGGTCAGCATACCAAATTCGAAGCGTTATGGACTAGCACATATAAAATTCACGCGTATAAGTAGAAGAATTCATTTGAGCTAGAGTCAATGGAAGGAGAACCTGAAGAGATTCTTGTAAATGGAATCTATTTGAAGCATTTCAATTGACTTGGGTCTCTAATGTATTATAGTTAAATAATTTCCCTTTCTCGCATTGTTTTTTCATTGTTTTCCTACTTTTATTTTAAATAAGTATTTTAAACACATGTCAATAGCTCTTTTGAAGCTGTAATTTTCATAATTTTGATCTAGAAGAAGGTGGAGTTTTCTTTTTTATCAGGCTCAAAAGTCTTGGGGGTCGTTATTAACTGTAGAGAAAATTCTTACTCTAGGTTGCATTTAAATTTTTAGTCACGTACTGTAGTTTGTTCCTACATACCTTGGTCATGGCGGCAGAGTTTTGGGGCAGAGAGTGGGTTTATTTTCCATCCAAGAATCAAAGTGCAATAGAAAGTGCCAAGTGGTAGTCGTAAAAGGCTCTAAACTATTTTTCAGAAGAAAGTAGAAGTCACCACGTGTCAACATCTGAAAGACAATTGGTTCAACGCCAGGGTTCAATGACTTGGTTTAACATTTTTGGTTCAATACCTCAGTTAACATGTAAATGGCATGCAGTATTGAATCGTTGAACCATTGAACCATTTTGGTTCATTAGGCAGTTCAAGGGAGTGTCCCAAAAACCAAAGGGGTCAAGTACCTTTCCAAAAGGCAGAAAGGCATCATTTCATTTTGTTTAAGTGTCAAAAAGTAGCAGAGGTCGCTAAGTGTCAATTTTTAAGCCCCTTTCTACTCCATTCCCAAAAGAAGTGGAAGATGCCACATACCCCTAGTAAGAGAAGTAGAAGATGCCACGTATCTTCCCAAGAATAATGGAGGCTACCACGTGTCAGCTTCTGAGAGATCATCTTCAAGATTCATTATCAAATAAAATTGTGGTGGGTCCTGGGTGTTATTTCAAAGGGCTGTAGAAGCTACCAAGTGTCACCATCTATAGGAGCCTAATATGTGCCCCAAATAATTCTACAACATAGCTAAAGAGAAGCAAAAAATGTCGTGTGTCTTTGATAAATTAGGTAGAAAGTGCCAAGTGTCATTCTCTGGTGCCTTCTAAGTAATAAGAAGAATTTTAGGAAATTGACTAAGTGTCCTCTTCCATTTCAATAGAATAGAGTGTTTTGTGTATCTATTACCACAAAGTGAGATGGAAGGAAACTCAATGGGAGTTATTTATGGTAGATGGAACAGTTCACTGGGTAGATTTTTGGGGGCCTGCAAACATTAAAAGGGCCATCTATTTGTCCCCTATAAGTGGAGGTAGAATGGATAGTTAAGTAGCTAAGCAGATGATGGAACAAGAAATTTAGGCATAGAAGGAGGTACTAGACATGAATCACCATGCCACAGTCAAGGCAGTTCCTGATAAGATCAGGATACATCCAAGGCATTGAAAGTGCCGTCTGTTTGTCCCCTGTGAGTTAAGGGTGGAGTAGAATTGCACGGGAAGGGGGATGATGGAAAGAGACATCCAAAGCTATAAAATAAGAGGGATGATAGGAAAAGAAAGGGGGGACTTTCTATAATTTTAGACTTTCTATATTTTTTTGACTAAGAAATATCATTTGCTTTTGTCTCATTTTCTTGAGTTGTAAAGTTGATGTGATTGTGCATGTTTCTGTGCCTTTTATGTGGTTGAATGAATTAAGGAGATTGAACTCTATGCCTTTGTTGATATTATTTTTGTCATTTACAAAAGTATTTTGTACCATAGATTTTATATAAATGTGATTAGGAATGTCATTTGTTTTTGTCTCATTTTCTTGAATTGAAAGTTCTACATAACTGTACATGTTTCTGTGCCTCTTATGTGATTGGAATATTCTTACAAGAATATTGAACCCTATGCCTTTGTTGAAATTTTTTGTATCTTAGAAAAATAATTCCTTGTTGTGAGCCTCTGTTTCCATTATTTCAATCTTTTACATTGATCATGCACTTGTCTACTCTTAAATGTAATTGAATCCTATATATAGTCTCACTGTGCTCAAGTTAGGATCAGGATTACACTCAGGCGCATCACCATAGTTAGGTTTCAATTCTAGAATTTGTGTTTCTATGTAATTTTCTATCCCTTTTCCCCCAACACTTGATAAAATAGAAGAGACCAGCTTCTCTAAAATCTAGAGGTTGTTTCAAGCCGCAATATCCCATAGCTTGAAACTTCCCATTTTTGTTGATTAGAATCAAGTGAAATTTTAGCCATCAATAGTCAGGAGGACTTGATTAAGGTTTTTGGTCTAAAGGACTTGACCAGTCTCTTGTTTGTAATCTCTTATAGGATAAATAGTCAATGTGTTGCAAGATTGAGAGTGTATTTTATTACCCATGAGGGTTTACCATATATGTCATGTGTTATGTTCATCATCTTGATTTAACTATCTTTTTCATTATTATGAATGATGGGTATGCTTCATAAATGCTTATGGTAACTAATTAAGAGTTTTTGAAAGGTTTGAAATTGAAGTTGGATTATTTGGACTCACTGATTCACTCCCCCCTCTTAGTGATTATACCTCTAATAGTTCCAAGTAAAACAAAGGTTGAAAGACTTGGGTAGGTGGTAGAGACACTATGTATAAATTTTTAGGGTTAAACCATACCTATATCAATTCCAAACCTTACAAAACCCAAAAAAAACTTATGAAGTATTCACTATGTGTAAGATTTCATATACTAACTATAGGTTCACCTTGAAGATAAACTCTTGCTCTATTTTCCATTATCTAAGAGTCAAGTGATATGTTCTTCATAATTTCCAAGGTTATTTCATACATGTCAACAATTCATACTTCTCCAAACTCCTCATTATATCCCTTTTACTTGACAGGCCTAGACTGATAGACTGTGTATTGTGTTTAGTTACTTAGAAAGAGGGATGCCTATAGATGAATCTTTTTTGTTAGACCTTGAATCATTACCATAATACCTTATTAAGGTCTTATAGGTTTCCCTCAAAATTTTAATTTCTCACACCATGATTTAGGTTAAACTAACATCAATATTGATTATGTTTTAGATCATTATCATGCCACAATCAACTATAGTTGACTATTCCTAGAGCAAAAGGGTCTTATAGGGGCATTTAAACTATTATACATTATACTACATCTCATAGGATTTGTTTGAGGTCTTAGGACCAACTCTCAATGGCAAATGCTCATGTTTTTAGGTTACCATCCTCCAAGGTCCACCTTATGATCTTATGAATCCCTACAGTCAAGTTGTAGGTGACTTTTCTGAGCAAAGGTGTACCTTTAGGTGTGTATATAGGTCAAAATCATACATTCCAATTAATTTTAATGTCCTTTAGACCACAAATGTTCTTCTTACTTCAATATAATCACCTACCATGAAAACATGCTCCTATATTTCTATATTTAGATAATGAGGTCACTTAAAATTCAAAGTAATGTAGTAAACATTGAAAACCTACAATGAACAAATGCATGGATTTGAAGTCTTATAGCATGATACACTATTAGCCAAACCACTCACTCTCTTTTTCAAGGTGTTACCCTATATGAGAGATACATGATGGATTCATTCAAATTCATTTTGACTATATGTCACATCATCATATAGTAGCACCAAAATTAGTCAGGGTTCTATTTCAGAGTTTTTAAGGTAACAAGTCCTTAAAATTCATTCTCCAACTTAAACATGGCTTCTCAAGGCTGTCTACCTCTCAATGACCTCAATCATGACTGTCATGGTATCTATAAATTTTAAAGACCTTAAGGAATATCTCCAACATGTTCAAACTCTTCACTCAACACCTTCAGGACTATAAGAGCCACCTATAGGTGCACATGCAATATACAGGGTAGTGGATGTGGAATAGAGACACTATGCAGGCATATAATTAGTTATAAACCCTCTACCAACTCAAATGGATATTTTTAACCTTTAAAAAGTGTAAACCAGTTCAAAATATTTACTTTAATGTGATTGACCAAACTGAATGGCACCTATAGGTGCACATTAGACTGCAAGACTATGTGAGTAGGAGAACTAGTTGCTACATGTTATCATATGTCATTGAAGTAGCCTAGCTTATTTTATCATGTTCCAAATACATGTTATCAACCTATTTATAAAATTCATTTACTCTCCATGACTGTGCTCAGATGTTACACTCATCTCATTCACCATGACTGAAATTGAATACCTATAAGGAGCTAACTTTATGTCTCATATGACTGTGTTCTTCATCAATGCATGAACTTAAGAGACTAAGACTAGAATGAAGGTGATTGACATAAAATTTTAGAGGCATTAAAAATCAATATACCTCTACTTGAAACCACTATAGGAAATGATAACCTCTATAGTTGATGGACATGCTTGCAACTTCATGAGCATAATAAACTTGTAACTTGGGAATTTTCATCTCATAAAATCACTTCTAAACATGAAATTAAATATTTAAAACATTAATTAATTAATTCCACTTCCTATGAAATTAATTTAAATAAGTGGATTGTATGGATCAGCTCATATAAGAAGAAAATTAGCAGGGTGTGGGGATTATCAAGCAAAATGAAATAGTCAACTTATTAAGAATGGTTCATAAAAAATAGGAAACCAATATAAAAAATAATATAATTAAAATTAATTAAACCTATTTTAATTTATACCACAAAGATAATTTGACCTAAAACCTCTCTTACTGGTTGTACTAAGAAGAAACTTGTTAACTAGTTTTACATGTCTAGTGTAGTGATGGAGAAATAAAATAGTTTTCAGCCATTTTTTATTCTTATAAAGTATATAAAATGTGTAAATTGAGTTAGGTAATATAAATAGTCACTTTAGGATCTTTCCACATGTGCGACACTCCCCTATAGGTCTGTAATTACCAAAACCTCCTTCTTTTCATTTGTTTTCTTGATTTTAGTTAGAAACCTACAAGTTTTAAGTTGTAAATGACAATAATGACAATTTCATAACATATTATATGTTTAAATAAATTTATTAACTCTTTTATACCTAATAAAATTGTACCACCTTCATTAATGACTCTAAAATGACCCCCAAGTGACATTAAATGACTTGGAACTAAATTTGACCATGATGAAGACTAATAACACATTTAAATGACATAAAATTGACCATGAAACACCCTATGACATTATAATATACCCATATATAATTTTTTACTACAATAGGTTGACCTATTTTGACTTGTGGTCAAAATAGTCAACATGTACTATGGACTTTGGTTTGTGTTGCTCAAAAGGTAAGGATTTCAATTTAACAACATATAATGATGCAGATTGGGAAAGTAGAATTGATTGCATAAAGATCAAAAGTAGTGGTGAATTATTTATTATAAATATTATTTTTTCATGGTTTAGTAAGAAACAACCATTAGTTTCATTGTCCTCAATAGAAGCTGAGTACATAATAACAACATCATGTTGCACATAGGTTTTATGGATGAAAAAAACCTTGATTAGCTTTAATATTAAAAATGATAGTCCAATTTATATATTTTTTGATAATAATAGTGTCATTAACATCTTTAATAATATAATAATTTAGGACTAATCATATTCTAATCAAGTATCATTTTCTAAGGGAGCAGGTAGTTGATCAAATTGTCAAATTAGAGTATGTAACCACAAAAGAATAAATTGCAGACATTTTTACAAAACCTATTTCAAGGACAACATTTGAGTTCTTAAGGAAGGGATTGGGAGTAATTAATTATTATATAAATAACTAAGATAGGTATGGACATAGGGGGAGCTAAACTTTGGGTATCTTTTAGCTCCAAAGATCAAGAGTCAAGAGCCTATGACAGTCAAAATATGTTTAAGTGGTAGTGAGTAGTTTCTTGAAATTTTATAAGGAGAAGTTTATGGAATTCTCATCATAAAATAAATATGGATATTATCAATTTTGAATACGTGACACTTTATTTTGGATCATATATATTTTATGTTGTCCAACTCTTTGCCATTGATGTCAAATGGGGAGAATTTTCAAGCTGACTATTTTCAAGGAGAGATAGTGCAGCAGTAGAGATAGTTGTATAAGGGAGATAAATATCAAGTTGTGTAACTATTGTATAGTTTCCTTTGGTAAATAAAGGATAAGGGAAAGAGTAAACAAAGCTCAAGTTATAGTGTAAAGGTGTGTTCATTTAATGATAAATCTACTCAGGTCATCAGCTTGTAAATGTTTGCCATCAATGATAAAGGGCGAGTTTTTTGATATGTTATCATTAATGTCAAATGTTTTTCTATTCAATAAAGAATATGATTAATAATGTCAAGGAATTTTTTTTGATAATAATCCATAGTTTCTATATAGTTCGTATCTACTAATTGAGTTTGTAGCTTACCATGAAAGTTGTTTTTGGTGAAGTAGACAATTGGCCAAGAGACTTTTTATCTATATTTTACATCATATGGAGTCATAGAAATAGATTGTATAATTAATTCAGACTAAATAATATTGAATAATTTGTTCTGTGTGAAGGAAGGTGACCTAAGGATTATGGAGAATAAGATCATGTCCAGAGCTTTTGGGTGAGCAACTACGGACTGTATCAAGTTTGCTAAAAATTACATTAGCTTTGTTATGGACTACATCAAGGGTATGATGAACTACATTAGAGCTACTACAAACTACATCAAGACTACTACAAAATTCAATATAATTTATATAGACTTGTTTGGAAAGTATTTATAAATTTATTATAATGATTACTTGGTCTATTATAGCCTCATTACACTCAATCTAACCTATGCGAGTGAGATTTTATATAAGCTAATGTGAATTATATTTTCAAAAGAGAATAAATAATTATATATCTGACTATAGAGTTTTGTTTGGCTAACTTTCAAGAGTTTTTTTATCATCATCTTATATATAATTAATATCAAATTATCTTTTTAAAGATGTGTGAAAAAGGATTATTATTCACAAAGGATCATAGTAGAGGTATGCTGAAGAACAAAAGGACAGAGAGGCATGATTATGAAATCATCAAATTATTCATAGGAAGATTATCCCTAGAGTATATAGAATCAACTAAAATAGATGGTTAGAGAAGGTAGAGAGGATAGAGTCTTTGAAAATAAAGAGAAGAGAAAGAGAACCTAATGTGTCTATTTGTTTAATAAGCATAAAAATAGTAGAATGAATTTGAGATTGATAAGTATAAAAATAGTATTATGAATCTAAGATTGATAAGTAGATAAATTAGAATTATACCATCATTTTTAAATAGAATCAACTAATATAGGTGGATTATCTGAACCAAATGAGTTACTACTTGGAAAAGGGGGTTGAATCCTTCTATATATTTATGTCAACAAATCAAAGAGTAGGTGCTTAATAGGAAGTTGTTGTTTGTTGAATCTTTTTGTCAAGTTGGTGCTTGAATATTTGGGGTTGGTGCCTCAAGATGAGTTGGTGCTCAACAATGTTTTTGACTCATTAGATGTATTATTTAGGACATGTAGTCCATGTAGTGACCAATGTTTGTTTTCTTCCCTTTAAGGGTTTCCCACCTATATAATGTGTTATGTCTTTATGTTCTTTATTGTGGTTTGATTGCTCTATGTTTTTTACATTGATGTTTGACTAATGAACTAAATAATTTTAATAAAGTTTTAAGATCTCATCGATTCACCCTCCCCTCTTAGTGGTTGTGTTTCAAAAAAATTCATCCATCACCTCTATAATTTCAAGCATGATATTACTATGTTAGACATATACAATATAAATCAAATAAATGGAGGAAGCTTTTCATCATCTATTCAATCATGGTGAAGCCTCATAAGTTATTTCCCTTATTCAACTCTTAAGAAATATTTATCAACCATATTCATCAAAAATATCAATAATTAAAAATAAAAATGTTTTTAGAGATGGTGTAACTAACACTAAACATGTAAAAACAATCCAATGTAATAATTCCCATTCTAAACCTCATAATGCATCAAAAATTATTTTATTAGATGTAGGCCAAATAATTATTTAAGGAAGTGTAATTATAAAAATCTAGAAAAGCTTGTGTAAAGCGTATTGAAGAAACTTATAGATGTAAACATGATCACTTTGCTATAAATAAAACCTCTTGATGAAAATATGCCACATATAGATTATTTTAAAGGATATGAATATTTACACTATCATCATGTCAAGGGTCATGATACTAGAAGATGTATGAAGCTACAAAATTTTATTCAGGATTGGATGGAGAAGGGTGAGATAGAAGTTGAGGGTGAAGAACCATCAGCTTGTATAAATATCAACAGTTGGGTATTTATCAAAATCATCTTCCCAAACATGATCAAAGACAAAATAATGTGTATAATGACCAACATCAATAATATACCTCCAACCATGTTGACAACTTACGAACACCATATCAATATAATGACCATATAGCCACCATCAATATTAGGGCCAATGTACTCGAAGAACCTCTAATCCCATAACATTTATTAATCAAAGTCAAAGGAGCATATTTTGATTGTGTTTCCACTAATCTTCATGAAAAAATCACTATACCAAGGGAACCTACTAATAACCCATGTCAAATGGATCCTCTTACAATAAATGTCTCTAAAAATCCCTAACCACTCTAGGAGGAAATTATAACAATATCCAACAACTCGAGAGGACTTCAATGTATATATCAATCATGGAACTTCTAAAATACTCATCCATCCATTTTTATATCATTAATAATATCTTTTATGTGTCAAAAGTTCATATAGACATTAATGCAAGATAATTCCAAGTCTTTTTTGGCCACCTTTCATCCTCACAACAAATCACTTGCAATCCACATGATATGTTGTCGATTGTCCATAATCACAACTATCCCCTCTATATTGAGGTGTCCATTACCAATCATAATATCCCACAAGTAATTATATATGGAGGATACAATTTGAATATTTGTAACATACATTTAATCAATAAATTAGGGTATTATAAGTCAGCACTTGGGCCCCAAATTATTATAATCAAGGATTATGATGATAATGAGATATAATCATCTGGTAACATCTACTCTCATATTATGGTGGGATCAGTTGTACATTAAACACTCATCCATGTAGTTGAATTTGAATTAACTTATAACATCCCCTTGGATCATCATTGGATCCATGATATATGAGATATTCCTTCCACTCTCCAGCAATGTTTGAAATTTCCACACTCAGGGATGGAAGTCATTATTCTAGGGGATTCATAAATATTTGGTTATTGCCAAGCAATGGAAGGAATTGATCATATTCTATATTATCTTAGCAATAAAACTTTCCCTATGATCCCAAGAATATATTTATATGCATCTAGATGACTTTCCATCCACATCTTCAAATCAATCTACATCCACTCACATCAAAAGCATTTTTCAAGGGATGTGGAGAGTATGAATACCAAATTTTCAACATTGGTAATCTCCACTTGTCACCACATAGCTATGGGTCCCCCACCATGAAGAATGATAAGTCAAATTCTTATCATTTTAGACCAACATTTATAAATTTAGGGATATTATCATAAGATAAAACTTAAATATGAGATGATTCCTAGATAATAGAAGAGGGATTTGTTTCTTTTTTACAAGATATAAAATATAATAAGGATAATCACATGTAAAAATATGAATTATAAGGGAAAGGTCTAGGCATTCATGAAAAATGTATCTTAGATTAAATCATGGTCAAATATCATATGTTGTATCAAGGTGTTGCATACAAACTAAGTGGTGATCCCTACAATGTCATTTTGGATGCTTATTCAGTTTCTAAGGAGTCTTTATCTAATGAAGATGTTGAAATAGGTTTAATTCATAACATCTATCAGAATCTTGCTTCCACAAATATTTTCACTAACACCTCCATTTTCACCATCAGCCTTGAACTTTTCCACCCATCCCTTATTAACTTGGATATAAAAATGAGCCTTCCTTTGACATTTTACAAAATGATGAAGCCATTAAAAAATTTATGGGTGTAAGAGACCTGATGTCCCCCAAAATTTCACACATGGAATTTTGGGATACCTCTATTAATTTTTTGTCTTTTGTCTTTTATAAGTTAGTTGTTCTTGTTAAAAATTAGTCTCTTGAATAATATTTAGTATTTATCTATTCTCATTTTGTTTTCTTTCATTCCCAATTACTTCAAATTACTCTAGAAGGTGAGAAAATGTCTGCCTGGGTCATCACTGAAAAATCCATTTTATCTATCATTCCAAGAAGATAAAAAAATTAAGTGTTTGGGCTCAATTATAGGTCAAATTGTGTTCCCCAAGTAACTTTAATTTCCAAATAATAAGTAAGCAGTCATCACAAGCCCAGACAACACTACCCAATTCAAACCAAAATTATGAAACAACTTTACTTCTCATCAAAATTTAAGCAAAGTAATTATTTAAACCTATAGAGCACTAACTAGAGAAAACCAAGGTTTCAAAGTTACTTTACTTTCTCAAAGTCACAAGTAAAAGTAATAAGGGTTCACAATCCCAAAGTACTCACAAGTCAAGACCAAATTAAGATTATGAAGTTACTTGACTTCAAAGGCCAAATTAAGCAAAGTAGTCCATGAAACATGAAAAAAAACTAAGTGCTTACATGGATTCCCTCACACATGATGTATATTTATCATAAATGCAATGGTTAATATAAATATTGAAAATTCCACCCCATTTCCTACCTGGCTTCTGAGTTGTTTGACCTAGTTATTGCCCCTGTGAACCTCGAGCAACACCATTTGAGCCTTTGGAGTATTTTGAGTAATTTATTCTTGACCCATTTGAATTTAAGGTATGTATATCATTCCCCCTTTGATTTCATGACTCATTGGATTTTTGGTTGTGTTTTTACTGCTAGTGTGTTTTCATTTTCCACCTCTAAGATATCTCTAGTTTTCTTATTTTTCTTACATTTATTTGTCTTTTCTTCATGCATTGATGTTGTAAAACTTTGTAAAAACTATCATAAAAACTTATCTTGTAAAATATTAGGTAAAATTCTAATGAGAATGAATCTTTCTACAATAAAACCTAATAGATGACCTAGCTTTGCTTACCCAAGTTTTCTATTGCTAACTACTTGCTTAAAGTCCTAAAACCAAGTGATTGCCCTCAATAAACTTTAATTTATCAAGCACCCTACCAATCCAAAATTTCAATAACTACTTAATTACTTAGATTTATGAATACTCCTTACTTTTAATTCATCAAGTTTTATAACCCTATTAACTTGCCTGAACAAACCTAAATTTGTAATCCCAAGCAAACTTGATAAACTACCCAAATGGAACCAGAGCTTTGAATGCTTATTACTTACTCAGATTTATCACACTCAAGACTTAAGGAGTACCCAAACCTTCTCAGGATTGTAATACCTTACTACTTAAAATAACTTACCTAGGGTTTTCAAATCCTTATACTACTAGAAGTTCTTAATACTTGAAGATTGATTAGGACTGTTACTTAAGACAAAAAATTAATCTAGTTGTTCAACCTTTTCTAAACTAACAGGAGCAATCACTAAGTGTTCAAGATCACTTATCAAGTATTCCTAGTGTTAGCCAAAATAAATGTTAGGATCAAAGAAAGAAGCAACTAAAGTAGAAGTACAAGCAACTCTTTTTTAATAAGTCCCTAAACTTTCACTTGAGGAAATACCAGGGCCAAGTAGGAAGAGTAGGATAAAAATAAAGAAAGTTATGAAATCACAAGTATCAAAGATGAAGTATGAGTACAATGGGTACCCCATTGAGTCTAGTATTGTATCCAAAGTGTCATAAATTAGTGACACAAAGATGGGGCATGTATCCATAACTAAGTTATTAGATAAATCCAAAGTTATCACCAAGACTCCACTCATGCAATCAATGACCAATAGTAGAATTCTGCAAGTTGAAGGTTTCCCAAGTTCTATACAACTACTTGAGTTTGTCTTGGAATGTGTCAAGTGCTATGACTCTCTCATTAGAATAGTGAAAGACACTTTAGGCAATGTGGTAATTAGACTTGATGTTTAATACTTTAACTACTATTTAAATATCCTAGCAAGGTCTAAAGTAATAGATTTATCAATGGTGAAAACCAAGAATCTTTGGGAAAGATAAACTTCAGAGTGTATCAAGGTAATGAACACTAACTATCTAAATAAAGTAAAGTATCCCTCAAGGTTCCCAAAATAGATAGTAAGGTTTGACTTTATTTAAAAAGTGAATGATATCACCTAGTTATTATGTAGAATAAATTGAGATAAAAATGTGAAGTGATTTTCAACCTAGATGTATGCATACAATAGGTTTATTGATGTCAACAAAAGTTCTACAATGATTGAGTGGTCCAAGATGATAAGTGACAACATTAAACACCAGCTGAATAATGTTTTACAAAATCTAAATTTCAAGATGACTTCATACTTAATATATGTTATATCATCCAATGGAGCCTTTTATAGATTGACTATAAAAGGGATGTTAGTGTTAGAACCCATCTATGAATATTACCCCCAATTGGTTCTTTTAGAATACTTTAAGAATTATAAGAGGGTAAATGATGGATTCTTTTATGAAATCATTTGTAAGTTAAATGTTGATCTAAAGCCCAAAAGAGTGTCTAATATAGCTTGGGAAGTAGTTTCTCATTTTGGATGAATCTTCATTCAATTCCTCAATTTCACATACATTAGAGTTGGCAGTTTCTCAGGCACACCATTAGAATTTCTTAAGTATTTTAGAGATAAATGGATTCTCATGGATTTATGTAGGTAGCTAGTAGAAATACATGACCTACAATCAAAGGTTCACCATTTCTCAATTAGTTTTCCCATTGTTATTGGTAACTATCATTGTGAAAGTATCTACAAAGATAATAATGTGCAAACATAGATGTATCACAACTACAATCAAACCCACTTTGAAGGTAGAGAAATTTTTTATTGTAGAGGCATAGCTCAAAATACCATTTCTCTTGAGTATATGCATATTCCTACACTCAAAGAATATTGGATTGAATTTAGGGATGAGTTTTAAGTAAGAAGAGACAATAATATATTGAATATTATAAATATTCATTCTTTTGATTTAGAAATAATTCTTGAGGACATGGAAGTTGATAACATAGTAACTAGTGATGTTTATCATACAGTAGGAGGAGATCATGCTCTACTTCTATATATTGTCTTCAGTAAGGATTAAGTTAAAACTAATGCCAAGATAAATTCGATGGTCCTTTTCATGAATTTTATATGGATTCTTAATAAGGGATATTGCATGGAGTTAATGATCGAAACTACTTGAGAAAGTCAGAAGAGAAAAGTGTTTCAAGGGGAAAGCAGTCAAGAGCCTAATAAGAAATTAAAGTTGAAGAAGAATGTTGATGACACCTACTCTATGATGAATTATAAGGAATAAATTAAGCCATATATCACTGCACATCTTTTTATCTCTTCCATGGATAATTCTCCTCCCATCATTCCTACTTCTATTGCACCTACCATAGACCCATCAACATTCATGCCACCTGCAAAATCTCATAGCATTAATCCTTCAGATAAACCTATTCAAAAGGATATTAATGTTCCTCCTCTTCTACCTTCATCCACTTCACCTACTAATCCTCCTCCACCTCCTTATGAGGATCATTCCACCACTCAAAAAGGGCCAGAACATGTAACTAATAAAAAAATGATCCCATCTTAGGAGGTATCATAATAAAATCAAAAGGAAATAGTTGAACCAAAAGAGGCAATAAAGAAAGAAAAGGAAGTAGAGAAAGAGGTAGAGAAAGAAAAATAAAAGGATAAAGACTTTGAGAAAAAAAATAAAAATATGAGCAAGCAGTTTCCAATTTAGTTCAAGATGTTTCAAATGCACAAAAAGTTCCTTCTCAAGAACTAGTAGTTAGAATAATCAACAGTGAATGGTTTTACACTTATTTACTTCAACAAGCATAGAATTCTCATCATGGTTAGAATTGCAAATATTTCCTGAGATAAGAGAAGTAATAAATTTGGAGGAGATTGACTTGCAACTGATAAAGAGTCTTAATCATAAAGGAAAGAAGTCCAAGAGTGCTAACGTGACTTCTAAGTTGATAATTGAGCCTTCAGGGTAGAAATTTATAGATATATTAGTTCCTTCATAGGGTAAAAATAAAGATGAAGTCACTTAATAAGATCTAATAGTTACAAAGATATCCATTGGATAAGTTACTATAGAGGGATTAAAACAAGACACTCAAACCTTGATCAATACTCTATTCTATAAGCTTGATGAATACAAAGCTAAAAAAGCTAGGTTGAAGGAATAAATTGTAAATTTGTGTGAAATAATTACCAAGGTAGCAATATTTTCTCCAAAATAATCATTTATTTCAGAAGGTGCATTTGATCAGTAAATAATAATAGAGGTAGAGGAAATTGGGGACAAGGCTAAATCCATTGATGAATAGATAGAGAAGATGTTGTAAACCACTCAAAAACACTTTCCTAAAGTCCCAAACACTCAAGCTAATATTGAAAATAAATTAACACAGATAAAAGCATTCATGAAGGAGATAGAAGATGAAAATGGAATCTTCAAATTATAACAAGAAAGCCTCCAAAGAATAAACTCTTTAAGTGAGAAAGTTTTGATTAAAGAACAAATAATTATAGAAGGGTCAATAAATAAGGCAAAATAAGAGGAACATCTGATATATTTTCACATGCATATTCTTGGGACAATGCTGGAAGAAATGAAAACTTTAGAAGAAGATGATAATAATGTAAAAGTGGATCTCGAGGACTACATCTTCTATCTTACAAATGTTTGGTCTAAAAAAACTCTGAGAATGCTTGAATAGTTGCATCTTTAGTTTAAGCAATTAATTTAAAAAGTATAAACTCATTTCATAACTAAATATATTAAGGAGTTAATTAAAAGTAAATAAGAGGTCAAGAGGATAGAACCCTGAATTGAGAAAGTGAAAAGTTATTGTAGGGAGCTAGAGAGGGAACTGTTGAGATATGAGACAAAAAGGAAATCACTTTCCAAATCAGATGACATAACAATCTAGTTCATGATGTATAAACATATTAGATACATATAAAAGTGCAGATCTTAAGTCTATGACTTGGAATAATTGTTTTTGCTCTTCTTATCGATAACTTCTTATTTCTTCCATTTTCTTCTATTTTCTTCAAGTAATGTGTTTGAAGTAGCTTTGTTATAAGTAGTTACTTTGCAAGGAAAGTTATTTAGTTAAGTTACTTGCAAAGTTAAATTACTCTGTAAAATGTAAGACTCAAGTAACTTGGTTACACACCATTACTTGAAGTTATTTTGTAAAATAAACTTACTTGAGAAAGCTTTGCATTGCATGCAAAGAGATTTGTTTTGATTCAAATAGTGAAACTGACAAGTGTTGCATGTCATCAGCCATTGCATGCCACATAATAAAAATTCTAGGATGATCTTTTTCAATTGTTTTAGTTTTTAGCACATCACATGGGAATTTAAGGAGTTATCTCCTAATTAATTTTGACATCTAATTTATTTTAAATAATAGTGAAGGCCTACATGCCAAAGGATGATAATTTTTGGAAAGCAATTATAACCAAAGAAAGAAAGTTTAAGCAATCTAAAACTTTGTGTTTAGATTTATGATTTTTTCTATTAGATGAAATTGATTCAAAGTGAATAAGAAGGAAGTTGATTTCTATATAACTTTTCATCTAAGAAGATCATTTGGTGTATTTGTGAATATTAAAATGGTAAACTTTATGTTATCTTTAAATATGAATATGGATTCCAATCTTTCTTAATCATTTTCTAAAAGGATTATCATCTCTTGAATGTTTATTTACTTGTAGGGATTAAATGAGCTTAGTAAAACTACTTATTTTGAAGTGTAATTTCTTCTTTCTCACATATTCTTGTCGTTTCATTCTCTATTTCTCCCGAAACTTCTTTACACACTCTCTGAAATAACTACTTACTTTTAACAAAATCTCTTTGTTATGGTTCAAGAACTCTATGATTAAATTAATACCCAAAATAATATGACTTATGCATATCCTATGAATAAATTGTGAATAGTTAGAAGTAGATAGACATAATAATACAATAGCTTCATAGTTAAATGAAGGGGTTTAATCCCATGATTGCCTATGTACTTTTGCTAGCCTAAAAAATATCTATCCAACAAGACCATATGCCTTTAGGAGACCATATAAAAGGATTAAAATTAAATCTATATCCTTTGAATATTATGAAAAATAAATTGGATATCTTAATAAAAAAATAATGATAAGAACCATAAGAAGATCAAGAAGGTTTGTTTATCGAGAATGACATATTTTCAATAAATTATCTTATCCTAAAAGAATAGAAGGCATATGAGGAATTATTAAAATAATTCCTTGATATTTTCTAATAACTTGAAGAATAAAAATTTCCTTCTCCTCTATCCTATTTTCAATATCATTCTCCATCCCAAATCTAAGATATTATACATGTTAACATTGGCACTAAATATACACCTAGGATTGTAAAAATTAGAGCCAATGTAACCCTTGAAAATAGAAATATTATTATTTCTCTTAAGTATTTCAATGGTATATTCACATGGTGATATACTAATATTTTAGGCCTTGAAACATCTTTAGTTTTTCACCACATAGTGGCCATTTAGTTTCCAAAACAATTAGGTAAAATTTTCATAAAATGCATTTAAAGGTGACACTCCTAATCAAATTTTCACTCTAAAAATTACTAGAATTTTGATTCATCTATCCCATTGACTATTTTGAATGGATCTCTAACATTGTAACTATTTTCAATCCCCAAGGAAGAATTTGTATTTGTACCAACTTTAGGGACATAAATATGGGTTACCCTAAGGATGAATTTTCATTGCATAATATTGAGATGATTATGGATTCCAATACTAGATACAAGATGATATCACTCATGGATGGATTATTACACTATAATCAAATTAATATCAAACTAGAATATAAATAAAGAAAATATTCACTACTTGATGTGGCACATTTTTATATCAAGTCATGCCTTTTGGACTTATGAATTATGGTTCCACATATCAGACAACCATGATAATCATATTCCATGATATTATGTAGGCATAGTGGAATAGTATGTTGACATCATATTGGAAAATTCCAAAACATGGGTTGAGCATCTGGTTGTTCTCTAGAGGATATTTGAATGTTTAAGAGAATAAAAATTTAGATTCAATCCCAAGAAGTGTGTGTTTGGTGTCACATTAGGAAAAATATTGGGGTTTATTGTATAATGTTGAGGCATTAAATTTGATCTAGCTATATTTAAATCCATTATATAAATGCCTCCTCCTAATAATCTTAAGAAACTTCATAATCGATAAGGAAAATTACAAGCTATCCATCAATTCATTTCACAACTAGCTAAAAAATGTCAACCCTTCACACATATTCTTAAGAAAGGGATGTAATTTCATTGGAGTCAAGAATGTCAAAAATATTCTAAATATCTCAAAAAATATTTACTTAAGCCTCCAATTTTGACACTGCCAACACTTGTAAAACCATTACTACTATATATCTTAACAGCTTAGTGTGATTTCGGAGCCCTCTTGGCTCAAGACAATGACCATGGAAATGTATGAGATATCTACTATCTTATTAAGACTCTAGTTTAATATGATCTAAAAATTGTTCCAATTGAGAATCCCTATTTGGCAGTCATTTTTATAACATAGAATCTCAAGAACTACATGATAAATAATCAAATCAAGATCATTATTAAAATTGATCCTCTCAAATACCTACTATCAAATTTAGTCCCTACATGAAGTATGGCTAAATGGATCATGATATTTAGTGAATGTTATATTTATTATGTTAATCAAAACTCAGTCAAAGGATAAGTGTTGGTGGATCAATTAACATAATCACCTTTACCTAATACAACACTATTTACCACAACATTTTTAGATGAATCTATTATGAAAATATAATAAACATACTAAAATATCTATTTCACTGACTCTTTCACTACTCATGGATCAAGATCTGGAATTATCCTCATCATTCCTCAAGTTGAATTCATTCCCAAAGATTTTAGGATCACTTTTCTATGCACTAATAATATTGTAGGTTATGAGGCTCTAATATCAGGAATTTAATTTGCTTCTCAATGGAATATTTAGAGTCTTTAGTTTTATGGTGATTATCAATTGATAATCAAATAGATCGATAATTAGTTTTAGAAAAAGGATGAAAAATTTATCCATAATAATTAAGTGGTTGAAAATTTAAAGGCACAATTTCAACATATTTGTTTTGAGCAAATACCATAAGGAAATAATAAATTGGAAGATACAATGGTAACTATTTATTATTTATTTGATATTACCCTAGATATGTGTGAGAATAAATTCTTAGTAGAACAAATCTTATTACCAACACATTATAATTCTACATCTAAAAGGTCTATGAAATTGTCCATCTTAGTCCTCTATGGTACTAAAAGACCTATGACTATCTCTATGACAATATCCTTCCCATAAATCATAATTGTCCCTAACGTAAAACCATAATCTAACAATCATCTTGTTACACAATCTTTAGTGTCATGATCTATCAATGAGGGCATGATATAACTTTGTTAACATGTCTACATTTAGATGAGGCTCTCTTAGTGATCAAGGAAGTTCATGGTGACATTTATAGAGGCTATACTGGAGGGATGGTCCTAGACAAGAAACTCATATGGGTTAGATATTATAGGCCTACCATGGACAATGATGCATGTAAATATTTCATAAAATGTATAACCTATTAGAAGCATGGGGATCTAATTCATGCTCCATCTCTAATGTTTTAGGTAATAACTATCCCATGGCCTTTCTTTACCTAGGGATAAGAGCTCATTTTAAATATCAACCCTTCCTATTTTGATGGGCACAAGCATATAATCACTACCACAAAGTATTTCACCAATTATCTAGATTCTATATAACTCACTTATGCCACTAGTAAGCAAATTATAGACACTAAAAAATTGTACACTATGGTTCTGAGTGTTTAAACACACCTAGACCACCTCAGGACCCCCTTAAACCCAACCTTGACCTTTTGACCATGAGATAGACCTAACCCAAGTTAGATTAGCCTAATATATGAACCCACCTTTTTAACCCAACTTAACCTTGATCCTTGATTGAAGATGGTTACCCTAACCATCGATGGTCACCCTGATCACTGACAGCCAGGTTTCCACCATCTAAACCACCTAACTACCACATCACTTTACCTAGATTTTTTATAATTTTCTCATCTAATTTTTGTGTGATCTAATTGATGCATAAGTTATATTTAGACATCAAGTTTTAACCTACACTTCCACCTCTTCTTTTTGCCTATAAGAAGAGAGGGGTGGGAGGTGAAAAGGAATCTAGAACTACCAAGAGATTTTGTATCTAGAGTTTCTTTTGCATGTGTTCTTCCAACAATCTGGTGATCTAACCATCATGATAGAGAGTTGAAGTGCTATCATTTTTCAGCCAACAACCAAGTACCATTACTTTACTAAAATTACACTAGAATCTATCAATGAATTTATCAAAAATCCTCATCAACCATTGACTAGATCAACTGATGGTAAGCTACGTATCTATTTTTAATTATTTAGTCACTTTGTTTGTACTTCTTAATTAGCACAACCCAAACCAATCTCTCATAATATTAATTTAGAACCTTATTATTAATCCTTTTATCACCTAAACCCAACCCACAGTAACCATCGATGGTCACCTTGACTATCGATGGTTTGTCCGAACCACCGACGGTAACCCTAACTATTGATGGTCACCTTAATTGCTGATGGTCACTATGGCATAAAATAATAACAATATATTTTCACCCATTTACCTTCAACCAAATCTAACTTTATTTTCCTCATCTTGTTCATAAATCCCTAACCTATTTTCTAAACCATACTTGACCTATTTATCATAAGTATTGACCCTCTTATTTCTAAAATTAGTTAACTTTATTAATTTATTTATCAACTATTTATTGTACTTAATTTTAGTATCATTTATGATTTATGTAAGTACTTTATCTTTTGATTTCTAAACTTAATTATTTAAAAAGGCATGGATTGATATCCTCAAGGAATATCTTGCTTCTAGGATCTAGCTAGCGTTAGGCAATCAACTCAAATATCTATCTAACCAACCATTGCTTTAGTTTTATCTTATATGCAGGTCATGCCTCCCAATCTAAATAATATCTCTATACAATCATTTAATTCAACATGCACACAAATAAAAAGGTTTTTTTACCATACCCATATCTAGTTTCTTTCTTATTCCTTTCTTTGAATATAATATAAAATTATCTAAAACATTTTGGCACACCCAGTGGGACCCTTAAGTCTCTAATTAGGTTTATTTTGTTTGTTTCTAGGTACTCTTCTCCCTATTCTATGTTCATAAGATAAATTAAAATTTTTTTTGGGTTTAAAATCAACTACATACATTGGTTATTTGTAATTTTAGCTCACTTAGATAAATTAAAGCAAAGTAATTCAATTATAGCATCACTTTTGTTGCACACACTAAACCAAATCACCTACATCAAATCAAATATCTTGACATAAGGCTTGATTGGGATTTCATTACCTAGTAGTCACCTTACCTTTCTTGGCAATCCTACTTGGAGGTTATTACCAAGGAAAACCAACTTAGTTCTCTAGTTGAGTATAAACTATGGAATTCAATATATATTGACTAAGCACTTGATAACCTTATCTCTATGATGTATGAAGTGAGAGGGTAGGCTCCAATACCAAGCCATGTATTGATTTAAAATATAGATCCTTTTGAGAGTCTTAAATACTTGAAACTAACCATAGATTTATCATTTAGTACCTATTCTACAAGCTAGTTTGAATCACATAATTTCTTATAAATCTTAAGGCATAAGCCAAAAGAGAGACTAAAAGTAAATTTTGAACTTAATGCGCCTTTTAATGTGTATTTGATTTCCCTACACATTTCTTGTCTTCTCTCTTTTTGAATGGTGAGATTGTTTTTGTATTCTATCTCCCTTATTTTGCATGGTTCTAACTTACAGTGAAAGAACCCAGTATAATAGAACCCATCACTAAACCAATCAGCCTCTTATACCTCCTCATCCATAGAGTACATCTCTGAACTAGACAACTCTCCTCACCCTTCAAAAAGTCTACTTTCCCTTAGGTAGTTCCCCAAGAAGATACATACTTGGATACCTTCTTAGATAACAATCATGTGACATTTTAGCATTATCTTAGAACCATACCTCACCATACCCCTACTTTAGTTCCACTTGTGGACCCACCTTATCACACACCTTACCTCCTTATGGGGAACACTTCTATTGCCACAATCACTACCCAACCATTGAATACCCAAGCATCTTCATCTAACAATAATCCCTTTGATACTATTATCACTTGGATTTTCACCTTTCAAGGACATGTCTTAGCTCTCCTCATACAAGTGGCACAATTGAAACAACTCTAGGCTATGGGTATCCTAAGAATGTGGTGAATATCTAGATAGGGATAGCTCCCTTGATGTACCACTTGTAGATCATTACTACACATATGATTGTGAGGGAAAAGGGAGAGAAAACTAAAATTAAACTATCCTAAAGTATATGATACACTAAATTAATTAATTACTACTAACCAACTATATGTCACACATGAGAACAAAAGACTAACTAGACATACACTTCTCCAATTTGAATCTTCTCACATCAATGTTTCATTATGAGGTTTTGATGAATGTGTAGGCTAGGAGGACTAGACAATATACCTTGAATGGCACTAGTGAATATAATAACTCAATAAACCATTGACACTTCATATAATACTTCACATGAATTTCAAGAAGAAACTTTCAAGCTGTAAATAGGTGAGAGAATGAGACAACATGCTAAGAAAACAAGAGTCATCACATGAGCAAGATCAATCATTAAAGTGAACACACCATGAATATTCATGTAAGAGGTAAAAATTATTATTCTTTACTGACCCATGGTATAAAAATGAGTAGGGCTTCACCATACTCAGGTGGAGTATCTTTTACAAAGGCCAAAATGGCTAGTTCTTATAGAACTTGAGAGAAAAATGAGAAAAGATAAATCCAATTGTCATAAAGACACTTGTCATGATAAGATAAGGATTTATATACATTTTAAGAGATTTTGAAACTAATCATGCAAATTCAAGAAGCACAAGCATCACCCTTGTTTGAACATCTCATTATTTAGGCATGAAATTCCATTTATAGGCTCAAAAAACTACCTTCATTGTTCACTCTTGTTTGAACATCCCATAACCAACTAGGGATAGGTCTAACAATTGGAATGAGAGGTAAGGATATCAAACATGCTTTTCCATGCATTGGTTTCATTCCTAGTCATCTAGAATCTTCTAGAAATGAGCCATCACTACTTACACTCAAAAGAAACTCCTCTTTCACATACCCCTCATGCTTGGCCTCAAAAAAGGCATAAATTTTACATTAAATTTTGTAAAATGGAGTGTATTACACTTTTAAAGACCCTCCATGGACTTAGAGTCATCAAACAGACCTTAAAATTAGTTTACTTGAAGCTTTTCACCCTTCTTACTACCATGTTCACTATGCCAGTTTTGAATGACTAAGATGAGATCTATTATTGAGGCACTTGGGATTTTTTATGAAGAATTAAATTTACATGAGGATTTATCTTAAGTCTTTATATTCCCTTTTAGGTCATTAGCATATCTTGAAACCTCATATAACCTGCATAATGCATAAAATAGTTAAGAAAACCCTATTTTGTGCTCCATCTGTACAATTCCATATAGTTAAAAAGTATGGAGAGTATATTGAGAGAGTATCCTATAAAATCCAATCATCATCTTGGGTAAACTATGCCATTTGGGTGCACTAACTACTCCATTTTATAAAACTAGTCACTAACAAGGGTTTGCAAGGGTTTTAGATCTCTTAGGCTCTTAATATTTATTCATAAATATGAGACGTTCAAGTTTTAAAAAAATCAAAAGAATGAATCTAAATACCCATGTAAACTTACCCAAACTCCATATATCTTCCTGCATAACCCCCAAGAAGATGTGAGCATCTAAAGTTACTTATTTGAGCCCTTCCTTTGCTTTGCACAAGGAAAATGTTGCATTTGAGCCAAAAAATAACTTAATTATGCTTCCTATAAATAAAAATAGATTATAAAAATATTTATTGACCCAAAAAACAGTATATAATACATTTGAATTCTTGCCTAAGGTTAGAAATGAAAGTGACCTATCATTTAAAATCTTGGCCTAACCATGCTTCATAAGCCTGTCTGTACTTTGAAGGTTTATACCTCCCTATTAGGTTTCATATTTTTGTGATATGTATTACATGTTTCCCTATATTTTTTTCAACTCATTACACCTCTCTTAAATCTCTAATCAACTTCTAGTTCATCCTTCTATCCTCAATCCCCAAGACTGTAGGGTTTTCAACCTAGGGAAGCACTCTCTATCTAAGACAAAATAGAGGGTGCTTACCAAATTTAATGAAATAAAATTGATGTTTTAAAGGATTATATAATTTAAAATGATGTCATACACAAAAATATATCTCCTTTTCATATGATTATACCCTCCAAAAGCATTAAAAACCATAAATAGACTACTAGGCAAAGATTGTGTGCATGATTTTTATATGGACTATGTTCATGCATCATCAGAGGTCTCTCTATATTTGTTATAATATCATGATGTTATTTTTATATTTTTTCCACCATTATTATAACATTAAAAATAAAATTTAACTCTTATGACCCATGTTTTCACGTTGAAACATATCCTTACTTGGTTAGGCTTGACTAATAAGTTAACCCTGTCTGTATGTTTCCCCTACCTATAGGTGAAAATAATATTTTTGGAGATAATTAAATTGATATGGGATAATATTTAAATCCTTAATTCCATACCATATTTATTTTAGTCACCTATAACATGTATTTTTAAGGCCAAAGACCTAGAATAATCACCACTTGGGTCACTGTCAACTATAGTTGATTGTAAGTGACTGTGTATAATCGAGTAGGGGTTTTATGAATAAGACATTACCTTGTCACCTATAAAACATGGATTATGATCCATTTTATTTATTTTGGATTCATCCTCTATAGATAAAAATTTGCATCCTTACGTTTAATCTCCTGTTATGGATGATGTGAAGGCAATCAATCACTTTGTAGGTCAACTTCTTAGGGGAGAGAGAGAAAATTTTAGGTGTCAATTAGACCTTAAAAAACCATCAATCAACTCTTCTTGATGATATTTATTTTAATTATTACACCATTAAATAAATAAGACTCTTCAAAAAATGAGAGTATGCCTTATTATTTCAACATTGGGTGAAATGATATCTAATAGCTTAGGCCTGTAGATGATATTGATTGAGTCTAGTGTATAAAAATGCAAATTTAGGCTTTCCAATAACCAATTTCAAATGATAACCTTCCCTCAAAATTTTGTATAACTCTTGTCCTATGTAAGTTATATAAGTCAAGGTCATTTGGATGCATCAAAATCTTTGACAACCTTTTTATATGATCTTGGTAAAAAGCTTAAGTGCTATGTTATGTGTTTTTAGAGACTTAATCCCTAAATACAATCATTACACCTTTGAACATAGTTCTCTATCTCATATACCAAGATAACACTCTAAATAGGTATACTAGGTTTCCTACACACATTATGAATTAAAATATGGTTCCATATTATGCTCCAACATCTCCATATGACATCTCCAATTCTCTACTATTACTGCCTATAGGTAGATATTTCATATATATGTAGTAAGTGCAAATTTAGATAGTCTAAAAAATACATGATATTGTGATAAAATTTATGCCCTTACCAATTTGTAAAATTCACTCCTATAAATTTAAAATATTTAAACACTGAACAAGACTCTATCTCAACATGATTTCATCAAGGAGGTTCTTGTAGATGAAGATTGAGGTGTATGCAGGCAGACAGTGAGTTGAAACCATGTTTGGTGTGTGTTCCTTAAATAACCATTTTACCTCATTCCAATTTTAACATGTATCCCTTCCAACTTGTGAAGATTTATATCAAGTCAATAAATCCTAATTTCAATGTGATTTTCCTTTTCAAACAGTTTTAGGTGCACATTCTAAGTTACATTAAACAGGCAGTGGATAGAAGGTTCATATGTTTAAGGAATATGCTTGCATAGTGTATTGATCTCATTTCAATGGAATTCAAATGAAACATCAATATGTTTGAAATCCTAAGACATGTCTTCACACCTCATTTCTAATGTTGAACCTTTTTATAGTCACCTAGCTAATTGGTATGATAGTCATATAATAGATTGATTGTATGGTGCTTATGACTATAAAATCATGGAGACTTACTTGGAAAATGAACCTAAAATTGAATTAAAAAAATTTTAAGCATTAATAAAAACCATCACCATTATTTAACACCATTACCAAGACATGAATACATTGGAAGTGGTGGAAACCTACCTACTACATGGCATGGGACTAGTCTACAAACTTGAGGTGATTGGTTATTCAAATCAACTCCAAACTTGAAACAAATGATGGATAACATGTGAGAGGAGAGTAAAATACCTATGGAATCAATCCTAGTAGCTATATTATATATACTTGTTCAAACCAAGGTAAAACCTATACGGTACATATATTACCAAGCAAATTAGATAGTCTAACTTCCTAAGATTGGTTCATAAAGCACATAACACCATTCCTCTACAAAAAAACATCAAATGGAATCTAACTAAGTGTATAATTCACCCCTAATATTTTTTTCTTGAAACTTTTCCTAATGACAATACCAAGTATGAACTTGAGGGCCACTCTTGCTTTCCAAGCTTAGTAGAAGAAGAGAGAAGTGGTTTTCTTCATTTATTAAAGATTATGATCAAACTAATCATTGGATCAAGTTTATGGAATACCAAGGGACACTATTGAAATTTCCATAATTATAAGAGTTCATACAATTCTGTACACCTCATTAAATGCTCATTGTTGCCATGAAAATTACCCTTTTTTTTAAGAACCTACCACTTTTTAGTTAGAAATAATTAATTAAGGTATGTGAGGACACATGGGGTATGACATCACCTTTTGACACTTTTACATTTCCCCAGAAGGTTTTATAACTAATTTAATGCTCCATTTTGACCCCCAAAATGACTTAAAGAGATATAAATATTGAAAATGACCAAGACCAAGTCTAATGTGACATGAAATGACCTATAAAATACCTTATAACAAAATATTAGACCCCTAAAACATCTAAAGTTCAAGTTTTCATCTATAAGGGTCCTAATTTGACTTGTAAGTTCAAATTTAGTCAACAAGTTGGTGACTCATAGGTATAGCATGCTTATTATGCTAAGGATCAGTATCCTTATCATTCCATTAGGCTTAAGGAGTCATCTAAAGTCTAAAACACAACAAGAGGAATTTGACCATTGAAAATAGGCTTTGATCAAGATAAAATCACTTGACTACCTCAAATACACAAAACAAAGGTCACATATAAAACCAAGAAAATAAACTAACAAGACACACACACATGTGATCAAAGCACTTAGGAAAATCAAAAAACAAACCACTATGTATAAATATAAATTAATCATACTTCCCTTTCTAGGATAAAAATGAAAGTTCCTTGTATCTCCTTCTTCATGAGATGAATCATAGTGCCAAACATGTTTATCTTTGGATTGGATACTTGATGGATCAGACCTATTTCTTATCACTTTACTTGTTATGATCTCAAGTAGACCATCTTTAAATAGTTCTCCAATGTAAAAGTATTCCTCTTGTTCTTGTACACGTACCTCATATTGATGCCCATTCTTCATCTCATGATCAACTTACATTTTCTTTGTAGGCATGGTTTCAAGAGTAGTTTCTTGTTCCTTGGAAGATTGATGCCAATAGCATCTTGTTTTGAATTCCAAAGGCTGATTTTAAATTTACTCTCACTCATTCATGACATTTTGAAAAATTTCATTTTACTTACCATCAATTGTAATGATCTCTAAAGAAGTTCTAGACCCCTTGAGAGACTCAAACTCATTGCAAATGTTTTCAACTAGTTGCCACAAGTCCTCATTTTATCTTTTATAAAAATCATGAAGGGGGAAAACAAGATAATCTAATTCATCCTCTTCCTTATAATCCAAAAGGATTTCATATAAAATAATTTCTTTGACACAAGGCATTCTTCATTATTAACATAACAAGAAGACTCAACACAAGGACTCACCTCTTCTTCAGTATTTAGGACCTATTAAGGGATCTCAAGTTTTATCTCAAATTTCATACCCTAAATTTGATTTTCAAGGCCTGAAATATCTTCAATCTCCTTTTCCTTCTTAGTGATGTCAAGACTGGGCATCTTGTAATCATGTGACTTAGCCCATTGAGGCTACCAAGTAGCTACATTTTCTTCAAGCAAGAGTTCTGAATTTTCCCCAACCAAATACTCCTCTTTATATTCCCATACCATATGTCCATCAAGTAAAATGGTGATGGGGTGAGGATAAGATAAACTAGTTGGTGGAGATGGAACATAGGACTCAAAATCAGATTGAGAATGAATTGTAGGGGATCCTTTTGAGAGTTCTTGAGGAAGGGGAAGTAGATATTGGGCTAAAATAACTTGGTTTTCTTCCTTTTATTTTACATTCACTTCATTTAAATATGATTCATCTTGATCACTCTCTTTAGGATGGCTATATGGGGTGTGTTTAGGCATAGAATCTTCTTTTGGCTCTAAACCTTCTGTCACACCTTGACTCAACAATTTCAATCTCAACTTTAACTCTTCAATTTGTTTGGATAGGTTCTCTTTGAAAAGTCTCTCTTGAAGTTGATAATAATAATCATGAGGATAAGGATTATAAGTGGGATAACATGGAAAACAATAGGTATCTTGAATAAGGGTGGGAGGGGTATCTATAGGATCAAGCTCTTTCTCAACCTTACACTCTTTATCTAGGATTTTATCCCCTTTCTTTCCCCATGATTCCACTATCTTCTTCAAGATTAGGATGTTGGGATTAGGAGTATCTTCTTGAGGTAGTGATTTAATTTGAGGAGTAGATGAATTGTTCAATAAACTTGGGATTTTTAGGTGTGGAGCCTGATTATCTTTTAGGATTAGAGGTTAAAAATATGATGTTATTTCAACTAGGTTTTAGATCCCATTCTTTGTATCCATAATGGCACAGGGGGTTACAAGGGGAGAAACCCCCCATATGGGGATAGAGGAGGATGATCCCATGGTGGGGGGTCTAGGAGCCATGCACCCTAATGGGGGTTTGGGTACAGTGCCCTTAAAGCAAATTTTTTATTAAAATTACCTTTTAAATTTCTAATTTCATAGTCAATCCGGGCCATTGATTAAAGGTTTCTAGATCTGATGATGGAGGTTATGTTTAGGTGTTTTTATACTTAAAATGTGTTATTGCATGGCTAATATGAAATATAAAACATATGGCACACAAAGAGGAGGCAAAAAGAGGTAGAGAGGTGTAATATGGTTTGTTATAGGATTTGTTTCTCCCTTGTATTGCTGAAAATAATATACTAGACAAGTTTGGTGGATGTAGCCCATCTAATATGGTGTCTCCTATTTTGTGCATGTTTATGATTATTTTTTGTATGTTTTATTGATTCATTTCATATTTTATATTGTATGCAATTTAGGGATAAATTTATGTTTTATTTTATCCTAATAGGGATCTCCTTAGGCTTAGATTCTCCACCTTGTCTCCAACTTGGAATTTCATATCTAGAGGTATCTTCTTGAGGTGGGGATGTAATTGGAGAGGGAAATGAGGGATTATATTCCACTTAATTTTATATTAATATGTATTTATTAATTTACTTACTGGCCAAGTCCATCTACCTATCAAGGTTTGCTTTAAAAACAAGGTTTGTTTTTCAAACTCTCTCTTCCAATTGATTAGAAAAATAATGACTTTGATAAGTTTAATTGGGTTCATGAGTAAGAATAATGTAGGACTGATAAAAATCTTGGGGAAGTGGATACGAAGGTTGATAGGTTTGGTGATGTTGTTCCTCATAAAATCTTATCTTATCTTCCAAGGATGAAATCAAGCCACCTACATCTAGTATCTCACTTGTGAGCCTTTGCCATTTTGATCTCTCAATAGTTTCCCACTCTCTTTTAACTAGATCTAATGCATCTCTCACCTTATGAATGAGATAAATAGGAATATATATACCATGACCCCTTTTTGTGTCAATATCTATCATGTACCTCTCATATCCCAAGAGAGTTTGCTTGAAAGTGGAAATAGATTAACTTGAGAAGTGAATATGTTAACTAAGAGGAGAAAGATATTGAGAAGGCTAGTTATAAGACTAATACCCTTCATGAAAATGTTGATAAGGGTCATGTTAGAGTTGATAGGGATCATGACAAGGCTGGTAGGTATCATACAAAGGTTGATAAGGAATGCCATAAGCTTGATATACCTCAACAACTTGTGTAAAATAGTACTCAACACCAAAGTCAGCCATGGAACTTTATAAGGAAGAAAGAACACAAGGAATGATTATTATTAATATTCAAAAGGAATACCTAGGTTGCTTGACTAGATGATGTAATCTCAAAGTCACCATTGATGTTTAGATAGATGCCTCCAAACGCTGATGTGTTGAAAGAAAACACCAAAAATCTTTTAACTTCTTAGACTAAGAGTCCCACTAGGCATGTCAAAAACTATTATCACTTAGATTTTCACCTTTCAAAGAGATGTCTCATCTCTCCTCATCCAAGTGTCATAATTGAAACACCTCTAGGTTTTGGGTAGCCTAATAATGAGGTGAATCTCTAGATAGGGCTAGCTCCCTTGATGTACCACGTATATATCACTACTACACCTATGCTTGTGAAGAAAAAGGGAGAGAAAACTAAAAGTAAGTTATCATAAAGGAGTTGATACACTAAATTTATTATGACTACCAACTAACTGAATGTCACACATGATACCAAAAGACTAACTAAACATACATTTCTCCAATTTTAATCTTGTCACATCAATGTTTTATTATGAGGTTGTGATAAATGTTTAGGATAGAAGGACTAGACAAGAGGCCTTGAATGGAATTATTGAATATACTCACTCAACCATTGACACTTCATATAAAACTTCACATGACTTGTAAGAAGAAACTTTCAAGCTATAAATAGGTGAGAGAATAAGACAACATGCTAAGGAAATAAGAGTCATCACATGAGCAAGATCAATCACTCAAGTTAACACACTATGAATAGTTATGGAAGAGGTAAAAACCAATATTGTTTATTGATCCATGGTATGAAAATGAGTAGGGCTTCTCCATACTCATATGGATCATCTTTTACAAAGGCCAAAATGGCTATTTATTATATAAATTAAGAGATAAGTGAGAAAATAGAATTCCAAATATCACATAGACACTTTTCATGATGAGATAAGGAGTTAAATTTGCATGGGAAGAGAGTTTGAAACTTATCATGGAAATTTAGAAAGCATAAGTGTCACCCCAAGTCATGAAACTCTTGAAATGTGGCATGAAATTCCTTTTACTGGCTCAAAACATTGCCTTCATTATTGACTCCTATTTGAACATCCCAAAATTAACTAGAGACATGTCTAATGATTTGAATGAGAGGTAAGGATTTCAAACATGATTTTCCAAGAATTGGTTTCATTCCTAATCATCTAAAATCTTCTATAAATGAGCCATCACTATCTACACTCAAAAGAAACTCCTCTTTCACACACCCCTCACACTTGACCTCCAAAAATTCATTAGTTTTCCATGAAAAATAATAAAATAGAGTGTATTACACTTGTAAATACCATCCATTGTCTTAGATTTATAATTCACACCTTAAAATCAATTTACTTGAATCTTTCCACCCTTCTCAATACCATGTTCACTTTGTCATTTTTTATTGGCTAAGATGAGAGCTCTTGTTGAGACACTTAAGAGTTTTTATGAATCATTAAATTAACATGGGGAGTTATCTTAAGTCTCAATATTCCCTTCCATGTGATTGGCATCTTTTAAAACCTCCTATAACCTACACAATGCATAAAATAATCAATAAAACCCTATTTTGTACTCCATCCATACAATTTAATATAGTTCAAAAGTATGGGGAGTATACTGAGAGAGTATCCTAAAATAATCATCATCTTGGGAAATCTATGCCATTTGGGTGCACTAATTGCTTCATTTTCTCAAATTGGTCACTAGTAAGGGTTTGCAAAGGTTTGAGGTCTCTTAGGCTCTTAATATTTGTTCATAAAAAAGGGACATTGAAGTTGTAAAAAAAATTCATAAAAATGAAGCTTAGGACCCATTTCAACTTCTTGAAACTCCATATATCTTCGTGCACAACCCCCAAGAAGATGTGAGTATTTAAAGTTGCTTATTCAAGCCCTTCCTTTGCATTGCATAGGCCAAATGTTGCCTTTCATCCAAAATATTACTTATTTATGCTTCCTCTACATCACAATAGCTCAGACACATATTTATTGACCTCAAAAACATTATCCAATCCATTTGAATGCTTTTTTAATGTTATAAATGAAAGTGACCTATCATTTGAAATCTAGGCCTAACCATGCCTCATAAGCATGTTTGCACTTTTGAAGGTTTAGACATCCCTATTATGTTTTATATTTCTATGAGATGTCTTCCATTTTTACCTAGATGTGTTTCAACTCCCTAAACTTATTTTTCAATCTCTAATCAACTTCTAGTTCATCCTTTTATCCTCAATCCCTAAGACTATAGGGTTTTCAACCTAGGAATTACCCTCTATCTGAGATAAAATAGAATGTACTTACCCTATTACTAAAAAAAATGTATATTTTAAAGTATTATATAATTTAAAATTATTTCCTACACAAAAATACACCCCATAGTCATTTTATTAGACCCTCCAAAAGCATAAAAAACCAAAAATAGACTGCTAGGCAAAGTCTGTGTGCATGATTTTCATATGGACTGTGTTCATGCATCCTTAAAGGTCTCTCTCTATTTATTCTAATATAATGAGGATTTTTTGATATTTTTTACACCATTATGAGAATATTCACATTTTTTTCCAACTCATATGACCCATTTTTTCACCTTGAAACATATCCTTACTTGGTTAGGCTTGACTAGTACGTTAACCTTATTTGTATGCTTCCCTTGCCTATAGGTGAAAATAATATTTTTGTAGATAATTAAATTAATATGGGGTCATATTTAAATCATTAATTCCATCCCATATTTTTTTTAGTCACCTATAACATGAATTTTCTTGTCCAAAAATGTAGAACAATCACCACTTGGGTCATTGTCAACTACAATTGATTGTAGTTGATTGTGTTTAACAGATTAAGGGTATTATGAATAAGACCTCACCTTGTAACCTATAAAACATGGCTTATGATCCATTTTATGTCTTTTTTCTTCATTTTATATAGATCAACATTGGCATCCTTATGCTCAATCTCTTACTATGGATAATGTGAAGGCAATCAATCACTCTGTAAGTCAACTTTTTAGAAGAGAAAGAAACTTGTAGGAGTAAATTATACCATGAAACACCATCAATAAACTCTTATTTATGATATTAATGTTCATTATTATACCCTTAAATCAATAAGTCTCTTTAAAATATGAGATTTTACCTTGGTATTACAAAATTGGTTGAAAGTATCTCTTATAGCTCAGGCCTGTAATGATACTAACTGAGTCTAGTGCATAAAAATGCAACTTTAGGCTTTCCAATAACCAATTTCAACTGATCATCTTCCCTCTAAACTTTTTATAACTATTTCCCTATGTATTGGATATAAGGAAAGGTCATTTGAATGCATCAAAAGCTTTGAAATCCTTGTTATCTGATCTTGGAAAAAGGCTAAGGTGATTTGTTCTATGTTTTTAGAGACTTAATTCTTGAATATAGTCCTTGCACCTTTGATCATAGTTATCTATCTCATATACCAAGATAAAACTCCAAATAGGTCTATTATGTTTCCTACACACATTATGAATTCAACTAGGGTTCCATATTGTACTCTAAAACCTCCTTATGACATCTCCAATTCTCTACTATTACCACATGTAGGTGGATATTTCATATATAGGTAGTAAGTGCAAATTCAGATAGTCTGCAAGATGTGTTCTATTGTTATCAACTTTAGGCCCTTACCAAGTTGTCAAATTCACTCTTATCACTTTCAAACATTTAACCACTTAACAAAAACCCATATTAGCATGATGTCATCAAGGAGGCTCTTGTAGATGAAGATTGAGTTGTATGCAGGCAGATAGTGAGTTAGAACCATGTATAGTGTGTGGGCCTTGAACAACCATTTTAACTCATTCCAATTTTAACTTGGATCCCCTTAAAAAATTTAATATTTTGATAAAGTCAATAAATCTTGATTTCAATGTGATTTTCCTTTTCAAACACTTGTAGGTGCACATTTTAAGTTACATTAGATAGTCAGTGGGTAGAATGTTCATATGTTCAAGGAATCTGCCTACATAGTGGATTGATCTCCTTTTAATGGAATTTAGATGAAACATCAATATGTTTCAAAGCCTAAGACAAGTCTTCACACCTCATTTCCAATGTTTAACCCTTTTCTAGGCACCTAGTTGACTGGTATGATAGTCATATAGCAAATTGACTATATGTTGTTTATGACTACAACCTCATAGAGAATTGATTAGATAATGAACCTATAATGGAAGGAAAACAAAATTTTAAGCATGAAGACAACCCATCACCATACTTTAACACCATTACCAAGACATGAAGATGTTGGAAGTGGTGGAAACCTACATGCTACATAGAATGGGACCAATCTGCAAACTTGAGGTAATTGGTTCTTCAAATCAATTCCAAACTTGAAACAAAGGATGGGGAAAATGTGAGAGGAGAGTACAAGACCTCTAGAATCAATCCCATTATCTAGATTATATAGAATTGTTTAAACCAAGGTAAAACCTATAGGGTATATATATATTAGCAAATAAATTAAATAGTCTAACTTCTTAGGAATCATTCATAAAGCACAAACCACCATTCCTCTACAACTAAACATCAAATGGAAGATGATTGTGTAGACACTAGAAAAACACACATGATGTTTTTATATGTCAAAACACCCTTGGATCAGAGCATTACCCAACTTCTAACCATGACCCTAAGTAATTTTAACTAATTAGCTAAACATAACTCACTAACCTACCCCTTTTACCCCACTTAACCTTCAACCTTGGACTACCAATGGTTACCTTGATCATCGATGATCAAGTCTTCCCCATCTAAAAAAAGATAACTTGAGCTGTGTGCAAGCTAAAATGTCAAAATTTAATATAGATGGAAAGCTAACACATCACAAAATCAAACCAAACATCCTTTGGAACCTTCCACCTCCATCTCTTTTGCTTATAAAAGAGAGGAGTAGGAGGTGAAAAAGGGATCCATAATCCTTTCAACTGGTAGTCATTAGGATTTTCCAACATCAATAACTTCTTTACAAGTCTTCCCTTCAGCAAATTAGTAGCTATAATAGATACTCAAACTACCAAAATTATTCTTCAGGCAAAATACCATTACTATGATAAAATTGCTTCTTAATCTAATTTTAACCATCAAGAAATGAGCTAAGTACATTTCTTATTTAAAGTTTTGATTGTTTAGTTCCTAATGTATCTACTTAAATCAGACCCTTCTACACCATAATTTTTGACCCCATAAGTCCAAATAGACCTTCTAGCCATTTATTAACCCCTTATACAACCTAAACCTAACTCTTTTATGAAACACACTCAAAACCCATAGAAATTGTCCATGGTCACCTTGATCATTGATGGTCTGCTCAACCACCGATAGTTACCCAACCACTGATGATTACCCCATCTACTAATGGTCACTATGGTAAGAAATAATAGAAATCTATTTCCACCTACTTACCCTCAACCAAGTTACACTTTTTGACCTTCTACCTCTTCACAAAGTCCTTGCCTATTTTCTGAACCGAACCTGACCTATTTATCATTAGTATTGACTTGATATTTTCTATAATTAGTCTATTTCATTTATCAAGAATTTATTTATTCTTGAATTTTCTTTCATTCTTTTGTTTCATTTGATTTAAGTGCTTCATCTTTATTTCTTTCAACTTAACTATTTTAAAAGTGTGGATTGCTGGCCTCCTAGTAAACTCATGCTTCTTGGACCTAGTTCATGCTAGGCAATCCACCTTAATATCCATCTAACAACCCATTTTATTTACTACTTTTTTATATATAGTTCATTATTCTCAAGACATAGAGTATCTCTTCACAACCATATAGATCATGCACACACAAAGAAACAAGTTCTTCTATAATACCCACATTTAGTTTCTTACTTCTTTAACTAGAAAATAAATAAAATTTGAGAGAAGCATTCTAGCATTCCCAGTGGGACTTAGTAGTATCTAGGTGCCCTTTTCTTATTATATTCTCATATAAAAAAATCAAAATATATTTTGGGTATAAAATAAACGTTGCATACATTGATTGCTTTCATGTTTAGCTTATGTAGTTAAAATTAAAGGCAAATTAATTTAATCATAGCTTCACTTCTTTATCACACACCATACCAAAATTCTTAAATCAATAAAAATATCATAACAATTGACATAAGGCTTTAATAGGGCTTCATCTCCTAATGGATCACCTTCACCCTTGGGCTATCTTACTTAGAGGTTATTACCAAGAAGAAAAACCAAAAATTAGCTCTCTGGTTGAGTCTAAACTCTAGAAATTGGTATATACTAGCTAAGTACCTGACACCCTTATCATTGTGGTGTGTGAAGTGAGGGGGTAGGCCCAAATACCAATCCATATATTGATTTCTAACATATATTATTTTGAGAGACTTAAACACTTGAAACTAACCATAGACTTATTTTCTACACCTATTCTACAAACCAAGTTCTTCTTGACACTTTCCAACTAAGGCATAATCCAAATACAAGATAAAAAGTACCATAAGATTTTAAACGCACTCTAGTGTATGTTTTTGATTGACTTGAGATCTTTTTTTTGTTTGCTTTGTATTTGAGTTGTGATCTTTCATTTATTTCTTTCTATTTCTCACATGGTCTTTACTAGACAATAGTTGAGGAACCAAACCAACCACGAGCCACCTTCCTCTTCTTCTTTCTCCATGGAGTATACCTTAGATGTTGAGGGTTCTCCCCATCCTTCTACCCCCCTACCATGCCTTGAATTATTGTCCAAGGTGATGCATATTTTTCCACCTTCTTTGATAATAACCTCATATCCCTCTAACATTACCTGAACACCCTATCTTACAACACCCCTAATTCATTTCCTCTTAGCGATCCACCTTATGAGATGCCTCCCAATCTTATGGTTTCCACTACCTCTAGCTAGCCTATGATCACTCAAACATCTTACTCCACCACTAATCCATCTACTACCTCCATCCAAACTCAATCAAACAACCCAACCAATAACTCCAACATAGGGGTAACCTTACCTCTTTTTACCCATACTCCATCCACCATGAGGATAGCTTCTACCCATATTTACATTATTCCCCTTATCATTGCCAACCTACCAATATCCACCCCACTTCAAAGTCTGGTGCTTTCTATACCTTATACCCTTCCTGTAAACACCGCAAACGTGTCTGCACCTTGGTTCTCCCCCTTGTCCACCTTAAACCCCTAATCCTAACCCTTGGCCTCCATTTGATTAAAATAACCTAAGTATTTTAATCAAGTGGCCCCCTTTCTACCCTACCCTTGCCACCTTGGATCCTCCCTTGAATCCCTCCACCTTCCCCCTAGCATTTATTAGGCCAAATCTCTCCATTATATCCCCCCGTGCCCATTTTGGCATCCTCGTGACCGTTCTTCCCATGACCCCTCGCCTGGCGGCGTGCAAGAATGGGCAGAGGCTATTTTTAGCCTCTGTGCCCATCCTGCGACCGCCGACGTCGGCGACCCTTCGGCCGACATCGGCGAAACTACCGGCGTCGATAGCCTTCATTATCCCTTTCTGCACCCGTTGCAGCCCCTGGACTCTTGAGCTCAAAAACAGACTTCTCTTGGTGCTTTGGCTTTCGTCTCTCCTCTGTCTTGACCTCGTGCAACAGCAGCAACAGGTGAAAAGGCTCTGGATCAGGTATTCTCTTCTTGCAACAAGTCTTCTATGGCTTCGACAACAGCTCTCCCACTCTTCATTCAGCAAGCTAAAAGGTAAGCAAGTCTGGTTTTTTATTTCATTTATTTAGTATTCAGTAATCTATCCTATCCTCTATTGCCTTCTACCCCCTCTGTTCTTCCCCCTGAGAGGCTGCAAAGCCTTCTCAGGCCCTGTCCTCTGTGTCTCTTCCTCTTCCCCATCCCTCTGCCACAAAGACCTTGCATCAGGCACCCAACCAGAACCAGACCACTCCCCAGTCCATCCAAACTTGTCCCCGTTCAGTCTCAGACCCGTCCACAGTCCAGAAAGCAACTCAGACCCGACTACAGGCCACAACCCCGATCGACGCCGGTCACTACCCCAACCGACGTCGGCAGGATAGCCGATGCCGGCAGATCAGATAACTGACGCCGGTGACATTTCCGACCTCGGTGACTGTCTTCAGCCCAATAACTCCTTCAGGTGTCATTCCTCCACAGCCAAAGAGGAGTGCCCACAAATGTCTGGATTTACGGTGCGCAATCTTTAGTCCAGGTACTTCCCAAGCCTTGTCCATTACTTTTTAGTTTCTTCTTTCTCTTAAGATCTGAAAAGCAAAATCTGAGGTAGAAACATCTCTGGCACGCCCGGTGGGACCCTAGGTTCCTCCTGGGTTCCTTTTCCTTTTCATTCATTTAGGTGCATTTAGGCTCCTTCCTTCTTGTCTCTTTCTTCTATTCCAAATGACACTATAAGCAGGGCTAAAACGAACCTTTCTTCCTTGCATTCTAGACTAGTCTAAATATCATACTCTCAACCCTTTCTCAATCTTGTCTTCATAACAATATCACATTTCGACTTGGGCATTAAAACATATTGCACTTTCATTTCTGCTTGTGCTTGCATTAGTCCACATCTAGTAACTTAGGCGCATATTGAATAAACCGTAAACACTTGATGTTACACTACCGAACCACATGCACTAAAACACACATAAAACTTACTTGAGACAAGGCCCGACTGGGAATTCATCCCCCAGCGGATACCTTACCCGTCCCGGTGACCCCACTTGGATTTCATCACCAAGGGGGAAGCCTACTCCGTTCTCTGGCGGAGTCTAAACTCTAGGCGAGGTATATCTTGGCTAAGCGAGACCAGCTAACCACTGGAATCGTGAAGTGAGGGGAGCTTGCTCCTTAGCACCAGGCCACGTACCAGACCCTAACACAGATCTTTGAGCACCTAAAACAACACCTGAAACCATCTTTAGACCGCCTTCTTCTAGGACCCTTTTTTCAGCCAATCTCCCCAAACATTCATCTAAGGCATAAGCCACCATTTCTAAGGTTAATTCCTAGGATTTATCACTTAGGCTTGTCTGTCTCTCTCTGTTTTCCTCTTCTCATCTGTTTGTTTGAGTGTGTGAGGATGCTTTCTTCTTTGTTTTTCCAAGAACCTTTTGGTTCTCTGGAAAACATAGTCACCGACATCGGTTCTGCCACCGACATCGGCTTTCCCCTGTCACCGGCATCGGTTCTGATACCGACGTCGGCTTCATCTATTACCGGCATCGGTTATCTGACCGACGTCGGCCACATTTCCTACCGACATCGGTTTTTCAACCGACGTCGGTCTCTGTCACTGTCCTTTCAAAAACAGTAGCCTGAGACCTGTCCCTTCTCTGTCAAAGACTCCATCCTGGTCTTCTGAAACTGAGCAACATAGTTCCTGAGACCTGAACCTTCTTTGCCTTGCATGGTTTTGACTCCTAGCCAAGCCAAGGCTCTTGTCGACCACACCAGTCGTCAACCACTTCCGTCCACCCCATCCGTGACCAAGCCTACAATGGAGTTCAACTCGGAGACCGAAAGAACTCCTGCCTGTCCAACCCCGCCGCAGACTCCCATTGTCCAAGAAGGGGACCAAGACTTTGAGCGATTCTTGGACCTCAACGTCAAGGCCTTGCAACACTATCTCGCGCATAGCCGAACGCGAGACTCCTTGGGCAATCCGATCTACAAAATGTCGACCTCCCTCGTCGCAACTACGGCTGTATCAACAACATCCATAGTTCAACCTTCAGACACTCAAGCCATCGCTTTAACCACTGACTAGACTTTGACCAATCCTCCAAGTGTGGCCTCTCCCTCTATCATTGGGCCCACTGCCACCGGGGTTCTGGCCCCTTGTCAACCCCAACCCGCTCAACTGCTATCCACTCCTTTTCAAAACCTTGTCGTCTCTATCCCGCCTACCCTGGCCCCTATCAACACCAGGGTGGCTTCTTACCCCTTGGCCCCCGTTACCACAGTCCAACCTCTCGTGGCAACAACGGGCCCAGCTATGTCTTCTAACCAACCACCTTTAGCCTTCACCTCTGCCCCTGCGATTAGTCATCCGTACATTCTACAACCGACTATGTCGCACGCCTCCTCTAGCTTCTTCCAAGCACCCTACAACTTAGGGGGCGTGCAACCCATCAATCCGTCGGCAGACATCATCAAGATGCTGATGGACAAGATGACCAGTCTTGAGACCTCTGTTTCCAGCTCGTGCAACACTCTTTCATACGAGCAGATCTGCAACGAGCCCATTCATCCTTCTATCCCAATCAGACCATATCCTAGCCAGTGGGAGCTTCTGAAGTTTTCTCGCTTTCAAAACAAGGAAGACCCACAACAACACTTGCGGGCATTCAGACATGCCTGCTACCTCATTGGCCATGACGATGCGTTACTCTTACGCACGTTTCCTATGTCTCTCTCGGGTGCTGCACTTGACTGGTACAGCTCCCTTCCTAGCCATTCTCTCTTCTCATTCACACAATTGGCTCAGCTATTCCTCGATCACTTTTCCATCAACATAACCAAGAAAGTCTCAATCACGGACCTCTATTCTATTCGGCAATTCGAGGACGAGTCCATAGCTGACTTCGTTGCTCGATGGAGAGGCCTTATCAATCAACTCTCCTTTTCCTTGCCCCAGGCCGAGCTTATTGAACTCTTTTCTCAAGCCTATGCCCGACACATCTCTTCCACCCTGAGGGTTCAAACCTTCCGCACTTTTGATGAGGCCTTCACGATGGCCCACAAACTTGAGTTGCGTGCCATCGAGGAGAATAAAGTCAAGTTGCGGAGTAAGAATCCCAGCTATAAGACCAATGACTCTTCTTCTGCCAAGCCATCATCATCCAATTCTGAATCCAAGGCTTCAGCTAATGCCGTGGTTGTCAGACCTTCATCTTCTTTGACTAATCAGCCTGAGCCCTCTACATCTCAGAGCGCTACTCGGCAATTCCAGCAAAGATACGTGCAGCGATGATATACTCCTCTCAGAGAATCATATGCGTCTGTGCTGGAAAAGCTTCTTAAACAGGGAGTCCTTAATCTCCCTCAAGCCCGACCTCCTCCACAATTTGATCCCTCACACGCCATCCCCGCGTGGTATAGGGAGCAAGACTTCTGCAGCTTCCACCGTGTTAAGGGCCATGACACGGAGAACTGCAAGACCTTTAAGAACATAATACAAGACATGCTTGAAAAGGGAGATCTCATCTTAGACAATTCAAATGCACCCCCTAATCAGGCCATTGACATCTTCAAGCAACCTTTCCCCAATCATCCGCCAACTCAGAACAATGTCCAGACCTTAATTGACGACAATCATGAGCACAATATTCGGACAGTCAATACGGTCTCTCCTTTCGTCCCCAATCAACCTCTTGAGGTTAGTCCATCCATCAGTCCGTCACATGTGGGCGAGCCTCTCTCCCCAGCTAGTTCTCCATTGACCTCTCTCATCTTGGAGGACGCCTCGGCCTTACCAGCACCTCCGGTCTCGCCATCTTCCTTTCTGCAGCCTATGGAGGACCCAACCCTTCCTACTCCTCAGCCGCAAGTGGAGGGCACTGTCATCCCTGCCCTTTACCCGCTGGAGGAGCCTCGCTCCCCGGTCTCTTCTCCACCCGGGGAAGACCCTGTCTCCCCTTCGTCTTCATCTAAATCTGTCATGACTTCACCACACCATGCGTCTAAGACCACTACTCCCATCTCGTCTTCAACCTCGCAACCATCAACATCTTCCTCTCAGCCATTTTCCCGGTTAGTGGAGAAAATCGAACTTCTCCCTTCAAGGAAAGTGACGCCCCAGGTGTTGTGGGAGCGTCTTAAAGCCCTTCAACATACCCGCGCCCTCTCATCACACACCGCTAATCCTCCCAAGGCGGAATCTCGTCAGACTCTTGACAAAGACCAGACTCTCAAACCTCAACCGAAGCCTGCATCTATCTCATCCAAACCCATCAAGTCATTTGGTGTTCGTCCTATCTCCTCCCTCACTCACCCGCAAGTGAAGGTGGACTTAGGCCAGACCTCGACCAGTAGTAGTCTTCCAACCAAGGCGAAGAAGACTGCCAGACCATAGAAACGAATGCCTCCTTCTCTGTCACCATTGCCATCCATTTTGGGCCCCCATCCTTCGACCTTGGCTAGCATCCTTCCCACTCCGGCCTTCAACCAAAACTCGTTGCCTCCTTTGCTTCCTCTGCCTACCTCCAGTCGTCCCTCTCCCAAAAAGGCGATATCAATCACCAAGAAAGAGCCGTCTCCATCTGTCACCGTGCCATCAACCCATAAGGTGGTACGAAAACCTCTTCTAACCTCGCCTAAGCAAAAGTCACCAACCTCGCGCATATCAAATAGCACGGACCCTCTATTGGGCTCATACTCGTTGATATTGCACCGACTTCTCTAGACTTCCGACATAACCCTTCCGCCCATCAAGCCTTTCCAACCTCTCGGGTCCAAGCCCTCCTGGTTCGATGATACGAAAATTTGTTTATATCATCATACACCAGGACACGACACCGAGACTTGCTGTGCCCTCAAGGCTTTCATTCACCGCCACATGGAGAAAGACACTCTTCTCCTTGAGGACACTCTTGACCAGACCCTGACTCCTTCCTGTCCAACTTCTTCAAACACGTCAACATCTCACCAGCAAGACATGACCCCTTCTTCGCCTCCCATTTTCGAAATCAATACTATCCGTATAACCACTAGGTCGCAAAAGGACAAGGCCAAGGAAAAAGCTGCCATTCCTTGGACCTATCCCTTCATCAAGCCACCCCTTGCACCCAAGCCTAAAATCTCTATCCTTGGCACGTCCCAACCTTCTTCGTCTTCCTCTTCTGGGCCAATTCACGACTCCATGTTGAAGCAGCTTCACCAGACACCTGTAAAGATGTCTCTTTACGACCTTATCCAAACCTCACCTCAGCACCGTCAAGCCCTTATCCAAGCCTTGCAGGCAGCGGAGGTCTAACCCGAGGACCCCCAACCACTCACTGCCCTCGTCCATTCCTTATCTCCTATCGCTTCCATCACATTCAGTGATTCTGAGATTCCCACATCTAACACGGAAGATCAGGACGCCGCCCTCTTCATCACTGCCTATGTTGATCGGACACGCATTAAACGCGTTATGATCGACGGCGGCGCTAGCATCAACATAATTTCTACCCACGCCTTTGATCAGCTGGCTCTTCCCAAGAACTGCGTCTCCAAAACTGACGCGATCTTACGCTCTTTCAACGACACCACCGCACGACCATTGGCACAGTCATCCTCCACATTCACGTTGGTCCACGCACAGTCCCAGAGCTCTTCTATATCATCGAAGGAGAGTTTCAATACAACCTTCTACTGGGCCGACCTTGGATCCGTGCCATGGCCTGTATACCCTCCACCCTGCACCGTTGTGTGAAGTTCAAACATGACGGGCAAGTCCACACCATTCCCGCTGACCCCTCACCCTTCAAGACTTGCAACACCACCTACCGTCCTAACGATGTCCTCATTCCCATCAAGCCGTCAACTCTAGCACCGCCTCCATCTGCGGAAGCTTCGACCAGTTCACAATCAGCGGTTGCCCTCACCCCTCCTCTTCAAGCACCGACCAAAGACCCCATGGAAGACATCTTCCAATGACTATCGCTTGGGGAATATCGCTTGTTGACCCTCGACATGTTCCAAACTCCGCAAGAGTATGGACGCCTTCACCTCAGTCCTAATTATGACCATCGGATCGGGACGGTCGTACCTTATGGTCCTCCTCACTTCCAAACCAACTTTGTCTATGGGGGGCTTAATCAAGCTCCTACCAACGGCACTTCCCTCTCTTCACCCCAACCTTTCACATCTGATTTCTCGTTTTTTGGCAACCCCGCCTTTGCACACACTTACCTTCACAGGTGTGCATGGAAGGGTTTTGGTTTTGGACGATATGAGCAGGGCTCCCATCAGCCCATCGAGCTGCTCACTGATCATGATGCCAAGAAACGGTATGGCCTGGGATATCATGACCCCACTCAGGCTCCTTCTGACCTTTGTCCCGAACCAACCATTGACCAATCTCTTCCAGACTCGCCCATCTCTCCTTCATCACCTACGGAGTCGGTGGTTTCCATCCCTCCTAGTTTTTTTTTTCCATAAACACCATCCGCCTGGAACCCCTGACTTATCAGCTCAATGGGGTGCCCAGGTCTCTCCCTCTCATCTTTCCTAGCATGGTAGAGGATGAGTCGGCAACCATTCACACTGTCCACTGCATTGACGATGATGCCATCCTTTCCTACATGGGTGCTGATGACTCTTTCGTCCAGCGTTTCCTCCCTTCCGAGACCCAGGTTATGTTAAATGAATCCACCATTGACATCAACCTCCCTTCTTCTTCTGATGTTCCTCACGTCTTAAAGATTGGCCAATCTTTAGACACTCAGGAGCAGCTTGACTATGCCCAATTCCTTTCCAACCATAGCAAGGCCTTTGCCTGGACTTACAGCGACATGCCTGGCATCGACCCCACCATTGCTACCCATAACATTGTCACCAAACCAGAGGCTAAGCCTGTTAGGCAGAAGCTTCGAAAGATGCATCCTCGCATTGCGCTTCTTGTCAAAGAGGAGCTTCAGTGCCTTCTTTCTGTCTCCTTCATCCAACCCATCGATTATCCACAGTGGGTCTCTAGCATCGTCCCAGTTACTAAAGCAACTGGGGCGATTCGGATCTGCACAGACTATCACGACCTTAACCTAGCCTGTCCCAAAGACGACTTTCCTCTTCCTAACATTGACCAGCATGTTGATCTCACGGCCGGCCATGAGATGCTATCTCTCATGGACGGGTTTTCAGGATACAATCAAATCCTGATCGCACCGGAAGATCAGCACAATACTACCTTTATCACCCCATGGGGGACTTTCTGCTATCGAGTCATGCCTTTCGGCCTAAAAAATGCTGGTGCCACATATCAGCGTGCCATGACTTACATTTTCCACGATCTCCTCCACAAAATCATGGAGGACTATGTGGATGACCTTCTCGGCAAGTCCAAGCTCCGCCGCGACCACTTGACCATTCTCACAATCATCTTCTCTCATCTTCTGCAATACAATGTCCGCCTTAACCCCAAGAAGTGTGTCTTTGGGGTCCTCTCAGGCAAACTTCTCGGCTTCATCGTTTCCTTCCGTGGTATCGAGATAGATCCCGCCAAGATCCGCGCTATCCTCGAAATGCCGCCCCCAACCAATCTCAAGCAGCTTCGCAGTCTACAAGGGAAGCTCCAGTCCATTCGTCATTTCATCTCGCAGCTTTCAGACCGCTGCCAACCTTTTCATCACCTCCTTAAAAAGGACATCTCCTTTAGATGGGATAAGGGCTGTCAAGAGGCTTTTGAAGCCCTCAAAGGCTATCTGGTCTCTCCACCAGTCCTCATTCCACCTAAGGACGACCAACCCTTCTACCTTTATATCTCTGCTACCAACCATTCGTTAGGTGCCATGATCGCGCACCGAGACGAGCGTCATCGCGAGCAAGTGGTTTACTACATCAGCCGAACACTGGTCGACTATGAAACTCGGTATACTCATACCGAGAAACTCTGTTTGGCATTAGTCTTTTCCGCTACCAAGCTCCGCCACTATCTTCTCAACCACAAAACCTTTGTCGTCACTCACACTGACCCTCTCAAGTACATGCACTCCAAGCCATATCAGAATCAACGTATGGCTCGGTGGCTCATGTTGCTTGCTGAGTTTGACTTCGAATTCATCCAACAAAAATCTATCAAGGGGCAAACCATTGCTGACCAACTGGCGAATGCCCCTCTTCCCGACAACCAACCTTCACACTGTGAGTTCCCTAACGAGTCTATCGCTACCCTTTCCACCGATGACACCGTCTACCAAATGACCATGTTCTTTGATGGCTCCAAATGTCAACTCGGTGGGGGTGAGGGGGTCATCCTCATCCCACTCGAAGGGGAGCCCATGCCTCTATCTTTCAAGCTTGACTTCGATTGTACCAATAATATGGCCGAATACGAGGCCTTAATTTTGGGACTTCAGACTACCCTTTCCCTCCACATCAAGTCCATCAACATCTTCAGCGACTCGCAGCTCGTCGTTAATCAAGTTAACGGTTCATATCTCTGTAAAAACAAAGTTTTACAGAGGTATAAGAATCGTGCTGACATTCTTTTGGCATCTTTCGACCATTACCTCTTGCAGACTGTTCCATGCTCTACGAACAAGTTTGCCGACACCATGGCTTCTCTTGCTTCGCATATCCCGTCTTCATCATCATCATCCCGCCTTTTTGTCACAGTGCATCGCGTACCTTTGCCTTCATACATCTCTCCTCACATCGACCATATCAACACTGTCAATTCTAGCCCACAAGATGACTGGTATAAGCAACTCGTGGACTACTTGTCTCTTTCTGTCACTCCTTCCAACCTCTCTAGCAATGCGCGGTGAGCTTTCATCAAGCGCATAGCTCGCTATACCATGCTAGGAGGCCTCCTCTATAAGCGAGGCTTCGATGGTCTCCTTCTTCGCTGTCTAACCTCCGCTGAAGCTTCTCATGCCATAAAGCAAGTCCACGACGGGATTTGTGGTGGACACTTCAGTGGAAACTCGGTTGCCAAGCGCATCCTTCGCCTGGGTTATTATTGGCCCACCCTTCATCAAGACTGTAGCGATTATGTTTGGCATTGCATCAAGTGTCAGCAGCACTCTAACCTGCTTCATCTCCCCAGCCACGCCTTGCAAGTCGCTCAGGATTTTTGGCCTTTCTCTCAGTGGGGCTTAGATCTCATCGGTGAGATCAACCCTCACTCGTCTCTTCGTCATCAATCCATCATCACTGCCACTGAGTATTTCACCAAGTGGGTGGAAGCCATTCCTCTTGTCTCCATAAAAGTCGACAAAATTGTTGACTTCATCAGTAGCCACATCATCTGTCATTTCGGTGTCCCTCAAAAAATCATCACCGACAATGGCAAGTCCTTCAAAAATAAGACTGTCCAAAAACTATGCGACTCATTTGGCATCAAACTCAGCTTTTCTTTGCCTTACTACCCACAAGCAAATGGGCAGGCTGAGGCTTCCAACAAAATTCTCACCAAAATTCTCATGAAGGTGGTCGACGATACAGGAAGGGATTGGCATGTTCATATCCCCTTCGCTTTGTGGGCCTACCACACTAGCATCTGAACCTCTACGGGTGCTACTCCCTTTTCTCTCGTGTATGGAACAGAGGCTGTCTTACCTCTCGAAGTACAGATCTCGTCTCTCCGCATCTCCTTGCATGACATTCTCTCCAATGATGACTTTCGTCAAGATCGCTTAGCTCAACTTGAGTTACTCGACGAGCACCGTCTGGCTGCCCTTAATCATCTCCATGTCTACCAAAGTCGCATAAAGCGGGCCTACGACAAAAATCTGCGAGAACGAGATTTCAACATCGGAGACCTCATCCTCAAAGAGAATCAGCACGTGACCAATATGAAGCGAAGTAAATGAGGCAAATTCGCCCCCAATTGGCTTGGACCTTTTATCATCACGCACAAGTATGGGTCAGGGACTTATCGTCTGTCTTCCCTTGACGGCCGGCCAGAACCTGAGCCTCTTAATGCGTTGCATCTTCGACCTTTCTTCTGTTAGTCGAGTACTCGTCTACTTGACACGTAACTTGAGCTCGTCCCTTGAGCAATCCTCGTCCTCTTAATCCTCATCCCTTTCAACCCTATTCCTCTTAACAAGTCCTCTACAACCCTTTTAGGATGCAGTGATGCTTTGTCCTAATAAAAGGGGCATCCTTGAACTTCTACAGTCTTGCCCATGACTCTCATTTCTATCAAAATCCAAATCAAGATGTCAAAACATATCCATGGTCACTAAATCAAGTCAAATTAAAAAGACAGACTGATCCCTCGAAGGATAGATGTACTATCATTGCTGTATTACTAGACTGATCCCTTGAAGGACAGCTAGGCCAACTTTTCAAACATTATCAAGCAAAAATATAGACCACTCCCTCGAAGGATGGCTATGACTAATCTGGCAATAAACAGCAACCTTTTCTTAGAAGCTTCCCACATTGATCAGCTTCGCAACATGACCATACATCAAATGACATATTTATGCAGGCTTCCCGCATCGATCAGTCTGCGCCAAAAAAAAAAAAAAAAAATGAGTCACGGACATTGGCTTGTAGTTGTCTCAGGGTCTCCTATAAAAGGGGCAAGGATATTCCTGCTCTTAAACTGGGTTACCCTATCCTCCTCCTATCACCTGCTCAAGGGACTTCGAGCTCACTTTAATGTCAAAGTGATTCGATTACCGCTCTAACACCACACTGGTCAACGACGTAATGCATGAACGGGGCTTTTGTTCTTATAACCCCTATCTATGCTTCCTTTCTGGTCCTTGTCAATGAAAGAGCAATTTGCCTTTCATCTTTTCTCTGCACTCTGGTCACGCTTTGGCCACATCAATTGTCGACTCATCTCAAACCAAGCCATTTTCACCAACTTCAACATTTTCAACCCAGCCATTTTCACCATTTTCAACATGACATTAGGCATCATCCTAGTCCATTTCACATAGTTTCTATGGATACCAATACACATGGAAACTACCGACCAGACCCAATTTATGTTAAGCATAAACCAATACTTGCTGAAGCATAAATAGACCTTTATTCATTTTTAGCATACATCCATCGCGACTATGGAAACTTGCTAGGGATGAACGACTCTCGACCAATTCTACAGAATACACCATCTATAGCATCCTTTTATCCTCATCTTCCCCTCGTCATTTCAATACATGACCAATCTCATCATTGACCAATCTTCTCAATTCGTCCGAACTACATTGGTCTGAGGCCCTATGACTAGGGCTATGTAGGCAGCACTCAGATACCACATCTTCTGAGGTTAGCTCGACCACCCCCATTTGTTCGTCTCTATGATGGACAAACCTTCTCTTCTTTGACTCTTATCACGCCCAACTTCGTAAACTTTGACCAAGACCTTTGTCCAAGACCAATCATCGACTTTGACCAAGACCAATCAATCCCTCTGACCCTTCCTCCCTTTTAGGGAGAACTACATCGGCCTGAGGCCCCTACGACAGGGGCTATGTAGGCAGCACTCAGTTGACATGGGGTCTTCTGGGGTTAGCTCGGCTGCATCCTTTCGTCCATCCATCCTCTTGACCACCGGACCATTGGAGATCATGCCTATCTCCTTCGACCTCGACCACTTCCAAGCCAATGTTGCCTTGGTTGTTTTTGCGTGTGTGCTATTCCACGACTGGTTAGCAGAATTGTCCGCAAACTTTTTTTTGACCCTTCAAAAGTATAGGATCGTGAGCTAGTTGATCCCTACTACTTGTGGCTTTTTCGTGTTTCTGGGAGCACTTCCTGAGCCCTGGATACCTAGGACACGACACCCATTTGGAGCTTCAACTTAGATTGAGTGACCCGATCAGCAGATGACTAAATGCTGGGGCCCGGTTACTTCAATTTTGGCACTCCTTGACCCTCGACATGCGACAATTTGACCTGACCCTCTCATGAAGTGGACTACGCACAATCATGACTATGGCAGCATTTTCACTCACTCTCTTCTATCAATTTCTCTGTCAAATCGACACTCGACTTTTGGTTCCCTTCTCTCAACTATCACTTTGAGGGGGGAACACCTCATCCTTTTCCTGGGGCAACCAACTCCTGTTTTTGTCTTGCAGTTCATCTAGAACAACCAACAAGACAAAAAGGGGCAAATGTAGACACCGCAAACGTGTCTGCACCTTGGTTCTCCCCCTTGTCCACCTTAAACCCCTAATCCTAACCCTTGGCCTCCATTTGATTAAAATAACCTAAGTATTTTAATCAAGTGGCCCCCTTTCCACCCTACCCTTGCCACCTTGGATCCTCCCTTGAATCCCTCCACCTTCCCCCTAGCATTTATTAGGCCAAATCTCTCCATTATATCCCCCCGCGCCCATTTTGGCATCCTCGTGACCATTCTTCCCATGACCCCTCGTCCGGCAGCGTGCAAGAATGGGCAGAGGCTATTTTTAGCCTCTGTGCCCATCCTGCGACCGCCGACGTCGGTGACCCTTCGACCGACGTCGATGAAACTGCCAGCATCGGTAGCCTTCATTATCCCTTTCTGCACCCGTTGCAGCCCCTGGACTCTTGAGCTCGAAAATAGACTTCTCTTGGCGCTTTGGCTTTCGTCTCTCCTCTGTCTTAACCTCGTGCAACAGCAGCAACAGGTGAAAAGGCTCTAGATCAGGTATTCTCTTCTTGCAACAAGTCTTCTGTGGCTTCGACAACAGCTCTCCCACTCTTCATTCAGCAAGCTAAAAGGTAAGCAAGTCTGGTTTTTTATTTCATTTATTTAGTATTTAGTAATCTATCCTATCCTCTATTGCCTTTTACCCCCTCTGTTCTTCCCCCTGAGAGGCTGCAAAGCCTTCTCAGGCCCTGTCCTCTGTGTCTCTTCCTCTTCCCCATCCCTCTGCCACAAAGACCTTGCATCAGGCACCCAACCAGAACCAGACCACTCCCCAGTCCATCCAAACTTGTCCCCGTTCAGTCTCAGACCCGTCCACAGTCCAGAAAGCAACTCAGACCCGACTATAGGCCACAACCCCGACCGACGCCGGTCACTACCCCAACCGACGTCGGCAGGATAACCGACGCCGGCAGATCAGATAACCGACACCGGTGACATTTCCGACCTCGGCGACTGTCTTCAGCCCAACAACTCCTTCAGGTGTCATTCCTCCATAGCCAAAGAGGAGTGCCCACAAACGTCTGGATTTACAGTGCGCAATCTTTAGTCCAGGTACTTCCCAAGCCTTGTCCATTACTTTTTAGTTTCTTCTTTCTCTTAAGATCTGAAAAGCAAAATTTGAGGTAGAAACACTTCCACCTATTAGTACCAGAGTTACCACTTACCCCCAACCAATTAGCCCATCCATACCTTCAACCCAATCCATATCAATTCCACAATATACCAATTTGATCATACCTCTAAACTAATCCACATCAACTCCTTAATTAATAACTGACACCTTACCCATGTTATGTTCCTAACCTACAAGGATATATAGCTCCATCTTCTACCTAACCTTCTATGCCTATTAACTCTTATGTGGCATCATCCCAACCTTCAATTACCACATACCAACATGTGGCATATTTTCAACTTTCTACCAATTATCCATACATTGCATCCACCCAACCTCAAAAAAATTTACCACACAATTATGGAACTCAACCCCAAATAGATTTAGTCAAAATGTTGATGGATAAAATGACCAACCTAGAGTCATCTATCTATGGGGCTCATAACCTCTTATCTTATGTCCAAATCTATAACGAACCTATTCACCCATACGTCCCTATCCAAGCTTACCCTCCTTAATGGGAACTACCTAAATTTTCTAAATTTCAAAGCAATGAGGACCTCCAACAACACTTAAGAGTGTTTTAGCATTCTTGCTACTTAATTACCTATGATGATGCTCTTTTCCTTCAGACCTTTCCTATATCTTTATCTAGACCAACATTAGATTGCTATAGTGCTATCACTAAGAACTCCATATTTTCCTTTTCCCAACTTGCCCAAACATTTTTAGAGCACTTATCTATCAATATATCTAATAAGGTCTCCATTATCAACCTTTACTCCATCAGGAAATTTGATGATGAGTCAATTATCAATTTTGTAGCCCAATGGAGAAGTCTTATCAACTAGCTCTCTCTCTCCCTTTGCCCCAACCTGAGTTGATTAAACTTTTCTCTTGGGCTTATGCCAAACATATTTCCCCTACTCTATAGGTTTAAACCTTCATAAATTTTGATGAGGCTTTTACCATGACACATAAACTAGAAATCAGAGCCATCAACAAGGGGAAGTTGAAACTAAGAAATAAAAACTCTAGCTTCAAATCTAATGACCCTTCCCCATCCAAAAACACCAACTAATATAACCACCACAACACCAAACCAAAGGTATCCACAAACATGATTGTCTTTAAAATAACCCCACCTTTGGTTGTCAACCAAACCAACTCCTCTAACTCCTCCAATCAACAAACCTAAAATCAAAACCAAGCTACCCCAAAACAATACACTCCACTAAGGGAGTCATATGATTTAATTTTGGATAAGTTACTCAAAGCCAACATCATATAACTTCCCCCCATCAAAACTCCCCAAAAATTCAATGCTTCTTGCCCTATGCCTAGTTATTATAACAAGAATGATCTATGTGCTTTCCATTGTGTCATTGGACATGACGTTAGTAGGTGCAAAACCTCCAAAACCATTATCCAAAACATGATTGATAAATGATAACTTTCATTAGACAATCCCAATGCACCCTTGAATCAGTCACTTAACATCTTTTGATAACCTTTTCCTAATCATGCCCCTTTACCAACCATGATGATAATAAACTAGAGTCATCTCGCACTCATGAGGTCCATATGGTCAATGAAATTATCAATAAACATATCGTTAAGGAAACCATTTCCTCAACTACCCCTTTCTCTACTCCACTTATTGAAGTGGTAGAATCAACCTCCATTCCTTTGGATACCCAAACAAAGGAAACAAGCACCACTTTTTCTTCACTTGATGAGATAATAGACTTACCCACCTCTCCTTTGATATAAATACCCAAGGATGCAACCATTTCCATCACACTTTCCTCCCCCATCATGGAATCACCCACTCTCTCTTTGAAAACCATTCCACAAAGAGAGATCACCTTATTTACTCCTTCCATGGAGGAAACATCCTCTAAAAAATTGGAACCTTTCATCAAGGATAAGGGAGAAGAAAACATTCCCTTACCTCAACCTATGGGCCTAATCTTTGAATTTGATTCCCAAGAAACCAAACCAATTTACAAACCCTTCTCTAGATTGGTCCAAAGCTTAGAATTCTCTTCTCAACTTGATTTGAATCAAGCCACCTTTTGGCACTATCTTGGGATCCCCTATCAAAATAATAATTAACCTTAAAACTCACTTTCATCCACCATTAAACCTATAACCACCTCAATCCCTTCACCAAACACCTTTCCCTTCAAACCCATGGAAGAACCATCCAAACCATCTCCATCCAAAATTATCAAATCACCTTACACATTTTTAATGAAAATTATCAAGAACCTAGGAGTGCTTCCTACTCCTATCCTTATCCACCCATCTTTTAAGTTAGACTTAACTCCATTTAGTCCACTAAATAAAACATAAACCAAGCCAACCAAGAAGGTTGAGCCACCCAAACCTTCATCTAGTCCCTCTTACCTTCTATTTTGGGACCCTATCCTTCTTCTATCCTAGCAGCCCATCCTTCAATAAATAAGGTAAATCCTCTCAAAAAATCCCAAGATAAACTTCCTCCTTTTAATCTACCTTTACTTACCCCCTCTAAAACATCAAACTCTCCATCATTTTTAACCAAACTATCTACCTTTACCTACCCACCTATCTCCAAACCTTCATCATATCAATCATCCACCTCCAAATATTTCACCTTTAAACCTTCCACCTAAAAAACATCCAACACCAAGGAACCCTAATAAAACCCACCTACCAAAATCATTCTACTACCCATAACTTCCATGATGAAACCTACTTCTAAGAAGGCTCCCACCTCAAAAACTAAAAGCCAATCACCCTTAACACCTTTGATCAAATCTTATTGAACCATTTTACAAAGGTTTTTACAAAATTCCTCCTTAAACCTACCACCTATCAAACCCTTTGACCCTTCAAGTCCTAAACCATCTTAGTTAAATGATATTTTAATCTACTCATACCACATGACACCTGGACATGACATAAAGAACTTAAAATCTCTCCAAACACTTATCCATAACTTATGGGATGAGGATGATCTATTATTAGATGAACCTATCTTAAGCCCATCATTAACCCAACCAAAAAATGAACCTATACAACATTTAACCACTCTAACACTCTCATCTAAGATTGAATAGGAATCAAAGCAACCTTTTACCGCAATGATTCCCCTAATCCACACTCTCCATATGGTCACCCGATCTTGAGCCTAGAAAAAGGATAAGGAAAAGGCCAAAGTGTTCATTAAATGGACATATCCTTCCACCCCTTAACCTTCCAACTAGACTCAAGATCATTCATCTTCACCTTCATTGAAACCCAAAATATCCATTTTAGGTGCCTCTACCTCTAACCCTTTTGAATCTATCTAGTGAGTTATTCTAAAATAACTTCACCAAACACTGGTGAAAATGAACCTATACAAACTGATCAACAACTCACCCCATCACTGCCAAACATTTATATAGGTCTTATAATCCATATAAGTGCAATATGAGAACCCTTAACCTCTTGTAGCCTTTTTATATCTCTTCATCTTTCCACCCTTGTCACATTTAAGGATTCAAAAATACCTTATGTTCATCTTGAAAATCCATATCCTCTCCTCTTCATCACTGTATACATCAATTAAACCCATATCAAAAGAGTGATGATTGATGTGGGATATAGTATTAATACTATCTCCTCCCATGCTTATGACCAACTCTAACTTCTAAAGAATATCATGTCAGAAACCATAACAGTCCTCTATTCCTTTAATGATACTATGGACACAACCTTAGGAATAGTCCTCTTCCACATCCACTTGGGACGTCACACACTTCTAGAGCTCTTCTATGTTAAAGAATGTGAGTTTTAATAGAACAACTAACTTGGATGCCCTTGGATCCACTCTATGAGTTGTGTCCCATCTACCTTACATCAATGTGTCAAGTTAGAATATGAGGGTCAAGTCACAAGCTGACCCTAGTTCATTTATATCTTACAACATGACATATCGATCCAACTATGTTCTTCTTCCTCACTCATCCACCTCACCAAAACCAACAACAACTCCACCCCTACCATCAATGAAGATTCAACTAGCTCACCTATCCCTTCTTCTAAAATCCCCACAATGGACTCCTTGAAATCGATAATCCAACGTATTTCATTGAAAAATATTATCTTTTGGCCTTGGATGCCTTCCCTAATCCTCAAGAGTATGGTAAACTTGACCATAATCTTGGTTATGACCCCAATATCAGAACCATCATTCTTTTTGGGCTTTCTAACCACCAAACCAATTTCATCTATTGGGGACTTGGTCATCTACTTCTTACTTCCTCCACCACCTCTTCTATTTGACCATTTACCTCTGATTCCTCCTATTTGGACAAACAAAAATTTTCCAAATTGTACTTACACAAGTGTGCCTAAAAAGGTATCAACCTTAGCCATTATGAACATAGACCCCATTAGTTACCCTTGATCAAAACCTAGAAACCTTGTGATATATTTAGCCTTAGGTTTGTCTCACTAGAAGAACCCACCAATTTACCCAAACCCATTACCACCATTGAGGAGGATTTTCCATCCTCACCAACCCCATCTCTTTCAAAGTATGAGAATTTTAAAACCATCCTTTCTAACTTTTTTTAGTCAATACCATTAATTTAAGCCCCCTGACTTATCAAAAGGGTGTCCAAACTAAAACCTTTCCTTTGATTCATCCTAAAATGGTAGATAACAATTATCCTACCATCCACACCATCAAATGTCAAGATGATGATTCCATTCTCACCTATCTTGGTATAGGAATTATTCTATCCACAAATCCCTTCCTCTTGAGAACCAAACCATGTTGAATGAATCCACTATCGATGTCAACTTTGGTACTCAGGATAACCCTTGTATTATAAATATTGGTCAATCCTTAGATTCCTTGGAGCAATGAGATTTCCCTTCCTTTATGATCAAAGCATAGAATTTTCTTATCCCTATTAAGATATGCCTAGAATTTATCCTTCTATAGCTCCCTATAATATCATCATCCATCTTGATGCTAATCTTGTTAGGTAAATTTTTTATAGGATGCACCCTCATATCTCCCTTCTAGTCAAAGAAGAGCTTCAATGCCTCTTGTCTATCAATTTCATTACCATCACTAAAACCATAGGGAGACTTCACCTATATGTTTATTATCATGACCTCAACCTCACTTGTCCAAAGGATGACTTCCCTTTTCCTAGCATCGACCAACTTGTTGATCTTACGGCTGACCACGAGATGTTATATCTCATGAAAGATTTCTTAGGATATAATAAGATCTTAATTTACCCTAAAGATCAACATAATAATTATTTCATCACCCCATGGGCAACCTTTTGCTAGAAGGTCATGCCATTTATTCTAAAGAATGCTAGATCAACGTACTAGCGTATGATGACCTACATCTTTTATGATCTCATCCACAAAATTTTAGAAGACTATGTAGATGATATCCTTAGGAAATAAACATATTACAAGGATCATCTATAAGTTCTCAAAATTATCTTTGAGTGCCTAATCCATTTCCATGTCTGACTCAACCCCAAGAAATGTGTTTTTGGCATCCGATCTAGAAATCTTCTTAGATTTATCATCTCTCTTTGAAGAATTGAAGTAGACCCTAACAAATTCATAGCAATCTTCAACATGCCACCTTCAACCCATGTTAATCAACTCTACATACTATAGGGGAATCTCTAATCCATTCATCACTTCATCTCTCAAATATTAGATAGATGTCAACCCTTTCATCATCATTTCAAGAAAGATACATATTTTAAGTGGACTAAGGACTGTTAACAAGCCTTTGATTCACTCAAAGAGTACTTTATTTCTCCACCTATTATTATCCCTCTTAAAGAAGACCAACCCTTATCCTTTATATCTCCACCACTTACCATTCCTTATGGGCAATGCTTGATCACTATGACGAACAAAACATAGAGAAAGCTATATACTATATAATTTGAACACTTATAGAGTATGAAACTTAATACATCCATACCATGAAGCTTTGCCTTACCTTAGTATTTTTGGCTTCCAAACTTTTTCATTACCTCCTCAATCAAAAAACCTTCATCATCTATAACATTGACCCACTCAAGTACATTCATTATAAACCATACCAAAACTAGTGTATGACTAAGTAGCTCATGCTTCTAGTGGAGTTTGACCTTGAGTTACTATAGTATAATTTGATTAAAGGGCAAGTTATTGATAATAAATTGGCCAAAGTTCCTTTTCTAGATAACCAACCACTTCTTCTTATGTTTTCAGACGAGTTCATCATGACTCTTTCTCAAGAGGATGTCACCTACCAAATGACCATGTTCTTCAATGGCTCAAATTGCTAGTATGGTGGGGGTGCTAAAATTACACTCATTCCCCTTGATGGAAAAACTTTTAATATTTATTTTAAGCTTGATTTTGAGTATACCAACAATATGGTTGAGTATGAATCCCTAGTAATAGGTCTCCAAGCATCGCTAGCCTTAGGAATTAAGATGATTAGTATCTTTGGAAATTCCCAACTTGTGGTCAACCAGATCAATGGATCCTACCAATGTAAGAATGATGTCTTTCAAAATTAAAAACACCTAGTAGATATACTCTTGGAATCATTTTATCATTACCTTATCCAATTTATTCCATGATCAACCAACAAGTGTGTGGATACAATGGCTTCCCTTACTTCCCAGATCCCATCTGCACCTACTAATTCTAAGATATTTGTTACCATTCATAATTTTATCACACACTATTATATCTAATTTGACTTCCCTACCACTTATAGTGTGGAGGAATCTCCATCAGACATTTGGTATGAGCAAACCTTTGACTACCCCAACCTTGGCATCATTCCTCCCAACCTTTCTAGGAATGCCTGAAGAACCTTTGTTAAGAGTACCTCTCATTATACCATACTATGGGGAATAATTTATAAATGTGGTTTCTACAGCCTCCTCTATTACTTACATAGCCATGAAAATTCCCATGATATCAAGGAAATGCATTATAGGATCTATAGGGGACACTTTAGTGGTATATCCATCACTAAATGTATCCTTCACCTCAGCTACTATTGGCCCACCCTCAACCAAAAATATTTTAATTATGTAAAAAAGTGTTTTAAATGTCAATATTATGCCAATTTACATCATGCACCAGCCCATGGCCTTCAATTATCCAATGACTTTTGGCCCTTCTCACAGTGGGGACTAGATCTCATTGGGGAAATCAATCCTCATTCTTTATAGCAGCACCAATCGACATCACCACCATCAAGTATTTCACCAAGTGGGTGGAGGATAATCCTCTCATCTCAACCAAAGTTGAAAATATATTCAACTTCATCAATCATCATATCATCTATCATTTTGGTGTTCCCCATAAGATCATCACTGATAATGGTATATATATCTAGAATGAACAACTCTAAGGTCTTTGTGATGCATTTGGAATCAATTTAGGCTTTTCCTTTTCATACCATCCATAGGAAAATGGATAGGTGAAATATTATAACAAAACCCTCAATAAAATGTTAACTAAAGTGGTCAATGCTTCTAGTCAGGACTGGTATTTTCACATCCTTTTCACTTTATGGGCCTATCACACTAGCATTCAAACCTCTATGGGTATCACCCCTTTCTCCCTAGTCTTTGAATTAGAGGTAGTCTTGCCTCTTTAAGTCCATATTCCCTCTCTTCACATATCTTTAAAATACATCATTTATGAGATAAACTATCATCAAGAGCATCTAGCATGACTTAATCTACTTGATGAGTGTTACCTAACAGTGCTTAACTTTCTTCATGTCTATTAAGAATGAATAACATGTGCCTATAATAAACACCTAAAAGAATGAGAATTAAACATCAAAGACCTCATCCTCAAGGAAAACCAACATGTGACCAATATGGATAAAATTAAGTAAGGGAAGTTTTCTTTTAATTGGCTTGGACCCTACATCATAACCCACAAGTATGGATCAAGAACTTATCATTTGTCCTCTTTTGAAGGCAAACTAGAACCTAAGCCTCTTAATGCTTCACACTTTCATCCTTTCTTTTATTAAACATGGATCAAACTCACCTTTTGTCTAACTTAAGCTCATCCCTTGATTTATGATATTTTCACCTTCCTCACATCTTCATCCCATCCCTTTGTGGATAATTGATTACAACATAGAACCATGTGATTAACCATCACCATCATAGCCTAATACTAAATATGGGTACCATGACTCTACTTATGGCATGGTTCTCATGGATAATTTTCATCTATAATCAAATGTAATTTCATGTTCATTATCTCTCAAAACCACCCCTTTTACCTATCATTAACTTTCTTTTTCTCTAGCTTCTGCCCTCATAAAAGGTAAACATCTAAGCCTAAATAGACTCGTCCATGTCTAACCTAGCATAAAAAAAATTTAAGATACTTGAGTATCACTTGGGTCAAATATCTCTAGCATGCAGACTGCTCCCTTGAAGGGCAACTACCAAAAATCTAAATTACTTAAAAAGATAGACTGCTCCCTTGAAGGACAACTACCAAAATGAACAAACCAAAACTTAGAACACTCCCTTGAAGGATGGATAAGTCAATTTTGTCAAAGAAATAATTTAAATATTCTCATATTGATTAGCTTTACAAAATTATCAAAACTAAATAATAAAAAAACCCATATCAAAATCAAGAACAAGTTATCCCAAGAAAGCTACAATCAGCTTCCATATATAACATCAGTAGACTCCCCACATCGATTAGTCTACACCTTGAATTAAAACATGGACTTGTATATTATGCTTCTTAGGTTACCTATAAAAGTGTAAAACCAACACTCAAGAGGTTATACTACCCTTCATACCACCTATCACACATCTCCTCTTTGTACCATCGACAAATCAAGGGATTATGAGCTTACTTGACACAATGTGATCAAGACACCTTTTTATCAACCAACACATGCTAATGTGAAGAATTCAAAGGGATTATGTTCCTTAAGCCAATTTAACTTTGGTTTTGTTTATTCCTTACCAATAAATAATCATTATGCCTTTTTCTTATCCTCTCATAATTGGTTCATGTATTCACTTAGACACATGTCTCATGATTTCCATCTATTTTCCCACATCTAGTTTTGTTATCTAACTTACTTTATGTGCTATCATCAATAAAATAAATACATTATCATAACCATAATTAAAACATCACATCCGTAATCATAAAACCACATCACATATCCATGATCATAACCATAATCAAAATATCACATCCATAATCATAAAACCACATCAAATAATCATAAATATAACCATAACCATAAACATCAAAACCATGTACAAATAAAACATCACATCATCATAAATAACATAACCATAACTCATCATAAACATCATCCATAATCATCACATGCCTAAGTGAGTCTACATCTCATAATCATAATAAATAATATAGATCAAAACCATGAACCATGAGCCATAAAATCACATCTATATATCAACATCACATCATATACATCATGTCTCATCTAAAAAAATATATCACATGTAATAATGTGCATCTCTCTCTCAAAAATATACATCTCATTGCATTGGCTCATAGGCCAGTATCAAAATCATCTACGCCTATACATATCATATCTTAAAACTATGCCCTTGGGGCACCACTACTGCCAGGTGTCTACCCCTTAGGGTACCTACCTATCCACCCATCAATTTAGCCCACTAACTTGGAGTCACTACACCTACACCACCTACTAAGATGGATCTATACTCACCCCATCAGGCCTCCTCTAGATAATGTGGTAGAACTATGGCCTCATAATAATGTAGCTCCTCAACTATATCCAAGTAATATGCCATGGGAATGCTATCTAGTGGTCTTACTAGTGTTATGGCTCCTCCTCTAGTCTATCTAAAGGATTCCATCTCCTAGGTCACCAAGGCTTATGAATTCTTATCTTGGTCCCTCTCACCTAGCATAATGGCTAGATGACCCTGTAACATAGCAAATTGACCTTGTATTATAGCCACCTCCTAGTCTCTATACCCATGGACCCCCACTAGTAGAGTCCACATACATATCATACCTTCCCCCATCATCCCATGCAAAATCTATCTTTGCATGGAGGGACTGATAGCATTTTTCATAGCCATCAACAAAACATGCATCATCAATCTTTGATCTAGCAAGTAGCTCCTCATGATCAAGAACCATCTCCATTGTTTATGGCTCTAGAGTAGCAAATAATCAGCATCTTCCTACCTATACTTCAATAATGAAGCCATAATCCCCTTTAACAATAAAAACTACCTATGAACCCTATCAAAAGGGATGAGCTCAGTCTCACCTTCTCTCCTCCCAAAAATCCACCTGTAGCTTTATATTGATCAAATGTGCTAAGTATAGTGGGCACACCTCATAAAGATGACATATGACCTACAAACCACATCTTCAACCATTAAGGCCTCTAGTTCCCCCTTGAACTAATAAATATCTTGTACACCTCCTCTAGCTCTTATGAGAGTGTAATCATTCCTCCACCACATAAAACCTACCCTAAAGTCCATCTAGGAATATCCCTCCCATGGCAACCCAATTGGCCTTAGAACTTGGATGTGCTTATAGGCCTAGCAATGTAGCACAAACCCTACATTTATGCCATACCTCTTGTACATTGGGGGTTTATTAACACTCTCAATCTTAGGATCCTTAACTGTCGATGGTCGGGATGTCTATTTTTTAAGGCACCAACACATTCGTGCCACCTTTTGGAGACTACCTTCTCCACCTATCCTACCAACCACATCCATCTCGATTTTGGCTATTTTGGCACAAACTATCACATATTTTGTGATGAATCTAACTTGGTACTTTTGACCACATTGACCAACACTACCATGATGAACATTTGAATTTGTACCACCTAGTGCACACCAAACCATTTGTATTTTTCTTAGAAGCACTTCCTACCTTGGATACCTATGAAAACATTAACCTTGTTCAGGAGACTTGATAGGAATAACTCAATCAACTATGCCTAATGTTGTGGTATATTTATCCCATCACTAATCCTAGAACCAACTTTTATTTTTACCAACTATGCCAACTTAGTCTATACATGATCCTAACTATTGCACTTAGTCATATTTTATGCACATGTTTACACTTCAAATGCCTAACCACCATTATCACCAACCTCATGACTCACCATAAACCACTTATCAAACCCAAACCTAGTTCAATTTGGCCTCATCAACTCCTGATTTGAGGGGGAACACTTCCTCCCATACTCAAGGCAACCAAACCTTTGACCTATAATCCATTTTTTATTTTATAGCTTACTGACACAAACTACACAACAAAAAATAGGGAAAATGTATAAACTAAAAAACTATACATGATGGTTCTAAATGTTGAAACACCCCTAGATCAAACCATTACCTAAATTTTTACCATGAACCTGAGTCAGTTTATCTAACTATATAAACCCAACTCACTAACTTACCCCTTTTACCCCACTTAACCTTCAACCCTCAACTGTCGATGATCACCTTGACTACTAAGGGTCACCCTAACCATTGATGGTCAAGTATTCTCTATCTGAATAAAGACAACTTGAACTATGTGCAAGTTAACACATCAAAATTTTATATGTACAACAAGTTAACATATCACAAAAACCAACCAAACCTCCTATGGAACCTTCTACCTCCATCTCTTTTGCATATAAAATAGAGGAATAGGAGGTGAAAAATAGATCCATCATCCATTCAACTAGTAGTCATTAGGAGCTTCTAACATTAAGAACTTCTTTATAGTCATCAGGAGCTATAATTTATTGAAGCTTATGATCAAACTGATCACTAAAGTAAGTGTATGGAAGACCAAGGGACACTCCTAAAATGTATTTAACTATAGGAGTCTAAATTTTTTTGTACATCTCATTAAATTTTCATTATTTCCAAGAAACTACCCTTTTTTAAGAACTTACCACTTTTTAGTTAGAAACAATTACGTAAGGAATGTGAAGACAGATGGGGTGTGACATCATCTTTTGACACCTTCACATTTCCCAAAGAGGTTGTACAATTCATTTAGTGTTCTATTTTTACCTCCAAAATTAATGAAAGAGACATAATATTGAAAATGATTTGGACCAACGTTAATGTGACATGAAATGACCTATAACATACCCTATGACAAAATATTAGACCCCTAAAACATCTAAGGTTCAAGTTTTCACTTATAGGGGTCCTAATTTAACCTATAGGGTCAAATTTGGTTAAAATATACCAATATGGAAAATCAACCCACTCAACCTACCAATACCCTTACACCTTCCACCCCCACTAACAAATCCTATACCCTAGGAGCAACCTAACCATTAACCACCTATACTCCACTCACCATAGGAGTACCTACTACTAGCATTGTCAACCTTCCTTTAGCTACCCCAATTCCACTACTAATCATTACCCCACTTCAAAACATTGTGGTGTCTATACCTTCCACCCTACCACCAATTAGTACTAAGGTCACTACTTATCCTCTGACTACAAACCCAACCATAACTCCTATCCAATCCACCTTAATCCCCTAACAGGTACCCATTACACCAAACCTAGGCTATATCCCTAACCCACAAGGGTATGTACCTCTACCTACTACCCAACTACATACATCCACCTACCCCTACATAGTATCTACCTAACCACCTATGTCCACATACCAATATATGGCAGCTTCTAAACCTCCCACTAAATATCAATATGTTACCTAATCACCACAATTGTATTCACCTTACAAATTTTTAGGCACACAACCCCTAATAGATTTGACGAAAATGTTTATGGATAAAATGACTACTTTATAGTCATCCATCTTTGGTACTAACAACATTTTATCATATGAATAGATTTGTAATGAACCCATCCACCCATTTATCCTTATCAAACCATATCCTCCTCAGTGGGAGGTCACAAAATTTGCTAAGTTTTAAAGGAAGGAGGACCCCCAACAACACCTTAAGGCATTTAGGAATTCATGTTATTTGATTTCTTATGATGATGCTCTCCTTCTTCATACATTCCCTATGTCTTTATCAGGACCAACATTGGATTGATATAATTCCATAACCAAACATTCTCTCTTCTCTTTCACCTAGCTAGCCCAAATTTTTTTGGATCACTTTTCAATAAACATCTCTAAGAAATTTTCCATCACTAAACTTTTATTCTATGCAAAAATTTGATAATGAATCTATTACTAATTTTGTAGCTCATTAGATAAGCCTAATCAATAATTTGATGATGAATCTATTACTAATTTCCTTCTCTTTACCCTAACCTTAACTAATAGAACTTTTTGCTTGGGCATGTGCTAAGCACATCTCTTCTACATTGTGTGTTTAGATATTTAGAACCCTTGATGAAGCTCTTACCATGGAATGTAAGCTATAAATTAGATCCATTGATGAAGGAAAGTTAAAGTTGAAAAACAAAACTCTACCTTCAAATATAATGAATCATCTTCTTCTAAAAAAAAACTAAACCAACACCAATGACAAGATCAAGGGAACTATGAATGAGGTTATCCGTAAGACCACTCCCACACCATCTATCAATCAACCAAACTCTTCTAAATCCTCAAATCAAAGCATGAGGAACCAAAACCAAAATAATCAGAATCAATTTACTCCACTTGGGGAATCTTATGCTTCAATCCTAGAGAAGTTGTTGAAAGATAATATCATACAACTTCCTCCCATCAAACCCCCTCAATAATTTGATTCTTCTCATCCTACACCTAATTGGTATAATGAAAATGACCTATGTGCTTTCCATCGAGTAGTTGGGCATGATGTTAGTAGGTGTAATGCCTTCAAAAACATTGTCGAAACCCTCATTGACAAGGGGGAACTTGTGTTGGACAACCCTAACGCACCTCTGAACCAATCCCTTAACATTTTAAGACAACTTTTTTCCAAGCATGCACCTACCAAAAATGAGATAAACAAAGTTGAGTGTTCTCATAATGCCCATACCATTAATATGGTTCTTGACATGCTCATTGCTAAATAACCTACCACCCAATCTACCTATTCTTTACCCCTCCACTTATTGAGATAGTAGAATTACCTTCTCTTCCTTTGGAAACCCAAACCATGGAAGTAACTTTTTCACCTCCTCCACTTATTGAGGTAGGAGAGTCATCAACCCCTCCTTTAACTAACATACCAGAGTAAGTAACCATCACCACTTTACCTCATCCCTCAACTATCAAACAATTCACTTCCCCTTTGAAGATCATTCCCAAGGAAGAAACCACCATATATAAACCTCCCATAGAGGAACCACCCATACAAACCTTACATTATATGATTTAGGAAAATAACAAGGTCACCATTCCCCTTTCTTAACCTATGGGTTTATCCTTTGAGTCCACTGCTTAGGGAACAAGACAAGTTTATAAACTATTTTGTAGACTAGTTTAGAGATTAGAATTTGTCTCCAAACTTGATGTGGATTGAGACACCTTTTGGATATAATTGGGACTCTCTTACATCACCAAATAAGAACCCCCAACCACATATTTGATAGACCAACCCACCACTTCTATTATCTAACCCACTATCATATCAATCAAACTAATAAAAACCTCTACCAACCCAACCATCTCTCAGCCATCCAAAGAAACCAAATCCCAAATAACCAAATCATCATCTATCACTTCAACCAAACCAATCACAAACCTTGGAATCTTCCCCACATATATCCTTAACTATCCATCCTTGAAACCATAGCTAACCTCACTAGACCCAGCAACTAGGCACCCAACCAAATCAACTAAGGAGGTAAAACCATGAAAAGTATATAATACTAGATTTCTACCTCCCTCAACCTTACCCTCTATTTTGGGGCCTCACCTATCTACTTTGATTAGGAAGCTAATTGTCTCAACCAAAAATCAGCCATCTCTTTTGGTTATGCCATCACTCTTGCTTTTTGACACACCCATCTTCACCGAGCCATCAATAACCAAACTACCTACCTTAAAGTCTTATAACTCCAACTTATAAAATTCCTTACCTAAACCAAAATCATCAATTAATATCATCACCTTATCCAATACTTCTACCACTAAGCTTGTTTCTAGAATAGCTTTTATATCAACCACTAAATCCAAAACCTTTAAACCCTCACCACCTTTAGCTGAGTCTTACTCAACTATTTTCCAAAGGTTATTTCAAGATTCTTTATTGAACTTAATTCCTATTAGACCATTTGACCCTCTTGGTCTAAAACCAGTCTGGTATAATGATCACCAAGTATGCTCATATCATAAGACACTTAGACATGACATAGAGAAATGTAAATCTCTCCAAACCATAATCCATTAGCTCTATGATGAGGATGACATATTATTAGATGAACCTCACATGAGCCTTCTTCTAATCCAATAAACAAAAACCAATACACAATGCCTACCTACTCCCCCACTCTCACCTCATAGTGATGAAGAATCAAACCAATCTCCTACTCCAACTCTTCCCTCTATCCATATTATCCATGTGGTCACATGATCACATTCTCAATAAAAGGATAAGGGGAAGGAAAAAGTGTCCATCCTATAGACATACCCATCTTCCACCTCCAAACCAAGTCAAATTCAAGCATCTTCACCTCCATCAAAACCCAAAGTATCTATCTTGGGTACCTCTCAATTTAACCCCTTTGAATCAATCAAAAGAGTGGTTCTCAAACAACTTCACCAAACCTCGACAAAGATGAGGCTATATAATTTGATTTCTACCTTGCCTCATCATCACCAAAAAATGATAGAGGCATTGTAATCAATAGAGGTCCAAACTAAAGACCCTTAACCTTTGATATCCTTTTTTGGTGCTCTCAAAATTTATAACCTTGTCACCTTCAAGGATTCAAAAATACCTTCTATCCACCTTGATGACCAACATCCCCCTCTTTTCATCACTAATTATATCAAATAAACCTACATCAAATGGGTTGTGACTGATGGGGGAGCTAGTTTTAATATCATCTCCTCCCATGCCTATGATCAACTTAAACTACCAAACAATGTCATGTCCAAAACCTTGGCCATCCTCTGATCCTTCAACAACACCATGGCCACTACTCTAGGAAATATTGTCCTTCACATTCACTTAGGACCTCAAATAATCTCAAAGCTCTTTTGTGTAGTGGAAGGAGAATTCTAATATAATGTTTTGTTAGGATGACCTTGGATCTATTCCATGGGTTGTGTACCCTCTACCCTTCATCATTGCATCAAATTTGAACATAAAAGTCAGGTTATCACTATAAAAGCTGACCTAAGTCCCTTTTCATCATGAAACATGACTTATCAACCCAAATACATCCTCCTACCTCCATCTAACACACCCTCATTAGCCAAAGATAAGCCCTCAACCATAGAAGATGAAGTCATATCTTCTTTTACCAATGAGGTATATACTAGCTCATCAATCCCCTCAAATAATATCTCTACCACATACCATTTGGAATCAACATTCCAATGTCTTTCACTTGGGGAATATCACCTCTTGATCCTTGATGCCTTCCCTACTCCTCATGAGTATGGGTGACTTAACACCCAACCTAGGTATGACCCCAATATTAGAACCATTATTCCCTTTGGATCTTCAAACTGTTAAACCCATGTCATCTATGGGGGACTTGACAAATCCCTAGGCACTTATACAACCTCATTTTCACCTCGACCATTCACCTCTAGCTTCTCTTATCTAGATAAACTAGAATTTTCTAGAACATACCTCTACAAGTGTGTTTGGAATAGATTTGGCCTAGGTTGGTATGAACACAGGTCACATGAGTTGCTTCTAATAAAAACCTAAAAACCCCATGAAAATCATGGCCTTAGTTTCATGACACCTCAACAACAAATTAACCCACCTGCCATTACCATCATCAATGAGGACATCTCATCCTTAACATCTACTCCACCATCGATAGATGAAGATTCTAATATCATCCCCCCTAACTTTTTTTCATCAACATGATCAAACATAAACCCCTAAATTATCAAAATGATGGGGTGACTGTAACCATTCCTTTGACCTATCTTAAGATGATAAGAGATTAATCTCCTACCATTAATACCATTCAATGTCAAGATGATGATTCCATTCTCACCTATCTTGGTGCACCAAATTCTTCTATCCACAAATCTTTACCTCTAGAGACTTTGACCATGTTAAATGAATCCACCATGGATATCAACTTGGGTACTCCAAATAACCCTTGTCTTGTAAAAATTAGCCAATCACTAAATTCTAAGGAGCTTCAATACTTCCCCTCCTTCTTGCAAGACCATATCATAACATTTGCTTGGTCTTATAGTGACATAGCAATAATCAACCCCTCTATTGTTACCCACAACATAGTCACCAATCATGGTGCCAAGCTTGTTAGGTAAAACTTTTATATGAATGCTCCCTTAAATAACCTTTCTCATTAAATAAGAGCTTGAATGTCTCTTATCTATTAATTTCATTCAACCCATTGACTATCCCCAATGGGTCTCAAACATCATGTTTTTCACCAAAGCCATAAGGGGACTATACATTTGTGTGGACTTTCATGACCACAACATTGCTTGCCTTAAAGATGAATTCCCTCTACCGAGCATTGACTATCTAGTTAATCTTACAGCCATCCATATGATTTTATCTCTTATAGATAGGTTTTTTGGCTATAATCAGATCCTAATTTCCACCAAAAATCAACACAAAACTACCTTTATCACCCCATGGGGGACCTTATACTATAGGGTCATGCCTTTTGGCTTGAAAAATGTTGGTGTAACCTACCAATGCACTATGACTTACATATTTCATGACCTTATCCACAAAATCATCAATAAATTATCAATGCCTTCTTGGGAAATCTAAATATCATAAGGATCATTTGGTCATTCTCAAAATTATCTTCAAGTGACTCATCCATTACCATATATGCCTTAACCCTAATAAGTGAATTTTTAGGGTCTTGTCAAGAAATATCCTTGGATTTATCATTTTCCTATGGGGAATCAAAGTTGATCTTGACAAAATCAGAGTGATTCTCAACATGCTTCCTCTAATCAACCTCAAGTAACTCCCCAATCTATAGGGGAAGATCCAATCCATTCATCACATTACCTCTTAGTTCTCAAATTGATGTCAACCCTTCCATCATCTTCTAAAGAAGGATGTCTCTTTCAAGTGGAATAAATACTATCAAAAGGCCTTTGATTCAATCAAGAAGTACCTTTTATATCCACTTGTCCTCACCCCTCCCAAATATGATAAACCTTTTTACCTTTATATCACTACCATCAACCACTCCCTAGGGGCAATGCTTGCTCATCGAGATGAACACAAAGAGAAATTCATCTACTACATCAGTCGAATTCTTATAGAGTAAGAGACTTGGTACACCCATATAAATAATCTTTGCTTAGCTTTAGTCTTCATGGCCACCAAATTTTGACACTAAATTCTTAACCACAAAACCTATGTCATAATAAATACTAATCCACTCAAGTATATGTACTCCAAGCTATACAAAAACAAATGTATGGCCAAATGGATCATGCTTTTAGATAATTTTGACCTTGATTTTCTTCATTATAAGTAAATTAAATGGAAAATCATTACTAACCAATTGGATGATGCACCTTTACCAAACAATTAACCTCCTCCTCTTGAGTTTCTTGATGAGTCCATCATGACCCTCTCTCAAGCAGACTTCACCTATCAAGTGACCATGTTATTTTATGGATGCAAGTGTCAAAATGGTGGGGGAGATAGAATTATCCTTATACCACTTCATGGTAAACCTCTTCCTTTATCCTTCAATCTATATTTCAAATACACCAACAACATGGCTGAGTACAAAGCCCTAGTAATAGGTCTTCAAATTGCACTAGCTTTGGGAGTCAAAATGATAAACATATTTAAAAACTCTCAACTTGTGGTTAATCAAATAAATGGCTATTACTAGTGTAATAATTATGTTTTGAAATAGTATAAATAACTATTTGATGAACTCCTAACATCATTTGAACACTACTGTATCTAAACCACCCCATGATTGATGAATAAGTTTTATGACACCGTGGCTTCCCTCACCTCTTAGATCCCATATGCACCCTATAACTCTAAGCTATCTATAATTATCAAAAAACTTATCTATCCCTCTTATGTCAAACTAGATTCTCCCACCATCTTCAATGTGGGGGAAACCTAAACTGATATTTAGTATCAACAAAACTTTAACTATCTTAACCTTGCCATCATTCCTTTTAATCTTTTTAGGAATGCTTAAAGAGAATTTATCTAGAGTACCTCACATTACACCATTCTTGGGGGAATTCTTTATCAATCTGGCTTTGATGGTCTCCTCTTCCATTGCCTATATAGTTATGAATCCTCTCATGTTATTAAGGAAACAAATGATGGGATATGTGGGGGACACTTTAGTGGCCTTTCCATGGCTAAACACATCCTTTTCCTTGGCTATTAATACCCTACCCTTAACCAATACTATTTTGATTATGTGAAAAAGTGTGTTAAGTGTTAACAACATGCCAATTTACATCATGCACCTAGCCATAGTCTTCGTGTATCCATAGATTTTTAAACCTTCTCACAATGGGGTATGGACCTTATTGGTGAAATTAACCCCCATTATTCACATTGACACCATTATATCATCATTACAACTAAATACTTTACTAAATGGGTAGAGGTTATTGCTTTAGTCTCAACCAAAGTTGAAAAAATTATCGACTTTATTAATCATCACATCATCTTTCATTTCGGTGTTCCTCACAAAATCATCACTCACAATGGCAAATATTTTTAAAATAAGCAATTCCAAGGTCTTTGTGATGCATTCAACATCAAGTTATGTTTTTCTTCACCTTATCATACATAAGTTAATGGATAGGTAGAAGCCTCTAACAAAACTCTTAACAACATGCTAACTAAAATGGTTATTGCATCTAGTCTAGATTTGCATTTATGCATCCCTTTTGCCTTATGGGCATATCATAATAGCATACAAACCCTTATGGGTGCTACCCCATTCTTTGTTATGTTTGGAATAAAGGTTGGCTTACCTCTCAAAGTCCAAATCCCATATCTTTGCATATCTTTGCAATATCTGATCTCTAAAGATGATTATCATCAACATCATTTAGTCTAGATTGAGCTACTTGACAATCATCATTTAGCCACCCTTACCCATCTTCATGTCTATCAAGAGCAAATCAAATATGCCTATAAAAAACACCTTAAAGTATGAGAATTCAATATCAAAGACATTGTTCTAAAGGAAAATCAACATGTCACCAATATGGAGAAAAGCAAGAAGGTAAAATTTACTTTTAATTAGTTGGGACCTTATATCATAATGTACAAGTACAGATCAGGAGTTTACCAATTATCCTCTCTTAAGGGAAACCTAGAGCTTGATCCTTTTAATGTTTCTCATATGTGTCCTTTCTTTTGTCAATAGAGGATCAAACTCACCTTTTATCTAACTTAAGCTCATCCCTTGATTTCAAAACTTGTTCATCTCCCTATTTTAGGGGAAACTAATTAAAAATAAATCATGTGATTATCTGTCACAATCATAGCCTAATATTAAACAATGGGTACCATGGCTCTACCCATGGCATGATTCTCATGGTACTTTCCACCCCTTTTATATGATGGATACCCATGATTGTTGTCACTTAAACATCTTTACACCTAATCAACTTTCTCGTGCTTTTAGCTTTGACTTTGTAAAGGTCAACCTTTTAATATTATATAATCAAGTCTATGTCAAGCAAAAAATGAAACAAGGAAAAGTGAATTCATAACCAACAATAATCATGGGTCATTCCTAGAATTCATAGAATTCTCTCTTGAAGGATAACTACTAGAAACATATAAAAATTTATCAAAATAAGATAGGTTTTTCCCTTGAAGGATAACTATCAAAGGCATTAAGTAAAATCACACAAACTAAGACCACTCCATTGAAGGATTGCTAGGTAAATAATTTGTCAAAGCATAACATTTTATTAAAAGCTTCTCACATCAATCAGCTTCCCCAACCCTCCCAATAAATAATAAAATAATCAAATGACCCATTATCAAGCATCAACAAAATCAAAAGAATTTTGAAAGCTGCAATTGGCTCTCATAAGTAAGATAAGTTTCAAAGCCACAATCAGCTCTCATAAGTAGACTTATTGCATTGATTAGTCTACACCTTACATGACATAGAATTATTTATACTAATTCTTTGGTAACCTATATAAGAGGCATGATATTCTCATGAGAAGGTTCTATTTTCATCCATCTCCCCTTTATGCACTATAAGCAAGGGATTTTGAGCTTACTTAATATTATGTGATCAAGACACATGTTTAACCAACTAATGAACACTAATTAAAATATTTTGAAGGTCTTATGATCCTTAGGCCAATCTAAATTTGGTTTTATTTTAGTCCTTTCCAAATAATAAGCATCATGCCCTATTCTTGTCCTCTCATAACTGGTTGATATATTTACTTAGACATTTGTCTCATGATTATCTTCTCTTTATCACATCTAGTATTTTTAATCAACTTACTTTAAGTGTTTTACCTTAATAAAAATTACCATAATCATAACCACATCACATTATATCAACATATATCATTAACAAAAATAGACATCATTAGCATAAACCATATCCATCAATATAATCATATCGATCAACATCATAGCATCCGTGAATAATAAAGCAATAAACCATTTTCACCACATATCTAAATCTAAATGAGGAAGCATAAAATCATTAAATATTATCATTAGCATCATCATCATATCAATTGTAATCACATCCATCAAAGTCATCATCATAAATAATAACAAACAAACCATAAACAATAATCCATGTGATCAACATCATAGCATTGTCTATCCATCACACAATCCATTATCATATCAATATCATCATGAACATAAACAAAAATCCATCTCATCACATGCTTAGCTAGGTGATTCCATAAACAATGTCATCATGAGCATAACCTTAATAAATATCACATCAGTAATGATCAAAATGAACATCAACACCATGAAAAATATACAATATGCAAAGACTGTGAGTCTATAATAATAAATAACCACATAATCATCATGTATACAACAAATATACATGATTCTCTCTTCAAATATACATCTCACCACATCAGCTCATAGGTTGGTATCAAAATGATATACAAAAAAAATATAATATCTCATAACCATATCATGACTATGCCTATGGGGCATTGCTCCCTCCTAGTGCCTATCCTTCCATAGATGCAACCCACTAACCCAGGGTCTCCATGCTAGTACCACCTACCAAAATATCTATGTACTCAACCCATTGGGTTTATCAATATATCGTCTCAAGACTATGGCCTCATAATAATGGGGTTCCTCCATTGTGGCTATATATTGTGCCATAGGGATAGTGCTTGATGGTCTTATAGATGTTGGTGTTCCTCTTCTAGCCTACCTTAGGGAATCTCTCTCCTCGGTAAGCAAGGCTAATGTAGCTTTATATTTTTCTCTCTCACCTATAATAAAAGCCACCTAACCCTATGCTATTACCAACTGACCCTGCTACCATAGAAGCATTTGCCATGGCTAATGTTGCTTGTGCCTGATCCCTCTCTATAGTCACTTCTTGTACATGTAGGGAAATATTTTATGTTGGTGCCTACTAATTACCTCTCCTAGATAGATCCATATCCATCACCTTCCACCCACCATCATTACCCCTAAAATTAGTTACAGCATAGAGTGCCTAGTACCACATAATGTACCCATCTGTAGATCTTACATCAACTATCTTGACCCTAGCCAATAACTCCTCATTGTCAACAAAAATTTGAACTAGTTATGGATTTAGAAGTATAATATCTACATACTCCCACCTATATCTTGATAATTTTCCCCAAATACCCTATATCAGACCAAACTATCATTGAACCCTATCAAAATGAATGAGCTTTGTCTCACCCTCTCTCATGCCAAAGATTTACCTATAGCTCTATAGGGATAATGTATGCCTCATATAATGATCCCACTTTGTAAAATGATGTATGGCCTCCAAATCATGTCACCAAAAACCAAGGCATCTAATACACCTCTAAACCAATCAATATTGTGAACCCTTCCACCTAGTCCTAAAAGGGCAAATCATCTCTCTCTACCTCATGAATCCAACTCTAAACTCCATCTATGTATACCCCTTTCATGGTAGCCCTATCAGCCTCAGTACTTAGATTTTCTCATAAGCCTAGTAGGGTAGAACAAATCCTACACTAATACCATACTTCCTATGAGCTTTAAATCCCCATAACTCCATGTATATTTAAGCCAGTAGCATAAGAACCCAACTAAACACTATGTGACCTAGTAACATCTCGACTAGAACCCCCAGTAATAGATAGGGAAACCTCCTGCTACTCAAGTCTAGTATGTAAAAACATGAGATTTCCATCATCATCATCATAGTCATCAACCTCCTATCATCTCTCACCCTCTAGTATAGTAGAGTGTAACTAAAACCCACAATGTGCCACCTAGCAAAATTATGGTCATCTTCATATAAAATCTATATTAACTCATCTCTCTCCTCCCTCTCAATGTGGTAAATCAACTCACCCCAAATAAGTATCCATGTAATCCTATGAACATCTTCAAGTAAGATCATCATCTCACTAGTGGGTAGTAGGAAGGTGTTAGTGGCCAAATCCCATCTCTTAATGAGGGCCATTATCATCATTACATCCCATGACATGTGATGGTAATGCAACATCACACCAAGACCCACCTCTTCTATGTGTGCCTAGTTAGCAATAGTCATACCTTGGTGAATCTCAATGAAGATTTGAGGCACTGAATCCTACATCAGGATCCACTCTCATGCCTGCAAGGTTCGTTAGTAAACAAACTTAGTTCACTACCACACGTTGCCTTTAAAATATATCACCCTACCTTAATTTTCCCATTTAACCATTACCTATTATCTTAAAACTCTATTTTTGACCTCATCCATCACTATAGCCTTAAACTAATACCTAAATTTTACCCTTGACATCCCATTGACCAAATTTTAAAACATTCAACCATATAAACACTTCTAAATACATTTTCCACCCTAGCCAACCATTTACAGTCATGGTGACTATTGATGGTCATTGACCATTGACAGTTGGGTATGACCATTTATGGTCATTATGCATGACCCCCAATATAATATGCCTAACCCTACCCACCCTACAACACACCCAAACACCACAACCAGACCACAAATTTACCTAACACCTATTCGACCATCCCCTAATCTTACTTTACCCTTCTAATTTTGAATTTTAACCATAAATTTCACCCAAAATAATAAAACCCTAAAACCTAGGTCAGACCTAATATACATCCACCAAATAATGAAAAAATAACTAAATTTAACTCATAATACATTTGAAAAATCAAAACTATGCTATCAATTTAAAACAACCCCTACCTAATTCCTTAATTGTTATCAAGGAAAAATCTTAGGACACATAACATGACCATATCCTCATCCACACTGCATCTTAGCTAGGTCCACCTTTTGAAGCTTGGTCAACTCAATCCAACTCAACCACTCACCCACTCAAAAAAAACCATTAGACTCTTTACACAAAATGCTAAATATCTAGATGCCAAAGTCAAATTATTTAAATGAATGAAAATGACAAGTGGAGTCACTTTTGACTTTGACCTTTTAGGGTTTACACCTAACCACTAATGGTTAGGGTGATCATTAATGATTGACTTCAAGACCCCTAACAATCAATGGTCAAGAGGTTATATTTTTATATTTTGCCTCAATCACATAAATTTTTGGCACCCACACCAAGTTCCCACACATGAAGATTACCTTCTCTTCCCACCTCGACCACCAACCACATCAACTTCACTATTGATCATTTTTAGCCTGACTATCACATTGTTTGTGATGACCTTACCTTGGTACTTTATACCATACTAGTTACTTGCCATGTTGAATAGTTTTTTGACACTTTCATTACCTTACATATAACCTTTGATTTATATTCTTGCCAGTATTCTACTGTTAATAATGGTATGGTTGTTTAAAAGATTCCAACTTATATAGTACAAAAGGGTAAAATATGAACACTAAAAAACCACACACTATGGTTTTGAGTATCAAAACACCCCTAGACTACTTTAGGACCCCCTTGGGCCCAATCTTGACCTTTCAACCATGATCCAAACCTAACCCAAGTCAAATTGACCTACTAGCTAAACCCACCTTTTTAACCCAACTTGACCTTAACCCTTGATTGTGGATGATCACCCTAACTATCGATGATCACCCTAACCACTGATGGTTAGGTTTCCATCATCTAAACCATCTAACTACCACATCACTTTATCTTTCATTTTATAATTATCTCATATAATTTATGTGTAAGCCAATACATGTGTGAGTTATATTTAGACAAGTTTGAACCTATACTTCCACCTCTTCTTTTTGCCTACAAAAAGAGAGGGGTAGGAGGTGAAAAGGGATCTATAACTATCAAGAGCTTTTATATGTAAAGTTTATTTTATAGGTGTTCTTAAAAAAATACAAAAATTAATGCATCATAATAGAGAGCTAAAATTCTACCCATCTATTAGCCAACAACCAAGTACCATTACTCTACTAAAATTGCACCAAACTCCATCAATGAGTTTATCAACAATCCTCATCAACCAATCACTAGATCAAATGATTTCAAGCTAATTATCTATTTTTAATAATTCAGTTAGTTTATTTGTACTTTGCAATCAACCCATCCTAAACCAATCTCTCAAAATATTATTTTGGAACCTCATCAATTAGCTTTTTATCACCCAAACCCAACCCACAATAATCACTGACGATCACCCTAACCTTTGATGATCTTTCCCAACCACCATAGTTACCCAAACTACCAATGATCACCTTAACTCCTAATGGTCACCTCAATTGTTGATGTTCATTATGGCATAAAATAATAAAAAGCTATTTTCACCCACTTACATTCAACCAAATCTAACTTTTTTTTCCTCAAGCTGTTCATAAAGCCTCAACCTATTTTATGAACCATACCTAACCTATTTAGCATTAGTATTGACCCACTTATTGATATAATTATTCAAATTCATCAATTTCTTTATCAAGCATTTCTTGTACTCAATTTTAGTATCTTATGTGATTTATGCAATTACTTTATCTTTTGATTTTTAAACTTAATTATTTCAAAAGGCATAGATTGACAATCCCTGAGGGAGCTCTTTCTTTTAAAATCTAGATAGAACTAAGCAATCCACCTTCCTATCTATCTAACCAATCATTAATTTAGTTTTGTTTTATATGCAAGTCATTCCTCCCAAGATAAAGATGAGCTCTCTACAATCATCTGATTCAATGCACACATAACCAAATAAGTTTTTCTACCATACCCATATCTAGTTTCTTTCTTCTTCCTTTCTTGGAATATAAGATAAAATTTTATAAAACACAAATATCAAACTTCATTCTTAACCACATCATTTGTTGCTATGGAATCCCTTATGTTATTATATCACACAATGAGAAATCCTTTAAGAATAAATATGTCAATGCCCTTTGTCAATAGTTACACATATAACATAATTGGTCCACACCTTATTATTCATAGGGAAATGGTTAAGTAGAGGTGAATAATAAAAACCTTAAGAAGACTATTAATAAAATCATCAATGATGCTAGCCACAATGGTCATACGTAGTTATATCTAGCATTATGGACATATCACACCAGTATTTGTACTCCAACTAGCATGACCCATTATTTATTATTATTTGACACTGGGGCCATATTTACAATTTAGTTTGAAATCCATTTATTGTGTATCTCTCTTCAAAGCCTATTCAATGAAGATTCTTATAGGTTTGCATGATTACAGGAGCTATAACTTCTAGATGAGAAGAATTTACATACCCTTGATCTTTTGAAATATTATCAAAATAAGCTTACAAACTAATACAATAACAAGGTATAATAATTTGAGTTTAAATTTGGTGGCTTGGTCCTGACTGAAAAAAAATATAAATACAAATGTAGATAATGAGAAAAATGGGAAGTTTGAACCTAATTGGCTTGGGCCATATATCATTTTCTCTAAGTTTAGATCAAGTGCATAAAAACTAGATATTGAGGAAGGTCAGGAGCTAGATGAAGTAATGAATATCATGAATATGAAGAGGTTACTTACTTGAGGAAAACCCATATTATTATTTTACATAGTATTATTCCAAAAATCATACTAAAAATTTAAAATAAAATCAATAAAATAAAAAGAAACTAGGTTTTTGGCATGTTAGATAAGCATAATGATGAAAACTAGTTTCTGGCATCACTCATGATAATCCTTCATCTATAAGTACATCATTTATAAAACCTCAATTACCTAGGGCCACCTTATCCATCACATCCCTTCACTCCATCCATCCCATATTTCATTCACCATCCTTGACCTTGGTCCCAAAGTTGTATATGTAGCATGTTTTCAGGGAAGAATATCCATTAGCTTCTTGACAAAAGTAAATTTAGTAATTCACTAGGTAAAGGCATAAAATACCCATGGAGATTCATCTAGATATTTCCTTCCTTTCCCCCATCACTTATCCATTATCCACTTGATGAACAATCACTAGTCAAGTCCTCATATCTTGGTTACTCTATATGGATTTCCTCTTATGCCTAAATAGTCCTCATATGCATATATATCCTTAAGAATTGATATTATAATTATTAAACATTATGTCATCTACATAATTCCCATTATCAACATCTTAGTGTCTCCATGGCTCTCATCACTATTCAATACATCATTATGGAGTCTTCATTTTCACTCAGGGGTAATAGAGGAAATGACATGGGTACATCAAAATCTTAGGTTGTTCACATTCTTCCTATTGGGGAAACATTAATTTTATCATGATTATATATGTAGACACACCACACACACACACGTGTGTGTGTGTGTGTGTGTGTGTGTGTGTGTGTGTGTGTGTGTGTGTGTGTGTGTGTGTGTGTGTGTGTGTGTGTGTGTGTGTGTGTGTGTGTGTATGTATGTATATGTTTGTGTGCGTGTGTATGTATATATATGTATATACATGTGTATACATATATACATACATATATGTGTGTGTATATGTATATCTGTGTGTGTGTGTCTACACACACACACACATTCTAATAGATCATAAAATGACATAAATATAATAGAATATATGAATAAAAAACAAACCATTTTGAGGGAGTAACCTACATAATATTTAATAGGAGTAGAATTCACAATATGATCATAAACAACTACCCACTACCTCCTATATATAGTTTACCTAGACCATGGTTACTCGATAGGCCAACCTAGTAACCAAATAAATGCATAGATAAATGTGATGTAACATCAAAGAGGGATAATTAAGTCACAAGTCATCTATTCCTATCCCAATACATGTTATATATCAGGGGCATAGTAATGTGATTGTATATGCCTTTTGTTTTTTATCTATGCCTCTTATTGATGGTTTCTTTACAAATGTGTCTTATTTTCTTATCTTTTTATGTCTATGGGGAAATGAACATAACACCATGATGAAACCTTGGCAGTATCAATTCCATTGGTGTATATTTAAAAATGTTATTTTCCCATTTTCTTTTTATTTTATATGTGTGTTAAGTCCTCTATGCACTTTGGCATAATGTCAACATGAAACCATAAGTGTGGTGGTTCATACTGCATAATGCAATAATAAAAATGATTTATGACTTATAAATGGATCTACAATTAATCGCACATCCACATCTATCTATCCAATCCATATACCCATCCATGGTTAACCTCTATCATTTAAATATAACATACCCCATATCACATCCATATCATCACAAAAATAGGCCAACATATAGCACATGTAGGAGTATCAACATAAGTGTCAAAAAATGGACATCATGAACATGGGTATAATAAAATGAAACATATTCATCTAATTCATTTAATCTATCATAAGTAAATACCCATTAAGCATCATAATTAAAACCATGACATATTATATATATTAACTCATCTACATATAACATTTCAAATCATCATATGCCCAATATTCATAAATATATATCACTTGTCCAATATAAATCATGATACGAATCATCAAGTCTCATGTTTATACATCACATGTCATATATCAAATCACATTTAAATTAAGCATATAGATGTCATAACATCATGTCTATCTAAAACCCATGAAATCATTACATCCCATATCTATATAGCACATATCAAATAAGTCATAAATCATGATGCATCAAGATAACCATCATGTGTATGTGTGTTTATATATAATGTGTCTATGAATACATCAAAATGGTATGTAAAAGATAAATCATAGATGTTCATATTAAAATAATTCACAACATACATCAATGAGTCACATGTCATTCTGACTGTCTGGAGGTGGTGGTGGCCTTGGAGGTGGATGCACTGAATGATTAGAGCCATAGACCTAGAAGATGCCCTAGATTGACTACCCTCTCTATATGAAGGTGCCCTCTAAATTTCTAGCATAATGTTCTCATATAAATATCTCTAGTAATGTGTCTCAACATTTTCCCTCATCAACTATCTTCCCAATTGACAAAATCCTCGATCATTTAAAGCTACATCTCACTTAGTTTGTAAGGCATGCATATCTACATCCCTATGTTCTAGTTGTATATATAAATTGGTCATATTATCATACACAAGCTATAATTATGTGACTTAGCCCTATAATGTAGCAATTTTTGTATCATGTTTTATCATCTACCCTTTTAGAGTGATAATATGTGTATCATGTTGAGTAAGATATTCCTTAATAGTGTTAAAATAAGACACATAGGTTCTCAAAGTAGAAAGATTTGTCAAGTGAGCATTCATATATGATAATAAAGTAGTTATTTAGATCTGAGTTCTATCCATCTATGAATATAAATAATCTACTCATCTCTTTAGACTAGTAATATAAATCTCTATTAGGTGAGCAGTCATCTATGACAATAAATTAGTTGTCTAGATATGAGTACTAGCCATCTATGACTACAAATAATATACTCATCTCTCTAGACCAATAATATTTCTTGTCCTAGCTGAGATCTTTGGCTATAAACTATTAATCAGTCTCTAATTCTCAACATATATTGATAGAGATAAAAGACCTACCTAATCTCCTCATTAGGGTTGTTAAGTCAGTGTAATAGGAACTTTGATTCTTTCACCTCTATTGCCTACCCATATTTATGTACCTCCTCCATCTTTGTCTCTCCCATATCTACCTCTGTGTCCTCTCGTTATCCTCATCTATCATATAAATGGGTATAATATTGCACTCAAATATCATATTTATCACAACATCTAAGCTACTTGTTAAATATAATGAGGTAGACTTGGGGCATGACCCATAGGCTTAGTCAATTTAGTGGTTACCTATTATGTCCACCATTCACCATAATTTGTTATAACCATATGATCTACTATCATTGATTAATATTATCATGACATTGAAACTAAGTTGTCAAAAAATTTGGTATCCACTACACTAGTAATGTATCATGCCCATAATGGTCTCTATAGTTACCCATGCAAACATATGAGGGCCATGTGGAATGCCATGTCGATGACTAAACTAGTAAATAACCTTATCAAGATGATATCTCTCTACTATTGCATATTATTTACAAATAATGTAACACTCTATCATAATGAATTACATATAATCATCATCCTTTGCCCATCCCCAATGGATCCCTCTATATATCATCTGAGTGAATAGAGTGGTAGTCAAATAATCAAGGGCTCACATGTAAAAAGTTAAATCCTTTGTGTGGCCTCTTTGTCCATCTATAATAATATTTCAACCATAAATTATGGGCTCATCAAGTTCATATTATTGGTTCATCCCAAGATATCTCTCAATGGCCACATGCTCTAGGCCCAAATCTATAATCAAGTGGTCACACTTATAATCACCCTAGATTTATAAGGAGATAGGTTCATATCCTTGTATAACTAGACTAATACTGTTAGCCCCCAAAAAACTCACTAGTGTTCCACCATGTCTATAACCACATCCCCCAACTTAATATTAAAATATCATCCACTCTTATTAGGTAGTAATATGCCATTAATAATATATATTGATGTCATAGTTAGCCAATTCATCATCCGATAATGGTATAGTCGATCAATGTTTAGTTTCCCCTAGTATAACCCAACACTCAAAAGGAACACCAACCTCATCACTATAGTAATATGTGACTAATACTACCAGTATGGTTTATCACCCCTAATTGTGATATTATATATCCTCTAGACATCTTAAAGGATAATAGTCAACTCCCATGTAACACAATGAAATGTGTTGGTCTTGTTATACTAGTACTCCACTAGGGCATTACTCAGGGTTGAATTATTATGAATTGGTGGAATTTATTCCATATGGTACATCCCAACTAGATATAGTATGCCTAAGTATACATCATTAAGATTGTTAATGTCCCTCAACACTGCCAAACTATATCCACACAACTCAATCATAGGTAATACCTCCTACACATCACCAAAAAAATCATACATGTTAACCTATCTTTTTAACTCATCTAAATGCATCTAAATCATTTTCACTAATCACATTATTATAATCCCTTACTTAATTTCCCTTCACAACTATTTCATCAAAACCATGTCCCTCTTTATGAATTTGTATTTCTCATGCTCTAATCTAATTTTGTATAGCTATGTTTTCATACTTTTGACCTAGCCATAAAATTGTGTCCCTCTTTGTTAATTCATGTTTCTCATAATTATATGCATTTTTGTATTTTTTATTTCATACTTTTGACCTAGTCATAAAATCATGTCTTTCTTTCTAAATTCATGCCTCTATAGTATGAAATCAATATTTTACATATGCACTTTTTCTATTTTTACCCATCCACAAATTTGTGTCTCATGATTGTGAAATCATGTTGCTAGTAACAAAACAACATTTTTTAGATTTAAGTATCTCATTCTTAGACCATATAAAACACACATCTTCCCTTCATAATTTCATGTTTCACCTTATTGAAATTGTGACCCTAACTATAGTACCACATTTTTCATAATACTATGTGCCATACCTAAAACCTCAGTGATACTAGGTTTAATCCTAACAAACCCAATTTTTCAAATGCAAAATAATGTTTTGCAATAAAAAATTTGCTACCTACAAAATTTTAATTTGTACTAATTTTTTAAAAACCCTAATAATTGTGAAATAAATATAAAAACACAAGGGTACCTACTATATCTTTTGGGTCATCCAATCTTTGGTACTAGTTCACCCTATATCCATAATGTTTATCATGTGGGACACCATTCATATCTCTATCACTAATATCATAGACCAAAGCATAATATCACCAAAGGCTAGGGTAACAATTACATGGTTTTACCCTTCCCCTCATATTTACCCCCAATGCATTTGATTCATTTATCATGTCTATTTGGTTCCATTTTCATCCTATTTTTCACATTTTAATCCCAAATAACCTTGTAATTCCTTAATTTCCCTCCTTATACCCATTATTATAATCATTAATCTCATTTTAACATGTCATTATTGTATTTTTGTCAACAAATGTCCCCATCTAACTTCTCATTTAGGGATAACTACATTGACCTGAGGTCTTTTAAGCCTATTTAGGTAGTGCTTGGTCACTTCATGCATCTAAGAATAGCTTTATTGGACTAATCATTCCTTCCCTATCATCCTCTGGTCACTCAATTCCTTTATCCTTCTACCCCATCATGACATGTTATCACTAATAAAATTATGATTTGAGTCATACCCATCGAATCATCATCAAAAGTCTCATTTTTAGTGATATAGATAACTTGATATCAATCCTTAGATACAACTAGAATAATCTTGTCAACACTTATCGAAAAATCTAATTTTTGGTCCAAAGATGTCCTTACTATGTGTCCCTTCTTGGGACACATCTAAATCTCATGGACCACCATCTATTTTCTACCATAGCTTTCCTGTTCTTGTGTCCTTGCCTTAGATATGTCAAAATTTTGTGTCCAATCATCTAATCCAAGCCTAAAAATCTTATGACATGTGTTATTATATAGGATACATCTAAAGATATGAACCTTTTATCACCACCCCTTAATGGTTTCTTCCCATTTGGAGCACATGTAAAACTATGATGCCATCATTTTTTACCCCCTCACACATATCTTTGATAGAGGCATCATCTATTGTTGACTCATTTCTATAGTCAATTTTATCCATTATATTATATTTTGGATATCTTCCCCTCCTCATCTTGTACCTTTATTGATCCCACACCTCATGTTCTATTTGAGTGGACATTTGTTTTGTCCCTTACCACATAGTGCTTGGAGGGGACATCATCTTTCCAATAACTTAGTAACACTCATGGCCATATTTATTATTTGAAAGACCATTACTCTTCTTCTAGTCATAATACCATTTAAAATAGGGGAAAATGTATAAACCTAAAATCACTCACTTATATTAATTCCATCATTATTATCATCCTTGCATCACCTAGACTAATTTCTATTCCCTTTTATCATTTCTACATCACATGCTAGCCTTACTTCTCATCTCATATCAATTAATTACATATTAATATTCACTCATCACCCTCTTATCACATCACGTAACCCTCTAATCAATCCCTATAATATTTATAAATTTTAAATTCATCCTCCAACTACTGTAGACACCGAAATCGTGTCTACTCCCTTGGTCATCCTCCCCTTCTCTCCCCCTTGGTCCTCTTAACCACTCCTAACCTATGTCTTATTAATTTGAAATAATTATCTTATTTTAAGTTAATAATTCTCTCTCCCTTGCCACCTCACCACCTTAGGATGCCCTTCTTTGGATTCCCTTCATCCCCCCATGACCCATTTATGACCTATTCCTCATCCTCACACCCATTTAACCCCTCTCGACCATTTCTTACCCCGCCACTTAAACTCGGCAATTGGGAAAATAGACGAAAGGTTATTTTTAGCCTTTTTCCTGCCTTCCACCCACCAACATTGGTCAACTGTCGACCAACGTCGGCGATATTACCGGCATCGGTTTCCTTCATAAAGGTTTTTTGCATATGTTATCTGCCTTTTCCCTTGCTCTTCATCCGACTCTGGAATATTATAATTTGATCAATCAATTGGCCAATCTTTCCATCAGACCTCTCACTCTCTCTCTCAGGTACACACAGCAGGCTTCTACACCAGCAATCACAACAGGAATCAGAAGCCCCACCTTGCAACAGTCTTCTACATCAACAATAGGTACATCAGCAACTTGACCTCCTACAATTCTTCTTCAGTAGGCAAGAGGTACGTATTCTTTTGTTATGTCATTTTCAATAGCTTAGAATGTCTCTGTAATCAATTTTCTATTTATTGCTTCTAAGCCATACTATCACTAGACCAGACCCGAATCCTTATTTCCTCATCTCCCTATTGCCTCTGTCTTCTATCTGGCCCCTTTTTAGACCATACACTCTATCCATTATCCCTACAACTCTGCCCAGACCATTAACAAGGCCCAAACTCCATCTCAGACCCATCCATAGACCCGTCCACAGACCAAAAACTTGACCAGACCTCGTCCAAAGACTACTGCCCTGACCGATGCCGACCGTAGAGACCACTACCCCCACCAATGTCGGCATACTAACCGATGTCGGCAGACCTTGACCAACCGATGCCGGTAGGACCACCAACATCGGTGACTGTGACCAGGCTGATAACAGCATTCAGGTAAGCATTTGCTTCCATTTTTGTTTCAGTCTTTAATCATTTCAGTCTTTCTATCATTCTGCTCTTTATCAGACATTATTTTTATCAATTAGTGGGTTGACATCCCTCAATGAAGTCTTTGTACTTCTGGGATCAAGCTTTTGCTTGGCAGCCCACCATCTCCTCATCTAACGCCCTCTTTGTTTTAGTCTCTTTCTACTACAGGTGTCATCCTCCACAACCAAAGAGGAGTTCTCACAACATCTGGATTACGGTGCGCACAAATTCATCTAGGTACATACAAGCCTTAGACCATTTCTTTTAGTTTATTATTCTCTCTTTGAATGTGGAAGCGAAAATCGTATAGAAACATTCAGGTGTCATCCTCCACAACCAAAGAGGAGTTCTCACAACATCTGGATTACGGTGTGCACAACTTCATCCAGGTACATACAAGCCTTAGACCACTTCTTTTAGTTTCTTATTCTCTCTTGAATGTGAAAGCGAAAATCATATAGAAACATTCTGGCACACCCGGTGGGACCCTAGGGTCTTCCTTGGGTTCTTTTCTTTTTGTTCATATAGGTGCATTAGGTTTCTCCCTTTTCACCTCTTTCTTCTCTTCTAAACGACACTATTAGCAGGATTAAAAAGAACTCTTCTTTCTTTTCTTGCATCTTATACTAGTCAAAAGTCATACTCTTCAACCCTTTCTCCATTTGTCTTCATACGAACTAACATTTCGACTTGGGCTTAAAACACATTGCATTTCATTTCTTCTTGATTGCATACTTAGTCCACATCTAGTAATTAGACCGCATCATGAATTAATCACACTTATGTTACACAAACAAATCACTTGCACAAATCAAACATCAAACTTACCTGAGACAAGGCCTGACTGGGATTTCATCACCCAACAGATACCTTACCCATCCCGACAATCCCACTTGGATTTCACCACTAAGGGGAAAGCCCACACCGTTCTCTAGTGGAGGATAATCTCTAGGGAAAGTATATTTTGGCTAAGTGAGACCAGCTTATCACTGGGCTGATGAAGTGAGGGGAGCTTGCTCCTTAGCACCAGGCCATGTACGGAACCTAACCTAGACTCTTGAGTGCCTAAACAAACCTGAAACCATCCATAGACTACCTCTTCTAGGACCCGTCTCAAAAGCCAATCTTCCTAAACACATTCTAAGGCATAAGCCACCATGATCCTAATAATTTATTCCTAGGGATTTAACGCTTAGGATATGTTTGTGTTCTTCATCTTTTCTATTCTTATCTACTTGTTTGAGCTAGTGAGGACATTCTTCTTCCTTTTTTCCAAAAACTCTCAAATCTTTTGAGTTTCTAGAAAACACAGTCACCGGCATCGGTTTTACCACCGACGTCGGCAACCTTCCTCACTGGCATCATTTATCTTACCAACGTCGGCCATCTTTTCTCACCAACATCAGTTTTATAACCGATGTCAGTCACTGTCACAGTCCTTTTTTTTCAAAATAGCATCCTAAAACTCGACCCCTTTTTCTGCCAAAACCACATTCTAAGTTTCTAAAACTAAAAAAAACACAGTTTCTAAAACTTGACCCTTCTTGCCTTGAATGGTTTTGACACGCAATCAAACCAAGGCTCTTCTTGACCAAGCAAGGCATCAACCGCTTTCGTCTTCCCTGTCCATAACCAGTCCCATAATGGAGTTCCACTCGGAGACTGAAAGAACTCCAACCCGACCAACCCTGACTCAGACCCCCATTGTCCTTGAAGGGGACCAAGATTTCGAAAGATTCTTGGACCTCAATGTCAAAGCCCTCTAAAACTATCTCACAAGAAACCAAATGTGGGACCTTTCAGGTGCAGCAGTAATGACATCGACACCATCCGCTACCCAACCCATCATGACTCAGCCTATTATCTCGACTAGTCACTCGACCATGGCTAATACACAAATTTTGGCCTCCCCATCTATTTTTGAACCTACCTCCATTGGGATGCCATTACCCCCTCAATTACACATAATTTAACCAAGTTCTACACCATACCAGAACTTGATTATCTCGACCTCCCCCACTCTTACACCTATACACGTGGAAGTGACAACCTATCCTTTTACTAGTGCCACCACTCAACCACCTCTGGCGGTATCTAGTCAACTTGTGTCCTCCAACTTCATGGCAGAAGCCCCTTTGACCACGACATCTATCCCTATGACGCACTACCCATATGTTGTGCCTACACAAGCGCAACCAAGTATGTCATATGCCTCTTCGACCACCTTCCAAGTACCCTAAAACCTAGGGGGTGCCCCATCCACAAATCTGTCAGTAGATGTCATCAAAATGTTGATGGACAAAATGTCTAGTCTCGAGACCTCTATTTCTGGTTCACGCAATGTCCTCTCATATGACCAAATTTGCAATGAACCTATTCATCCTTCTGTGCCCATCTGACCTTATCCCAACCAGTGGGAACTCCCTAAATTTACTTGCTTTTAGAGTAAGGAGGACCCACAACAACACCTACAAGCTTTCAGACATGTTTGTTATCTCATAGCCCATGATGATGTGTTACTTCTACGCACGTTCCCCATGTCACTTTCTGGCCCCGCCCTTGACTGGTATAGCTCTCTTACCAGACATTCTATCTTTTCATTCACTCAACTCACTCAATTATTTCTTGACCATTTTTCTATCAATATCACCAAACAAGTCTCGATCATAGACCTCTACTCCATTAGGCAATTTGACAATGAATCAATAATCAATTTTGTCGCCCATTGGAGAGGCTTGATTAACCAGCTCTCCTTCTCCTTGCCTCAACTCGAGCTCATCGAGCTATTTTCTCGAGCATGTGCCAGGCACATCTCTTCTACCTTATGGATTCAAACATTCCACACTTTCGATGAAGCTTTCATCATGGCCCAAAAGCTTGAACTCTGCACCATTGAAGAAGATAAGGTCAAATTGCGTAATACCAACACAAAAGCTAATGACCCTTCTTCTTTCAGACCTTATTCTTCCCATTCCAAGTCCAAAGGAGTGGCCAACACTGTGGTCATTAGATCACCATCTTCGACAACAACTGACCAATCTCAACCTTCTACCTCTCCAAGCATCACCTGCCAATTCCAGCAAAGATACATGCAGCGATAATATACTCCACTTGGAGAGTCATACGCATCTGTGCTGGAAAAACTTGTCAAACAGGGGGTCCTCAATCTCCCTCCAATTTGACCACCTCAATTCAACTCTTTAAAAGCCCTCCTTACATGGTATAAGGAGGCCAAATTCTGTCATTATCATCGCGTCCATGACCATGACATAGACAACTGTCAAACCTTTAAAAACATCATCCAAGACATGATAGATAGGGGTGATCTCACCTTGGACAACCTGAATGCCCCACCCAACCAATACCTTAACATCTTCAAACAACCCTTTCCTAACCATCCTCCTACCCAAAACAATGTCCAGACCATGACCAGTGGCTCCCAAGAGCACGACATACACACGGTCAACACGGTCTCGCCTCTTGTCCCTGACCAACCTCCTTCATAGGTGGAAGACCCTTCTTCCCCTATTCCTCCTCCACAGGATGAAGAACTTTCTTCTCCTATTAATCCTCCATCGACCTCTCTCATATTAGAGGATGCTTTGATGGCACCCACACCGACTGCCTCACCCTCATCCTTCTTGTCATCAATGGGGGATCATACATTCCCCACGCCTATACCACACATCGAGACCATGACCATTCTTACACTCTATCCAACTGCACAGCCACACTCTCCTATTCCTTTTTCACCAAGAGAAGAACTAGTCTCTTCACCCATTTTGACTGAGGAAGACCCAGTCACGATTTCCTCTTGCCCTTTGCCTGAGATTGCTACATCTCACTCACCTCTGGCCACATCTGAACCCAAACCTGTATCTAACCTCACCTCGCACAATGGTGGCCCTCAACCCAAACCAAAGAAGGCCACTAAACCACACTGAAGGATTCCTCCCCCACCTTCATCATTACCTTCAATTTTGGGCCTGCATCCATCCACTTTAATAGGGGTTCTTCCTACTCCCATACTTCATAGGGGCAAGTCGCATCCATTGTCTCCTCAACCCATCAGACATATATTTCCTCCAAAACATCGAACACCTATCACCACCAAAGTGCCATCTACACGTGTGGCTACACCACCCACAAAAATGATGGTACGACCAACACCTCTTACACCTCTTAAACCAAAGTCATCAACCCCCACTTCAACAAGACACACAAACCCATTAGCAGGTTCTTATGCCCTGCTGTTATGGCAATTGTTACAATCTTCTCACATCAAGCTCCCGCCTCTTAAACCATATCAATCTCTCAGACCAAAACCACCCTGGTTCGATGACACTCAAATTTGTGCATATCATCACATGCCTGGGCACGACACTGAGCATTATTGTGCCCTCAAGGTTGTCATTTGCCAATACTTGGAGAAAGACACCCTTCTTCTTGACCACATCATCAACAAACCCTCAACACCATCCCACTCATCAACTCTCGGATCAAGACCATCTTGGTTTGACAACTCTAAATTTTGCCATTATCATCACACTTTGGGACATGACACTGAGCGTTGCTTCACTCTTAAAGCTATCATTCGTCAACACCGGAAAAAGGATACCCTTCTTACCAAGGATCCTCTTGACCACCCCTTTGACAAATCATCAACACCGACCCATGCTTCTCAAACCTCATCACCTAAATCAGGATCTCCACGCCCGACTATGGTCCCTTTGCCACTTTTAACCCCCTTCTGCGACATCAACATAGTCAATCTGACCACCAAGCCTCAACCAAGCCTCGACCATGCCTCGACCAAACAAGCATCGACCCCAAACTTCGACCAAACATTCAACCTATCTTCGACCAAACATTCAACCCAACCTTAACCAGACCATCAACCAAACCTTAACCAAACATTGACCCCAGACATCAACCAATTATCAACCAAGCCTCAACCAAGTCTCAACCAACTTCTTCACCATCGACCCCAAACATTGACCAAACAATGACCAAACATCAACCAACCTTTTAATCATATCAACCAAGCCTCGACCAAGCCTCAACCAAACAATGACCAAACATCAACCAACCTTTTAATCATATCAAACAAGCATCGACCCGACCTCAACCAAATGTCAACCAACTTTTTCATCATCTACCAGCATGTGACCAATTTAGAACAAAGCAAATGAGGCAAGTTTGCTCCTAATTGATTCAGACCTTGCATCATAACACAAGCATGGGTCAGGACTTTGTCAGAACCTGAGCCCCTTTATGCCTTACATCTTTGACCAGTCTACTGTTAATCAAGTAATTATTCATTTGAAATTTAACTTGAACTTGATCCCTTGAGCAATCTCCATCATCGTCATTCCTATTCTTTTTCAACCCTCAACCCTGCAAGCATCAGTCAACCCTTTTGTCAAGCATGAATGCTTTGTCCTAATAAAAGGGAAACCCTCTAAACCTCTATAGTCAAGTCCATGACCAAAAGTCTAGTAAAAAAATAAAATCAATCACAAATATAAAAGTGGGATGCATATTCCAAGGTCATATAAACTATAAATGTAGACTGCTCCCTCGAAGGACAACTACATCATCATTGTTGTATCTACTAGACTGCTCCCTTGAAGGACAACTAGGCTAAAGTCATATGAAAAACATATAAATTAGAATATAGACCACTCCCTCGAAAGATGGCTATTCCTAAATTTTGCTACATACACAGCATTATCTCAGAAGCTTCCCACATCGATCAGCTTCACAACATAACCACCAAGCAAAACGACATCCCCTCGCAGACTTCCCGCATCAATCAGTCTACACCAAAAAAAAAACTATAAAAATGGGATGCATATTCCAAGGTCATAAAACTCTAACTGTAGACTACTCCCTCGAAGGACAGCTACATAATTGTTGTATTTACTAGACTACTCCCTTGAAGGACAGTTAGGCCAAAGTCATATCAAAAACATAAAAAGCAAAATATAGACCACTCCCTTGAAGGATGGCTATAACTAAACTCTTTCTACAAACAACACTATCTCTGAAGCTTCCCACATCGATCAGCTTCACAACATGACCACAAATCAAAACAACATCCCATCACAGGCTTCCCGCATCGATCAATCTGCCTCCAAAAAAAAAAAAAAACAAATTGACTGATAAAACTTTAGAGTCATGGACTTGTCTATAGTCATTCTTGGGGTCACCTATAAAAGGGGAAAAGTTGTTCCTGCCAGAAAGGGTTCCCCCTTCCTTACATATCATATCAAACCTATCACCCCTACATACTCAAGGGATTTCGAGCTCACTTAACGTCAAGTGATTCGATTGCTTCTCTAAACACAATCACTGGTCAACGACGTAATGCATGAACGGGGCTTTTGTTCTAAAAACCCCTATCCATGCCATCATTTTGGTCCTTGTCAATGAAAGAGCAATATGCCTTTCACTCTTTTTTACACTTTGGTCACATTTAACCACATCATTTGTCAAATCAAACTCAATCCAACACTTTTTCAGACCACTCACATAGCTTATTCACACTAGTTTCTATGGACACCAATACACATGGAAACTATCGACCACTCAATTTATGTTAAGCATAAACCATTACTTGCTGAAGCATAAATATACTCAATTCATTTTTAGCATACTTCCATCATGAATATGGAAAATTGCTAGAGATGAAAGACCACTCGACCAATGTTGCAGAATACACCATCACACAATATGAAAAAGGCTGTAACATCATCTTACCCTCATCATTTCATCATGACCAAAACCAATCATTAACCATTTTGACCATTTGTCTGAACTACATTGGTCTGAGGCCCTAAGACCGGGGCTATGTAGGCAGCACTCAGTTGACACAACATCCTTTGGGGTTAGTTCTCTCTGATGGACAAACCTTCTTTTCTCTTATTGACCATGACTTGACCTCAACCAAGACCAATCCATACCTTTGACCCTCTTCCTCCCCTTTAGGGAGAACTACATAGGCTTGAGGCCCTAATGATAGGGGCTATGTAGGCATCACTCAGATCAGCACTGAGTGTTCTGAGGTTAGCTCAGCCATATTCTTTCATCGATCCATCCACATCGACCAATGACCATGGAGATCATGCCTATCTCCTCCGACCCCAACCACTTCCAAGACAATGTTGCCTTGGTTATTTTTGCATGTAACTACCCCATGAATGGTTAGCAAAATTGTGCGCAGACTATTTATGACCTTCACAAGTATAGGATTGCAAGCCAGTTGATCCCCACTACTTGTGACATTTTCATTTTTTCTAGGATCACTTCCTGAGCCCAGGATACCTGGAACACGAAGACCATTAGAGCTTCAACTTCAATTGAATAACCTGATCAGCTACGACTAATGCTGGGGCCTGATTATTCCAATTTTGGCACTCCTTGACCTTGACCTATGACACTTTAACCTGACCATCTCGTGAAGTGGTATGCATGTAATCATAACTATTGTAGCGTTCACACTCACCTTTTTTCATCCACTTTCTATCAAATTAGCACCTAATTTTAGGTTCCCTTCCCTTGACTATTGCTTTGAGGGGGATTACCTCATCCATAATCGGGGCAACCAACCCTCTTGTTTTTGTCTTGCAGTTCACTTGAACAACCAACAAGACGAAATCAACCTCATCCCATACCTGGGGCAATTAACTCCTGTTTTTGTCTTGCAGTTCGTCAAGAACAACCAACAAGACAAAAAGGGGTAAATGTAGACACCAAAATTGTGTCTACTCCCTTGGTCATCCTCCCCTTCTCTCCCCCTTGGTCCTCTTAACCACTCCTAACCTATGTCTTATTAATTTGAAATAGTTATCTTATTTTAAGTTAATAATTCTCTCTCCCTTGCCACCTCACCACCTTAAGATGCCCTTCTTTGGATTCCCTTCATCCCCCCATGACCCATTTATGACCTATTCCTCATCCTCGCACCCATTTAACCCCTCTCGACCATTTCTTACCCTGCCACTTAAACTCGGCAATTGGGAAAATAGACGAAAGGTTATTTTTAGCCTTTTTCCTGCCTTCCACCCACCGACATTGGTCAACTGTCGACCGACGTCGGCGATATTGCCGGCATCGGTTTCCTTCATAAAGGTTTTTTGCGTCTGTTATCTGCCTTTTCCCTTGCTCTTCATCCGACTCTAGAATATTAAAATTTGATAAATCAATTGGCCAATCTTTCCATCAGACCTCTCACTCTCTCTCTCAGGTACACACAGCAGGCTTCTACACCAGTAATCACAACAGGAATCAGAAGCCCCACCTTACAACAGTCTTCTACATCAACAATAGGTACATCAGCAGCTTGACCTCCTACAATTCTTCTTCAGTAGGCAAGAGGTATGTACTCTTTTGTTATGTCATTTTCATTTGATCCACAATGCTAAGATGAGGGGTGTCTACCTTGGACTGTAACTTATGAGTAACAGTACTACTTAAAGTTTATGTGAATTGAGGTATGAAAGGACCTCTGTGATTCTTCCCTCTCCCATCCTAAACTTACAAAGTTGTTGATGTATTAGGAGATTCATTTTGACTAGTATTCCATAGGGGTGTTTAAAAAGGTGGAGAGGCTACCCTTTTAATTCATAAACCATCAGTAACTAACCTTCTCTTAGCCCTTATATGGGCTATAACTAAATTGTTTGCCTTGGCTACATTTTGAAATTAATTAGATACCTCTTATTCAAAGGAGTGATCACCTTGTTGGAAGTCAACAAAGGTAGTTTTAGATGGTTCTTTACTTCCACTTGTCCCTTGTTGACTTCATATCTCAGCTTGAGTCATGGAGTGTCTCCATGTGGCATAAGAAGACTTTCCTTGTGTTGTATAGGAGGTTGATTGTCATGTGTTGGAAGATTTGGACCTTACTACATAAAATATGCTTGAAAAACATTACCACTTTGAACTATTGACATTTCATTGGGTTTCCCACTTTGAGTAGGATGTTGACCCTCTTGAGCATAATTATTCTGAGTTGGGATTAGGGCTCTACAACTACTAGAAAAATTTGGGTTGTAGTTGTTATAGGGCCTTGATTGAGTAATCTACCCTTGACCTTATTGATTAGGCTGGTAGAGGGCTTGGTAGGGTGCTTGAAAGGTTATATGGGGTGAAATTTATTGCCTCTCTAAGGATATTATCTTGTTGTTTTAGGCCTTGAGTAGCCCTTCAATTTTTCCCAATTTGTTTGCTTGATTGACATCTACTTGATCATGATTAGTTGGGGATGGTAAGGGGGAAATAATAAGTATAGGGGTTGAATTTATAGGAATAAATAAATGAGGGGTATTGGGGTAAACTTTCATGCTTGGATTAGATAATTATTTGCCCTTATGTCCACCTCATAAGCTTCTAATAGAGTTCTTCCCCCCATGGCTTGTTGTTGGAAATATTGTCATTGATGTCAAAGGTTTATCATTATTGGTGATAAAGGCCCCATTGTATTTAATGTTGTTTGTAATAAATATATCTTGGCTAATATGAGTTAATATTTATTTAATAGTAACGAATATATTTTTAGTTGCATATGAGACAAAAGAAGGGCCCATGGAGAAGTCAAAGAGCCATGGGGTAAAGGCAAAAGAAGGATGGGACGCATTTTCCCATGAAGAGTCATCTTGGGGAATACCAAGAGTCACCAAGTGAAGACAAAAGAGTAAGGGCACAATTTCTCATGAAGGGACACTTTGAAGAATAAGAAAAGTCACCAAAGATAAGGACAAAAGTGGAAAGGACGTTTTTAGTCATGAAGGGTCACCACATGACTTTTCAAAGGCTTGAATATGAAGGGTCATCCAAGATTGGTGCCATTTTTCATGAGGATTGAAGGGTCACAAAGGGGGAAGGCCAAAGGTCATTTGGAAATCTATAAATAAAGGCTTGAGTAGCCATTTGTAATATGAAAAGTATGAGGTTGATTTGATATTGTATTATCTAGCTTAGAAGAGCAATTGTGAGAGTTGAATATGATTTGTATTTGTTATATCTAGCTTAGAAGAGCAAAGGTGGTAGAGAAAAAAGAGATTTTGTATTGAACTATCATTTATTGATATAGCAACATTGAGAGATAGGTGTGTGGTATACACAAAGTGGTTGGTGCTCATGTGGGTTGGTGTTCACAAATGATAGCTAGGTTGGTGCTCGGAAAAGGGGTATGGTGCTCCTATGGGTTGGTGCTCACGAATTGTAGTTGGGGTGGTGCTCGGCAAAGGGGTATGGTGCACCTGCAATTTTGGATTGTGAATATTGTTTGGGTTTGTGCTCATTCATATACTTGAGATTATTCTCCATGGTTTTTCCCACATTGAGTTTCCACATTATATCTGGTGTCTCTCTCTTTCTTGTGTGATGTTTATTATTTGAGTTTTATTGCATATCTTGAATGTTTGATTTAAGGGATAGTTTTATAAGATATATGATATACTTATTCACCCCCCTCTCAGTATATTATGTGCTTAATAATTGGTATCAGAGCAGGTTCCTTTTAAAAAAGTTTTACAGCTTGAAGGTAGATTAGGAAAGCATAAGATGGCCATACATAAAGGTGCCTTTGTAAGCAAAAGAATAGTTGATCAAGAAGAAGAAGAGGATGAAGCCAAAGTGAATATGGAAGGAGAACTCATGTGTGCCTTAGAAGATTTGAAAATTGTTGAAAAGAAAAATCAAAGATTAAAGCATCAAATCGAGAAAAACGAAAAGGATTCAAAGGAGATATGAAAATCTGACAGCACAGTTGGAAATATCAAGAAAAGAATGTGAAAGGTATGTTACTAAAATTGCCTCTTTAAAATAAGAGATTGAGAAAGCAGTCAATAATAAATAGTCAATGATTCAAAATTTGAGAATAGCACTAATATGCTGAATAAGATATTAGAAAGCCAAAAGGCAATATTAGATAAGACAGGTATCGGTTTTGAAAAGAAGAAGAGCTATGTTGAAGCTCTTACAAATAAAGAAACAAAAAGGGAAGTAATGAATAATAAAGAGGACAAAGAAGGCTGGAAGGAACAAAGCTATAAAAGGCAATCAGGTCAGAGATTCACAAAGAGGTCTTATTTTTATGGTTATTATTTTTATTGTAATGGATATGGCCATAAGATATTATAATGTAGAAAAAGAGCTAACAATCTCAAAAATAAGGAAAAGGAAGGTCATGTAGAGTCAAGTAGAAGCTATAACTCTTTTTCTCCTCTATCAAGCTTTGATGAAGAGATCATAATTTGTTACAAGTGTAACAACTTCAAGCACATAGCTCAGTATTGTAGAAGCTTGTTTGAGTCAATAAAGAAGGACCAAAGTTTCAGGGCTCCATTCATCAAGAAAAGGGCTCAGACATGGCAGAAGAAACAATTTGAAGGTTCTATGTTGGTCCAGATAGCTTTGCATGCAAGAAATGAAGAAAAGCCATGGTTTATTGATAGTGGATGCTCAAGACACATGACAGGAGACAAGAGCAAGTTCATAACCCTGAAGAAGATCAATGGTGGCACAGTGAAATTTGGGGATAACACTACTGCCATAATTGCCAAAAAAGGTACACTAAGTTTAGATAATGGTAGAACTAAAATTGAAAATGTTTTATATGTAGAAGGTCTTAAGCATAATGTTTTGAGTGTAAGTCAAATGTGTGATAAGGGGCACATACTAAATTTTTATGCAGAAGGTTGTGAAACTAGAAGAAAAGATTCAGATGTATTGATTGCAGATGCTCAAAGAATAGGTAATAACTTATATATGCTATCAGACATCAAAGGTCAAAAATGTTGTTTGAGTCAGATTGAAGAAAGCTGACTATGGCACAGGAGAATGGGGCACATAAATTTTGTTAATCTTGTCAAAATTTTCAAAAAGCAAGCAGTCAAGAATCTTCCAACGATCACAAAGCCATCTAACACCCTTTGTGGACCTTGTCAGCATGGGAAGTAGGCTAGAAGGCGGTTCAAAAAAAAAGAGTACTCAACCACTCAGATGCTAGAGCTTGTTCACACTGATCTATGTAGACCTATGAGGACTCAAAGTACTCAAGGTGATAAATATTTCATGTTGCTTATTGATGATTTTTCACGTATGACTTGGATAATGTTTTTAAAGAAAAAATTAGAAGCTTTTAGAAAGTTCAAAGCATTCAAAGCATTAGTTGAGAATGAAACTAATCTAAAGATTAAGTGTCTAAGATTAGATCAAGGAGGAGAATTCATGTTAGATCAATTTATTGAGCTTTGTGAAGATCATGGAATAAAGAGACAGTATTCAGCAACCAGAACTCCACAACAAAATGGAGTAGTTGAACGGAAAAATAGAACAGTTCAAGATATGGCGAGGACAATGCTAAATAAATCCAAGATAGCAAATAAATATTGGAGAGAGGTAGTTGGTACAATAGTGCATATTCAGAATAGAGCTTTATTAAGAGTCAACAGTGACAAGAATTCTTATGAGCTATGGAAAAGACAAACCAGCAACAGTTGATTATTTCAGATTTTTCGATAGCAAATGCTTCATAAAGAGAACTGATGAAAAACTTGGTAAGTTTGAATCTAGAGTAGATGAAGGTATATTTCTTGGTTATTCTTGCAAAAGTAAATCTTATAAATGTTATAACAAAAGAACCAAGAAAATTGTTGAAAGTGCAAGTGTCAGGATAGAAGAAGATGGAACACAAAAGATCAGTGATCCAGTAGACATTCTTGAAATCATTGAAGAGGAAGGCTTTGAAGAATCAGATGAAGATGAGGAAAAGGAGAAAAAGGGCACCAAAACTCCATCCAAATATGTTTATAAAAATCAAAATGAAAGTGACATCATCGGGGATATAAAAGAAGGAATTTGCACCAAAAGAATGATGGTAAGTGAATCTGAACAAGTTAATTTCTCTTTGTTATCTAAAATTTAGTCTAAAATTTTTGTAGAAGCTAGACATAATGAGCATTGGGTTAAGGCTATGGATGAAGAATTAGATTAGATAGAAAATAATGATACTTGGGAATTAGTGCCTAGACCAAAAGATCACAATGTGATAGGAACAAAATGGGTTTATAGAAATAAGTTAAATGAAAATGGAGAAGTAACTAGAAATAAAGCAAGATTAGTATGTAAAGGATATGCTCAGATTGAGGGAATAGATTTTGAAGAAAATTTTGCACCAGTAGCAAGGTTAGAGGCTATTATAATGTTTCTTGCATATGTAGTATTTAAAAATTTCAAAGTATTTCAGATGGATGTCAAATCTGCCTTCCTAAATGGGAATCTTGAAGAAGAGGTCTACATTGAGTAGCATGAGGATTTTATTCTCTTGAATATTAGTAATCATGTATGCAGATTGAAGAAAGCATTGTATGGATTAAAACAAGCTCCCAGAGCTTGGTATGCAAGACTTGATAAGTACATGCAAGATCAAGGATTCAAGAGAGGATTTGCTGATAGTAATCTTTACATCAAAATAGAAGGTGAGCATCAATTGATTGTTGTGGTTTATGTTGATGATATCATTTTTGAAGGAAATATTGAAAAGATGACAAAAGAATTTTTTGATAGAATGCAAAAAGAATTTGAGATGTCTATGCTTAGAGAATTATCATTTTTCTTAGGATTACAAATATTTCAATCAAATAAAGGAATTTTTATATCTCAAAGTAAATATGCCAAGGAAATGTTGAAGAAATTTGGTTTTGAGGATTGTGAACCAATTGGCACACCTATGTGTACAAGAAATAAGGTGAGCAAGGATGAAGACTCACCTATTACAGATCAATATTTGTATAGATCTATGATTGGTAGTCTTTTATATGTGATAGCATCGAGACCAGACATCATGCATGCAGTAGGTATGGTTGCAAGATATTAGTCATCTCCAAGAGATAGTCATGTTCAGTTGGTGAAAAGAATATTTAGATATATCAAAGGGACATTGGATTATGGATTATGGTATCCCACAAGTAAATATTTCACTTTAGTTGCTTATATAGATTCAAATTGGGCAGGGTGCTTAGATGATAGAAAGAGTACAAGTGGAGGAGCTTTCTTCCTTGGTGATAGCTTAGTATCATGGCTAAGCAAGAAGTAGATCTCAATATCACTTTCTACAGCTGAAGCAGAATATATTGCAGCAGTATTGTGTTGTACTCAAGTGCTTTGGATGAAGCAAACTTTGGAAGATATCAAGGTAGAGTATGATGAAACTATTTCAATTTTTTGTGATAACACAAGTGCTATAAATATTTCAAAAAATCTAGTAATGCATTTAAGAACAAAATATATTCCCATTAGATATCACTTCTTGAGAGAGCAGGTTGCAGATCAACAAGTTAAGTTGGAATATATTAGTACTATAGAGCAAATTGTAGATATTTTCATAAAGGCACTACCAAAAGACACATTTGAGTATCTGTGAGAGAAGTTGGGAGTAACTTCCTTTACTTCTTACCATTGAGGTTTAGCATCAGTTGAGGGGGAGCTTAGTGTTAGCTCTAGGTAGGCCCTTTGCCATTAATGTCAAAGGGGGAGAATAACAGGTATAGGTACAAGTGCAAAAAATAGGTACAGGTTGCTATAGTAAGGGGGAGTTGATGTATGTTTTTTAGATGACAGTATGTGCAGGTGATAGGATGTGGTAGTTTCAAGATTGAGGTTGCCATAAATGGCAAAGGGGGAGATTATTGGAAATATTTTCATTGATGTCAAAGGTTTAGCATTATTGGTGATAAAGGCCCCATTGCATTTAATGTTATTTGTAATAAATATATCTTGGCTAATATGTGTTAATATTTATTTAATATTAACGAATATATTTTTGGTTGCATATGAGACAAAAGAAGGGCCCATGGAGAATTTGAAGAGCCACAGGGTAAAGACAAAAGAAGGATGAGATGTATTTTCCCATGAAGAGTCATCTTGGGGAATACCAAGAGTCACCAAGTGAAGACAAAAGAGTAAGGGTGCAATTTCTCATGAAGGAACACTTTGAGGAATATGAAAAGTCACCAAAGATAAGGACAAAGGTGGGAAGGACGTTTTTGGTCATGAAGGGTCACCACATGACTTTTCAAAGGCTTGAATATGAAGGGTCATCCAAGATTGGCACCATTTTCCATGAGGATTGAAGGGTCACAAAGGGGGAAGGCCAAAATTCATTTGGAAAGCTATAAATAAAGGCTTGAGTAGCCATTTGTAATATGAAAAGTGTGAGGTTGATTTGATATTATATTATCTAGCTTAGAATAGCAATTGTGAGAGTTGAATATGATTTGTATTTGTTATATCTAGCTTAGAAGAGCAAAGGTGGTAGAGAGGAAAGAGATGTTGTATTGAAATATCATTTGTTGATATAAAAACATTGAGAGATAGGTGTGTGGTATACACAAAGTGGTTGGTGCTCATGTGGGTTGGTGCTCACAAATGATAACTGGGTTGGTGCTCAGCAAATGGGTATGGTACTCATGTGGTTTGGTGCTCATGAATTGTAGCTGGGGTGGTGCTCAGCAAAGGGGTATGGTGCTCCTACAAGTTTGGCTTGCAAATATTGTTTGGGTTTGTGTTCATTCATATACTTGAGATTTTTCTCTGTGGTTTTTCCCACATTGGGTTTCCATGTTATATCTGGTGTCTTTCTCTTTCTTGTGTGATGTTTATTATTTGAGTTTTATTGCATATCTTGAATGTTTGATTAAGGGAAATTTTTATAAGATATATGATATACTGATTCACCCCCCCCTTTTAGTATATTTTGTGCTTAACACCTTGTATCATGATTACCACATTAGAATTGAGAGATCATAGCTAGTACAGGAATGCATAATTTGGGGTGGGCTTGATAACTATGGGGATCTTATCCCAGGTTTTTTGAAACCTATAATTGAAATCTACCATAAATTCTTGGGGAGCCCTTTTAATTATGGTGAGTTGCTCTCCTAAAGATATATGGTCACTCCTATCCTCAATTTTTTTGTATAAATGTTCCCCAAATTCATCCCAGGTATTTATGGATGTAGGTGTTAAACCCCTATATCACTAGAGTGCCTTACCATTCAAGGAGGTGGATAATAGTTTCATAGCCACATTTTATTAGGTCATATTGTAAACCAAGAATAAATTAGATATGTCTTTAATATGTTCTATAGGGTTATTTGATTTTTCACCTATGAAATAGGGAAGTATTTTAAGGGCTATAGTAGGTATGTCATCAAATTGATTGAGATTTAAGGGGATGCCAGCATTAAAGGGCACAAAGGATCAAAGTCTAGGCCTAGCCATTAGAGGTATAAAGTATGAAATAGTGTTTATTTGAGAAGAATTAGGATATTTATGGGGGTGTAGGATTGTGATTAAACCTAGGATATCTCTTTCTCCTATCAAATTCTAATGACAACTTAACAAATTTAGTCTCCTTACCTTTTGAGGAAGATTTTGTGACCACTTTTACATGTAACTTAACTACATATTCACCACTAAAGTTATTGAATCTATCTGATGTTTTCCAATTCTATAAGTGCATGTTTAAACTCACTTTAATGTTGGTCCCATTGGTCATGCCATAACTGTTAACACTACAAGCTACACCCTTAAAATAAGATGGTTCAGTTATCTTCAAGCTTGGGGTAATGTTGACTATTTTGACCAAAAGTAAAAATAGGTCAACCCCACATAGTAAAAAAACTTATATATAAGTCCATTATTTTGTAATAGGGTGTTCCATGGTCCTATTTGATTTTATTTAATTAGTTATTAACATTGGTCATAGCCAAATCTAGTCCTAAGTCATTTTATGTCATATATGGTCACTTTTAGAGTCATTGATGAATGTTGTATGATTTTATTAGGTATAAAAGTGTTCCCAAGTATCTTTCAACATAAAATATGTCATAAAATTTTTAGTCTTATCATTTTTAACTGAAAACTTGTAGGTTCATAACTAAAATCAAGAAAATAGTTGAAAGAAAGGGAGTTTTGGTAGTTGTATAACCTCTAAAGGAGTGGGGAACGTGTGACAAGATTATGTAATGAATCTTAATCTTACCTAAATTAATTTATATGTTTTATATAATTTATAAGTCTAAAAAATGGTCCAAAACTATTATTCTCCTTCATCACTCCATTAGACATGTAAAAATGGTCAATAGGTATTTTGATGGTATGGCCAGTAGGAGAGGTTCCACATCAAATGTTATTGGTGGTAGATATTAAAATTGGTATAATTCACATTCATGGTAATATTTAAGGGGTTGTTTTCTTATGTTTTATGAACCATCCTTTAGAAGTTGACTATTTCATTTTGTATGCTAATCCTCACACACTATAGGTTTTCTTCTTGTTTGAGCTAGTATGTACAAACCACTTATTGAAATTGATTCTAGAGGATTTTTAATTCCTTATTTCATGGTTTATATATTTTTTTTCATATTTGGAGGTGATTTTATGAGATCAAACTTATAAGTTGTAGGTTGAGTAAATTAATGGACTTACAGTCATGTTTCATAAATTACAGAGGGTTATTATCCTTTTAGTGGTTTAAAATGAGGATTATATGTTGTATTTAATGTATCCCATGTATTTTTTATCCCCTCTCCTTCCAATATTAGTATCAAAGGTTTCAAATCAATGAGTTTTTAGTCAAGAAAATAACACATGTAGTTTTTTACATGATTATCATACATAGTCAGGTAAATAAAGGTCTTGAGCACATCCATGGAGAGTAGATGAAGAGTATTAATAGGTTATACACCTTATGGCATGAGAAATATTCTTTCCAAGTGGTATATTTTATACTGTGACCATCAAGACAAACTCCACACATAGTCTTGCACCAATGATGGACACCTACACATGACCTCATAGGACATGATCACATTGGAATGGAAACATTTGACTTGTTTAAAGTATGTAAAGGTTTAATATATAATTTTTAAGACTTTTAATATGTTTAACATTTATCACAAGATCATACACTATAAATAATTATTCATGTCGTACCTTCACTACCTTGTATATTGTATGTTCACCTATATGTGGCTCTCATAGAGACCTAAGAATGTTTCATGGAGGTGTTTAAACATGTTTAAGATACTCATATAGGTTGAGTAGTTTAAAATATCATGATAATAATATTTTAATCCATATAGTGGTATTCAAGTTTAAAGAATCTTGATCAAGTTGGAGAAACTAAGTTCAGGTATCCATTACCTTAAAAACTCTAAAACAGAGCCTTGGCCACTTTTGATGCTATTATATAATGAGGTGACATGTAATATAGTTAAGATTAAATGTCTACATATTTTAGCCTTAATGTAGGGGTAACACCTTACAAATGGAGGTGAGTGTTTAACTCAAATAATTGGTGTAAAAATGGCTCCTAATTCAAACATTTTTTAATTGTAGAAGGTCAGTGTTCTTTGCGATATCCTAACTTAATGTGGTCTTATAGTTTATGGTGTCCTATCAGGAGCATGTATTTATGGTAAGTGGTCCTATTCAAGTGAAAGGAAACTAGTGGATAAAATAAAATTTGAAATAGGTTGGAGAGTAGGGTCTTGACCTACTTGGTCACCCATAGGTGTACCCTTACTCCCAAGGTCACCTACAATCTGACTGTAGGTACCTACAATATCATGACATGAACCTTGGTGATTGAACCATGAAAACACAAATATTTGACATTTGGAGTTGGTTATAATAATTAAAAAGGATTACATGATATGTATTACAAGGTACAAATGTGGAATGAAATATACATGTGTTCTTTTTATCCAAGAGTGGTCACCTATAGTCAACTATAGGGTGACAATGCACTAACATGATAGTTTGGCCTCATCATATGGTATTTGAGAATGAAGTGAATTAAAATGAGGTTAATATTGACCTTGATGAATTTAATGGAATAATATAAACTTTATGCAAGGTCTGATATGCTAGTCTTCACCTACAAGTATGTTATTTTAGAGAATGCAACACAGTCACAGTTGACTGTCAACTAGGCTTGTCCAAATGAAGGGTCTACATTGAGAGTTTGGCAAAGGTTAAAATGATAAATCAATTTTAAGTTCCTCCATATATGTAACACAATTTAATTATACTCCCACCATATGGATATAGATCATTGAGAGGTTTTAAATTACAACCTATCGTCCATACTCAAACCCTGAACAATCAGTGAGTGTTAAAGAAGTCTATCTTATGTTTTGAGATGTTTGGAGGTGATAGAGACATGGGAAAACCTTAGGATATAGTATATAAAATCCATATAACTTTACAAATCCTATCATAGGATTTTTTTACATGAGGAAATAGGGGAGATTCCCTCTGTTCTATCTCAGATAGAGGGCACTCCTAGATGCACATATCTTGTAGGTTTAGTAAATAAGTGACAAGGAGAAGAGTTGAAGACTATGTGAACCTTAAAAGGATACGTAAAAATATATTTTAGAAATTAATAAACATAGGTAAACCCTCAAATTCATGACCAACCACTCAGAGGTGGTTGTGAGAATCTCAACACAGTCAAAATCCACTAGGTTTAAACTAGGCCTAATGCCTAAAAGGGGTGTAGCTTCAATTTTAACACCAAGTAAGAATTTAATAGCATTATAATACTTTAATGGTGATATATAAGGTGTGTGTGTGATCCTTTATCATGTAGATAAATACATGAGAAAGTCATTTCTTGGCATAAAAGCCTAACAAGGTATGTAGAATGCAAAGGAAAACTCGAGAAGGCAACTTTGGAAGCTCACACCCTGTATAAAGGCTTAACATGGGAACTTGAGGAGATAAGATAAATTGAATAGGGTATAAAAAAAGTATCTAGTGAATTTTTTTATAGTTCCAACATCAAAATTTTATGAACAATCCTTAAGCATGAAAACTCCTTAAAGCCCTCTAAAACCCTTAATAAGGACCTGATGGGAAAGATGAAGAAAAAATGAATCCATATGAGATATTTTGGTCAGGGAGATGACTATAAATTTTAGAGGATTCCAAAATACTCCTTACCATCAATTTGACCTCTACCCTACTTTCACAGATAGGGTGTAATTTGGATTTTATTGATAGATTTTGATGTTTTGAAGGTAAAAAAGAGTTTTAAAGGATGTAAATAAATTTGAGGGGAATAATGAGACCTAATATAACTAATAATATTCATTTATTAATTTATAAAATCTCACAAGTATCTCCGATAACACCTCCACTTCAACCACTCCAAAATGACATAGAGAATGAGGAGTGATCACCTAGTGAGAAGGTGATAAATTCAATTGGGAAGCCTTTTAAGGTTTTCCTAATGAATCTAAGGGTAGGATGACTCTTTAAAAGTTTCAAATCACCCTTTGTATGGACTAGTTTCATAAAATGAAGAGTATCTTTGTGCCAAGTGTGAATACATGTCTAAATAAGGGTGATTATGACTATAGATGATGAGAACACTTATCCAAAATAATATTGATGACTAGGGACACATCCAATGCATGTTAGAGACTATTTATAACCCCTTATTCTTTTTAAATGATGGAATATGTCCATATTTTGTTGAGGATCATTCAAATAAGCCAATGATGAGGGTAGTTTCAAGAAGCTAGTTGAGAGACTTATATGATAGATTTGAGGAGTTTCATGCCTTTGAGGGACATTTTTCCAAGTATATATTGCATTTTTTGTCCCACAATTAATTTATTTGTAGATGTAACTCCTCTCATCTTGACAAGTTTTTTTGTGACTCTTGGAATTCATTATTCTCTCTCCTTTCTCACATTCTATAAGTACTGGCCATTTTATCTCTTGTTTAATAATTCCACACCATGAATGGTGAATACATACTAGTTTTATGTTGTAATTTGCCTTTGAATAATACAATAAATCTGGTTTTGATTTCACAAACATCTTTTATAAGTGTGCAAAGTGATGAATGGTGAAGTCTAGAGATTATATCTTTGCTTCTCCTTATCCTTTCATGTCTCATATAAGGAGTTCTCATTATAATCTATAATATAGAGTGTAGATAGTGTGTTGGATCCCTTAAAGTGTGAAAATTTCCTTAGATTTATCAATATGATCTCTGGTCTACTTACCTTAAGTTATCTCATGCATATCACCTCTATATTAAAATACTTATGTTAGAACATCTTAGGACTTTGAAACTAGTTTTTAGGTCTTGTTTCCTAATAAAAGAAGTATGTGTTGTCACTTGGATTTACACCCTTTTAGGATATTAAAATCTATCCTGATCTAAGTGGCACAATGGAATCACCTCTAGGCTTGTGGGTAGCCTAAGGAATGAGGTGAGTCTCTATATAGGGTTAGCTCCCTTGATGTACAACTTTGGATTGCAACTAATACTAACTTTGGGGGATGAAAAGGGAGAGATAGAACTAAAAAAAATAACCTAAGGGAAGTGATACACTAAATTTATTGATGACATCTAACCATATGCATATTAAACTTGAAATCAAAGGACAAACTAAACATATTCTCTTCAATCTATGTGTTCTTGGATCAATATTACATTATGGGGCTATGGATGAATGTTCCAATCTAGAGGAATATAAAAGAGACCTAGAGTGGAAATAACAAAGAGAATAACTCACTTAAACTTTGACATTTCCTAGAATACATCACATGCCTTGCTAGAAGAAACTATAAATAGGTGAGATAATGTGACTTCTTGCTAAGGAATCCATAGTATTCACTAAGAAAATTCAACATTCAAGTAAATCACACTATGAAAATTAATGAAATATGTATCACTTAGTCATATTATTGATCAAAAGGTATAAAAATGAGTAGATCTTTACCATACTTAGGTGGAGCATCCAATACAATGTTGAAATGACTAGTTCTTATAGAACTTGTGAGAGAGAGAAGAAAGAATTCCAAGGGTCACAAGGACACTTGTAAAGATGATCCAAGGATTTAATTATGCATTTGGAGAGAGTATTGGATGAACCATGCAATTTTAGGAGCTACAAGTGTCAATTCATGTCACAAACTTCATGAGAAGTGGCAAGAAAATGCCTTAACGAGCTCAGGAAAAATGCCTTCATGATTGGAGCTATTTCAACGTCATATAACTAACAAGGAGAAGTAAAAATTATTTTAATGGAATGGTATGTTGTCATACATACCTCTTCATGCATTGGTTGCATGTCAAGTCCTCTAAAAACCTCTAAAAGTGAGCCATCGTCATCTACTATCCAAAAAGTTGCTCTTGTATGCACCCTTCACACTTGGATTCCAAAAATAGATTATTTTATCATTAAAATCCATAATATAAAGTTTATTACATGTTTTAGGACCCTAAATTTCCATATAAGCATTAGGGATACCTTAAAAAACCACCCACTTTAAGTTTTCACACTTCTCCCTAGTTTGTCCAATAGGCCAGTTTTGACTAGCTAAAATGAGAGCTATTATTTGAATCCTTAGAGTTTTTATGAAGAATAAAATTAATATGGGGAGTTATTAAAAGTATATATCTTCCTCCCAAAGTTGTTTTCCTATTTAAACTCCTCTTGCAGCCTGCATAACACAAAAAATGGTGAGAAAAACCCTATTTTTCCCCCATCCATATAATTCCATACAAAAAAAAGTATCAGGATCATCTTGGGGAGTCCTATATAATTTATAATCACTATCCTATCCAAAATATTCCATTATATGGCATCTCCAACTCCATTTTCTCTATTGGGTCTTGATTCAGGGTTAGGAAGGGTTTCAAATAATTTTGGGTCTTAAACTTTGTTCATAAATATTACACATTCAAGTTTTTAAAAAATGACACAAATTAGTTACTAGGGACCTTATTCAAATCCTCAAATATTCTATGGACTCCATGAAAATCCTTAGGTGAGATATGAACACTTGAAGTCACCTACTCAAGCTCTTCCTTACACTTTGCATAGGTCTAAGTGGGTTTTTTGAGCCAAAATTAGCTTCCTTGTGGTTTCCCCTAAAGGGTGAGAGATTTAAAACATTTTTATTCATCCTATGAACATGTTCTAATGAGTTATAATCTGTATTTAGTGCTATAATAGTGACTACCTCTTGATTTGGGCACTAGGCTTAGCCATGCCTAGTGTTCTTGATTGCAAAATTGGATGTTCTAGAATTTATTTTGGTTTTATTTTATTATAAAATATATAAAAAACTTTATATGAAACTATTTGTTTCATCCAACCCATTATAATTTTCACCTATAGCTAGAAATGGCATTGGTATCTCATTTGGTTTCTAAGCCTTAAACCTTACTTTTAGGCCTGACTGTATCCTTGAAAGTCTAGGCTATGTTGTTTGTTTTATTTCATCTTTGAAGTTTTAATCATGTTACCCTATATTTTTTCCAACTTAATACACCTCGTTTAAAACTTCCAACAACTCCTAATCCATCCTTTTACCCATCTTTTCTAGGACTGCCAGTTTCATGTACAAAGGGAGTGCCCTCTGTCTAAGATAAAATAGAGGGAAATACCCTATTTCCTTAGACAAATATTAATATTACATGATTTTTTATAAGTATTAAATATTATCTATACAAAAAATGAGATATTTATCCTATGCATAGACCTTCCAAAAGTGTTTAAAACTAAGACAAACTTATTAGGATGGACTGTGTGTAGGATTTCCACTGTATGAAGTGTATTGTGCATCATTTGAAATTTTATTGCCCATATTTCATGGTATAAGTGTATATAAATAATTTCATCCCTCTGGTAAAGGTTTTTCAACTTTTACACATCACTTCAACCTTCCATGAACTTCCTTTTACAACATACTTAGTGAAGACTAAGTGTTATACCATTGTGACTGTGTTCACTTCAAGGTATTATACCTGTAGATATATTATAAGATTTAAAAACCTTTATTTAATCTCCCATAATCATATAAAAATTATTTGGACCTATTAGTTCACCTTGGGTAGCCTAGACCATCTCTTAGGCACCCTATCTCAGTCACTACCAACATATAGTCAGATACTCGTTATAGGTGATCATAGGATTTTAAGGAGGTGTATAGGTTTTTGAAAATTATTTATAGATCATGAAATTGATAATTTTCATCATGTATGTGTTTTAAATCTATCTCATCATTCCAACCTTACTCATGTTCCTCATATGCATTTTGAAAACATCAAACTGAGCTCTCTTTACTATGATTGAGACACCCCTATATCTTGAGTGTTATAGATGCTTCTAAGATTTCATTGAGATTATTATTGATATTTTAAGATCACTCTTGAATACTGATATTCAATTTTATTTTTTCATATATGCATCTACCATTAGATAGCTAAACACTACAACACATCAAGCTAGTTCACTGTCAGCCTATTGACTGAGACATTCTACTTTTTGACTCTATTGTAGATTTCATTTGCCTCTATTTAGATCTTCCATGATGTTAAAAAACTTTCCTTGAACCTATTTGAGGTTGCACAACCTTATTTTATTCTTAAACCAACTTGAGTATCTTGAAACCAAAACTAAAACTCATGTTAGCTCCCTATCTATATATTCTACCTATAGGTAGGCTTTTAGCAACCTGTATAGACTAAGGGTATATTTGGGAAGTCACAATACCAAGTAACATTATTTTATGATGATAATTTTGGTTAAAAACACTCCTTTAACTCATTTGAAACATTTGAACATGGTGACAAGGACATTTTCCATATTTGGATGGAAAAGGTTCTCTCTTTGGTCTTATGCCTATAGACACTATTGAAAGAATTCAGTGTTTTGGAGACATATTTGAAGCTCTAAACTTTCATCTTCTCCTCACTTCATAAGATTCATCTTTTACATAGATTATCTCTATGTTATAGGGTTTCAAACTCACCTATCTATATGTTCCAACTCTTAATGATAGACATGTTATAGGATATTCAAGAATCCTAACGATCACTATTTTGCCACTTTAGGGAAAAGGGGCCTTGAAACAATCATTATATCTTTTAAAGATTTTCCATAGTTAAATTACCCACATAGAAAATTTTATGTGTTTTTTATAACTTATAAAACATGTTATCATCTCAAAATGAAACTTAAAACTTCTTCAACACTCCCTTGAGCACCTTCACTCTTTATGGTACCACCTATAGGTGGCTATTTTCATAATGCAGGCAGTGAAGACAAGAGTGGGTAGTGAGCATTGCTATGACCATTTCTTGAATTATGAACCAAATCAACTTACCAAAATTCACTCTTCATTTATCCAAGATATTGACACCACTACCAAGGTTCTTATCAAATCATGATGTCATCATAGAAACCCCTGTAGGTGCACCTTTTTTTGAATATGAAGACAATGAAGGGGAATGTGGGCAATGTGTATAGTTTATGCCTCATGGGATAGAATTACATTATTTAAAATTATTTCAAAATATTATTTTTCCCATGGATATCTTGAAACCACTATCAAAAACCTATATTCAACATGATACTCCCCTATAATGATGTCTGTAATGTACTTTCATGACTGCTTAGCTTTGTTTTCTTACATATGACTATGATTACATAGAGAACTACCTTTGTAAAGAAGATTTGGAAATGAAAATTACCAAGATAACATTGATAAAATTTATATGGAGCTATCACAACCTTGGAAACATGATCAAAGCATGAAGATTCTACCCATAGAGGAAATACTGCCTGCAACACAAAATGGTGTTTCTCTTACAAATTTGACGTACCTGGCCTATAAAAACACCATGAAACTTAAGGAAAAGAATATATATCATATAATAAGGAAAAAAAACACTTTTATCTAACCTCACAAATTTTTTCATATGGATTTGACCAAAATTGAGCAAAACCTATAGGGTGCACGAAATACCTAGAAAAAAAGTGTAGTCAACTTGCAAAGGATGGTTCATGAAGTACAGGACATCATTATTAAAAATACTTATATTTAAATTAATTTATTTGAGTTTAAAACACCATCCCAAAATCATTCTACTTGAAACTCTTTCTACTAGCCATACCAAGCAAAAACCTAAAGGTCACTTCAGTTTGCCAAAAAAGGTGAAAATGTAGTAGAATATTTTTAGCCCAATTTTGACACTTTAAAAGAAATTTAACCATGTAAATTAGTATTAGGAAGATTAATATGCATCCCAATATCCTTTTCCATGTGGTACACTTACCAATGAGTTATACAAGTGATATTTTCTTCTTATTTTAATTGTTTCTATAATTTCAGTTAGGGAACCTACAATATTATGACATAACTAACATAACTAACATTTAATCAAACTTCCTTCATGTTTTAAGGGAAAAAAATACATTTGGACACCTTTGAAAACATGCCACTTATGTTTATGACCCTTAAAAGCACATAAAATAACTTAAATTGATAAATAGGCTAATATAACTAAGACCAAAGTTAATATAGTATTAAATGAGATAAAATGAACTATGAAACACCTCATGATAAGATATTATACCCTTTATAGACCTATAAATTCAATTTTTTACCTATAGGTGTCCAAATTTGACTAAAAGTCAAATTTGGTCAATAGTATGATAGTATTGTGGAAATCCTTATGGTATATCACCCCCTTAGAATATATTTATTTCATGTACACTTATACCACTTTTACCTTAATCAATCATTTATAATAGGTGATAAACACTTCAAGATAAATTTAGGGAGCTAGCCCTTAAACCTAGAGGTCTAGTTCTACTATAGATAAACTCACATACCTAGAAGTATTCCCAAGTTGCCCAAATTTGGAGTAAGATTGAACAACCTCCTTTAGGGTGAAAGATTTGGTGACAGTAGTTATTTCATTCTTGGTGGGACACATTATTATAAATATAACTTGTCAAGGTGAATTTTGGTCTTGACAACATCAAATACATATTTTAGACACCTAAATTTGGCCATTGATAACCTTCAATCAGGCTTTTGGCCAATTTCCACTCAAAATGCACAATTTGGCCTAAAAACACTAAAACATGCTAAATGATGTGAAACTAACATATTCAAGTGCCAATTTTGGCCAAGTTATCCCTAAATGAGGTAATGTAATTTGTGGCCAAGCTAACTTTGATCAGTTCATTTTGAGTCAAAATGCCAAATTTGTACCTGGGTGCTCTGGATTGCTCTTTCCTATCAAATATATTGCACGAGACATGTGCCTTTGTTATTTTTTTTTTGACAACATCCTACATGGAAATATAGATTCAACACATCTGGCATCACCTTCCAATTCTAATCCAATCAAATTTTGGACTAATAACAAGGCATTCTGATCAATTTGATAATTTGTGCACAAAGTGATTAATCATGCTTAAGAGGTAGTTAACCCAAATTAAGGCCTAATCAAGAATTCCATGGAAACTTGTTGAATACTTATTTTTGTAAATGAATATTGAATATTTGCATCAAGTGACCTCATTTTTTAGGAAGACATCCCTAGGCCATAAATGCCACAACTATCAAGATTGATGCCTCTGATACCTCATCAATGCCTTCCATGATGCCCTCCATGCCTTTTAATTGCCCCTTATTAAAATGTCATGATGAGGATAATTACAAACTTAATTTCAAAAATTGAATTAATCCTCAACCACACATCTCAATCTTGAGATAGACAGTTTAGGTTGATTCTAGACATTCTCAAAAATCTATAAACAAGAGGCCTTACCACATCATTTCTAAGTTTTTTTGGTGCAAAGTTATAATGCACAAATATCTTCAAGAAGCCATTTTTACTAGTGTTACCATGCCAAATTGATTCCAAGCCAAGCCAAACCATAAGCCAAAGGTGCCAAGCAGAAGAGGAGATAGCCAAACCTCTTTTAATGAAGACTTCATGAGCACAAACTGAGTAAGCCACTACTAAAAAGGTATTTGGAGCATCCAAGGAAGGTGAAGGAATTCTTGTGTTTTCATTATTTGATTTTTAGTTATATTTGTCATTTGATTTTTTTAACTAAGCTCTCCCTAGTGTCTAGGCCTAGAGATGTTATGCTATTAGTGTGTTTATTTCATTGTTTTAGTCATTTTGAAACTAAAACCATATTAACCATCCTCTCTTGAGTTAAATTTCTAGATCACATAATGGCACAGTCAATGGGATTAAACTCATCTCACACCTGAAGGATATCATTTTGAAACTCCAAAATATTTATTTAAGCCCTTAAAACTCTTGCAAATTGATTTTGTAACTTTATTTTACCATTTTTATTTTCCATGGTTTTACATAGTAGCCAACATTGACAAGTAAGACTGACATTAGTTACATATCATAACCAATGTCAGTTAGCAAAATTGGCATTGATTAGATCTCAGTTAGCCAAAGTAATTGACGTCGGTCACTATGTTCTTCCAAAAACATAGACCTGAGAACTACTTTTTTAAAGTACATTATTTCAAGCTAAAAAGAGTTTCAAAGATAAAGAACATGCTAACAATTTTCCTATAGAACCAAGCTTGATATTTTCTCAAAACATGTTTAAATCACTTTTGAATTCTTAAAAATAAATTAGGAACCTTGTTTTGGTGTTTAACAAAGAATTTGGATGTTTTTGGTGAATGTTTTCAAAGTTTGTAACTAAGACTAAGGGGTCAAATGAACATCACCAAACCTTTCATTTGGGCTTAAAATTGAACACACTTGTCAATTCTTGTTTGCAATAGTTGTTTAATCAAGATTTTTTTTGTCAAAAAGATGGATGTTGTGTGTATGATCTTCTATTTGTCCCTTATAGGGAACCCTTGGAATCAAAAGTGTCATTCCTATTGCAAGTAGCCTAGTCCAAGGCTTAGAAAGAAAGTCATCTAAAACACTCCCTAAAAACTCATCAAAGTTTGGGTGAACTTGAAAATGACCCTAAAGTCTTTTTACTTTCATGATTTATTTATTTTTATGTATCTTAGCTTACGAGGGGGACTTTATCATCTCCTACAAGTTCTTTAGAGAAGCTTACTTTTGGATGAACACTTAAAATCCTCTCAAATGATGTATATTGATGGATTCCAACAATACCAAGAAACCTTGTCAGTTTAGGATCTAAGGGAGATTAATTAGTTGGTCTTGTCCTAAAGTCTTTTTTGGAGTCAAAACTTGGTGTAAATAAATAATTCAAAACCAAACACATAGTCCAAATTTACCTCTGAACAAAGAGGCATTATGTTGCCCACGTGAGATCATCAATTTGCATTGTTCAAAGTTCATCAAAATATTGAGAGTCATATCATCCACTTTAGCACAGTTATGCTACCCAATTGAGTTTTACCAAAGTTGTTTAAGTCCTTCACTTATAATCTAGATTTATAATTACACCTTTACAAGTTCATAGGGTTGATGTGTTAAGTGGGTTCACCATTTTCACTAAACTTGAGGGAACGTAGTTTTAATTTATAATTTGGGTTGAAGGTCATTTAAGACTCATAATAATTGTCATCACTTGATATACTTAAGCCATTTTGTGCTAAACACTTGCACTTTTAGTCTATACAACACAACATTCTAAGTCAAGAAAAGTAGTGTTATGATGTCAAAATTGTGTAAAAATGTCTTTGCCTTAGAGAGTCTTTGAAATAAAATGTTTTATCACACCTTTTGGGTATTATAGCATCGTTATGCTACATTTCCAAAAATCCTCTTGCATAGAGTTCAAATTTGTTCCTATATTTTTAGACCAATTCAAGTGTACTTTTTTTGATCTTTTTTCTAAAACATAGTTATATTGTTCACCTTTGTCTATATTATTTGTCAAAATAATAAGGTTTTATGCCCTTATTTATGAGAAAATAAACTATTGTTAAAGCACCTTTTGTTTCATACCTTATACCTAGTTGATCAAATTCATGACCAAGAATCAAATGCCTAGTGTTTGTTAGAAGTGTTTCAAATCTATTAGATTAAAATTTCATCTATTGTCAAAGTGTGGCTTTTGATGTTTTTTTTTCAAGAGTCCTAGCACATTCCTTGTTTGAGTCTAACTTTTGACATCACGTTTGGCAAAGACCTAGTGAATTTGAAATTCTTAGATTAGACTGATTTGAAACACTTTGACCTTAGAGTTTTTCAATTCAATTTTTGGTCCATTTACTTGCTTACCTTTGTGTGAATAGTGAAATGTTAGATACTTTGTGCTAGATTGTTTCCTCACAAATCTTTGCATAAACCTTTTGATCCTTTTAATAAATCTAGACCAAGTTGAAGCATCATCTGTTTTAGATTATATCCTTTTTAGAGTTTCTAGAACTCTTTGACCTTTTATCACAAAGCATTGACTATGGATCCTAACATGTATTCTTACACTCGTAGTGGACTCGTGTACAATCTAAAGATTAGTAATGTAGTTGTGCAAGAAGAAATGGTGCAAGACCCCTATGTGGATAATATTGCTTATGAGATGGATTCTTCTCCCTCTTATAAGAATCAATCAAGGGCACAAAGACTAGATCTATTAGCAAACTATCTGGTTAACACACCACCTTATTTATAATAGGTTCAAGAATAAACCATGTAGTACCTAGCTACAGTACCCATAGTGGACAAGCCAATTCTTTAACAGTCATATTCTACTAATACAGCTTCCATGTATGATCCATTTTTGTTTAAGAGACATTTGTTAGAGAATAAAGATGAGATTTTAGTTAGAGCCATAGAGGTAGGGGCTAATTTTCCAACAAAATTTCCTCATTAAAATTTACCAAGTCTAGTAAGAGTGCCCCTCAATATCATTTATGATCAACATGGTTATTTTAGCAATCCTCTGGCTCTAGTCCAAATAACATATCAAGACCCTAATATATCCAATCAAGGCAAAAACATCATGGAAGATCACTTTAACTAAATGCAAAAAACATATCAAACCTACCTAAATCTAGCACATGATTTCAATCAGATTAACATGGTGAGTAAGCCTTTTATTGACCTAGTTCCTTCAATAAGAGTGTTTATAGAGTTAACTAGACTAGAGAATCTGAGTTCTAACCCATTCATACAAACTGATTCAATAGATAACTTGATGCATATGCCCATTATTGAAGAAGTGCTTTAACATCTACACTGAATAGTGAGCCAAGCATAGTGAAAATTGTGAAAATAACGTCCAATCCTGATCAAAGTGGTACTAATGCATAAACAACTAGCCAACAAAATGTACCTATAATTAATCCTATGAATAGATCATCATACCAAGGAATAGGGGTTTCTACACCCTAGCCTCAACCATCTGCTTCCTCAAGTGTACAACCTATGAGATTAGGTAATCAACTAATAGCTAATATCATGCCTCAATTATAGAATGTGATGAATCCTCCTCCTCAACAACAAGTAGTATTCCACAATAGTAGACATATTATAGAGGATGAATACAATAGAGTAAAAATACATTTCCACCTTAATTAGGGGCAACTAATGTTTCTCCTCACCAGCTAACAATAAACATACCTCTTTAGTCATAGACTAAAATGCCAATTCAAAACCAAGCAATGACTAGTCAATAGCATGCAAATATTGGTTAGTGATAGATGCCAAATCTACAATTTGTTTTCACTTCTCCACAAGGATTCATGAAACAAATAGGTCCCCATGTTTCTCAAGTACCTACTAGACAACCGTTGGTTCAAAATATGTCATAAATTTAGAGACAGAGTCTTGGTCCATAAGCTCCCACTCAACAACAAGGTTCCATTAGTCGGTAGCATGTCCCTTTTCAACCACAATAGGCATATTATAGTTATATCCCTCCAGCCCAACCACAAAATCCTCCAAGTCAAATCTTTATCACCAACCCAAACTAGAATATTATGAAACCAAATGTGTAATTCCAAGTACATTCCAATCCATGTATGCGTATTCTTGGTCTATTCCCTAACCCAACCAATATACCCCAATAGGTATCTCCATCATACCCTAGTCAAAATATCCCACTTGTGACCTCTCAACCATCCATCCAAACCATTTTTTCCCTCAAACCAATGTCCCTTCCAATTTCCTATCCTAAGGATTGTAACAGATGAAGGATGTAATTACTATTATTCAGGTTGGGAAGCAGACTAAAAATTTCAAATTGGATGACATGTTATCCTATCCATTCAACATGGAGTATTTGTAGATACCATTTCTTCTAGGATATGAACCAATTAAATTCAAAAAATATAAAGGGAAAGGTGACCCTAAGGCTCATTTTTCCAAATTCCTTGTCACATGTCAACCAATGGCATATAGTGATATATACATTTTTCTATTATTTCCAAGGAGCTTGGCTAGACAAGCCTTGGAGTGGTTTTTAAAGCTGCCCAAGAATTCAATAACAAACTTTGATGATCTTTTTGATAAATTTAAGCAGCACTTTTCCTATAATATTGAGCATGATATTTCATTAGTGGACTTGACACAAGTAAAGTAAAAATATGGTGATAGTTTTTCAAGTTATTTATAGTGATGGAGAGCCCTTACAAGTCATTTCACCCACATTTTAATAGATAAATAATTAGCCACTGTGTTTACTAAAAATTTTCATAGTGAGATAGCTTACTATCTAGAATTACAATGTGCATATATGTTCAAACAAATCATTGATAAAGGTTTGTTGATTGAGTGGGCACTCATCAATAAAGGAGTCATCAAGATCAACTCAACTAATCAAAATCAAGGTACCAATTAGGTAAATGGCCAACATCAACATCTTGTTCAAATGTAAGCATCACAACTGACACAAGCCAATAACCAAGAAAGACCAAAGCAATTCAATCACAATAGGAATGTTATGGGAAATGGAGTAACCAAATATCATCATGTTTAAAATGTGTAAACATCATTTGAACCACCTTTTCAGCTTAATCATACCCATCAACCTCTCCAAAAAATGTTATAAGCATAACAACAAAAGTCTATATAGCAACCTTTACCTTTACAAACCCCTCCTCTTAAGAGAACCATCCTTGCATGTCGTGTCTTTAGTGACCTAGGAGAACCTATTGAATATATATTTCAAAATCTTGCTACCACTAATATGATTAGTTGGCCTATACCAAATCATTATTTATAATACATTCTTTACCTTGATTGGTATCATGAAAATGAATTATGTGACTATCATCAGGTCAATAGGCATAATCTTTGAAGATGTATCCAAATTAAGCATTTAATTGAGAATATGTTGGAGAATGTGGAGATAACATTGGATAATGGTACTTCCAATTCCAATCAAACTCTTGGGATTTATTAAAACCCCTTTCCTTGATATAACAATCAGAATCAACAAAATTAGCAACAACACCAATAACGGCCAGTGCAACAACAAAATAAATAGTATCAAAATCAAAGGATAAACCAATAAATCAACAAAATTAGTAACAAAACCCATAATAATAGAATAGTGGATAAAACCAAGGTCAGAATGGTAATAACCAACAAACTTGCCATGTAGTTGCACATGACTATAATAGGGTTATAGGTCATATTGTAGGAGGTAGCATTAATACCATCTCTATTAATCCTAGACCAAGTACTAATCAGCCTAGACCATTGCTAAAAAATATTATTCAACCAAATTACATGGATAATCCTTCTTTGACATAGGAATGCATATAGGTAAACCAATAAACTAGGAGTTCCCCTTTTGGACCTTATATTGACAACTCATTCTTACCACGAGACCACATGCAAGTGCACTGGCAATTGAGACTTGTCTTATCTAGTTCCACACCATTTCCAACATCAGTTAGCAATAATGGTCCAATATTTAATCCTGATTGTGCAATCACAACTCAAATATTATTATCCTAGGCCCATAACCATCTACCACTTTGCCTATCATCCAACCAACTATTCAGCTTTAGAATAAACCATTTATTACTAACCAAGATAAGAAGTTTGATATTGTGGAATAATTATAGAAGAAAATAGCACAAATTTATATTTTATATTTATTGAAAATGTCAATAATACATAATAACATCTTGAATGAGTTTTTGACATAATCCACTATTGCTAGTGACATATCCCCTAATAAATTTCAAGCTTTGGTTGGATACCTAGCTCCAACCCAGTAAGTCACATTCAACCAAAGTGATATGTCTTCCCTTGGCCCACTCAATAATAATCCATTATACATAGAAGTTTATATAAGATGGCATAAATTGAAATGTGTCCTTATAGACAATGGATCTAGCCTCAACATAGTGTCTCTAAATCTCATCAAGCTTCTTGGGTACACAATGATAGATCTCCATCTAGAAATAATAACTATCAAAGCCTATGATAATCAAGAAAGAGAATCACAAGGCACCATCAATTTATCAATTATCATTGGGCCTTTGACCTAATATACACTTTTCCATGTGCTTGATCTTGAGTTATCATACAATATACTTCTATGTAGGCCTTGGTTACATGAGATTCATGTAGTCCCATCAACACTGCACCAATGTATCAAATTTTTCCACTTAGGGATGGAAGTGAATATACCAAGAGATTTACACCCATATGAACACTGTAAGCATCTTGAGGCTAAATTTTAAATCAATAATTATTAGTATGGTATGAATCCAAGTTCTAAGCAAGATAAAGGAAAGGCTATACTTATTGATCCTTCACTAGATAATTACATAGATCTTAATACCTTAGATTCCCTTTCCCACATGCCACCACCTAAATCTTCTAATCATTTCACCATTTTAGATAATGGACCAGGAGAATATGTGACCCATGATACGTTTCATATTTCCAATCTTCCTCAAAATTTGAAAACCTTTGGGTAACCTAAAGTCACCCCACATATGCACTAGATATAAAAGAACAAAGATAAAGGACCTATCATATTTGTACCAGCATCTAGCCTAGAACCTAACCCTCTTGAATGAGATGAATCATGGTTATACAGTGACAACCAAGATGATTGTTATAAAAATGTAAATTATCATATTCTCAATAGGATCATGGAGTGTCACAAGAATGAAGGAAGAGGCCTTGGACTGAATCAACAAAGAACCAATGAGCCAATTTCCATGACTAAGTATGAAAGACCTTATAGACTTTGATTTAAACCACCTAGGGGTGACCCCATGACCCCACATATCTTATTCAAACTCCATCACTAGAAACTAGTGATGATGATGTCAACAGTGAAGCAGAGTCTAATCATAGCCTCACTTTTGATAACCTAGCTGAAACCAACATGTTTGATAATAATGATGTTTGTACCCTTGCCCTGGATATTCATCATAACCCATTGCCATTATATTATCCCCAACTGATAGATTGGGACCAATAAGAATCTAGTCTACCAATTGATGAGTTCCAGAATGATGAGGCATTCTATGATTTCTTAGGCCTTAGAGACAATGTTTCACTTTTGATAACCTAGCTAAAACTAACATGTTTGATAAAAATGACATTTTTACCCTTGCCCTAGTTGTTCATTACAACCCATTGCCATTATATTATCACCAATTAATAAATTGGGATCAATACGAATCTAGTCTACCAATTGATGAGTTCCAAAATGATGAGGCATTTTGTGATTTCTTAGGCCTTAGAGATCATAAATCAAGATTCTCAATCACATTGGATCTTGAAACCTATTTTGGAGAGTGAGTGAACACCCTTATCTAAAAACAAGTAAGTAAAATATTGAGGTCCCAAAGTGAAAACCTCTTTGAGGTGATTTTTGACCAAGGAAAAAGTAAAGATAAAGGTCAGTCTAGTGGTGAAAACTTGTCTTGAGTGCTATTAGATGGAGGTGTTCATTATTCTTTGAATTTAGACCAAGAGACCACCAAAAATGAACTTACCTATGGATTCAAGTTTAGTTTTGAGCAACAATAAGTATTTGATCAAATTATTCAATAATTTTTTACTATTTTTGTCACATGGCCAGATCTCCCATTAGGGAACTTAGATTCATCATGCCTAGGAGAAGTTAAAGAGCAAGTCTTAATGGAGGACCTTGACATAATCCAATACTTCAAGTCATTACCTACTATCCTAGAAGATGGTTTGACCCTTCTAGTCAAAGATATAATAGAGGTAAACATCAAGACTTCATCAGTCCTAAAATGGATAAAATTAGGTGCATCCCTCACTAAGGAAGAACATGACATTTTTATAGCTCTATTGAGAGAATTTGTAGATATCTTTGCATGGGCCTATTTTGATATGATAGGATTAGACCTCACCTTGGTTCTGCACTACCTTGTGGTTAATCCTAATGCCAAATTAGTAAAATAAAAGTTACATAAGATGCATCCTCACATTGTCGTATTGGTAAAGAAAGAGTTAGAAAAACTCTTCGAAGTAGGATGTATCCAATCCATTGACTACTTAGAATGGATCTCTAATATGGTACCTATTATAAAAAAGCATGAAGGGATTAGAATTTGTACTAATTTTTGATACATCAACAAATATTATCCTAAAGATGATTTTCTCTTGCCTAATATCGACATGATCATCAACTCCATGGCAGGTTATGAAATGCTTTCACTCATGGATGGCTTTTCAAGATACAACCACATTAGAATTTCACCAGAAGACCAACACAAAATAGTGTTCACCACTCCATGGGGAACATTTTGTTATTAGGTGATGCCATTTGGCCTTAAGAGTGATAGGGCTACATATCAAAGGGTCATGACTATCATATTCCATGATATGATGCATGATATTATTAAAGACTATATCGATGACATATTAGGAAAATCTAAAACTAGGGCTGACCATCCAATAGTGCTACATAAGATATTTGAAAGAATACAAGAGTACAAAGTTAGACTCAATCCAAATAAATCTATATTCATTGTAACTTTAGGTAAATTAATTGGCTTTATCATGTCTCATAGAGGTATTGAAGTCGATTTGGCTAAAGTCCATGATATAACCAAGATGCTACCACCAACCAATTTAAAACAACTCCATAGTTTGTAGGGTAAGATCTAGTCAATCTGATGCTTCATCTCTCAATTAGCAGACAAGTGCCATATTTTTACACACCTTTTGAAGAAGGGAGTTGCATTTCACTAGGATGATCACTGCTAAATAGCTTTTCAACAACTCAAAGACTATCTTGTCATTCTACCTATTTTATTACCTCCTATGCCATGAAAGCCATTCTTGTTATAGCTATCAGCTACCGATCATGCCCTAGGGGCACTCTTGGCTCAACATGATGATAATATAAAAGAACATGTTGTATACTACTTAATCCATACCTTGGTTATATATGAACATAACTATGCACCTGTTGAAAAATATTATCTAGCCATGGTCTTCGTAGCTTAGAAACTACACCATTACATGTTAAATAATAAAACCATGGTCATTTAAAAAGTAGATCCAATCAAGTATCTACTATCTAAAATAGATTTTCAAGGTAGAATGGCTAAATGGATCATGCTTATTAGTGATTTTGACATAAAGTATGTCAATCATAAGGCAATAATGGGATAAGTTCTTACAAATCAACTTACTGGAGTACCTCTCATAGACACACAACCACTCATATTTCAATTTTATAATGAATCCATCATGACCATCATTGACACACCCATTAAGGAGTAACCCTAGAATTTGTATTTTTATGGTTCATTTATTGCACATGGATCAGGGGTAAGCCTATTATTTATTACAACACAGGGGGATCTAATCCTTAAATCATTTAAAATCAGCTTTCCTTATACAAACAACATGGCCGAGTATGAATCACTTGCTATAGGACTTTGACAAGAAGTGTAGTGGAATATATCTCATCTCCAAGTTTATGGTGATTCTTAGTTAATTATCAATTAGATCACATATCATTTTGAGACCAAATATGACAATCTAGTTCCATATAAAACCATGGTCGACACTCTTAAATAATAAATTACCAACATTCATTTTGAGCACATACTAAGGGCTAGTAACATAATTGTAGATGTCATGGCTACCATTGGCTCTCCAATTTGAAAAATAGATAAATCTAGAGAGTATCAATTACTCATCAAGAATTTCTCAGCACCATCTCATGAACCTTCAACTACTGCCATGATTTGTGATATTATTGGTCCTAATTCTATCTAGTACTCATACCCTTACAACTAACTTCATGACCAAGTTATACCACCTAACCTCTCTAAAAAAAAACCAAAGCCTTCATTCATCATTTTTCTCATTCTACTCTACTTGGATCCACCCTTTGCCATCATAGTTTTGATGGAACTTTGCTTCATTATTTAACTTTGATAGAGTCTACACTAGCATTAAGAGAAGTTCACAAAGGAGTGTGTGGAGCCCATTTTAGTGGGGTAGTCCTATCCAAAAAACTCTTGAATACTAGTTACTATTGGCCCATAATGGATGCAAATGCCACTACATATGTAAAAAAGTGTGACAAATGTTAATGGCATGCTAATTTGATTCATGCCCTAGCAAAAACCCTAAAACTAATGTTAACACCATGGTCATTTTCTACATGGGTACTTGACCTCATTGGGAAGATTAACCCCACTTCATCTGACGGCCATAAACATATCCTTACTGCTACCACATATTTCACTAAGTGAGTTTAAGATATACCCCTCACATGACTGGAAATAAAATTTCCAAATTCATCTTCAACCATCTCATCTGCCACTATGGTATCCCTTCTGACATTATATCTGATAATGGAGGATCATTCAAGAACAAAGATGTAAACTAGCTATGTACTAAATATAACATCACACAAAAAATTTCTAGAGCATATTACCCTCAAGGTAATGGCCAAGCTAAGGCATCCAACAAAACCATTATCAATATCCTCAAAAATATTGTTAATGATGTTGGTCATGATTGACACCTCCAGATATTCCCTACCCTTTGGGCATACCATACCAATCATCATACCCCCATAGGAGCCACTCCATACTCACTTGTTTATGGTATTGAAGCCATCCTTCCTATTGAGGTCAAATTACCTTCACTATGCATCTCTTTTAAGCATGTCCTAAATGATCATGACTATCAAGTAGCTCACCTACAAGAGCTAGACCTACTCGATGAGAAATGCATAGCTATGCCAAAAGATCTTCAAGCATATCAAAACTAACTCAAAGGCCACTATAATTAGCATGTTAAGAATAGAATATTTGAAATTAGTGATCTTGTCCTTAAAGAGAACCAAAATAATACCATGGCTAACAAAAAACATAAAGGAAAGTTCAAACCAAACCAGATAGGGCCTTTCATCATTACTACAAATTACAAATCAGGAGCATACAGGCTTGCCACACCAGATGGAGATGAACTTCTAGAGCTGATGAATATTATTCATCTCAAGCGATATTATGCTTGAGTGCTAAGGTGTATTATCTATAAGGACCATTTTAGTTATGCCATTTTATCACTATTCTTCTTTGTACAAATACCATCTTTATCCATCTTCTTCATCGTATCCACTTTTTACTTTCGACCTATCAACCTAGTTTGTTCTAAAGCCTAGCCTATTTGACCTTAGTTTTTTCCATTCATTACACATTTTTAGCATCAAGATATCTGATAAGTTTCATCAATTAGTTCAAGTAATTCAAATAGAGATTGTACTTTAGGATAGTGTTACAAATTTTTTGATAGTTACATCATTCATTTATTATTTTTTTCTTACCACCGGTCTTGCTACTAACTATAACTACCTTTGAGAAAATTCATACCTTTGATCTATGCTATTGTGTCCTAGTTATAACCACCTATTGGAAAACTAGGGGAAACATCAATCCTTGACATACCAACTTTCCACTTCCTATGCCTTTTTACCAACTGTGCCTGTTTCATTTGAATTAACTGCTACACTAGTCAAATTCCTCCACTATAAAGGTGAAACTATAGTGATGTGAGGTCCTCCTCTAGGATTATGTAGGCAGTCCATAATACTTGTTGAGGTTTACTCAGTCACCTTTTTCCCCATGCTCTCACCATTTTTTTAGCAACCTAAGCCACACTCTCATCATTTTATGAGCAACTTAAGCCATGTTCTCACTGTGTTGTGAGCAACTTAAGCCACACTCTCACCATTTTATGAGATTGAACCATTTAGTGTCTCATCATTCTTAATTGAGTTAAGACACTCAAAAAAACTTCCAAAAAAATTTAAAAAATTGTTAGAAAAGAACAAAAACATTGACCACTTCTTTGCTTTAAAGATTCTAGGAACCCTTACTAAGTTACAAGCAAATCACTTGTCATTTAGTTTCCCCATATTTTTTGGCCTTTTTCTCTCACACACTTGCCATTTTTCAAGACTATTCCTCTTCTTCTCTCACATCTATTCTATTTGTTTTCATCACTTATCACATTCTTCTTATTCCTTGGGAGAACTACATTTGGCTTGAAGTTTTCTATTGGATATTACATCCATAGAACTATATAGGCAGCATCCACTTGCCTAGTGCATATAGAGACAGCTCAGCCACCCCCTTCCTTTTATTCTATTCCCCCATTTTGTTCATTTGTTAATTTGTCACCTATTTTCTAGGGTCAATGTTTAGAGGATTTCTATTTTAGTGTTTCTTTGTTTGTTTCTTTATTATTTTATTTATCTACCTGTTTGTTTGCTTTCAGTACTATTTCCTTGATTCAATTTATGTGTGTTCATTAGGTGATTCCTTATCCACAGTTACACTTGAATCCATCCCTATTCATATGTTTATATTTTCATCATGGTTTCTATCATTGGTACATTGTTTCCTATTGAGTATTAGATTATGGGAGTTAGTCATTATGCGTATTTCAACCAAGTCCTCATGATGTTATACCATGATGCCTACCAAAAAATGTTACAACAAACCTTATCTTTAAGAAGTCTATTTAGCAATGGTAGCATCTCTTCGATATCAACATCTTGATTCACTACTAATCATATCCAAAATAGAGTAATTAACCATGAAAGAATTTCAACCTTTATTAGTTCAAATGTGCATCTCCCTACTAGTAGGTTTTTCCAATTCATCATTACCTTATATGTTAAATTATCATCATCCTCAGCCAGTTTTATCATGTTTGCCATAATTAGGGTCCAATGATTATAACCACCTATGGTAAAATCATTGTACACCATCCCACTTACATTTCTCAATGATTATAACTACCTTTGGGAAAATCATTGTGTTGGCACCACTTTACTTTTTCTACCTCTATAGGTTCATGTTACTCTCTTGTTTGTCTATCCTAATAGGGGTAGCTCCATCTTCTCAATGATTATAACTACCTTTGGGAAAATCATGGTGTTATCATACCACATTGCCACTATCAGGGTACAATGCTTATAACTACCTTTAGGAAAACCATTTTACACCATCCCACTTGCATTCTCAATGATTTTAACTATTTTTTTAGTATCATTGTGTTTTCACCCCATCATCTTTCCTTGGTTCCCTCATTTCACTTCTTTCTTTTTGAGGGACTGTTTGTCAACTTACTTATGCCAACTGTTCCCTCGAGGGGGCATCATATAGTTATTTTATCATCACTATAGTTGTAGGAATATAGGACCTTTTCATTATTTGAGAATAAGTTATTATTATTATAGCTTTCAATGCCTTCCCAAATAGGGGCAAACTATAGAGACCTAAATCTGGCCACTGATAACCTCCAATTATGCTTTTGGCCAATTTCCACTCAAAATGCACAATTTGGCCTAAAAACACTAAAACATGCTAAATGATGTGAAACTGACATATTTAAGTGCCAATTTTATCTAGGGTATCCCTAAATGAGGTAATGCAATTTGTGGTCCAGCTAACTTTGATCAGTTCATTTTGAGTCAAAATGTCAAATTTGCACCTAGGTGTTCTAAATTGCTCTTTCCTATCAAATCTCTTGCATGAGACACGTGCCTTTGTTATTTTTTTTTTGAAAACATCCTAAATGTGAATACATATCTAACACATTTTACATCACCTTCCAATCCTAATCCAATCAAAATTTGGACCAATAACAAGGCATTATGATCAATTTGAGTAATTTGTGCATAAAGTGCTTAATCATGCTTAAGAGGTAGTTAACCCAATTTAAGGCCTAATCAATAATTCCATGAAAACTTGTTGAATACTTGTTTTAGAAATGAATATTTAATGTCTGCATCATCAAGTGACCTCATTTCTTGGGAAGACATCCTTAGGCCATAAATGTTACAAATATTAGGATTCATGCCTCCCATGCCTCATCAATGCCTTCCATGATGTACTCCATGCCTCTTAATTTCCCCTTATTTTAATGTCATAATAAGGATAATTAAAAATTTAATTACAAAAATTTAATTAATCCTCAACCACACATCTCAATCTTGAGATGGATGGTTCAGGTTGATTCTAGACATTCTCAAAAATATATAAATAGGAGGCCTTACCACATCATTTCTAAGCTTTTTGGTGCAAAGTTATAATGCACAAATATCTTCAAGAATCCATTTCTACTAGTGTTACAATGCAAAATTGATTCCAAGCCAAGCCAAGCCATAAGTTAAAGGTGCCAAGGAGAAGAGGATATAGCCAAGCCTCCTTTGATAAAGACTTCATGAGCATAAGCTGAGAAAGCTAATACTACAAAGGTATTTGGAGCATCCAAGGAAGGTGAAGGAATTCTTTTGTTTTCATTCCTTACTTTTTAGTTGTGTTTATCATATTTTTTTTGTTAACTAAGGTCTTCCTAGTGTCTAAGACTAGAGATGGTATACTATTAGTGTTTTTATTTCATTTTATTTGTCATTTTGGAATTAACACCATACTAACCATCCTCTTTTGAGTCAAATTCCTAGATCACACATATTGGTGTGCTACTCAGCATTTGGTGACTCAATTCAAGGTAAAATCTAGTTATAGACAATTATTTTGTCATATATTTTCTCTCATACTTCATGGTCCTTACTAGATCATCTTCTAGTAAAGTTTTCAACCTCATCAATCCACCTCTTCAGCGTTAACTTCCTCTTGAAATTCAACATCCTCATCTTATTCTATCCTTTTAAAAGCAAGAGGACTTTTCTAGCCAAGAAGACCAAGAGTGTGAGGAAGATCATAAAGAAAACATGGACAGGTAGCATTCCTTTACAACATTTAATAATAAAAACCCAATCCATCTTGATGCTTATGATGACATTCCCCCTAATGATACAAAGAGTGTTCCTACATTCAATGGTGAAGTCCATGTTATACCTAGTGAACACATCAGAGATATCTCCAATTTTTGTAGTTTCCATAATGTCACTAAGGTCAATATTTCCATTATACTCCTTGACATGTGCCTTAGAGGGGAAACAATTGATTGGTATAGGACTTTGCCTAGTGGTTGTATCATAATATGGGATGAATTTTGAGTGTTACTAACTTTAAGGTTTGAAGATGAGAGTGACCAAACTTCACTCATTCATCATCTCTATTTGATCCAAAGATACCATAAGGAAAAAATGGATGACCTCATGAGAGGTTTCAAAAGACTTATCATAGGTTTCCTTCTCCCATGAGACCACCTACTAGCTTTGTATTTCCTACATACTTGAGAGCTATCAATATTGATATTTCCATCATTCTATAATCCATGGGTGGGTTCACTCTTCCTAAATCATATGACCTTACTATTACATTTGAGAATGGAATAATTCAATATATAAATTTTCCCCCAAAGGTGTCTATGCCTATACTACCTAATGTGTTTACTTCTATTCCAAACATTGCCAAAGTTCCAAGTGTAAATACCAAGCCTAAGATTGTTCCTAAAAAGACAAATGATGCCATGGATAAAGATGCAAAAATTTAAATGTTAAGATCTCAACTTAGGCAAGTTAATATACAACAAGGTGCTTATCAAAATCAATATCCCTATCAACAATAATATAGTCAATAATATTGGAGAGGAAAAGGTCAAGGGAAGCCTAACTTCAAAAGGCTTGCCAATGTGTACAATCCTATTTCTACCACCAACACAAGAAATATGTTACTAGTACATAGCAACTTGGTGAAAGGGTAATAATGGTAATAAGGTCAATTCATGGATGCAAATAAAGGAGGATAACAAGCTCTAGTTGTTAATGGAGGGGTCACTTCTCTCCTATCAGTATAAGATTAAGTCTTAATGTCAGCAAGTCAAGGTTGGAAACCTCAAGGAGAAATTTTTACTAAAATTTTAATTGAAGACACTTATGTGTTTAACCAAGGAACTTATATTACACGTAATACAATATATAAGAGAAAGGCTCTAGGAGGTGATAGTAATGTGCCTATGATTTTATCCAATCCTCTTATAATGTAGCAAGGCATGGCTACAAACATGATAGTCCCTAATATTCCTTTACCTTCTTTAAATTAGAATGTTGGAAGGCTTGTTCAAATTACTTCAATCCCTCAAATTAAAAAAAATTATTTTCCTCCAAGGACACATGAAAAACTAAGTAATTATATATTAAACATAGTGGATTCATTGAATAATGCAAAGGCATCCATTTCCCTTTGGGATGTCCTTCATATGCCTAGCCAAAAATAAATATTACAAAAATAGTTATCCACTATCCATGCTAATCCTTCATCTTCAACCAATGGTCATGGTATTGTAGCTATTACCAATTCCCCTAACAACATTGTTTAACCATATATTAAATTTGAGAAGCCTCCACCCTTCTACCTCACTCTCATAATGGGAAATAAACTGGTTCAAAATTGTATAGTTGATAGTGGAGCCTCTACATCAGTGATGCCTAAGGTTGTAGCTGATAATTTGGACCTAAAGTATGTACCACATAGAAAAGGAGTGATTCAGTTAGATGGTACACCTACCAAGATAATAATATTAATTAAAAGTTTTTCTCCATGGCTATCCTAGCTTCCCTATCCTCCAAGACATTGTTGTTGTGGACTTACTTGCTCATTTTTCAATTTTCATTTCAAGATATTTTATAGCTAAAATAGGTGGCTACCTCTTAGTTGATTGGTCCTTCTTATCATTTAATACAAGATATGGAACAAAGGCGACCATAAGGACTCAAAATCTTTCTCTACTCCACATTTAACCTTATGTAGAGGCAAGCTCCAACTTGAATTGTGTAATCAATGAGAGAGAAGAGTATAATGTGGATGATAGTGCTTCCTCTAAGCTTGAAGGTATAGCTGAGTTGTTTATAGATGAGTATGGTATAGATTATTATGAATATGATCCACATGCATACTTTGAGTAAACTTACCATGGCACCTATATGATCTATGAAGAAGCATTTGAGCAAGCCAAAGTAAGTGTTAAACATTATTTCTCATAAGATGTTGAGAGTAACTAGTTGATTCATGTATATTATGATGATACATTGAAGATCTTGATAGATCACCATAGTGAGGAGTATGTATTTGTACTTAAAATTGATGAATCTACCCTTGATGATGACATTAATGAGGAAGAGGAAGATGAATTATGGTAAATTTTCAATGCCATATGTCAAAATTTTGATCATTTAGGTAAGACTTATTCTCATCGAAAATATTGCATACCTAATGTTAAGTTTGCTAATGAGCCCAATAAGTAGGTTGTTGAATGCCTTGCGATGCATAAAAGTGAATGTCATACTATTGTTTAAGAAGTTGAAGTTTTAGAGAAACTTAGTGAAGTCAATACATATGTGTTTGTCCTTAAACAAAATCTCATACCTCAATTTGAGGTAGAATCGCATTCAGATATGTTGTAACATGATGAAGAGGATCTTGACTATCATACACATCAAGTATATTTTACCCAAGATGTTGGAAAAATTGAGGTAGTTGTCATACCTTCTCATTTATGGTTTGAATAATACCAGATGGGTATGACAAATATAAATTTAGTTACAACTCTAAACAATTTCTTTGGAAGGCAAGATAGAGTATTTTTGAAGGCTCCAAATAGTCCACTTGTAGGTATGAGGAGACATAAAGATGGTAAGCTTCTTGACCAGCTACATATTTAAGTGATTTATTATAAGCATGCTTAACATGAAAAGTTACTTTCATGGAGTGATAAAGATGTAATATTAACTATTTTTGACCCTATTTGAAGTATGGTAAGATGTATTTCACCTCAAGAGTGAGGTCTTATAAATTTTAGGTTAGGTGTGCACTTTTATTTTAGTTGTATGTGTGTTCCATAAGTGTTATTGAGAACACATGTTTATTTCCTTTGGTGTGTCTATATTTTTGTGTGTGGTTTCAAATCAAAATTGAGTGTCAAGCTTGTGCATATGTGTCTTCATGGCCCAATAGGTAGGATTAGGTTATTGGTCTTGGCATAACAAGCATACCACCCCTAGGAAATTGCCAAGAATGCTAACTATTTTGACCATAATGCAAAATAGGTCTACCCCTATAGTAAAAAACTTGTATATGGGTCAATTAGGATGTAATAGGGGGTTTCAAGGTCTTATTTTATATTATTTAATGAGTTATTAACCTTGGTCATAGCCAAATCTAGTCTTAAGTCATTTTATGTCACATAGGGTCACTTTTAGAGTCATTAATGAAGTTTGTATAGTTTTATTAGGTATAAAAGTGTTCCAAAGTATCTTTAAACATCCAATATGTCATAAAATTATTATTATTTTTAGTTCTAACTGAAAACTTATAGGTTCCTAACTGAAATAAAGAAAATAGTTGAAATAAAGGGAGTTTTGGTAGTTGTGTGACCTATAAATGAGTGTGGCATGTGTGGAAATATTTTATGACTCTTCAGCTTCCTTAAATTCATTTATATATTTTATATAATTTTTAAGTCTCAAAAATGGTCCAAAACTATTATACTCCATCACTCCACTAGACATGCAAAACTAGTCAACATGTCTTTTGATGGTACAACCCGTAAGAGAGGTTCTAGGTAAAATTATATTGGTGGTAGATATTAAAATTTGTCTTATTAAAATTAATATTAGTATTTTAATTATTTTTTTCCTATGCTTTATGAACCATCCTTTATAAGTTTATTGTTTCATTTTGTATGCTAATCCCCACACACTGTAGGTTTTCTTCTTGTTTAAGATGGTACATATAAACCACTTGTTGAAATTGATTCCAAAATATGTTTGATTCTTTATTTCATGGTTTTCATCTTTTTTTGCATGTTTGGAGGTGATTTTATGAGCTCAAACTTCTAAATTTATAAGTTGAGTGCATTAATGGACTTGTAGTCAGGTTTCACCAATTACAGAGTGTTATTATCCTTTTGGTGGTTTTATATTAGGTAAATATGTTGTATTTAATTTCTTCCATGTCTTTTTAATCCCATATCATTCTAATATTAGTCTCAAAGGTTTCACATCAATGAGGTTACAGTCAAGCAAAAAAACGTAGGCAGTTCTTTACATGACTGTCATACATAATCAGGTAAATGAAGGTCCTAAGAACATACATGGAGAGTATATGAAGAGTATTAATAGGTTGGACACCCTATTATAGAATGATTAATCAAGCTATACTTTCTAAATGGTATATTTTAGATTGTGACCATCAAGACAAACTCCACACACAGTCATGCACCATTGATAAACACATATAGGTGACCTCATAGGAGACAATCACATTAGAATAGACACATTTGAATTGTTTAAAGTATTTTAAGGTTAAAGAGATAATTTTTAAGGATTTAAATATGTCTAATATTTATCGAAATACCATACACTCTGCATTATTATTCATATCTTACCTTTACTGCCTTTGTATATTGCATGTTCACCTATAAGTGGTTCTCACAAAGACCTAAGAATGTTTCATGGAGGTGTTTGAACATGTTGAATATCCTCATATATTTCAAGGACTTTAAAATGTCATGAAAATCATTTTTGAAGCCATAGAGTGATAGGTAGGTTTAAATAATCATGATCAAGTTAGAGAAACTGAGTTAAGGGATCTATTACCTTTAAAACTCCAAAAAAGAGCATTGGCCACTTTTGATGCTATCATATAATGAGGTGACATAGAATCTATTTGATTTTTAATGCCTCCATCTTGTAACTTTCATGTAGGTGTAACACCTTGAAAATGGAGGTGATTTTCTGACTCCAATAAGTAATTTAAAAAGGTCTCCCAATGCAAACATTCTTTTACTATAGAAGGTCAATGTTCTTTGCAGTAACCTGACTTCAAAAGGTCTTAAAGTTCATGGTGGCTTAGTAGTAACATATCTCTATGGTAATTGGTCCTATTAAATTTAAAGGACACTATTGTCTCAAATAAACTTTTAAATATGTTGGAGAGTAGGGTCTTGACCTACTTGGTCACTTATAGGTGTACTCTTACTCCCAAGAAGGTCACCTACAGTCTAACTATAGGTACCTATAGTCTCATGACATGAACCTTGGTGATTGAACCATGAAAACACAAAATTATTCCATTTAGAGTTTTTTATAACAATTAAAAAGGATATCGTGAGTTTTATTAAAAGGTACAAATGTGAAATGCAATCTACAGGTGTCCCTTTGATCTAATACTAGTCACATATAGTCAATTGTAAGGTGACAATGCACTAACATGATAGTTTGGCCTCATAATATCATCTTTGAACATGAAGTGAATTAAAATGAGGTTAAAAATGACATTGATGAATTCAAGGGAATAATATAAACTTGATAAAAGGTTTTATATGCTAGTGTTTGCCTACAAGCATGCTATTTTAGAACAAGCAACACAGTCACAGTTGACTATCAACCAGGCCTGTCCAAATAAAGGGTCTACATTGAGATTTTGGTAAAGGTTGAAATGATAAACTAGTTCAAAGTGACTTCACATTAGTAAACATTTCATGAGAATCCCATCATATGGAAACATATCATGGAGAGGTTTCAACTTGAAAACTACAGTCCATACTCAAACCCTGCACAGTCAGTGAATGTTCAAGAAGTTTATCTTAGGTTTTGAGATGTTTAGAGGTGATAGATAGATGAAAAAACCTTAATATATAGTATATAACATCCTTATAACTTTATTAATCATATCCTAGGATTTATTTTCATGAGGCAAATGAAAATATTCCCTCTATTCTATCTCAGACAAAGGGCACTACTAGATGCACATATCTAGAAAGTTTAGTAAGTGACAAGGATATGAGTTGAAGACTATGATAACATTAAAAGAAGATGTATATATATATGTTATAAATTAATAAAAATATTTAATCCCTCACATTCATGTCCAACCACTCAGATGTGGTGGTGAGAATCTCAACATAATCAAAATACACTAGGCTTAAACTAGGCCTAATGCTTAAAAGGGGTGTAACTTCAATCTTAACACTAAGTGATCATTAAATGAATTTCATGTGGAGATATAAGGTTTGTGTGTGTGTATGTGTGTGTGTGTGTGTGTGTGTGTGTGTGGGTGTGTGCCTAAGAGCCTAACAAGGTATGTATAATGCAAAGGAAAAATTGAGAAGGCAAATTTGAAAGTTCAAACCTATACGGAGGCTTAGCATGGGAACCTAAGGAAATAATATAAGTTAAAGAGGGTCCCAAAAAAGGATCTAGTAGAATATTTTCAATGTTCCAATGTCAAAATTTTATGAACAATCCTTAAGTGTGAATATACTTGAAACCCTCTAAAACCCTTGATAAGTATGTGATGGGAAAGATGAAGAAGGAAAGGCATCCATATGAGATATTTTAGTTAGGGAGATGATTGAAACTTAAATTGGACTCCCCAAGGCTCATTCCCATCAAGTTTTCTTCTACCCTACTTATATGAACATGGTGTAAAATGGATTTTCTTGACATATTTTGATGTTTTGTAGGTAGAAAAGAGTTTATAAGGATAAAAATAACTTTGAAAATAATAATTAGACCTAATATAACATCTCATATGCATTTCTTTCTTCAAAAAATCTCATAAGTGTCTTTGCTAACACCTCCACTTCAACCAGTCTAGAATGACATAGTGAATGAGGAGTGATCACCTAGCGAGAAGGTGATAACTTCAATTTGGAAGCCCTTTAAGGTTTTACTAATGAATATAAGGTTAGGAGGACTCTTTAAAAGTGTCACATCACCCTTTTTATGAATTGTTTTGATAAAATAAAGAGCATCTTAGTGCCAAGTGTGAAGACATGTCTAAATAAGGGTGATTGTGACTACAGATAATGAGAACAATTATCCAAAAGAATATTGATTACTAGGGACACATTAAATACATGTCAGAGCCTATTCCTAACCCCTCTCTCATATTTAAATAATGTCATTTATCCCTTGTCTATTTAGGAGTAATCAATAGAAGCCAATGATGAAGGTAATTTCAAGAAGCAAACTAAGAGACTTCTACACCATGTTTGTGGAGTTTCATGCCTTTGAGGGACATTTGTCTAAGTAGAACTTTCATGGTCTATACCATAATTAATTATTATACATATGTAACTCCTCTTAGATTTACAAGTGTTTTTGTTTCTCTTGGACTTCATTCTTCTCTCTCCTTTCTCACATTCTATAAGTACTAGCCATTTTGGATCTTGTTTGATAATTCCACACCATGTATGGTGAAGCCCTGCTAGTTTGATGTTGTAATTTTCCTTTGAATAATATAATAAATCTATTTTTTAGTTCATAAACATCTTATTTAAGTATGAAAAGTGATTAATGGTGAGGTCTAGTGATTATATCCTTGCTTCTCCTTATACTTTCATGTCTAGTAGAAGGATTTTTCATTCTAATATGTCATATAGAATGTAGCTATTGTGTTTGGCTCCCTTAAAGTGTGAAATTTTCCTTAGATTCATCAATCTAATCTTTGATCTACTTACCTTGAGTTGTCTCATGCATATCAACTTTATATTGAAATACTTATGTTAGAACATCTTATGACTTTGAAGCTAGTTTGTAGGTTTTATTTCATAGTGAAAGAAGTATGATAGCATTGTGGAAATACTTATGGTGTATCACCCCCTTCGAATATATTTATTTCATGCACACTTCTACCCCTTTTCCCACAATTAATCATTTAACATAGGTGATAAGAACTTGAAGATCAATTTAGGGAGCTAGCCCTTAAACCTAGAGGTCTACTTCTACTATAGGTAAACACACATACCTATATGTATTCCCATGTTGCCCAAATCTGGAGTAGGATTGAACAACCTCCTCTAGGGTGAAATATTTGTGATAATAGGTAATATGGGATTGGTCTAAAGGTTGTGGGTGAGCTATAGGATGACCAAACCTATAGATTATGGGGATAGCTCCCTTGGTACATAAACTTAATCACACTTCATAAGACTATTGATGTTGATATGAAAATAGATAGAGTGAAAACATGAAAATAAATCTATTTTAAGGATGGTGATACACTAATATTCATCTATCCACTCTCAACATATCTTTAAATAACACTTTATGAATCAAATAGAAACTAATGACTAAAATAGGCTTCTTTATGAACTCATAGACATAATTTTTCATGTGAAGGCTATGTGGAAGGACTATAACTTGAAGGCAATGGAAAAGAGGCCTACTTGAGTCACTGTTAACCAACTCACTCTTCAATGCAACTACCACACTCTAACACATCACATGAATTGTATACAATGAAATTATAATAACTAGGTGAAGGAAAGGACATGCAAAGGATAAAAAACATCAAAATTTATAAAAGTCTAAAAACCATAACACATGAATTCTAACAAAGAAGTATACAATCAATCCTTTCTTTATTGATTTTCAAGATTATAAAGATAAAATTTGGTAGAGTTTTGTTACACATAATCGAGGGATGAAAATAAAGGCCTTAAATCCTAAATATATAGAAGAATGGATCAAAATATAAGAGGATATGGTGTGGGGAGAACATGAATGGGTCATGACTGACCACTATCCCTTTATTTTTGTAGTTACAAGTAGCCTCCACCTCTTTTATGCATTGCCTAGGTTGACTAGTGTCTTAAATGATCATCTTTAGTGAATTGGAGTCCATTTTTAGCAAATTTGGATTGATGAATAACCCATTAACACCTTTAATGGTCCATTCCCTCTCTTTTTGATAGTTACAAGGCATTAGAAAGGTCCAATTAGGCCTCTTCCATGAAGCATTTAGTGGTCACCTCTCTCTTGCATGTTGACTATGTTTAAAAACTACCAAAATCCTTCATAATGGCTATGTATGTGGAGTTTTATCACCTTAGAGGATAGTTAATTGGGTTTGATTATGGTTCATTAAATCCATATCAATTTTTTATGCTCATGAGCATGCTCATTTTTTTATTAAGTGGGCCTCCTAGGTAAGTAATCTAGTCTCTTGACTTATTCACTATTTGAATAGCTATGAGAGATGAATCAAACCTTCATCTGATTGAGTGGGCTTTATTTACACCTAAACCATCCTTATATACTATAGAGAGTATTACAAATCAATTTATTCAATCATTATTCCATAAATAATGAAAAATGCATAAAGAACTAACTAACTAAGCCTATCTATTCCTATGAGAATTAAAAAGCATATCAAGAAACAAATGAAAGAAAGAAACATCATATTACCTTCCCAAATGGATTAACCATACCTATGTGTCTCAAAATCATGTTCTCCCTTGATCAAACATCCTTGTCTTTATCAAAAATGGTGGCAATATCCTCTAATGTCTCAAGAACACTCCATAAAACCTAGGCTCATGATTCCCAATCACTAAACTAGCCTATCAATGAAGCTTTCAAAAAAAATCAATGATAAAATGCAAAGGATTGTGGAAATAATTTAACATTATAACTTTGCAATATTCAAGCTTCAAATTCATATCCATGGCCTCCCTATTTATAGATTTTTGAGATTGGTCAGGATCAACCATGACCATTCATCTCAAGATTGAGATGTGTGTCCATGGATAATCCTAATATTTGGAACTAAATCCATAATTATCTTCATCATGACCTTATAAGAAGAGGCATTGAATAGACATTGGAGGCATTAATTAGGTATGGGTGACCCATAATCTTGATATTTATGGCATTTATGACCTAGGGATATCTTCCCAAGAAATGAGGTCACTTGATGATGAAAATAATAAGAATCAATTTTCAAAAAGAAATATTCAACAAATCTCATGGAAAATCCATTTAAGCTCTTGATTTGGATTAATTAGCCTTAAACAAGGTTAATCAAAATTTGTGCAATTATTTGAAAATTGGCCCTCAATTAATCAAAATGGTTAGAAAGTCATATTAAAGAGTTGTAATTTGACTCAAGAAGAATTAGAAGGTGACGTTAGATGCACAAAAACTATATTTACATTTAGGATGTTTCCAACACAAAATAACAAAGGTGCGTGGCATGTACCAATGAATTTAGGAGAAAAGAGTGATCCAAAGCACAGAAGGCAAAATCATCATTTTGACTCAAAATGAATTGATCAAAGTTAGATGGCCCATAAATTGCATTACCCCATTTAGGGATACTTTGACCTAAATTGGCACTTGTAAATGACAAGTTCAAACCATTTAAAATGTTTTATGGATTTTGACCTAAAATGTGCATTTGAGTGCAATTTGAGTAAGATTGACAATTTCAACACAAATAGTGTTAGGAATTGTATGTCTACATTTGGCCCTTATTTGATGACATAGTGAGACATTCAGGTGAAGCGACATATTTTCAAAGAAAAGAGTTGTTAAGAATAAATTGGAATAGACCCATGATGCCCCCTCAAGAGGACATACTATGATGGAAGAAAAATATGGACTCTTGAAAAGAGAGAGAAAGTGAGAGATTAACCCATGGAATAGATCGCATCTAGATGAGCTAATACTTGCACACGTGATTACCATCAATGATCAAAATACAATTAGGAGGTATAATAAGCCCCATAGATGGGGTAATGGGAAAGATATAATCCATAAATGTAAGGGACACACTTTAAATATACCCAATTTAAGAGTACAAGCTATGTGCTTATGGCATTGATCAATCTCAAGACAAGTTGCTCACTAAAATATTGCCATTGTGGGCAATAGTGTGGAGAGATTAGAATTAGAGGAAAAGAAAGAGCGTTCTACTTCAGGAAGGGAAGCACTACTAGAATAGGGTCTCTAAAGAGAAGATAATAAGTACTCCAGTAGAGAATATGTGATCATGATAAAATAGTTTTGCCCCAGTAGGGCAAATTTTGATCATTGATAAAGAATAAATAATGATTTTGACCCTATAGAGATGATATAATTTAGACGTGGTTTAGATGTTGGGCCCTAGCATCGGCAATTGGTAAGCAAAAATAGCTCAAAGATATAACTAAAAAGATAGGTTAAAGTGAGTGTGTGCAAACGTACATGCGATGGTTTGATGGGTTAGAAATCCATATAAAACCAAGCATATGAGAATGCAAAAAGTGATGAAAGAAATGAAAATAAGAAGGAGATAGATTAAATGACCTCAATATAAATTGAGTGTTGCCTACATAGTTCCATGGACTCAGGTTCCAACATGAACTTTAGGTCAATGTAGTTCACCCAAGTTTGGGAGAGAATAGAATGAGGAATGATGAAAAATGACCAAGAATTGATTAGAATCACAATGCATGAAAAGAGATTCACATCTAAGCATAGAAAAAGAAGCCTAAAATGCATGTTACCTAGAAGCCTAATTCCATATCATGAGCCTAGGTTTTGCAAAGTATTCTTGAGAATCATTCATCGGAGTTGATGTTGATGATAAGACTTTGAGACATGAGTAAAAAGTGCTTGATATAGAAAAAGAAATTAGGAATAATAAGTATGAATAACTTATAATGACATAAGATTCTAATTACATTGAGCCAGTTCAAATGTGAATACTTATAACTAAGGATAATGGTAAAATAATGACCAAAACCAGAGTTACAACAATATACATTTAAATAAAAACAAAAGAATAAAGACAAATAAAAAGATAAACATAAATGAACCTATTTCAAAATCAAGAAATTATCTTAATTAGGAAAAAAAATGTTCAAAAATAAAAGGCAAGAATATCTTAATGACATGAGACAAAGATATGAATAAATAGAAAAATAAAATAGAAAAAATAAGACACCAACAAGGCATTCTTGAACACAAAAGAGAAAAGCAAAATTAAATAGAAAAATAAGACACCAACAAAAATAAAATAAACAAAATGGTCCAATAACAACATAATAACATAGGATCAAGATATAAATAATCAAGATCCATGTGAATCATCAAGATGTTCTGAAACACAAAAGAGATAAGCAAAAATAATCAAGGAAACACAAGACTAAGAATGGGAATTTAAAAAGTAATAAAAATAGAAAAGGAGAATAAATAAAAGGAGAGGTGTGAAAGCACAACAAAACATCAATAAATCACAACAAAACATCAAGAAAACTCAAATAAACACACACAAACAAAAACCAAGATAGTGCGGTTTAAAGACAAATGTTCATGCATGTGCAGTAAAGGCATTACTTTACACCACAACATAACACATAATAATGACACAAAAATTATTCCCTAATTAAATAGGAACAATGACAGAAGAAATGTGGGAAGAGAATAAAAGGAAGGGGTTGGCTGAGCTGACTCTAGATGTATGAGAAAAGTGGACGCTACCTACATAGTTCCATGGACTCATGTTTCGACATGAACTTCAGGCCAAATGTAGTTCTCCCAAGAAATGAGATAGAAGAAAAATAATGATCAGACCAGTATGATTTAGAGAATAAATGGTAGATATGACAAAAAAAATGAGAATGGTCTAGCAAACAAGTTGATGAGATGAAAAAGAATGACCTTGCAAAATGGCAAGTGCATGGAATAAGATGAAATGAACTGGTATTTTTGTGCTTGTAAAATGGCAAGAGTGTAACATAGTAGAATGAGAATGTACAAATGTATAGAAGCATGAGACAATGTTTTTGTTATTTAGTGTATCATGTTTTGATGTCTTTGATATTTCCAAAGTATTTCTAATTTTTTTTTGTGTTTTTGGGATAAAATATCCACAAGGTGAGACCATTTAGTCAAGGAGATGCATGACTTGAGAGTAGAGGTTCCAATAAGATAGCTAAGCTGATTGTTGACGTAGTAGATTGCACCTAGAGCAGGAGGGCGAGCTCCTACCCTCCACACGTAATAATGGCAACTCCCTCTCCCCTGTGGGACTGGCAAAGTTGGAGGGTAGAGTCTCTAGGTAAGGGATAGCTCCCTTTGATGCATCATGTTCATTCCAGTAAGTGCTAACACACACACACACACACACATAAATATAATGGGGGGATGAAAAAGGAGAAAGATTGCAGGAAAACAAATCTACTCTAAAGAGGTGATGCACCAAAAATAAAAATGACCTTCTCACATTCACACTTAAAATCAGACAAATACATACATACACTTCAGACTTGGCAGAAGGACCAGGCTGTAAGAAACTCAGCAAAGAGGCTTTAATGGAAAATAAAAAAAATAGAGATTCACCAAGGTGCTGTGAAATGCACACTATAAGTAATTTAATCTATTTTTGCACTTCTAAATATAGCTCTCCTTGTCAGCTATAGAAATGGCACCTTGTAGACAACATATATGTTGGTATTAGACCTGTGAAAGCATTAAGAAACAATGACTAAACACAAACTAACACTCAAGACATACACAAAAATATCTATCCAAGATAGAGGTAAAAAATGCGTTTATTGATTCAGGTGAAATTTTGCTAGGGCTACGCCTTACAAATGTGGAAGATTATTTCTCAAATGACAAGTCCTCAATATATAGGAGAAGAAAGGAGGCCTTTTGGCACCCATTTTACAAGTGACCCATATGCCTTATGAGCATTGGGAAGAGAAAGCCACTCAAAACATCAATGAGCATGCACCCTTTGTCTACTTTTAAGGATGCTTCTTCAAGGTGATTACATGGTTTGTCTACTCATAAATATGAAATGAAGAAAACTAGTTGCACTGCTAGCTATTTGTGCCTCCCAATGGTCAATTCATAGGCACTGTGTCATCTATTGGAGTAATTTCTTGAATCGACACCTCCCTTTTCCACTTGGACTATCTGCCTACTCCATGCTTGGCACTTTGTCTTTTCCCTATCTTGTCTCTTTCGGCTCCTTTGGCCCTTGGGGCTATCTTCTAGCAGGTCACTAAATTGCTTGGGCCTCTTTCATGGTTAGTGCTTGGTCATTTAAAAAAATAATGGCCTTTTTTCTAGCTTAAATTTGACATTTGTGCACCATCATCACTTGAAAACTAATGACTAATTTTCCCTCTTAAATTTGACAGCTTTCGGGACGTCACCATCCTTGGCTATTTCCTTCAAGCTTTTCTGCTTGTTGAATTAACCCTTTAAACCAATTGCATTGAACCAAAATGTTGAACTAATTCAATGGTTCAACGTTGCACACCGAGCATGATGGAACTAAGCCCTTGAACTTTCCTTATTTACTTCTGTTGTTGAACCTGCACGTTGAACTGGAGGCGTTGAACCAAAGCATTGAACCACCGATTGAACCAAGGCTGTGAACCTGAAGATTGAACCAAGCACCTCTAGAGTCTATAGAAATTCTTGGACTTGTGCAAAATCAAAAAATGAAATGACCTTAAACAGCAGGGGAAGAAGGGGACCAATTTTTTTTGCCCTATTAGGCAAAAATGGTCAACAGATTGGTGACTCACAGGGGAAGCATGCCTGCTATGCTTAAAGACCAGTTGCCTTGCAGTCCATTGGGTACAGAGCTAGATGCAACTTGAACAAAGTTAATAACAGCCCCAAAAAATCCAAGAATCAAACACAGATCCTTTTACCCCACATGCAAAGGGAAACACACAAGGCTAAAAACACTACTTGTGTAACTGCACTTAGGGAAAGCAAGAAAGACAACTGAAAGCAAAATACTATATATAGTTAACTAGGAATATTTGCCTCCCTCCTGGATCAAAGGGAAAACTTCTGAAGACCCTTCCTGGCAAGAAGACTTATGGTGGCAAACAAGTGGCTGAAATAAAAAGAGATTTGATGACTTGCTCCTCTTGCCTGTCACCTGGTTTGGTTGGTATCTAAGTGGATTCAAACATGCTTCCAACATATACGTACTTTGTTTGTTCTTAAAAACTTGCCTCCTATTGGTTCTTTAGGCTGGTGTATCTCATCAAGAAATCAATTACTGTCAGCTCATCACCATAAGCCCTTTGATATGCGTCATTGACTAGCTTGTTCTCTTCTGCCTCATGCTTGAGTTCCATGGTATGACCATCTTCCTTGATGATTTCAAAGAAAGTATCTTCAGATTCACCAAACTCTTAGAGGGATAAATTTGAAAGCCTAAATCCCCCTTGTAAACTTGTTTGAACCCCAATGCTGCCTTCTTTGCTCTTATCCAGCTCATAGCCTCCTTGAAGAACAGTGCAGCCTACCCCCATAACTTCAAACAAATCATTCAAATCATGAACAAGAGATTGTCCATGCTCCTCCATGTCACCTAAGGTGATCTCCTCCTCATCCATACTCATGAAGTCTCGCTGGTCAGTCATAAACTGAGTATAATCTATATCAGGCAAGGCCTGATAGCTTTCTTGGAGGTGTATGGATGGAGTGCATTCAGACACAAAATTTGCTATTTGGTTTGAAACATCCATCACACATTTACTGAGGAAACCTACTCTAGACTCTAACTCTGTAATTTGCCTATCCATATCTTCCTAGAAAAGCTTTTCCTAGAAGTCACAATCATCATCAAGAGCAGGAGTAGCCCCATCTTCTTCCAGGTCTTGAGCGAAACCTTTCTCTTCTTCTTCCTTTCTGCCCCAAGATTCCACTATTTGCTTCCAATTCATGATCTTGGGATTGGAATATTGCTTCTATGAATAGGTAGCAACTTTATCCTCTTTAAGGTCCTGAGCTGGTTCATGATGTTCCTTCTTCTAGTTCAGAATTTGGAGATCATGTTGAAAGACTTGAGGAGGTTGGGGAAGATTTGGGAGGTCTGCTCATGTACAGGAAGAGCTATCTGAAAAGAGGCATACTGAAAAGCTAGGTGCATAGGATTGAGGGTAGGATCGATTGATGCATCAAATGAGTCAGAATGAGCAAGTGCCATCTGATAGAAAGGATTTGGCACACAAGAGGGATCTTTCTTTAGAATAGGAGGGGGCAGACCTTGGGCCAAAACTTCTTGATTTTCATCCCTCCACATTACCAACACTTCATCAATATTGAAATTAGCTTGTGGATTGGTGGAAGGGATGTCTTTTGGCATTAGCTCCTCTACAAGGTCTGAAAGCTCCATCTCTCTTTCTCTAAGCAGTCTCATCTTCTTTTCTAATTCCTCAATCTGCCTGGCTAGATCATCCTCATTTTGTACCTCTTAGAGCTCGTGGGAGTCATCATAGAGATGGGGAGTGCATAAAGATTGCCATGAAATGTAAGGAGCTTCCTAAGGAAGGGTGGGGGGAACTTGAAAAGGACTAACCTCATCTTGTACCTCACACTCTTGGACAATGTCTTTTTCCCCCTTGTTGTTCCATGACTCAACCACTTTATTCCAGCTCAAGCAATTTAGACTGGGCATCTCCTTTGGGGTTGATGGGGCCATAATGTGAGAGGGTAGTGAAGATTTAGATTCCACTTCCCTTGCTGCCCAAATGGACTACTGCATCTGAAGGTTTGCCAATTCAATTTGTCTATTAATATTAGCCTTAAACAAAAGGTTTGTTGTTTTAGAACTCTCCTCAACATAATTGGGGAAAGGACTTTGACAGGCTTGACTTGGCTTATAAGCAAGTGTTGTATATGACTGATATGATGCTTGGGGTAGTGAGTATGTAGGTTGATAGACTTGGTAAGGCTGCCTCTCATAAATACTCAGCTTCTCCTCCAAAGATGCAATCAAACCACTATCATCAAGCATCTCATTTGTAAGCATATGCCAATTGGCTCTTTCAATAGGAGCCCATTCCTTCTTAACCTAATCCAATGCATTCCTCACTTGATGGATGATATGATCAGGAATTTCTTGGCCACATCCCCTTCTGGTGTCAAGATCTATTACATACTTTTTGTATCCCAGTAGTTCTCGTTTGAAAGCAAAAATGGGTTGATTGGCAAAGAGACTGGGTTGAGTAGGAGAAGTGACACATTAAGAAGACTGGGCATAAGGATGATATAGCTTATGGTAGGGTTGAGACTGGCCATATTGAACCTAATAAGGATCAACATAAGGCTGGTAAGGATCATAGCCATGTTGGCCAAGGAAAATAGGGTCCGTGGCTGTGAATGAAGGGGGTATACATACCAGAATATCCTTCTTAATGGTACAATACCAAAACTACTTAACCAGTTGATTTAACTCAGATTCGCCATTGGTGTTTGATGCAAAAGCCTCTAAAGGCTAGTTGGTTGAATAACACACCAAAAATTCTTTATCTCTGTGGACACAACTTGTCCTAATTGATCCCATCAGGCGTGCCATAAAATGTTGACATAGTGGATTGCACTCAGGGTAGGAGGCTGAGCTCCTACCTTCCACACACAACAATCGAAACTCCTCTCTTGCTTATGGGACTGGTGAAGCTGGAGGGGAGAGTCTCTAGGTAAGGGATAGCTCCCTTTGATGCATCATGTTCATTCTAGTAAGTGTTAACACACACACACACACACACATATATAGATATATAATGGGGGGGATGAAAAGGGAGAAAGATTGCAAGAAAACAAATCTACTCTAAGGAGATGATGCACCAAAAATAAAAATGACCTTCTCACATTCACACTTAAAATTAGACAAATACATACATACACTTCAGACTTGGCAGAAGGACCAGGCTACAAGAAACTCAGCAAAGAGGCTTTAATGGAAAATACAAAAAATAGAGATTCACCAAGGTGCTATGAAATACACACTATAAGTAATTTCTTCTATTTTTGCACTTCCAAATATAGCTCTTCTTATCAGCTACAAAAATGGCACCTTGTAGACAACAGATATGTTGGTGGTGGACTTGTGAAAGCATCAAGAAACAATGACTAAACACAAACTGACACTCAAGACATACATAGAAATATCTATCCAAGATAGAGGTAAAAAATGTGTTTATTGATTCAGGTGAAATTTTGCCAGGGCTACGCCTTAAAAATGTGGAAGATTATTTCTCAAATGACAAGTCCTCAATGTATAGGAGAAGAAAGGAGGCCTTTTGACACCCCTTTTACAAGTGACCCATGTACCTTACGAGCATTGGGAAGAGCAAGCCACTCAAAACATCAATGAGCATGTGCCCTTTGTCTGCTTGTAAGGTCACTTCTTCAAGGTGATTACATGGTTTGTCTACTCATAAATGTGAAATGAAGAAAATTGGTTGCACTGTTAGCTATTTACACCTCCTGATGGTCAATTCGCAAGCACTATGTCATCTATTGGAGTAATTTCTTGAATTGACGCCTCCATTCACCACTTCGACTATCTATCTGCTCCATGCTTGGCACTTTGTCTTTTCCCTATCTTATCTCTTTTGGCTCCTTCAACCCTCAGGGCTATCTTCTGGTAGGTCGCTAAATTGCTTGGGCCTCTTTCATGGTTAGCACTTGGGCATTTAAAACAACAATAGCCTTTTTGCTGGCTCAAATTTGACATTTGCACACTCGTCATTGCTTGAAAACCAATGGCTAGTTTGCCCTCTTAAAGTTGACAGCTTCCAGGACGTCACCGTCCTTGGCTATTTCCTTCAGGCTTTTCTACTTGTTGAACCGACCCTTTGAACCAAAACATTGAACTAGTTCAACGGTTCAACATTTAGCACCGATCATGATGGAACCAAGCCCTTGAACTTTCCTTGTTTACTTCTACCATTGAACTTGCACATTGAACTAGAGGCGTTGAACCACTGATTGAACCAAGACTGTGAACTTGAAGATTAAACCAAGCACCTGCAGAGTCTATAGAAATTCTTGGACTTGTGCAAAATCAAAAAATGAAATGGCCTTAAACAACAGGGGAAGAATGGGACCGATTTTTTTTGCCTTGTTGGGAAAAAATGGTCAACACCGACTACAATAGCCCATGTTCACAAATCAGTGAGAGTGAGGTATCTTTTTTAAAATAATAGAGAGAATCAAATCATGTCAATCTTACTCGAATTGTCAACCTGAAGTATCAACATTCACCTTTTTGTAACAGTGTAGCAATGGTCTAGAATTGAGAAGATGTTTTTGTTTACTTATCTAAAGTTGTATAATACTATCTTAGCTAAATTACTTAATATAACTACTGTTAAGGATGTTCATAATGTTCATGAGACATAATCAAGATCATAATTGGTCAAGGGATAAAAAGTGTTCAAGATTATAACATGCCTTAGCATAACAAAGAATATGCTTCTCAAAGAGAGCAATCCAAAATGGGATGAAGAATATGTTTAGAGTGCTAAGGATTCAAAGCCTATACTATTAAGACTCATGAAAAGTGGACCAGGGTAGTATAAAATGTGTTCAAGGTAAGATAAAAGGGTGGGATAAAATTACTACAACATAAGTTGCCCCCAAGTCAGGGGTCTTATAGAAAATGGTTCAAAGTTGTTAATATATATATCCTCTTAAGGTGTATTTTATTCATGGGCTCTGAAAGTTATTTACCATTAGGTTTATCCAATTGATATGCTCCTGATCCATAGTTTGTTGTGACAATATATAGTCCTAACCAATTAGTCTAAAACTTTCCTTTCTTTTTGGGTTCAGCATTTGTGTTCTTCTAGTTCTCTTTCAAAACTAAGTCACCAATCTCAAATTCTTGAGGGAGATTGCATTTGTTTTAGCTCCTTTGCAATCTATTTTGATAGGCTTGCAATTTTTCTAGGGTAGCCAAATGCTTACCATCAAGAAGCTCTAGTTCATGCAATTGTGAAGCTCTATAGTCTTCATTATCTTCAATGTGCTCTAGTGATATTCTTAATGATGGGATCTCAATCTCAACTAGGATGATATCTTTAGTGCCAAAAATAAAGGAGTATGGAGTAGCTCCAATTGGGGTGCGATGATTGGTTCTATAAGCCCAAAGGGTAGGAAAGAGTTGTAAGTGCCAATTATGGTCAACATTATTGACAATCTTCTTTAAGATGACTATAATGGTTTTATTTTATGCCTCAGCTTGGTTCACATCTTGGTTCACAAAGGATCCACCATTATTAGATATAATATAGTTTGGGATGCCATATTGATAGATGATATGGTAATGAATGAATTTAGCTATTTGTTTCCTGATAACATAAGTGAGACGAATGGCCTCAATCCACTTGGTAAAGTACTCAATTATAGTCAAAATGCGCTTATGGCCATTTGAAGATGTTAGGTTAATTTTTTCAATGAGATCAAGAACCCATGTTGAGAATGGCCACGGTGTTTTAATCGATTTTAATGGTAAGGTGCATGGATCAAGTTACCATGATATTGACAACGAACACACTTCTTTACATAATTACAAGCATCTATCTCCATTTTGGGCCAATAATAGCATATTCTGAGGAGTTTCTTTACTAGGACTACACGATTGGTATGGGCTTCACACATTCCTTCATGAACCTCCTTTAGTGCCATCTTGGATTCTCCCAAAGATAAACAATGAAGATGCATTCCATCATAGCCTTTATGATAAATCATGTTTCTAAGGAGGGTATAATGTGTTAAGTGATGAAGGAATAGTTTTTTTGGTTGTTGGAAAGGTTGGTGAGAAATACATGACTATGGAAATAGTTATAAAAATCTTGGTAGCATGATAGCTCAGGTGAGGAATTAGGATTAGAAATAGTGCATATCCCCTCTAAATCTGATAGAATATGTGTCAGCTGAAGAATATTTTCAATCAAGAACTGATACTCTTTAGCACTATCATGCATTTGAATCATGGAACTAATTGTTGCCATGGTGTCAGTAGATCTGTTGTTGACTCATAGAACTTGCTCAAACTATAGAGATTTAAAATGTGTTTTGAGGTTATTGATAGTTTGCTTATAAGGAACAAGCTTATAATCCCTTGTTTGATTCTGGTCAGTTGTCTGATTTATGATTAGCTATGAATCTCCATAGAACTTTAAGCTTTGAATATCCCACTGTATAGTAAGATAGAGCCCTGCAACCAAAGCCTCATATTTGGCCATATTGTTTGTACACTAAAATTGTATATGGAATGCTTTGGGGATCAAATCCCCCTATGGCATGATCAATAATATGCCATCTCTAGACCCTCTAGATGTGAAGGATCCATCAAAATAAAGTATCCACTATTCAATTTCTTGTGATGCTTATTATATTGTCATGATAGAATCATCTAGAAGGTCAAAGTTGAGAGGTTGAGTGGCCATAATAGGAGCTTTTGTAAGTTGATCTGATCAGCAAGAACTTTTCCTTTGATTTCTTTTTGATTTTGGTACTCAATATTAAACTCATTGAAGAACATAATCCATTTAGCCATGCATCCTTTAAGATCTACTTTAAATAAAAGGAACTTGAGAGGTTATACCTTGGTGATAATAATAGTTTTATTATTTAGTATGTAATGTCACAATTTTTGAGTGGTGAACACCATAGCTAAACATGTCTTCTCAATAGGCATATAATTATGTTCATAGGCTACCAGTGTGCAACTTAAATAATAAACAATGTGTTCCTTACCAAGATCATCATGCTAAGCCAAAATTTCCCCCAATGCATGTTACATGGTTAATATATAAAGAAGTGGCTTTCCTTGTGTTGGAGGTTGTAAGACTGGTAGATTGGCCAAGTATGTTTTAATCTTTGCAAATGCTATCTGACAATATTCATCCCAATGAAATGTTACTCCTTTATTTAAGAGATGGGTAAATGGATGACACTTATCTGCCAATTAAGAAATGAACCTGTGTATAAACTAGATTTTTCCTTGCAAACCTCACAAATGCTTAAGATTTTTTTGGTGGAAGAATTTCCATAATAGCATTTACCTTTGTAGGGTTGACTTTGATCCCTCATTGTGATACAATGAACCCTAGCAATTTTCTTGATGTGAACCCAAAGACACATTTTTTAGGATTCAAGTGGACTTTATATGCATGAAGATTCTCAAATATTCTTCGTAGAATGTCAGGATGTCCAGCTCTTATTCTTGATTTTGCTAGTATATCATCAACATAGTCCTTGACAATGTCATTCATCATGTCATGGAAAATGATAGTCATTTCATGTTGATATGTGGCTCTAGCATTCTTCAAACCAAATGGCATGACTTAGTAATAGAATGTCCCCCTTGAAGTGGTGAACATGATCTTATTCTGATATTTAGGGGCTATCTTGATTTAATTTTAACCAAAAAATCCATCCATTAAGGATAACATCTCATACCTAGCAGTTGAGTTGATGATCATCTTGATGTTGGGTAGAGCAAAATGATATTTGGGCCATGCTTTGTTGATATCATGAAAATCAATACAAACACATATGATTGGGATCTTTTTACTCATTGGTACTATGTTATAAATACATTCAAAGTAGTCCACTAGTTTGATAAAATTGGATCCTAACAACTTTTCCAACTTGGCCTTAACCAAAAGAGTGATGCATGGATGTATCTTTCTCAACTTTTGCTTGACTGGTTTAGCACTAGGGTGAACAACAAGATTATGCATAACTAAATCTAGGTCCAAGCCTTGCATGTCAAATTATGCCCATGTAAATATGTCTATATAATCCTTAAGAATGGATATAGTATGTTCATATTTTGCTTCCGTAAGGGAAGCTCCAAGATAAACAATTTTGGGATCCTCATGGGTTCCCAAATTCACTTCTGTTGTGCTCTCAATAAGGAATGTGGATCTATAATCTAGAATTATAGGCAATGTATGGTCATGATCATTTTACTCTACTATATCTTCTTCTTGTTCCTCCCAAAGATCCAGATAATATGAAGAATCAGAATCTGCCTTCTTAGGTAAAGGCCAATTGGAAAAAACCTTTGGAAACTCAAGAGTAAGATGCTCAAATATTTGATGTTGTTTTAAAGAGATGATTGTACTAGCTATGGAACTTGGGCTAGATGGTATTTCTTCATCCTGAGGGGATGAGAAAACTTTCCTTCCTGGGAGCACCTAAAATAAGTTTTCACTCAAAAGGCTTATCTTTTTCTTTACTTTTTCCCTGATCGATAAGTAATTCCTAGTTCACCACTTTCAATAAAGTCCTCAATAATATGTAATAATTAAATTAATGTTATGAACCATGACCAGTAACATGATGAAATTTACACCATTCATTTTCTTTGTATCAATCTGGTTTTGGTTGATCTTGAGGAAATGGCCTTGAGACTGGCCATACAATTAAATTAGTTACAATGAGCTTTTGTAACACTATTTCAACCAATTCTCCTAACTTTCTAAAGAATCTAAATTTTTTATGAAATGTCCTTCATGAAGGTTATCTCTACAAAGTGGGTAATGGGTTTGGGGGAGTTAATTGTACATTTGAAGGAGGCATAGCCTATACCATTTGTACATGTCTTTTTTCAGTCACCCCATTTCCAACCATGTTCTTATTTTTGCTAAAGCCTTTAGGTTTATCCTGCATAACTATTTGAGGTGGTGATTTAGTCTAATTAGATGCTTGACCTTGTTTAAAAATATTAAAAAGGCCTTTAGCAATAAAATCCTTCTCAATCTGCACTCCTTTATCAATAATTTATTTAAATGAGTTAGCATAATCTAACCTTATATTATGCATAACTTTAGGATGCAAATTCTATGCAAATATATCAACCAACTATTTGTCTAGAAAATTGTGTTGAAAGTAGCCTACCAATGCTCTCCACCTTTGTAGATATGTAGTGAAACTTTCACCATCACATTTCTTGGCTTTGCATAAGTCAATAATAGTTAATTAATGTTCTATGTTATATGAGAAATGGTTAAAAAAAAAATGATAAGTCATTCCAATCCACAACTGATCCCTTGGGTAGTTTAAGTAACCAATCAAGAGCTTATCCTATTAGACTTCATGGAAATAGTCATAGTAAGCACTTGCTACTATAAGAAACCTCTTGATATAAGATGAAGAATGCCTGTACGTGTTCACATGGATCTCCTTTTCCTTTGTATTTTTCAAATTTAGGTGCCTCAAAATGAGGTGGAAAGGGGTTTTATAGAATAGATATATCAAATGTATATGGTCATCTCTCATTGAATTTGTACTTTTTGACTCTATTATTTGTCTCCAATATTTGAACAATTTCCTTCATAAAATTCCATTCTTGCATGTTTGGTGTATTGGTGGATTGAATAAGATGTTGTTGGGGTGGAATGTGCCCCTAGTTTCATTGTTGTTGGGGTGGAATGTGCCCTTGGTTTTATTATTGTTAGGGTGGAATGTGCCCCTAGTTTTATTGTTATTGGAGTGGAATGTGCCCCTAGTTCTATTATTATAAGGGTGGAATGTGCCCCTAGTTTTGTTGTTTTTAGGGTGGAATGTGCCCCTAGTTTTGTTATTGTTGAGGTGGAATGTGCCCCTGGTTTTGTGTGGATCATTAGGGAGTGTATACCTTTTAATCCATGACTTGGTTCTAATTTATCCTTGAGTTAAGAATATAGGCCATTGATTCTTGCATTGTAAAACATTCCCTAAATTTGGTTATTTCAGACTTTGGAAATTTCTATTTTATTCACCAATTTTTGGGATGGTTGAAAAGAACTAGCCAAATTGTCTTGAGGGATTTCCTTAATTTGAACTGAATGTTTGGGTTTCTAAGTTTTCAAAGCAATAAGAGGTTCTTGATGATTGAATAATGTATGCTCCATGTTAAATGGAACACTTTGTAAAGTCTCTTGTGACTTTAAATATTCATTTATATTACCTTGATCCACTATGGTAATTTCCTCATCTAATATTTGTTGTGTACCTTCAACCACATTTCCTTGTTCTTTAAAAGCATTATTGTGAATTGAAGTGGAAACTAGGGAGTCAGTTAAGTCTACGACAAGTTGATCTTCATATCATTGACTTATTATCTTGATCTTAGCTAAAAGATATAGATTTATGGGTTTTGACTCTGTTTGTATTTCATTTCCCTTGTTAGAGGAAGAAAGTATGTCTATTTGTGCAAAATATTGCTTGTACCATCATTGTTCTCCTTCTCTAACTAAGGTATGCAATTGTTTTATAATCAATTTAGAAGGTAGTCTAGCACCTGATTCTATCAATTTAAGAAGGGCTTCATCTTGATCATCTTGGGGTTGATATTCATTGTAATCATCCTTGGATCCTAATTTTGTGGGGATATCATCAAAAAATGGGGTTATCTTGACCATCATAAAATTGCTCATCTTCATAACTAAGGCCATAAGAGGCCCCACTACGAGTGAACCTTTGATTCATGTCTAAATATCTATTCTATGTGTTTGGCAAACTTTGGACCAATGCTTGGCAACCAAACAAAGTATGCCTTTGGCTCTCTTTTAAACAAGTAATAAAGGTACCAATGAGACTATAAGGGAGGGTGGTTTGAAACTATGCACAATTTAGAAGATTTGGTTCATGAGTTTACTCAACCTTTAGTAAGGTTGAAATCATATATATTAAAAGAGGGTAAGGTAACTCAAAGACCTAAGGTGAAAAATAGTACACCAAATCCTAGATCTTTGTGATATGCCTGCACTATAAAAGCTAACTTCAACTTTGAGAAGTTGACCCTAGAAGTTTAGAGGAAATCTTTCTAGATTATGAAGAAGGCAAAATGAACTAAGAAACTCAAGATGTAAAAACATACATGAATCACTGAGTATAAATCTAGGACAAAATAGGTAGCACAACATCACCACCTAATTTTAGTACGATAAAATATATTCTAAGGCTCAAAGTGTGAGTGATACATAAGATGACTTGAGTTCACCAAGATGATAATATGATTTTGAGTCTTAATAAATGAACTTCAAACCAAATAGAAAATTGAACCCAAGTTAGAACAAGCTTAGTGTGCAAATGGTGAACCCACTTTGACACACCAATCTTTAGAACTTGAAAAGGTTCAATTTTGAATGTAGATTATAAATGAAGGGTTTAAACAAATTAGGTGAAAGATCTAGACTCAATTGGGTAGCCTAACTATGCCAAAGTGGATGATATGACATAAAGTTTTTAATAACAATTTGAACAAGGAAAAGATGATTTTTCCATGTGGACAACGTAACATCTCCCTTGTTCAAGAAAATTGAGAACAATGTGTTTTGGTTAAGTTCATTTAGTTAACAAGTAGTTTTAGACACAAATCAAGACTAAGTAAGTTAATGACAAAAAATAAATGTCTTAAGGCTAAACTAACAAGGTATGGTAAAGTGGGGTCTACTAAACTAGCAAGGTTTTGATCATTCTAGGGGAATCAATTACACAATAAATTTTACATCAAATGATGTAAAAGAAAAGTATATAAATTAGGTGACATGGCATTGGTTAGTTGTAAAAAGGTCTAGTCCTTGTTACAACCACTACATCCTACTATTCACTCAGTGTAGTGCAATGTCCAAATACAGATACGTACCATGTGTAACTTCAATTAGGAGCCAAATGAAGTGAATGCCAAGAGATAAAACCTAGGGTCAAAGATTCCCTAAAGAACTCATGAGAGGTGATGAATTCCCCCTCGTAATCCAAGTTTTCATAAAAATAAAGAAAGCATGAAAGTAGAAAGACTTTAGGATTGTTTTCAAGGTCACCCAAACTTTGACAAATTTTTGGGGAGTGATTTAGATGACATTATTTCTAAGCCTTGTACTAGGCTATTTTCAATAGGAATGGTTCTTTTGATTCTAAGGGTTCCCTAAAGGGGACAAATGGAAGAGCATACATGCAACATTTCTCTTTTTACTAAATAAAGTCTAATTAAACAACTACTGAAAGTAAGAATTGACAAGTGTGTTCAATTTTAGTCCCAAGTGAAAAATTTGGTGGTGTTCATTTGACCCCTTGGTCTTAGTTTTAAACTTTGAAAACATTCACCATAAACATCTAAATTTTTTTTGTTAAATACCAAAACAAGGTTCCTAATTGGATTTTAAGTATGCAAAAGGTGATCTAAAACATGTTTTTAGAAAATATCAAGCTTGGTCCTATAGCAAAAATTTTAGCATGCCCTTTAGCCTTGAAGCTCTTTTTAGTTTAAAACAATGAACTTTACGAAAAGAGCTCTCAGGTCTGTGTTTTAAGAAAAACATAGTGACCGACGTTGGTTATATAAAATCAATGATAGTTACTATTGCTAACCAATGTATATTATCTAACTGACATTGGTTATACTAATGTGACCATCGATAGGTATCTAACCAATGTTAGTTTTACTAATTGACATTATTTAAGCTATGAAACCGATGTTGATTTTACTAGCTGACATCGGTTTTTGTGTAAATATGTGGCAAATAAAAATGGCAAAATAAAGTTAGAAAATTAATTTTCAAGAGTTTTAAGTGTCCAAATGGATATTTTAAAGCTATAAAATCATCTTCTTCAGGGGTGAGATGAATCTAGTCCCATCGCATGTGCCAAGATGTAGATAGGATTACAAAGAAAGTTAGTCAAGCATTAGTCCATAAATAATGAAAAATGCATTAAGAACTAACTAACTAAGCCTATCTATTACTATGGGAATTACAAAGGATAGAAAGAAATAAATGAAATAAAGAAACATCATATTACCTTCCCAAATGGATTCACCATACCTATGTGGCTCAAAATCATGTTCTCCCTTGATCAAGCATCCTTTTCTTTGTCAACAATGGTGGCAAGCTCCTCTAATGTCTCAAGAACACTCCATAAAGCCTAAGCTCATGATTCCAAATTACTAAACCGGCCTATCAATGAAGCTTGTAAAAAAAATATATGATCAAATGCAAAGGATTTTGAAAACAATTTAACATTATAACTTTGTAATATTCAAGAATAAAATTCATGTCCATGGCCTCTCTATTTATAGATTTTTGAGATTGGTCAGAATCAACCATGACCATCCATCTTAAGATTGAGATGTGTGGCCATGGATAATCCTAATATTTGGAATTAAATCCATAATTATATTCATCATGACCTTGGAAGAATGGGCATTGAAGAGGAATGGGAGGCATTAAATAGGCATGGGTAACCCATAATCTTGATATTTGTGGCATTTATGGCCTAGGGATGTCTTCCCAAGAAATGAGGTCACCTGATGATAAAGATAATAGGAATCAATTTTAATAAAGAAATATTCAACAAATATCATGGAAAATCCATTTAAGCTCTTGATTTGGACTAATTACCCTTAAATAAGGTTAATCAACATTTGTGCAATTATTTGAAAATTGGCCCTCAATTAATCAAAATGGTCAAAAATTCATATTACTTAGTTATGATTTGAATCAGGAAGAATTAAAAGGTGACGTTAGATGCACTAGAACCATATTTCCATTTAGGATATTTCCAACACAAAATAACAAAGGTACATGGTTTGTACTAATGAATTTAAGAGAAAAGAGTGATCCAAATCAAAAAAGGCAAAATCGTCATTTTGACTCGAAATGAATTGATCAAAATTAGCTGGCCCATAAATTGCATTGCCCCATTTAGGGATAATTTGACCTAAATTAGCACTTTTAAATGAAAATTTTGAACCATTTATCACATTTTATGTATTTTTACCTAAAATGTGCATTTGAGTGCAATTTGAGTAAGATTGACAATTTAAACACAAATGGTGTTAGGAATTGGATGTCTACATTTTTAGAAAACCTCAAGTGAATGGCTATGAGAGATGAGAGATGAATAAAACATTAATATAACTGATTGGGCTTGATTTACACCTAAACCTACCTTATATACCAATATTTATGCTTTAAAAACATCTCACACCTATAATCTTACCCCACTTAAATGACTAGGTCACCTCTTTCTTCAATTCCAAGATTGCATGTTTGGTATAGACTTGAAAAAGCATTTATATTCATACTTGTGAACACTTTATGATTTGAGAAGGTGAAATAAGTCTCATAGTAGCTCATCCAATTATATTCAAACCTTTACCAAGTCTTACACCTTATTTTTTTCTAAAAACCTTGTAAAATTGTAGTTTTTAGGGTTGTCTATATATTATCTGTACAGACTAGTACCATAGCTAAGGTCTCCTTTGAGTGGACTAAGTGATCCAATATATTCCTAATAATGTCCATATTAGGGTTTTATGGAGGTTTAAGAGGGTTATAAACTCTTAGCAATGGGTCATAAAGGTTAAGACCTTAACATCTAAACCAATGTCAATGATCTCTTGTAGACAAATCCCTCAAACTCTACTAAAGTTATCATCTCTTCATTCAATAGTTTTGTACATTTATGAGATTTATAAGTTTATTATTAGGTGAGAAATGTGTATTTTGGGTAGTCTTGAGACACTATCAAGACAAAATGACCAACTATGGATTCTACCCTACAAACCAAAGTGTCTCACACACATGAAACAACATGATAAACATCTCTGTGGTGATTTGAGATGTCATCTAAACTCATTTTATCCTTTGCTCCAATTTTTAAGTGGAATTTTATTGAGGAAAGTGATAGATCAAAAGGTTTTAATGTAGGGTTCCTAATTTTTGACCCTAATAAAGAGTTATGAATAACTTAGACATTATTTATAACATGAAAATCACCCCTTATGGAATTTAGAGCATCTATATTGGCTTGATCAAGCCAATTACCCCCTCTTGTGTGCATATAATCTCTAATTTAAGTACCTAGTCCTGTCCAAAAGTGCTTACTAGGCATGAAGGACCTTGTAGGTGGATAATGTGTAATCATTTTAGACCTTTGGGCCCCTCTCCCTCCTCATAAACTTAGGGGATGTGCATATCCTTTTCAACTTCTTGCATATATGCCTATAGTGGCTCTTTTAGGCCTAATATGTATAATAGACACCCTATACATGCTAACTAATAGATCATTTTGGTGGTCAAGGGACCTAGGGAGACCATCAAGACCTTTCCATATACCAATTACCTCATTTGGATGTATTTGGGGGCATAATTTATTCATCATGTCTAAGCAAAGGTTTAAGAAGGGTTTTAGAGGTCCATCATCTTAATGATGGTTCATATAGTATAGAAATCCAAACCAAAACTTATTATCATGAAATTTTATCCCATAGTACCCTTCATATATCCTAAATAGAATTGTGTCCCATGTAAATTATACATGGATATATGAGCAAAATATGGCATGCTTTAAGTTCCTTAGCAGGAAGTTTATATAGGTTACAATCTTAATGTTTGTTCATATATTTGGGCCCCTAAATCCCACTCACTCATTTATTGATATTGATTCCATATGTGTTCCCAATGACCCCTAATATCCCTAGGTTTGAGTCCCTCTGTGATGAGAGATGAGTGTTAAAGTGACACTCATGTGGTTGTTCAAGGCAATGGAGCTCAAGGAGGTGCTAAGACCAAGTTTGATAATTTATTTGCATTCCCTTTAATAAAGTATCTCCCTCAAGACCTAATTAATCATTAGACATCCTTTCATGGCCTTTAGTTTTCTTATAGGTTTGGACCTACCCTTGAAGTGATAATTGGGTCTTGAGGGTTCATGGTGACTTTAAGCCGTATAGTGCTCAAACTAGGTTTTGGGACCTCAACCCACTTGTAGATGCATTTATAGCCTCCATGTTATCATGGCATCACCCTCAGTCTAGTATCCATCCTCTATAATTTTTATTATCTACTCAAACCATCATACCAACCTTTCTCTCTCTTAATCTTACTTTAAGCATCATTGACCTATGTATGGGCTTGAAATAGTTGATGTTTGTGATCTGAGCAATTTCCTCTAGTTCCTTATAAGGTTGGAATCAGGGCTCAAATATAATATCTCAATTTTTGACTATATCCTTGAGGATTTTCCTCTTTAACTCTATTATCAAGGCTCATTTACATAGTTATAAAAGAAATATTGTGTGTCTTAGGTATGCAACCCACACTAAGTAGTTACCCTAGACTGGTATCACTATCATATGCAGACTTGGGATATATATATATATATATATATATATATATATATATATATGTCCTCATCATCTTGATATCCCCTCTTACACACTCTTGGCATGTCATTTACTCTAGTCATGCATTTTTAACTAAGTGAGTGAGCATAATTCATTATATGTGCTTGAGTCATTCTCTTGATCATCCTTTTAAGCCTCTTATCTTTGGCAATATTATCTCCATGTTATGATCACCATTATAGTTTGATTCCTCCCATTACATGTATATACCACCTCATGTTCAAGGTTGAGGGTATAGACCATCAATATTACTATGAGTATTGAATCATGTATGTTGATTGATAATGGGTATGTAGAACATGTTTTAGAGTTAAGAGAGTGATCTCATAGTTATACATGAGATACCAATGGTATTAATTATGTTCCAATCCATCTCCTTAAGACAAACATTTGTTTATTCATGTCCCTTCCTTACATTTGAGACTCATTTGCATATAATGGTTTTGAAGGCCCTTAAAAGGTGGATCTAAGTTGTATGTTATAGGTGGTGATCATGCTCTCTCAATAGGGCTTAAAATTGCATAGGTCCATTTTCTTATAGTTTAATGAAACTTGATGGCATTATGGAGTAACTAGACTTTATTTATATGTATTAGGATTTGGTATAGGGTTTAGACCTATGGGTAATGGTTGTAAGGTCACATGGATCTTCAAAATTGGAACTCAGAGACCATTTATGAGGTAAGTTGTTAGTGACAAGACCATCAAAAGATAGAGGTTCTTTGAGGGCTTGAATTAAACTATTGACTCATACCCAAGATGATCTAGAAGGACCCTATGTATCTCTACCCACATACTTAAAAAATAAAATCACTTGGAGTTCATTAATCAAGCATATGAAGTGAGAAGTGGAAACTTATGACTCTCTAAATACCTTAACTTTTTTTAAACAACCTTAGTTTCTACTAAACAAGACTATGAAGGCATTGGAGGGTAGATTGATAGGTTATTAGTATGTGAAAGCTATAAGGAGGTATTTTTATTCTAAAATAAGGACATTTTCATATGAATAGATTATTCCTCTATTTCTATTATGATATTTTGATGACATTCAATAGCCATCCTCATCAAGCACATTGTCCTTCATTGCAATGAAGCCCAAACATGTAGGAAATCTAATTTTAAAGCATCGTTTAAGAGAGTTGGAGGTGCATCTAACCATTAAAACTTGAATTAATGAGACCTAAATAACTTCAAGACACTAACATTTCACCCTCAAACACTGCTCATTCTTAGACATATGCACTAAATACCCTTTTTCACCAATGGAACCTTGCTTATAGTCTATAAATAATGGTAGATTAGATATTTTTTTGCTTATATAGGTTCACACATGTGAAATAGGGGTAAAATATTCCATGGAAGGATCATTTAGGACTAGAGAAGACATAATCAAACACTATTTTGATCAAACAAGCCAATAATGTATTAAAACCATCCCCCTTTTAGGGGCCTTGTGCAGATGAGGGAGGTTACTAGGTTACTTAAATTCTCAGTGTTTGTTCATACAACACAAAATAATAATATTGAAACTAATACCCATGATTGGAAGATCATTATACCTCCTTCATTTGGACAAGAGCTTAAATGCTCACTCTATCTCTCCTATACAGAATAAGCACAAACCTGAAGTGCTCTCCAAGGATGCCAAAAATCTTGGTGGAGGAAGTGAACCAGTTTTTGGATCTTATGGCTCTAAAACACCTATATTCATTTCTTATATGCCTTTTTTAAAATTTCTTTACATACCTCTGACTCCATGTGATCAAATATGTACTATATTGATTCGTATAACCGTGTAAACTACTAAAACATACAAATTCCATGCATTTTATCTTGTTTCAAATCATTAATCACCATTGGTAGGTAGGAAGAGGTAAAATATGGGTTTTAAAATGTATTAAAACATATGGTATGATTTAGGGAGCTGAAGGGGCACATTTTCACACATGTGGGGAAAATTTAGTGGCAAATGAAGGTGTTGACTTATGAAGAGGACAACATTAGCATATGAGGCGATTTGGCCTTTGGATAATGGAATTAATGAAGGCCTTTGAGGATTTAATTGGTGGTATTAGTGGAATTTTAAGGTCAAATATCATCACATTAAGATCAAATACTTCCTTTTTAGACAATATATATTGCTTAAAGAGAAGGTTTCAAATGTATATCCTTTCAACACCTATTAAAATATTTTATAACCTAATAAAGACCTAATTGGTCTCCCATATACCTATATAACATACATACAACTTATGACCAAGCCATACTCTGCACATCATCAACACACTAGATATATTCATGATCAGTCATAAGCTGCAATATTTAGTTATTTTCATATTGAGCAAACTTGAACCACTAAGATCACCCTAAAGTCTGTTATAGCCTTCACACATCTCTAAACACAAGGAAAACACTTGCCATAAGTTCAAATAGGGGCTAAAGACAACCACTATGTGTTTCATGACATGATATAACATTATACTTGTTGTCCTTGACATGATAATCAATGACTTCCTTTGAATTGATTTGGTTCATAGAGAGGTATGAGAAGGGTGAAGACTTAGGTGGGATATTGTATTCCAAACTTGGGTTAACCAATTTCTAGGATTGAGGGTAGAAATTAGTCAATAATTAATATTTAGGACATTTTGGAATTGATTTTTCAATCACTATTATCACTTTCATTTGAATTCCTATTCCAAATTTTACCTAGTACAATAATCACCCATAATATCTCTCTTAGCGATCTTACTAAAGATCATTATATCCCTCAAGTTGTCTTGTAGACCTAGTCTTATCTTTCTCTTTTAAATCATTTTTGTCACCCCTTTCTCCCTTTTTACTTTATAATAAGTGTTCCACCATTATAACTACTTTGTTTACTAGTTAAATTCCCTCAAAGTCTACTTCATCCAAAAGGTTAAGATCCTATTTCACAATGTGCTAGCATAGGCTCAACATTTTTTGTTATATGGTAGTAATATTATTTTATTATTTAACATTCTACTAATCTATTAGTGTAAAATGCACCTTTCATCTCATGATTTTGGCATTATTCATAATATTTTAGTTATTTACCTCTATGCCAGCTTGAGAAGTGCATTTCTAGCCTTGATCTCATTGAGATTGGTTGGGTCAACATAGATAATATTAAGCTTGCCTTCAGTTGTGTTAGGTTATTGGTCATTTAGGGCATCAACATGTACATTAAATGTGGGCTCATCTATATATGTGTTGAATTAGAAAAACATTTACCTTCACATATAGGTTGTCACATCCTCTGATTTCAAGGCATGCCACAAGTATAGGTCCATCTATAAGATATTATACTAAACTCTTTTATGGAAAATTTTATCCTTATTAATTTCCTTTATTTCATTGGCAAATATCATTCTAAATATAAGGATTTTTTAGGTTCCTCTTACAAAACTCTACATTTTACTTTGGCTAGCCTCATCTCATGTGATATTTTAATTTTGAGAACCCTAGGCCTAAAGCTACCAATTCATTTTCCTTATTTGTTAGTCACACTAGGATTTCCCTTATCCTCTTTCCCTAGTCTACTTTTGGTGCCAAAATCTTATTATTTAGCCCTAATTCCATCATGTGCATTGGTATTCTCTTCTTATACCTTAGACTCACTTTGACAATTAAGAATTGATTCCATAGCTATATGGGTTTTCAACATAGTCTCAATTCTCTTTTTGAGAGCTATCTAAATGTCATGTTTACTCAAGGTCTCCTCTTCACTTACACCTTGTAAATTATATTATGTCTAGATACATGGTTACACTTTTGTATCACCACCATCTCTTGATCATGCATATGGTGTCAGTGTTAGGGTATATTTGGGTGGGGATTGTGTGACCAATGAGGATCTTTTAGGGGGTCATGGTTTGGGATAACATTTATTGGTAGGTGGTTTAGGAGTGATTATATATGTATGTTGTTTAGAAAGGGAATGGTGCCTTCTTTAGATTTATTTCACTTTTAGTATTAAGGTATAGCCTTCACCACCTGAATCTTATTTTGTTGAATCATTTATCTTGAAGGTTATTATATTGAATGTAACCTCTATTTTACATGCTTCTAAACCTTTATCCTTACACCTTGGCTTCAACGCATAATATAACTTAAGGGTCAATTGAGAAACTATCATCTGAGTCTTCCTTGTCCTTTAGCATAATCTTACTCTAATAGTCTAACATCATCTTCAAGGTGTTTTGGTCACTATCTATGCCTAACACATCTATTGAGTCATGATGTGTATTATTTATCCTTCTGAAAAACTCTAAAAAGTATTTCTCACTAAAATAATATGGTTCCTTGAGACACCTAAAGCTATCTCTTTTTGAAAGTTAGAATATAAAAATGTTTTAGTCCTCATTATGTAAAACTCTATGTATCTTAGATATTCACATGGTTAATTTCTTAGGGTGCGCCATTCTATCCCAAAATCTAAAACCATGTTTTGAAACACCTCTCCATCTTAGATTTATATTATTTGATATAGACACTAGTGCACATTTGCATATGGTATATTTTTTCCAATGATTTTTCATTCAAAGGATAGGACCAAGTCTTTTCACCATATACATTAGGGATCCCAATCTTATCAATTACCAAAAGGATCAAAATGGCACTCCATCTAAATAATTCATCAGTCTTGTGTGACTTCTTTACACCCTCAATTAATGAGTTCAAAATAAACTTTGATATGTTTTAAAGGGTACCTTGAGACATTTAGTGCACAATATATATAAGGTGTCTATTGATCTCATCCCATATACCTAATCCATCTAGCTTTTTTATCATTATTTGCACAATAACCCTTGTTACATGATCAACAATGTTTTCTATAGGAAAAGTAAATTTTTCCTTCTTGTGACTCAAGAGGTGAGCAAACCTCTCTTCTTATATTATACCAACAAGTGATTGTATAATGTCCTAGAATGAGCAAGAAAGCCCAGTGGATTTGCTAATGTGTGCTACTAAGATATTTATTCTACATCCAAAAAAATAACCTATTCTCATGAATTTTTAACAACAAGAAATTCACTAAATTTTCTAGCTTTACCAAAATAGGGAGCTTAAATAACAGGAGTAGTCCCATCTTCTTGATTTCTTGTTTAATAGTAACATCAAACAACATAGTTTCATATGTAGTATTTTTCCCAATATCCACCATATATTCATTTCTTTAGACTTATCTCATTATTACCACCTTGGTGGTTATAGTGCTTGAATTTTCATTGTGTGACTTTGGACCTCCACTCTTACCTTCATGTGACCATGGTTGACTACTACATATTTATAAAATTTAATGACTTTGTTGGTACTGAATTCTCCATCTCTTCAATAATGACTTGTTTAGTCTACATTGGTTCTATTTTTATTGCCTCCTTTATGCACACACACTTACTACAATTAGATGATGTGGGTGTTAGGCCCCCCACCACATTATACTTATTATTTTTTCATGGGTTTTAATCCTCTCATGCACACCCTTTGACTATTTTCTCTACTAAAACTCAATCTTGACTTGCCTTCCCTTCCATTAAAAATGAGAAGGAATACTTTTACCATGAGATTGATAGATCTCTAATTGTAGAACACATCCTATTAAGCTTAAAACTACCTCTAACTCCTTCCCAGTTCATTTTTCATCTATGTTATTCTTTAAATTAATGCATAATATTCTAGTGTTGAAGATTTAATGTTTTATATGTCTCAAATATTTTTCCCTAGACTTGAATTCCTTTGTTTAGATCTCTGCTTGCAAATCACTCTTATAGAGTCTCAATTTTTTTGAAATCAAAGTGAGGAAAATGATATCTCATGTTTTATATTTCCTAATGGCATTCATTCAATGATTTGATCCATCGGGATAATAATCCATTAACTTTGTTTCATACCATTTGATCAATCAAAATTTGCATTTACATTTCCAAATTCTTACATTTACTCCTATTTCTCAACTGACATTCTTATTTACTACATTACATGATAGCTAGCACAATTATGTGATAGCTACCAAAAGTTTGAATTTGGTGATTCCATCTTGTGCATAGCTCATTTTGGCACAACCTTCACCTTACTTATTTTTCTTTCATTCTTAGGCAATGCATTCCACTCCTTTCATGCTTCATTGACCAAAAAAATATATTTCATGTATCTATATACTTGGTTTATTTCCATATTTGAAGAGTTCATTCTTAATTTGAATATTTTAATCTGTATAATCATTAGGTAGTTGTGTGAATGGACTTTTGATAAATTTTGAAAATAAAAAAGAGATAAACTTTTATAAAAAGGGTGAAACAACACTCATCTATAAAATACGATTAGTTAGATGAGGATTCACATTCTATGAAAAATACTAAAATGCATAAACATTATGCTTATGGCCATGTCTACACAATACTATCCTACCAAATACAAAATATAAATAACAAAAAATGGCATATGCCTTATTACAACATAGCTCAAGCACACTATGCATGGTATGGCTTGAGTCGGGACAAACATGGTATGGAAAAAATTGGATAGACATGATGTGGCTTATTTTATTAAGCTTGTTAACCTCTTTTAATGATGTTGTAAAATTATTTCTTACTATAGACAAAGTATAAAGATATTTTTCCTATTTTTTATTAATATCCACAAATTGTTAAGATGGGTATTTTTCAATAATGTTTCTTCAACTGCAAAAAGAATCAAATGCTGAAATTTTACAAGGTCATAGAATATGATGTAACATTTTTACCATGTTTTATATCCTTTGGAGTTACTATGAATTCATACCAACTATTCCACTAGTAGAAGGTTTCCTAATTTTATATAATTTTATGGAAGGAATTAGATGCTAAAACTTTGTGGTAGCATAACACAAGAAACTTACAACCTTTGCATAAAATTTTATACCATTTAGAATCACCGTGGAGGTAAACCAATTATTTAATTAGTAGGAAGTTTCCTCACTTCAATTAATGTTTTAGAAGGATTGGGATGTTGAAACTTGGTGGGAGCATAGCACATGACATAAACCCTACACATAATTTTAGATTGTTTGTAGTCATCATAGAGGTGTACCAGTTATTTCACTAGAAGGAGGTCTCCTTACTTGTGATAATGTATCAGAAGGAATTGGATTATAAAATTTTATGGGTTAATAGAATAGGACACCTGAAATATATATATAAATTTTTTGGCCATTTGGAGTTATCACAAAAAATTTATGGTTGTTTCTTTTAGGTATTATATACACCACTTGGCAAAGGGTTCATGACATTATGGAATAACTTTGTTAAGAGTCAGGTCAAAAAATTTAGAAACATAATATAAATTATATTATTCAATGTGTTCCAAATTTAATCTCAATAGTTTCCTTTGATACCAAATTATGCAATCACATACATGGTACCCACCTAAGGACAACCTCTAATTGTGTGATGCTTAGATATTCACTCAGACCAAGACATAAATTTAGCCCAAACATGTAGAAAACAACATTAGTTAAAATATTTATAGTCTCATTCATTAAAGTATTATAATGGTTGGATAATCCACAAAACATCACACTTTAATATAGGTTTATTTTCCAACATAAAAACATGAAAAAATAGACACTATTTTTCTCTACTCTACTCTGCCCCCTGCTCCACATAGATTTCCCCCATTCATAAATTTACTTATATGAATAAATTAGAGTATTCCTATAATATTAGCAACTTCATGGGGTGACTATTCAAATTTATTGACATTATCAAAATGTTTAAGATTTGGTAAGACTTCATTTTTCAAGATCAACATCTAACTATCAGTAACTATTAGAAACTATCAGGTGACATTTCAAGCTTATCAATAGTTACAAAAACAACTATAAAATCAATGTATTTCATCCAATTGATGTGAAGTGCATATAATAAATTTTACATTATCCTAAGAAATTTCACAATCTAAGTATTACCATATGGCAGCATAGGTAAAAAAAATAATTACCAAGTGTTGCATAATACACAAATGATGTTACCAAGTTCAATGGTAGTTACTATAACTTCTAAAATTATAACTATGTTCATATAAATGATTTAAAATTTTAAAAATAGTAATATAAACACATTGTATAGCAACCCACTAAATTTTATAACCTAATTTGTAATGAATCTCTTCTGAAATGTAGTAAACTATCAAGCTAGATAGAAACATGTTTCTAGATGAATTATGTTGTAAAAAATATAATAAATTTGATCCCACTTGTCCAATTGAGTTGAAATTTTTAACACACATTTAAAGATACCTTTAATATCACATATAAAAATTTGGTGACCTAAATATTAAATTAGTTATAAATAAAGGTTAAGAACCTTCTATGGACTAGGCAAATCCATCTTCTAGATGAATGATTGTTACAAAAACTATCACCACTTTGGTGCCACTTATCCAATAGAGCTTAAATTTGGAACATAGCTTGAAGACTAAAATTTAGATCACCATTAAAATTTTTGTGGAATAACTCTTATTGAATATATTCTATAAGTGTTAGTGTAGGTATTTATTTTTCTTCATTGTGTTATTTAGAATTTTCATACATTTGTGAGATTAGATTTCTTAGGTGTGCATGTTATATGGATTTACCTTGCATATCCTATTTTATCTAGTGGGAGTTACTCTTTTGACTGGTTGACCATTGAATAACTATTTTAGGTATGGAGGTTATCAATATTTCAAGTGGGGATTACCACTATTCTAAGGGGAGTTACACATCTACTCACATATTTGTACATAAATGTTATTCATATATTAATGGATGATTTTCATGGTTTTAATTCTTGATATCTCTCTTGAAACTACTTTTGCATTCACCTTTATTGATTTTTTTTAGCTACAATGCATTTGATACTCCATATTCGATCTTGGCAGGATCTCTGACATGGTATCAAAGCATTAGTTTTGGTAAACTAAATGTTTGGTTTTTATGTTGTTTGAGTTTATTAGGAGATCACGAGTTTTTTATTTTTAATACTAGTTTCTTTTTGGATTAAATTTAATTACATATATTATTTGTCTATGGCCTCTACTGGTTTTACAAGCAGATATGTTGTTTTGAAAAGCCTCAAAAACTCATTTTACAAGGCCAAAGTATATGTAATGAGTACAAAGGCATTTTTTGCATTGAGGTACCAATTTTTATATGAAATTTTTTAGACTTAAATATATGTTACATAACATAAAAGATGTATTTTTTCCTTGTAGTCCTATTTACTTATTGTCCCATAGCCATTTAAGAACTCCATGTCCTGCATGCAGCTAAGGGTATGTTTTGAAATTTCAATATGGTAACACCTTGAGTAAATATGTGCCTCCTTTTATCTACTCATGATTTAAACTAAAGCTACCATTACTTGGAGGTAAGGATCTAGTTTTTTAAAAACCACTCACTCAAGGTGCAACCATCATTTGAGTGATCTAATTATAGGTGTGAAAGATCTCAATGTTTACCATTTCACATAGCCTCTTAGAATTTCCTTGTAGCTACAAAAATCCTAATCCATTCACTGACATATCCTAAATCTAACATGATCTCAACATATCATAGCCTATTTACCATTTTCCCTCTCACACCTAGTTTCTAATTATTGTTTCTACATTACTAGGTCATGGAATCTCATGTTATAATGGAATATGAGCCACACATCATTAAAGAGTATTTAGTATAGATCAAATGAGATATTAAATAGACCTTCTATGAATATCATTCTCTTTTTCTCCATGTTGGTCACCTAAAATGGTAGCTTACCTAAACCACTCTTTTTATTAGTTCATGTATACAAGGGAAAGTGAAGCTGATCTATAAGTCAATCCTAGCTCAAAGAAGATAAATCACACTATCCATTTTTCTTATTGGTACATTTATAAAATTGGGATCATGATGAATCTAGATCTTCTAAACCTAATTAAAGGGTCCCTTACCACACAATATCACTAGAGAGGGTTCTAAAGCCTCTAGTCAAGCAATGCCACACACTAACCCTAGCTAGGTCCTATGTTTTCTTATCACAATTAAATGAAAAATTAATGTAAAAATCTAATATAGTGCTCACCAAATCATGTGGCACAAAATGGGGGTAATAAACATAAAAGTAAACATACATAGAAGAATTATAATTAAATTAATATAGATATAACCCTAATATATGGAGAGAGAAATACATTCAAAATTCATTACTTATGATACTTATATATACTCAAATAGAGGAGAAAGAGTTAGATATACTTATCTTGAAGATAAACCAATATAGGATCAATCTCTCTGACCAATGGTGCTTTACAAGAGGTTATTATGGTTTGTAAGGATCACTAAGATAAGCCAACTCTAGGCTACATGACTTTTCCTAAGCATCCAAGACTTCTCCACAAGACAAGATTCTTCCCTCCAAATGAAAACCTTAAATAATGACTCCTAAAGTGGAATGGTGGAAGATTAAATTATAAAGAAGCACAATTTAATGATTAAATCTATATATCTCTGAATGAAATGGTGGAAAATATGTGTTTATATATCTGGATCTAACCCTAAATTATTTCAAAGTTTTAGCCAACATAGTTGTCCTAATTGACCCTATTCTTTAATAAAGGTAGTTAGGTCCTTAAATATGTCAAATGAGGTCAATGTAATCTGGTAATGTGATTTATATTTTAAGTACAGTGTCATTTTAGGCTAAATTTATTTTATAAATGTCAAAAAGAGGTTTTGGATTAGGTAGGGGCTATTTGAGGTGGTGAATTACTTAGAGAAGTATGTAAGGGAGGTGTCAAAAACTAGGGAAATATATAGGATAGGTTTGTGTTGGTTTCAATTGGTGGTATATGGGATAATAATCTTACAAATCACTAACGGTCTACCCATCCATTTCCCAGTGCACCTTTTAAGGCATGTACTCAGAGAGATTAAGACTCAATGTGTTCCTACAAAATAAAAATCATCATTAATTGATAAAGTTTAATAATATTGTGTGAATACATATTCCCCACTCAAATTTCATCACGTGTCATATAGTTGTAACATAAGATGGTGCTTCAAGAAAAGAACATAGAAACACACAACATTGAGCTAAGTAAAAAGTAATATTTTAAAGCATAAAATAAATGAATTTAAGTGGCTAAAAGAAATAATGGAAATAAAATTAATATATGCATACCTTGACTTAAATTTATCATTGGATGGTTGTTTTTTGTGTTTGTATTTTTGATAATGGAGTGCATAAAGACTACTTTAGACAAACCCTAATGATACAAAACTAATGAGCAAAGACAAATAAATGTAGGAAAGCCAAGATAACTGAAATGTGTAGGCATGATGTACTTGGAAATTTGGTAAGCTAGGGTGATAAATGATAAGTTAAGACAAAATGACCAAGCCAAAAATTAAGAGTAAATTGGGTAAATGAAAATCCAAGGCTTATAAATGACCAAAAATTTGAAAAAATTATACCTTAAGGAAGAAAGGTAACAAACCAAATCAAACTAAGTATACAAGAAAAATAAAAATATAATATCAATGCGAAATTATTAAAACCCTTAAATAAAAATGGGAAAGAAATGGTAAAATAACATTTATGAGTGAGTAGTAACAATTCTTACTCAATCATCAATGGAAAAATTACATGAAATGGAAAATAACATTGGTGAATGAGAAGTAAGAATCCAAACTCACTCAACAATGGAAAAAGTAAAGAAAAAATAGAAACAAATGTAGTTTTTTGAAAAAAGGGAATGATAATGAATATTTTTCAAATGAAATCAAGACAATTTGATAAATGTAAAGCAATGGTATGAATAAAATAATCCATAGTCTCTCAAGCATAGTGTTTTGTTTTAAAAATCAATAAAACTAGAATAAAGTAGTACTAACATGTTTTTTAAGATATGAAGAAAAGGAAATATAGAATTGGAGAAACAAATTTATAATAACACTTTTCTATTAAAGGGGGAAAGAAATGGGTGGTGGGTTAAATGAAGGAAAAATCAAGGTAGAGAAACCCTTTATCAAAGTTAAGACACTAGAATTAGGTTTGATAAAATGAGAGACTTTTGACATTAGAGACTCTGAAGAAATTATCCTAACCGCACAAATCTTGAGTTATCAAATAAAGTATGAATATCATCCCATGAAAGTTATATGCATGAAAATTAAAATGTAATTACCTTCTCACAACGTGTTCCCCATTCCTTAGGACCCCTTACAGAGTTATCGATCTACTCTGAAGATTGGGTACTTGCATGATAAATTTAGGTAGAAATATAGATATTTTTGAATTCTCTTATCCCAATCTACTAGCCTACCACACCCAAATAAACCTTAACTCTATGATGAGGCCAACTATCAAGTTTAATCTTTGACTGGAGATAGGAGATGTGCTATGAATCATGTATTTTGGTGTGATGTTGACTTTTTTGTTTTTTATATTTTTTTTTATCATTACCATTTGTTTTAAATGATTTAGATTTTAACTTTTGATATATTTTTCTATTCCTCCATATGAATTCAGAGAACTAAACATGGGTGATAAAAATGACTATCATTAGAAAAATTGGGACTTGGTAGCTAAGAAAGAGGACTTAGAGATTATAGTGTCTAAGAGTCTTGTTTATTCATGTGAAATAAAAATGTTATATTAAATTTAACCTTGTTTTATCAAAAGTGGAATGAAATTAAGGGAAATCAAGAGAAGATGAATATGAAACAATTTCAATTACTTTAAATTGAAAAAAAATATGACAATGTGAAAGAGATACAATGATACGTAAGTATGAGTCCTTATTATAATAATTTGTGTAAGTGTAGGGAAACATACTCACATAGTTTTTTTTACAATTTTTATCTACAAAAGAAATAAAAACTAAGGATGAGAAAATGGGATCACAAACTTGTAACCATTTATGAACATTCTAAAAATAACACTTGGTTTGGTGGAAAAAAATGTTTGAAATAGTATGTAGATTTTATGAGGAGAGCTTGGTCCTATCCATGGTCTTACACTACAACTCAAAATAAAAACTTAAGTGGGTGAAAAAAGGAACAAATGGTATTTATGAGGAGAGCTTGGTCCTATCCATGGTATTACATTCCAACTCATAAACTAAAAACCCAAGTGGGTGTAGAATGTATTGGAAAATAACAAACTTGAATGAAAAATGATGTATGAAAGGAAAAGGTATTCATGACAAAAATTGGGTCCTATCCATGGTATTACAATTCAATTCATGAATTAAAAAAACCAAAGGACCAAATAAAAGAACTAAGGTTTGTGGATAAGATGAAACTAAATTAAATAAAGTGAACAATGATTAAAAAAAAATATGATACAAACATAACAAGTAAAATCTATGCTAACATCTATATCAAATATGAGAATGTGAAATACAAGCCTATGTGTCTCAAAAGGTTTCTTAAAGTTGAGTTTATTTGTTATTATGAAATGTAAAATAAGAGTGGGCATTGTAATATGCCAAAATGGGTAATTATATGTAGGTATGGGCATTACAAGATGACACAAAGTCTAAATTGATATATGGATGAGCATCAAAAGATGCCCTAAATACTAAAGTGATATGTGGATGGGCATCACAAGATGCCCTAACATGTGATTTAGAGTGAGGTATGGAAGTGGCTAATAAATTCTTCATTTGTTGAATAGTTAGGAGTGCATGGGAATCTTGGGGACTATCTATTTTGGATCTCCTAATTTTTTTTATGAGGATTTCCAATGATTGTATTTGTATAGTTTTAAAAATGTCCCTCAGTGGTTTTAATGTTGGGCTCAAACTGTTTCATAAGAAAGTCTTATCTTTTAGCATGATCAATGGAATCATTTAGAGTTTGGGGATAAAAAGTTTGAACCTTGTATTAAATGGAAGGTGTTAAGGGGGTTATGAATGGTTTGAATAAGTTATCATTATTCATGTGATGATTGACTTTGTGAGCCAAATATTTCCATTATTTAATGAAATCATGAGTTGATTCAAAAAGGGATTGTTTAGCATTAATGAAATGGTTAAGACAATTTTTAGGAAGATCATTATGTTGAAATTTCTTAACTAGAGGATTGACTAAATCCTCAATTTTCTATATATAATTTTGAGGAAGTTGATTATATCATTATAATATGTCTCATGTGAATGTTTTGATAAATAGTTTTTTAGTAACAAAGGCATTAGTTTGAGTCCACTCTTTATAAAGATTACCAAATGCTTTAAGAAAAGATGTAGGTTCTTTAGTCCCATCATATTTAATAGTTGGAGAGAAAATTCAAATATCAATAGAAACAGTTAAGGGGACTAAAGGTTCATTTTGAAAACTTTAGATCATTTTTTTGTGCATAATGGGTTGGAGAATGGCATTTCTTGTGGCATATCTAAGAGGTTGAGGGATGAAATTTTGGTTATTTTGTGGAAGGAGAATATAAGTTTGATTATCCATATTTAATAAATGATGTTGTATTTGAATCATTTGAAAAGTATTAAATGTTTGCATAATGTTCATTTATTGCACTATTTGTGAAAGAATTTGAGTGGTGTCAACTAGTGGATTGGGGTTATTAGTGTTTAGAGGTGGATTATTAGGATTGGTAAGAGGAACATTCCCTGAATTGGCATTGGGGTTGGGTTTTTAGTGGAGGATTATTAGGGGATCAGTTGTTGATGTTTAAAATATGTCTTATAGGTTTATTGGTTAAGCTTATGTCAATTACCCCTATAGTGTAATAAGGTGATTTAAAGAAAGAATTGTCTTGAGAATTGTAAAATGGATATGATCCATTAGTGTCATCAATTGGAGTAATTTGAACCATATTATAGTAAAAATATGAGGGGTGAGAAAAATTTCACCATGAGTAAGAATCCTATTGGGTAGCAAAGGAAGGAATGAAAAAACATCCCATATATCATATAAATGAATTAAATTTATATAAAAAGATTCCTATAGGGGATTCATGGTGTTTGAAATAAGAATTTGAGATCATAAATCAAAGGTGAAAAGTAAGAGAAAATATATCTAGATAAAGAATAGTATCAACCAAAAGGTACAAAGTTGACTGGGTTTTATAGATTTTGGAGGGAAGCTCAATACAAGGAAATTAGGGAAGGACATAGTTGGATCAATTGACTTTGTTTTATGGGGAAGCACTAAAGACCATTATGTGTGAGATTGGGTCAGATAAAATGGTTGTGTTATATATAAAGGAAGAGTGATCAATCTATGAGAGATTAGTTCAAATAAGATGACTATGTCCTTTAGAAAGACATAAACTTAGGAGGTACAGTCGAATAGATCAATTATGTTTTAAAGGTAGAGATAGGTTTTTACAATTATGATTGTAGATAATCTAGTATTATTTTGTAGAATATTTGAAATAAGAACATAAAAAACTATATCAATCCAATCAATATTGTTTTGGAACATAACATAAACCTTTCACCAATACAAGTTGATAAAATTTTTGCAATACAACATATTATTATTAGAGATCAAGCAACAAAAATAGAAATTCTAATCTATGTGGACATTCTTGAATTATAATATTTTTTTTGAAATAAATGTGATAGGGAGTTGGCTATAATAATGAACTATAAAATCAATCTAAAGATGGTTTCAATTTGTTAAGGCTAAAAGAGATCTATATTGGTGATGTTACTGGCTTAGTATTAAGGCCTACCCCCTCACTTTATAATCTCATAGTGATAAGGGTGTCAGGTGATTTTCCAATATATACCATCAACCACATATTTATACTTGGCCATAAAACCAAGTTGTCTTCCCCCTTGGTGATGAAACCCAAGTAGGTAGACCTTGGGTAGAATTTATTTAATGTTTTTTGATGTTATATGGTTTGGAAGTGTGTGAAAAAATAAAAATATTATGACTAAATAGATAAATTAAAAACCACTTATTTAGTCTATTATGTTATTCTAACCAAGCAAGAAAAAAAATGAAAATTGAATTGATTACTAAAAATATAAGTTAATTCCTTTACTTAAAGAGTATAGGTCGGTTAAGATGACCATGTATGCAAATAGTACAAAACATAATCAACTGGGTCGATGTTGTATGTTGAATTAAAACCAGAATAACATAGTCGAATGAAACAACTGGGTCTTTTAAGAAAGAAAGAAAGCTACATAACTGTGTTGATCTAGTTGACCTAGTTCATTGTAGAGTTACAATTTTATAGTCTAAAAATTGTGAAAATAGGACTATAAATGAAGAACATAAATGACTAAGAAGGTAAGAATTAACTTGATATTTTTTGAAGATTCTTAAGATGTTATTTTTATACTATGTTGTTCAAATGATTATTTTATCCTACTAATAGAGTCAATTGGGTTGACTAAGTCTAAAAACCTATATATAAAGTGTAGATGAAATGTTAATCAAATGGATTTTTGATTGTGTAATTACATCAAAACACCCAAAATGTCAATCCACCAATTGAGATCTAGATCCATTAGGATAAAATGCAAACACAAATGAATATTCATAGTAGCACTCAAATACTAAAGATAATTTCTTCAAAACAAGATCAAACAATTAATGGATGAAGATTGCTCACAAGTAGACTCAGATTTATAACATCATGATAGCTTGATTCCTTGACTTGGATGATAGACTAGTTGATCATAATAACATGAAGATTTTATGGATTTATTTCTTAGTTTCACCATGGAGGAGTAGTTTGTTTAAATATATAAAGGTAAGGAATATCAATGGTCACCATTTAAATTTGGTTGCCATAAGATCAAGGGTGGAAGATTATCCAAGGAATTTAAAACTCCTTAGAAGCCTCTAGGATAGAGGTTTCTAGAGTGAAATGGGATAAGATGTAGTGGATTATAGAATTATAAAATCCATTACGAGGGTTAATAATGATTAATGAGTGATTTGATAGGTGATTATGGGGTTTTAGAGAATCTAGGGGGTAGGCTTGTAGGAAAGCCTAGGAATAGGTAGGTAGGTGGGTCATGGGAAATTTAAATTACCAAATAATAGATGTGGGATTAGTTATTGGATAATAGGGGATTAAGTGAATTAATTGATTTGTGGGGTAGGAATAAGGTTAGTGGATGAATGATGAATAAGGAGGATGCTAAATAAATGAATAGAAGGGCTGATTTGAGGATGGAATTAAATGAGATAAGTAGAATTAGTGTCGACTAATAATAATATTAGTGATAAATGAAGGAAGCAAATTTAGATGTATGTATTTTTCCCCTTTTTGAAAGGGCATTATGAGTGGAAAAAGTGAAATAAGTAATGGTCTTTCAAATAAAAACCACTTCATGGATGAATTTTAGTAAATATGTTAGTGACTATGATGCCCCTTCAAGAGGACATGTGGGGAAGAATGAGATGGATTTCAACTCAAAAGAGAATGAATTGAACAAGGGGATTGGATGCAAGATAGACAATGAAGAGGAGGAATTCGATTTGAGCCATGAGATACAAAGTGATGATGCCTATGACAAATACATATGCATAGGGAGTGGAAATGATAGTGTCATGATTATTGACACATCCCAAGGGATAATCAACTGTAACACGATGATGATAAGATCAAAGGCCATAATATTTTGACATATCCCAAGTAAATATGCATGTAAGGGAGAGATGTTAGATAGGATAAGACAATGATTTGATAATATGAGTGTATCTTAATGCTAAAGTCAAGTGATATGGTGAAGTTGATGATAGAGAAGAAATAATATTATTGAGTGACTAAAAGACAAAGGAGAATAAATGGATTGCATTGCATTGAATCAATGATCCACAATATGATTAGTAATTATGATGTCCCTAGAAAGGATGCATGTAAAGGAGAAAGAGGTGTTAAATTTTTGGTCCTTGTCATGACCCAATTGAAAGAGGATACCATAAATTTGAAATGATCAATCAGTGATAATGGATGACTGATGAAAGAAAAGATGGATGTTGTAATTTTTTTAGTAAACATTGGCATATGTGGGTGATTGATGAAAAGATTATGAATATAATTTTAGGGATGGTGATTGATCGATAGACTGATTGATTAATGGTTGATATTATATCTCAAATATTTGACTAATGCATAGATTGTAGATGTGATGATGAATGATGGAGAAAAATGAGAGAGTGGCCAAGTTGACCTCAAGCACATCACATGATTAAATGCTACCTACATAGTCTGAAAAGACCTTAGGTAAATGTAGTTCAGACTAGATGATAGATGATGATGATGATGATGATTATTATTATTATTATTATTATTATTATTATTATTATTATTATTATTATTATTATTATTATTAGACATGTTAGATAAAAGGATTAGGATAAATGGTTGGATATGAGATGTTAGATGTTATGATAGGTAATAAAAGATAAGATAAATGATGAATGGGTAGATGATCAAGCCATCATTATTGTAATAATGTTCATCATAGTCTAAGCAATACAATAAATATATAACTTGGTAGTATTCCCCATGATATAAGTATGACTAAAAGGATGGTTTGCCAAATTTCATGGTCAAATAATGAACTTTGCATCATCGAGGGCACCAAAAAGAATTATTGTATCTTTTGATGTCATCATAACATCCTTATTCATTTTCTAATAAAAAAAGAGACACGATGGAAGACTAAAAATAAATATAAAAATAACATAAGACAAATATATATACATGATGCAAATAAGTCAAAAAACATATAACACACAAGTATCTACATGTAGTGTCATTTTATCTTATCTAAGTATCTTGATGAGATTCAATGGGATGGACTAAGTTGATCATGATGATGTGAGTTAGGATTGAGGATATAGGCTTTGAAAAAGATATGGACTTAGAATAAACTAGTGAATTAGACTAGGATTAACTTGAAGACAAGGACTAATTTAATTATGGATTGACCATGTTATGATCTTAGATGAGATATTTAGGACTTATTAGGCTAAAGTGAGACTAGGTCAATGCTAGCTCAATATAGACTAGATTTACCCCAGTTTAGAAGAGGGGATGAAAGACAAGAGTGGGATGGATGGATATGAATTAGTGATGAAAGATGAAGGGAATAATACAAGACATCATGAAATATTTTTGGATTTTTGGTGTATTTTATAATTTTTAGTGTTTTTAGAATATTCCAATTTTTAGATCTATTGGGATATGTATGTAAACAATACAAAAGGGGTTACTAGAAAAGGATTTAACAAGTCTAAAAACTAAGATGAGGATTAATGGAATAATGGATGGGATGATAAAATGATAAGGGTGAGGCTGAAAAGGGGATGAGGACTAAGGGAGAATGGACTAGGGATCCCAATGACCACATCATGAAATAACTAGATATCTAGTTTCCCAAGTATCCATAGGAAGATAAGTCAAGATGATTCTAGAACATTTCTCAAGACATATTATACTCCCTTATAAAGGTCAAGATGGGAAGGAATGATCGATGCAATAAAATGTGTGATATGGTGGCAGATAACGTGTAGGAATAATGGACAAAGGGATATGACATGGATGGGATGGATGAGAATGATAAAGGATGGATTGGATTTACCCATAAAGGTTGAGGTAAAATTCATAAAATAGATTATTTTAACATTAAGTCAGAGACCATTTTTCATCATGGTACTTGCCCAAGGCACCAAAAGACTAGTTTTTACCATTGGATGAATGATTTTTATTTTATTTTTATTTTGATTTTTGATTTTTGACTTTTTGATTTTTTGATTTGATTTTATTTTTTGATTTTTTGGGAATCTTGATTTATTGGATATGGGCAAGAGATGAAACAATGCTAACACTTGTTGGATCTTTAGCCAACACCTATTCTAGAGAGATGTGATGATAGGATCATGTCGTCACCACTAGATGTATCAATGTCTTTATGACCTTGGTTGATTCTTCATTGAGACCCATCTAGACATCTAGACCAGGTATCATCATCACCCCTATGAAAGACAATGCTACCTAGGAAGCTGATGTGAGGTATGAATTGGATTATATCTTTTGTTGTTGATGGGGGTGTATTGGACTAGAATGGATGGTAGGATCATGAGAAGAAAGTGTGATGGATGATTGGGAAGTGAGACTATTATTCACACACATCATTGAAGAGTATGGACATTCCATATTTTATTGGTGATATGTGACAAAATAGTGTAGGATATCTAACACACTTTGATGACATGATTCATCTTTGATCAAATTATTTAAAGGATTATCGATCATATTGATAGTGCTTTTGACATCATTTTGATCTTGAGACTTGATTATATCTTGACTACCCCCTATGCCTGACTTTGGGCTTCACTAGAGGAGCTTGATTTTTGACTTGATAGATAATGATTATTTTGACTTTGATATTCCCCTAGTACCTAATTTTGGGCTTCACTAGGGGAATACACTTTTATATTAGGCTGATGATTTTAATTTTCTTGATTTTGACTTATGGGATCGAAGATGACTTGATCATTATGAATGAATTTTTGAATATGATATAGGACCTTTGTATTAGTGGCATATATTATATTTCTCAAGGAAGGGTCCACTGATGTATGTCCATGTTTTTCCTTATGGAGGGAGGTGATTAAATGATCATTGATATGAAGAAAGGGGTATTTGATGGATGAAGGTGGGGGGATGGTATGATGATGTTAATGAGTGGTGATTGGGTATTATGGTCCTCATAGGGGTCTTAGGAGACCCAATTTTGACATCAAATAATATCTCCTCAAGGTCAGCAAAAGGATCACTAAGACTATTTATAGTATATGCATCCAAGGTAAGATCAAATTCACTCTGAGAATCTTTGATAGATAAGGCTTACAATAACTATGTTATGACTTCATCATCTTAATTGGGATCAAAAGATATATCTGGTGATTGTTTTTCATCTAAATTAGAGGTATCTTCAAAAGGGTGGGCATTATCATCATCTACTACAATATCTATGAGGGATGAGGTTTTTAATGAGAAATCTATTTCAGATACTGGTGTTGAATAATATCCTGATGCATATAAGACTTATATTGACTTTGATGTTGATTGTGATGATGATGCTGGTGATGTTGATGAGGCAATATTGATAATAGAGGATTCATTATCTATAAGTGACCTGTCAACATGGGGTATTTGAATGGAGGACAAGGAGATAATGGTTTTGATAAAGATAGGCCCATATAAGGACTCATGGGGAATAGACTCGACTTTGATGGAGGATTTATCAAAGATGGGGGGGACCATGGAAGATATATGTATCATATTGACCTTTGCTTGGAAAAGGAATGGCTTGATCATGACTAAGAATAGAATCTTGGCATTCCTTTTCTTGTTCACCCAATGATGGAGACTCATCTAATTCATTCTTAATCTCTATGTCACTACAGTCAATGGGGTCTGGACATAGTCTTGTAAATTACAACATTGATTAATGATATGCCCCAAGTTTAATGATATACATAGTATTATCTAGTGTTATACTAAGAGGGTTTGGTATTTACTTGATTAAGATGTCATATGGGTGGATAGACCATCATATTGGTAGAAACAAGTTATTGAAAGAGGGATTCTAAGGATATAGGAATAGGAGTATATGGGCTCTCTTAGCTTCTTGACTTATATGTGAAAGCATTGGAATTTGGATTAGATGGTTGTTGATGTGACTATATGGGTGGATTAGTAGTGGATGAGGTGGTTAGGATAGGATTCCCTTTGCTAGTGTAGGAAGGGGTAGACAACTGGTTATGACTAGTGGATATGGGATTGTAATGAGACTCATTTGGATGGGTATAGACTAGAGATAATGTTAGATGGATGGGGTCAAAGTCTATAAGACACAGAGTTCTCAACTCAAGGAGGCATGAAAGGAGCATATCCCTATTGGTAATGAGTCATTATTGAATTAGGGTATTGACCAAATTTATTTTAGATTCCATGGATGAAGGTGGGAGAAAGTACATATGATGTGATTCACCAAACCTAATCAGTAGGTATAGGGTATTGGATGGAAATACTAAGGGATGTGTGGAACAAATTTGGGAAAAGGCTTACTTTAGTTTGGTCTCAAGTTTGACTTGATGATATGAGATGCTAGATGGGATAGGATAATATTTAAGTTGACCCATTTAGGTTATGAGCTAGACCTTGATGATTTGGATTGGATTTGACTAAGTGATTTACAATAAGCTCTAAGATTAGATGAGGGGATAGACTAGCTTGGGAGTTTGATTTTGACTAGGACTGATTAGATTAAGGCTTGCTAAAGACTAAGATGATTGATTCAAAGAGGACAAGAAGATTGGATTAATTATGATTGATAGGATATGTGATGGTGACTCAAACTTTATTAGACATGAGAAAGATAATGATGAGGACCCTGATAAAGAGACTTATGGGTGAATACCAAAATATGACTAAAAACTTGATGAGAGGATTAGTATAGACAAAGGGGATTTAGGTTGGACTATGATTAAGACTAGGTTGACAAGGTGACTAGGAAAGACAAGATCAAGACAAATGATTAATTATGGATAAAGTGGCCTTAGGATAAGATGTGGATGAAAAGACATGATTAGGATATGTAGGTGATGGGGCTATGACCAATGATTGGTTGATACAAATAGACTAGGATGTGATTAATATAAAGAGACTGATGGGAGATAGGATGTAGGATGAGATAATTTTTTAAAAGGATGTACAAGGAAAATATGTATAAGAGGATGATGATGATAAGGATGTAAAAAATGATATAATGATGAGACAAGGACATACAAGACACATATGTATATAAAAGACATAGATAGGTGTGTATAGGTTTGGGTGAAAGGTTGACTTGGCTCACAAACAACACTAGTCTAACACAACACTCACCAAATCAAATAAACCATAAAACTAGAATTAGTAAACTAAATGGGAATGTAACCTAATGACTACACCATCTAACAAATTTGTGGGTTAGGCTATAGGCATTTGACCCATTATTAAATCTATCAAACCCTCTCAACCTTGCCTAAATTTTATGGTCACTAGGGAGCTGATCTTGACTCTGGAAAAAAGTCACTTGTTATGACCAAAAGGTCTTATGCTAGGATGGGCAGTCTATCTAGGGGCATCCCTAATATACATAAGGTACAATGGGGCCCAAGTTTGTCTAGGGCGATGTCTAATGCTTGGTTTAGAGAATGAACTCTTCCCCTTCATGAAAGACTTTTATGGGGTCAACCACTTAGCCTAATGATAATTGTCCCTAATATTTATACTCCACCAAAACATAAAGTGTGAATTAGTGTTTGGTAGTGAAATCCATGGTCACTATCCCCCTAAGACTATGGCAAGTACATGGGTGTCAATTCCACATCACATTACCTGTAAAAAATAAAGATGAGAGGGTTTGTTAGTGGTTTTTTATCCTTTAGGAATCACCACAAGAATCCAAGGAGGAGAGCATACACCATTGTAGCCCTCAGGTAACACATAAGTAGATAAAAAAGAGATTAATTATATTTTATTTATATACAAGATATATACAAAGGAATTTAGAGAACATGATTTAAACAAAGTGATTAAAATGATTCAAAGTCTTAGATAAATAAAATGATTTTGAAGATGCCAAAATGTCTTTAATAGGTTACCTAGAAGACAAGTGATTAGTAGTTTCAATTGGCAATCTTGGAGGGTAACCTACAAGAAAAGATGTTATACAAAACATATGAACTATAAGAGAATATGTTATCAATCTAAAATAGGCACTAGGTTCACCCCTGTGAATAATAAAATGTTAGTATAATAAGCCTTAATAAAAAATACTAAAGAATTATGATTTGGAATTATGACTTATTTGAATGAGGGGGGCATGATGTAGGGGTCTAGGAGAAACATCCCCTAGTGGGGTCAAGGGTAAAATCCCCTTGCAGGGTTAAGGGGCAGAGCCCCTTGTAGGGTCCGAGGGCAGTGTCCTAGGTGAATTCCCTATCTCGGTATAGGGTAGGGTTGAGGGGTAGTACCCCTGATGGCAAATGTAATTTGGGAATTGTGTAACCCTTGGGATTACTCAAAATTCATATAAAATGATCCTAATATTTCATTCAAGAAATGAAATTTTGAATGCAAAAAAAAGTGTAAAAAATGCAATTACAGAAGACAAAACCACATATACACAGTCAATGTATTTCAATTTCACTTCTAAAAATGACAAAAACATAGATTTTCTGTAATATTTCTATTTTAGAGTCATGATTTTATATAAAGGGGCTAATCGTGGTGGTTAATATGCATTTTCTACAAAACCACAAGTGCTTAGGGGATATCAGACTCTAGATGCAAAATCATAATTCACAATTTGCGATTTTGGAGGATGAGGAAAATTGATCAAGGTTTTATCAGCTAGACTTAAAATATAATATTAAAAGGATGTTAAAATATGTATAATGACTAAAAATATTTATAGAGGATCAAAAAATTATTTAAATTTTTTTAAGACTAATGGCTTGTATATATTCAAAATTTGATCAAGATAATATTATAAAATCAATAGGCAAAATCACTTATGTTATACAAAATTTCTTATTCGTAATTTATAATTTTGTAACAGGTAGTAAAAAGTGTCTTTTTTTAGATGTTTGATAATTATTTGGGTATCTTTTCTCTATTCTTGTAGGTAAATGACACTCAGACAAAGGCAAAAGACTAGTTAGAAGATATAGTTAGCAATTTCAATCAATAGTTTTGATTCTAAAGGCAAAATCGCTATTTCACAAGATAAAATCATGATTATTCTAGAAAAATCATGACTACCAAATTAAAATTTTATAATACCACAAAAATAAATTGTTATTTTACAATACTGCAACTTTAAAAGACAAGATCATAGTCTTAAAGGCAATATCACTTTTCACGAATCTGCAGTTTTGTGGAAGGATGAAGACCTGTCATAAAACGTTAGCCACTAGTGGTTAAGGTGTGGTGGTCAGTGTAAAAGCAATACATTTTTTACAAAACTATGACTATAAATCTATGATTTCATAGAGTAAAATTTCTATTCACCTCGACATGATAACTTGATGAAATTTGAAGCTTGTTCTTCATCCAATCAATCCTACAAGAAGTCAAAACACATATAACATACAAGATTGTTAAATTGAATGGGATGCCCTCCCACTATGGTTTCCAAAATGTAGATAAATTTTTGAACAAATGGATTTTTGATTGTGCAATTACATCAAAACATCTAAAATATCAATCCACCAATTAAGATCTAGAGCCATTGGGATAAAATATAAACACAAATGAATATTCATAGCAACACTCAAATCATAAAGTTAATTTCTCCAAAACAAGATTAAACAATAAAAATACTAAAGGATTGATGGATTAAGATTGATCATAAGTAGACTCATATTTGCAGCATCATGATAGCTTGATTCCTTAACTTGGATGATAGACTAATTGATCATATTGACATGAAGATTTTATGGATTCATTTATTAGTTTCACCATGGAGGAGTGGCTTGTTTAAATAGATTAAGGAAAGGAATATCAATGGTCACCATTCAAAGTTAGTTTCCACAATATCAAGGGTGGAGGATTATCCAAGGAATAACAAATTCCTTGGAAACTTCTAGAATAGAGGTTTCTAGAGAGAAAGAAGCTAAGATGGAAGGGATTCTAGAATTAGAGAATTATAGAATACATTAGGAGGGTTAATGATGATTAATGAGTGATTTTATAGGTGATTAGGGGGTTTTAAAGAAACTAGGGGGTAGGCTTGTAGAAAAGCCTAGGAATAGGTGGGTAGGTGGGTCATGGGAATTTTAAATTCTTAAATAATAGGCAAGTGGGATTAGCTAGTGGATAATAGGGGATTAAGTGAATTAATTGAATTGTGGGGTAGGAATAAGGTTAGTGGATGAAGAATGAAGAAGGGGGATGTTATATAAATGACTAGAAGAGGTGATTTTAGGACAAAATTAAATGAGATAGTGAAATTAATGTCAACTAATAATAATAATAATAATAATAATAAATGAAGTGACAAAATTTAGGTGTATACATAAAGAAGTGAACTGATTCAAGCTAATGGATCTAGTTACCTGTGATTAAAGATGAGCTACATAGAGAAATATAGAGTTGATTACAATGGTTATGTTAAACCTATACAAATAATGTTAGATTGTATCCATATCTTCGATCTAGTACTGTAAAAGTGAAAATATATAATAAATGATATACAAGGGTTAGTTTCACATTGGGTTCACCAGAATGTGTACAAGTGAAAGTGAAGTTGATCTACAAATCAATCCTAGCTTATAGAAGATAGATCACACTATCCCTTCCACTTGTTGGTATATTTAGTGAATATGGGTCATGACCAATATGAATTTTCTAGACTTAACTAAGGGGTCCCTTACCACACAACATCACTAGAGAGGGTTCCAAATCCTATAGTAAAGTAATACCACATAATAACCCTAGCTAGGTCTTATGTTTTTCTTATCACAAGTAAATGACAAAGTAATTTAAAAATTTAATCTAGTGCTCACCAAAGCATGTGGCACAAAATGGGGGTAATAAATATAAAAGTAAACCTACATATAACAATTCTAATTAAGTCAATATAGATATATTCCTAATTCATGGAGAGATAAATACATTAAAAAGCTATTACTTATGTTACTTCTATCTACTAAAATAGAGTAAGAGTTAGAGATACTTACCTTGAAGATGAACCTGTTGAATCTCAATCTCTCCCTTGGCCAATGGTGTTTTGAAATAGTTTGTTATGGTTTGTAAGGATCACTAAGATAGGCCAGTTCTAGTCTACATGGCTTATCTTAAGCATCCAAGACTCTTCCACAAGACAAGATTCTTACTTCCAAGTTTAAATCCTAAATAATGACTCCCCAAGTAGAATGGTGGAAGAGAAGATTGTAAAGAAGTGCAAATGAATGATTAACTATATCTCTTTCTCAATGAAATGGTATAAATGATATATATATATATATATATATATATATATATATATATATATATATATATACATACATACATACATACATACACTAAACTCTTCCAAAGTTTTAGCAAATGGAGTCAACCCAATCCACCTATTCTTTAATAAATAAGGCAATTAAGTCCCAGACTAGGTCATCTGAGGCTAACCTAATATCACAACATGCTTTATATTTTAAGTATAGGGTTAACCTTGGTTGACTTTATTCGATAAATGTAAAAAATGGGTTTTGGCTTAGGTAGGGGTTGTTTGAGGTGGTGAAATGCTTGGAGGAGTGTTTAAGGGAGGTGTCAAATATTAAGAAAATATATTTGAGAGGTTTGCATTGGTTTCAAGTGGTGGTATATGGTAAAACAATCTTGGGAAGCACCAATGGTCTACCCACCCCTTTTCTAGTGTACCCTTTAAGGCTTGTACTTAGAGAGATTAAGACTTGATAAGTTCCTACAAGAGATAAAGCATTAATAAATGATAAATTTTAAAATTATTGTGTATACAGTTCATGTTTTTTAAAACCACCTATTTCGTGGACCTATTCAAAATGTGGACTCACCAATATTGAAATTTTTTTAATAGGCCTTTTTCATACGATTAAATACCATCAAATAAATTAACATTATGATATTTGTTAAAATGCCTTTCATAAAACAATAAGAGGCGATAATTTAATTAACCATGAGGTTTATTGCTAAGTATAATAGGAGGTAGATTTGAATGGTGTGTTTTTAAACTATTTTTTTATAAAAACAATATTATATTATGGGGGGAAATTTTTATTGTTTTTTATAAAACAATATCAGTAGAATATTTTTTGGGGAAAACATCATTGTATTTGGGAGACATAAAGAGATATTGTAAAAGGTAATTTTCTTGGCCATATACCTTTTTTTCCTCTTGTAGAAGACAAAGGGTGAGGCCCAATTTGGCAGGTGGTAAAACCCCCTCACAAACAAACCAAACTTTCTTTTCCTTCTCTATTTGCTTGTTCATTGTTCCTTGCTTACTTTCTCACTTGTACTCCTCATAGAAGCATTTTTTATGATAAATAATTTCCATTTTAGGGGGTATTTTTTGGACAAAATTGGTGAATGTTGAGAAATTCCAAGGGCCACACAAGCTCCAAATTATGTTGGCATCAAGGGTGCCTCCCCTCAACCACGCCCTAGGGATCTTTCCTCGGACCTTACAAGGGGCACTGCCCCTTGACCCCATTGGGGGATGATGCCCAAAAACCCCCACATTATGACCCTTTATTCAGTACTTTTAGTGTACTTTCATCCATTAGAGGGTGAGTTCCAATCTAACATGTGGTTAGATCCCCTCATAAAATAATTTTAAATGTCTTGTTGACATTTGTACATAGACATATTATTGGCAGAGCTTGATATTCTCCTTGGCATGTTTGCATTGTCACTTATTGCATTGATTTCTCACATTTGGATGTATTATTAGTTGCATCTAACATCCATTTTTTGAGACATGCATTATCACTTGTATACTATTTTCTCTTACTTATCTAGATGCATTCTCGACTGAGTTTGACATCCTCACATTGAGCATGCATTATCACTTGTGTAATAGTTACTCTTACTTATCTAGATGCATTCTCAGTTGAGTCTAACATCCTCACATTGAGCATGCATTATACTTGTAAAATTTGGGGGTCATTGTTGATTGACTTGGAAGGGTTGTTACGGGTACTAATTTTTCCATGTACTATTTAGAGTATTTTATAGTCTTTTTGTAGATATCTTGCTAAGATTTACATCACACTTCATCCTCTTCTTCTTATTATCTCTTTAGAGACTATTGTACTATATCCTCTTACTCTTATTTCCTATGATGACACATCCATGGTGGGTAGTGCTCTTCCTTCTGTTAATCCACCACTATAGGATGAGATTTTTTAAAACCTTAGCTATCCCATTGTAGATTCTACTTGCATTATTGTACATGATTTTTCTCATCCATATCCATCACAGATTGGTACTTTAGAAGAATCTATTATTCTTAGTGAGAGTACACCTTATGTTAGCATCAAATACTCTTATCTTCTTATGGATATTTAGTCTATGGATTTGTGTGATTTATCTGGAATCTTTTCTTGAACCTCAATGGTTATTGAGCTATGATCTTCACTTCTTATGGAAATTCTTTTCATGAATGTTCCATGCCATTCTTCATCAAACTCACTTGTATTTGATGGCAATTATAATCCTAAACACATTTTTTAGAATGATGACTTTTTTCTATCACAGGAGACTATAGTAGTGATGTGGACACACCTCCACCATATCCTTGTCACCTTCTAGATATTGAGGAGTTATTTCCTGATGCATCAACCTCTTGTCTACTTAAGACATTACATGGTTTAGGTATATTGATTCAGGACTCATAAGACATCGAGCAGTCTACTTAATAGGTATAAGGCATTATGCAATCCTTCATAGCCTCTAATTTCATTACACCCTCATTTAATAAAGTAGTTGGCCTTATTACTATGCATGAGAGGAATAGTTCCTTATATGGGGACTACACCTTGGTTGGATATCCATCACGCACTTAGTGGACACTTTCACTACTCCAAAGTGATTCACTCTTCACTACACCTACTTCTAATAAGTTCACTTTAGTGACATTACATTTAGTTATTATGCATAAAATTTCTAGACATATGCCAATATTTTATTTTGAACCCCACTTAGGGTTCTTTGTACTGATGCCTTTATATTCCTTTGTGGAGTGGGTAAATTTTTAGTAATACATCATATCCTTCCTTTAGAAAAAGGATAAAACATTATTTAATACTGATGGAGCTCCTCCAATTTTTGGGTAGAGGATCTCGTTATCAACAATGATCATCTTGTGAGTTATACATGGAGTGCGAATGGCTTTAACATCATCTTATATGGGGATTTTTAGCTCTATCTTCTTCTTTTCTCTCTTTTTTTTTCAGGGGGGGTGGCGGGGGGATTTTTTACTATGACTTTTCTTCCTTTATCCACTTTATGAGAGTTGCTTTGTACATGGGTACCTAATTAGGCCTTGTTGTTAGGACCCATTTATTATACCCACCTAAGTTGTGATTATGTGGGGGGAGTTAGTGTAGGTATTTATTTTCCTTTATTGTGTTATTTTTTATTTTCCTACACTTGTGAGATTAGCTTGCTTAGGTGTGTATGTTATAGGGAGTTACCTTTATTGTCTTATTTTATCTAGTGGGAGTTACTCTTTTGACTGGTTGACCATTGACCAAATATTTTGGGTATGGAGGTTACCACTATTATATGGGGAGTTACACATCTACTCACCTATTTATACATCTATGTTATTTAACTATTCATGGAGGATTTTCATGGTTTTCAATCTTGATTTATCTCTTACAACTTCTTGTTCATTTGCCTTTATTATTTTGTTCAATCTACAGTGCATTCGATACTCCATTTTTGATCTTGGTGGGAAATTTGATAGCAAGGTCATAAACCCTATACTAAGTGATGTAGGCAATGCCTAAAATAAATAGTCATAACTTCTCTGTAGTAACTCTAAATGGCCTAAAAAAATTTATTGATATTGTATGTGTCATATTATATGAAACCATAAACATTCAGGATCTAATTCTTTCTATAACATTACCGTAAGGAAAAACCCTACCAATGAAATAATTAGTATGCCTCTGCAGTGAATCCAAATGGTCTAAAATTTTGTGTAGAGGTTGTATCATGTGTTATGCTCCCACCAAGTTTGAACATCCATTTCCTTTTTCAACATTACTGCAAGTAAAGAAACCTCCTACTAGTGAAAAAGCTAGTATGCCTCCATAATGATTCTAAATGGTTTGAAATTTTATGCAAATGTTGTAAGTGTTATGTGATATGCTTTCACCAAGTTTCAACACCCAATTACTTCCATAAAATTACCAAAAATGAGGAAATATTATGCTAGTGGAATAGTTTTTACACCTAATTGGTAACTCTAAATGATATATAACTTGGTACAAATGTTATAAGTGTCATGTTCTATGACCTTACAAAATTTTAGCATATAATCCTTACCATATTTGAAGAAACATTACTGATAAATACCCATGTTTTAATAGTCCATACAGATTGATAGAATCAAGAAAAATATCTCTTTAATTTCTATGAAATAAGGAATACTTTATCATTCATAGATGTTAAAAATCTTAAGAAAATAAGGTCACAAACACAAACCAAAATAAAAACCTAAGTTAACATATTTCTAGTTGATGTGAGATTGCCCTTCACCTTGGATGTTCCTACATCATACACCCAACATAAAAAATATTGATTGGTTCCTTACCAAGAATATTTTTAAAAGCTTCAATGGTCCCATTTTATTTTGGGTGGTACAAGGTCTACTTATGATGTGCAACCATGAAGTTAGACAATAGGGTGCAGATGGTCTCATTGATGAAATGGGTACCTTTATAAATTGTCAAGATTAGAGGGCACTTATATTGACTAATGATATTCATCCATAATAATCATGTTGTAGTTTTTACTTTTAAATTATTTTTTGGTGTTGCCTAAGCCCATAGAGTGAAATAGTTAGTGGGGGTAATAACATAGCGTGTGTTGGTCTTGCATGTAACTAGATGAAATTGGCCCATAAAATTAATAGCCCAATTTTATAATGGTTCTTGGGATAGGATGGGGATTAAAAGAATCTCATCCTAATGGTTGGGTTTCCTAGCCCATTGGTAGACGTCACATTTGTGCCCATATTATTTTTTATAGTAAAATAAGGTAGCCCACCATAGACCAAAAAGGAGGATCTTGTGCATAGTATCTTTTCAATTAAAATGAACACCTACAATGCCTTCATGTACTTTGTGTAACACCCATGGGTGTTCATGTTCTAGGATACACCTACGTATGACTTATGTGTGCTCTATCTTGTAAAGGTTACCCCCAATGAGCTGTTATGGGGTGGCCTAAAAAACTAGTTGTTTCTTTTCCATAATGGAAATGTTGTTTGGTGAAATGATTGATGTGAGAAAATTAGTAATATATTCAATATCCTTAACGTTTTTATAGACTAAATACAACTTAGCATCCATCAGGCCATCCTCAATGATTTGCACATCCTTGCTTGTATTTATATGTAACAAGTGGTTAGGACTCAAGTTCTACTTACCAAACTTCACAATCATAGAAAATTATAATAATTTAAATAACATGATCTATCAAAAAATCCTTTCATGTAATATTACATTATAATTATATGTTACTTCAATGCCTCATGATCAATTAAGAAGACAAAGGGCATGGTCAAAAAATACTATCAAAATTTCTATAGTGCATACACCATTATGAGTACCTCACACTTAGTGGTTGTGTGTTTTTGCTCAACTTTCATAATATTTCATCTAGAAAAGTAAATTATATTATCCATCTTTTTGTTTCTTGGTTGGGTTAGGTGTAACCTATCATTATTCCCATCAACATGCACATGAAATGGGGTCATCCAATCTAAGAATTGGAAGATTAGAATGCTTACATGATTCTTATTCAATGTTTCAAATGACTCCTCTTATACCTCACCCCATATGAATGGACCATTCTTGTGTATAATTTCCTCCAATAGTGTTGCAATCTTGGCATAGTGTCAAATGAAATTATGGTAGTGTTCTAAATGCCATAAAAATGCACACACTTCCCATTAATTGGTGGGTTCCTCTAGTTGTAGAATGATGGCCACCTTATTAGGGTCAATAATGAGTGCATCGTTACAAATCTCATGTCTAATCAATGTTCTAAAGGGTGTCAAAAATAGGCACTTCTTAAAATTGATATAAATTTGAATTTGGAAACAATGCTCAAACATGAGGCATAAGTTTTTATGATGTCATGCACTAGCCTATACAATATCTAGTCATCTATGTATACTTGAAGGAGATTGTGAAAAAAGTCCTTGATGGTTTTTATGATTATGCATGATAAAATGTCAAGCACATTCTTCAATCTAAATGACATGACATTGTAGGCAAATGAGCCCCATTCAGTTGAGAAGGTGGTTTTGGGTTTATCCTCTTCTTCAACTTTTCACTTGGTGATAGTCCAAAAATCCATCAATTAAGGTGTAGATCTCAAAACAAACCACTCCCTCATGAATTCCTTAGTGAAAAGAGTGAGAAATGGTTATATAATGAACATGACATTTATGATTTGATAGTCAACACATATGAAAATGCACAAGTACTTATTGATACCAATAAGCATTAGATTCAACCATTTAGATTACTCAACTATAGAGATCACATCAGTAGCTAACATGATGTCAATTTATTCCTTAACCTTGGTGCATAAATTTGGATTCATTTAGTATGGACACTTCTTCATGGTTTTTCATTGTCCATCAATGTGATCTTCATTTTACCCAAATAAGAATGCACACCATTCATCTCCTTGTAGTTTCTTGGGAAGAAGTCTTAGAATTACTAGAATAAATCCACAATGTGTACCAATTCTACATCAAATTAATAATCCCAAATTGTGCCACTTTAGGCTCTCTTCTTAGTTGATATTAACTTTAGTCATTTTTAAAGGATCTTGGTAGAACTTGTGCTTCTAAGCTTGTGCATCCATTACTTTTCTCTTCCCATGATAAGTATAAACTCATAAGTGATTGAGGGTATCCTCTTTGGGTTCTTCACCTAATTTATGCACAATTTTATGTTTCCCATCCTTACATTTATAATTGTGTTCCATCCACAATGCTTTATCTTCATCATTGGAATCACTATTCATACTATAGTCTTCAAAGAACCTGGGTAGTGCATGCATAATTTTGTATAGACTTGTTTGACATATTATTCCATTATGGATTCATCATCATGATGGATGAATTGTATGGGTTTGACTAGATCTAAATTAGATGAAGAAAAAGAAAATAATTGGCTAAAATTCTTCTTCAGTATATTCTAATCATTAGTTTCCAAGTGTGTCTCATTCAAAACATACCACATGTAGGCCCAAGTTTTCAGATTTTGATAGAAGGCATGACTTCTACTAGGAAACAAGGTGTGTTCCTTGAATATATGTATTCACATACACAAACATGTGTCCATAGATCAGAGTCACCAATACATGTAGGTATTCCTTGGTTGTCATTTCTATGCTCAAATCAAGAACATATAACTTCCTTACTTCTAATCCATGTGGGAAGTGTTGGCCATTTTTGACCCACATACAGAGCTTCCAAATGGATAGAGAGATGAGTAATGTTCCTATTAAATTAATGACCCAATGTTAAAGGAAAAGTATTACAGTGATTCAAAGCTTTTAAGATACTTTAAGCAAGATTAAAGTGTAATCTATCAATCTTAGGAAAATAGATGCAGAAAAGGGTCTAGGTTTGCAAATGGAGGATCTAAGTAGGTTCACATAATGCTCATAACATTTAGGTTTGTGGTTGAGCTTACACAAGCCTCAAGAACCATTTGAACCTTCAAAAAAATAAATCAAATCTCATGACATAGTTCTAAGTGAACTAGACTATCACCAGGACATCACACAAAATCAAGCTAATTGGTTCACTTATGCATTTTATAAGATTGCTCAAGAAGCCCCACAGGCCAAAAGTTTGCATGAGCATGAAGTTATTCATGCTAAAATGGTTCTCTACAAAAATTTTAACTTTATGAGATTTCTATCTCAAGTCATAAAGCTCCAAAGATTGACTTGCATAATGGGACATTTTCATAAGTGTCAATTTTAAGCTCAGGAAAAAATCCATTGGTGTTTAAAGTTTAACAGTTTATGGGACATCAATGATGGTCATGCAAATGTCATTAACGATCGTGTAGACATCAAAATAAATCTTAGGTAAAAGATTATATGAGTCTAAGATTAAAAATTTTTAGGATGTCAAATACGGTCACATGGATGTCATTTGATGGGATTTTGGATGTCAAGTTTAAGCTCATAAAGATATAGACTAACAGGATCCTGAGGATTCATGCAGGATTGTCAAACATCCCCAGCAGTGACATAGTTGACATTTCAAATATAGATTCAAGGGCTTGTGTTCATTATTACCTATCAAATCCAATGGAGTGAGGGTAAGGATGATGTAAGTGGGACCAAGAAAATCCAAGGACCAAACACATGGGTGCCAAGTGTCAACAATGAATTAGCTTGGGCAGAAGATCTAACATCACATTTTTAACTTATCAGAGGAGATTTGATGGTATAGGCAAGGCTCAAGGTCAATGGAGCTCGAGTCAGTTTACCAACAACCAATGAACAAAGGACCAAGCTGGAACATTTTTTACTAAGGTTGATGGAGCAATTTAACTTAGGAAAATCAAATGAGTGGATCCAAGCTAGTGGAATATAGGAACCAAGATCAAGCTTGAGTGAGTTGAACTAGGATAAACAATAAAGATAAAGCATTGCTAAAAGGGATCTACAGAGATAGATTAGGTCTTTTAGACCTAATATAGATCAAAGGTCAGCAAGTTGATGGCTAAATGGGACCAAGAATTAAGAAAATTGTCATATCTATATGGACTATGAGAAAACCAATAATATTATACTGGTTTTCATCTATAGTTAATCCAAGTTTAGATTTCAAACTAGGAGTAGATATGTGCAATTAATGAGGAAGCATCATGGGCCATGTTCTCAACAAGTAGCTACCTAAAATGCATAAAGCCATGATTCTATTCTGATCCATGAGCATGAAGTTTTGTCTTCAAGTTAGAGATGGTGTGAAGGATCAAAGAAAAGGGTCTAGTGTTGGGAACTACAACTAGGAGCATTCAATACACCCTCAAAACTTTTGGGGACCTTCTCACTCAACAAGCCATGATCAATGTCCTAATTGATCAAAAAGGTGGTAAGGTTTTCATTGGCTAGGGAGAAAAAGGTGGTAGTTCAAGTTCAATCAATGACTGGGGATAGTGTGTTCCTTCTTGAAGCATGCTCCCTCTTCTCTCTCTCATTTCTCCTATATTATCCCATTCTCCTCTTTTGAAAAGGTTCTCATATTTTAGACTTTTTATCTTTTTGAGAGATAGGGATACTATTTGAGATACTATAAAGTATGTTCCTCTTGATTAGGCTTGATCCTATCAAGCATTTTTAAGAACTACCTCTTGATGCAATAAGGACTTTCCTTACCTATCTCTTGCCTTGAGTCTGTGTTTGGTGAGTTGTGTATGATGGCATTGTGTGAAGGAGAATCTTCCTCATCCATTGTCCTCCTTTCTGACCTTGTTTAAGGAGATTTCAAATCTACTTGTAGGTCTAGATTAATGTTCTACTCTAAACCTCTTCTATAAAATACTTATGCAAGTAGTTTGATCTTTAGGTTGTGTGAGCTAGTATTGTCTTATACTAATCTAGTGTGGGTTCAAGATTATGGGATTTTCCCTTTTAAGTTTGGTGCATCACCTGGTTAACTTTATTAGGATCCCTTATACCCATTCTAACCCTTTTCCCTATGAAGCATTAGTTAGGTGAGCATCAAAGAGGTAGTTAGCCTAATCTAAAGGTTCAGCCCCAACATAGGTTACCCATAGCCTAAGGTTGTCCCAATATTTTGACTTAATGGGAGAGATACTGAAGAACCCTCTCCAAGGGTACACATTAATGCCATAATAATAAGACAAGTGGCCCACTAACACATAGTAGAGCTATTCAAAGTAATACCAAAACACACAAAAAAATCTTATCTTTAGAGACACACACCTCAAATTCATGCACAAAGTGGGTAACACTCATGGAGCCATCATATCAGGGTAGTGTATTAATTTTTCCCTTGCTTATGTATAACATCCTCTTCACATTCAATGTGGTACATGATACCCAATATTATTTTCAACTGAGGAAGGCTTGATGATTACACACAAATATTTTTGTGTAGGCATACAATAAGGTTTTGAGCACACCACACACATGTTATCCTAGTGAATTTATATGATTACTTCACCCATTAGTTGTAGACAATGATTTTGGTGTCAAAAGTAAACTATGCTTCATACTAGCTCTGGATGCCATCCCTATTTGGATCCAATCTTTCTAATCCCTATGTTGTGATTTTTTAGATGTTATTGATATATTCCTCCAAGTCAATACTTTTGACATAAGGGGGCCTTGATCTATTTAAAATGGAATTATGACTTGTTCCTTCCCATTTTTAGAACTCAAGTAGTACTTATTGAAAAACACATATGAATTGTTGTCATAACACCAAGGTTGACCAAGTAAATCCAGGTACTTGTCTACCTTAGTGAGCTCAATTATGTCAAATTATACTTAAAAAATTCCATTATCTTAACATCAACATTTTGTATAATTTCCATGGGTTGAGAATAGGTTTTGTTCACCATGAAAAAAACAAATGGTGAGGGTTGTCAAGTGGGGCTTCTTATCTTGTGCCAAGCATATATTATAAGGATATTAACTTTAGTTCTTATATCCATAAATATGTCATACACTGACCACCCATTAATGTCTACATCTATGAGTAACTCCTAGTCATATCCTAAATTTTGTCTTCTCTTATCTCGCACCCTCATCCTAGGTTCAATACAAGGACTTAAGTTGGTTATTTTCATGTATATGGGGCCAAATTTAACATGGGGATCATTTCCTTGAAGTATAAAATAGACATTATTTAGGTAAGATCATTCCCCTACTCATCAATATGTGATTGGGGCTAGATCTCCTTCTTTGTCTTTTTCTCCAAGTCTCAATCAAATCAAAGCTCACCTTATAAATTATATATGACATCCATGGCTTATTGCAGTGCCTCTTTTTGGCACAATCCATTTGAGTAGGGTGTTATGGAGGGATCAAGGGGTATCACCTTGCCTTTATATATTCTCAGATCATATCCTATTTGGACTTTATCCATGGGAGTTGTTGTTAGTCATGTATTTATACCACTATGGATTGTTATGTACACCTTAGGGCCAACATTCTTATAATTTTGTGCCTTTAGAACCCACTAGTTTGAGTTACATGTAAGTGTGATCATGTCAGTGCCCTTCTTAGTCCTATCTTTGTGTGTGTGTTTGACATATAGATCTGGTTACTCCTCAACTCTGTGTTCACCATGATAATACCCATAATTGGGATATGTGATCCATAATTATAACAAATGCACAAGGGAAACCTTTGACCTCTGTATCCCCCACCACAACCTTTGTATGTGTGTTATTTCCCATAAACACCATAATTTTGGTTAGCTATCACTACTATGGTTTTCTACTTGCCTTGTTCTTTCACCTCATGGATCTCATCAATCACTTCAAAATATTTGGTGTTGTGGGTAGTAGAATCATAAATATTGTATTAGAGATAGACCTTAGTTTGGGTTGCATGTCAAAGGAGAGGAAAGTTGTGAATATCATGGCCTTCATGATGAATATTAGATGATGCAATAATGTCTCTCACATTACACCTTGGAGAATTATTTTTATTATGTCCCTCCAACTTGCATTTGATACACTACAACCCAATTTGGGAATAGTGTATGTTTTTGGATATAAAATTTTGCATCTATGATGCCATTAAAGTATTTTTTCCTCTACGAGTGCATTGATCCTTTTGTCTATGCTTCTAAAAACTTTAGTTCTTAGTGTGTTCTCAAGGTATTTCTTAGGCTCAATAATTTTTTTCATGGATAGAGCATGGCAAAAGGTTAAAAGAAACCATCTGACAAATCATTACACATGACAAACTGAGTGGATTTAAAAGGAGATCTTGGACATTAAAGTCTTAAACCTAGCATCATATGTGTAGACACAAATTTTCAAATCTTTCATGATCTCATTTAGTGCATTAATGAGCTATTACTCAATCTTAAGGATATTAAACTCCCTCAAGAAGGTTGTCTTTAAGTTATTATAGTCCACAATGGCCTAGTTCAGATCAAGATTTTGATACCACGTATGAGTGTAATCTAGCAAGATCATGGAAAACTAGCTTTCCTTATGCTTTGATGATGTAACACCCTTCACTTTCCAAAGTAGTTCACATTTTTAAATTTTCTCTATGGAATTATCCACTATACAATATTCAAGTAAACTTAGATACATTTCATATATTTGGGGAGCTAGTATGGGCATGGTTGGTTCTTGTGTCACTAATGGATTGCCTAAAGTTGCACCTGACCCCTGAATTCCTTCAAGGTGTCCTCTCCTACCTATACCACTTCCTCCTACTAGGGTTATGGCTCCACCAATTCTTGTAAAATGTTTTACTATAGTTCTTCCTCCTTCTTGTATTTTCTATTAGTTTTTCACCACTCTAAAAAATCCTACAATCCCATAGTGCATTGTGCTACTTTTTTGAGTGACTATACCCACTCTTGTCAATTGCACACCATACATCATTGGACTCAAATATTGCATAGAACATGTAATTACAAATTTGAATAAGTGGTAAAGAACTGTCTACTAAAATAAACTTATATCTTCTCTTTCTACTATAAACTCTCATATAATTGACAATTTCACAGTGTCTTTGTTGTTTTCTTCTATTTGTGAATTGCATGAGCAAGCACTTCAAGTAGAAGGGAAATGGGAATTTCCTCAGTGATCTTTCTCCATATGTCTTATGTTTCCTCAAGCACTTTAGTGTCCTTTTACATACATCATACTAACCCATTGGTGAGCACATCTTCATAAACATAGCACATATCCTCTACACAAGATTCATCCTCATGCCATCTCTGTGTTGTGATAGTCTTCATGGCATCTCTTGAGTCTAGTTCTCCCCTCTACCTAGAGTCATTATTGGCCATTGCCTTTTTTTGAATCTCATCATAATGTTTATTTATAATCTCATGCTCATATGGTTCATCCATGTTTGAGGCTTTATTCCTTGTTATCTCACACAAGCCATGCCTACTTCAACTTTTACCTTATGTGTTGCTCATATGTGAAGAAAATTAGTTATCCATTGGTAAGTTTTTTATTCCATTATCTACCATAACTTCTTAATATCCAACATTAATTACTTCAGATATGAAACCCTAGGTTTATATATTACTATTATTCAACCTCTTCTAGACAAGAATATGTGGATATAAAAAATTCTAGCATGTAGTTGTTCAATAACCTACTTAAGTAGGTCAACAAGTCTGGTCCAAACTATGTCTAGTCCTTTAGCTATACCACATGTTGTTTCATCCAATATTATTTCTAAATAAATTTTATATTCTTGTTCATCACATATGTTTCAAGTGATGCATGCAAATTATTTGGGAAGTCACACAAAAATACTTCAAAGAGTGTATCATGCAAGTTATCCTCCACACTTTCCTTTAGCTCTTGATTTTTATGGTTGGGATGGTTTATCATAAAATTTTCCTCTATCTAATCCAATGAACACTCAGTATTATCCACTGAGATCTAGTACATCATCCATAATCACCATTGCATCAATAAAATTTGACCATCTTGGAAACAAAACCAAAATGTTGGGCATTTTTTGACATGCACACAAACACTAGTCTTGCACCACACATGAATCTCCCAACACTAAATTTTCATGTGTTGGCATATCACATAATATTATTGCATGTTCACCTGAAGCACAAAGAGAGATATCAGGGTGGGTTGGGGTTAGCTAAAAATGATGAAGAAGTTCATTTGTCTTGCACGTGCCATTGCATGCATGAGGACACATGGAAATATTTTATATTACTTATCAACAAATGGAGATAACTATGCATAAATTAAAGAATGATATAACTTTTTTATACATAATTAATTATCTTAGCAATGTCAAAACATTAAAAATTATAATAAAAACTTCTCTTAATAGCAACATTAATCTAGAAAAAAATAACATCTCATGGATACAAATCTAAAAATAGCATTAATGACGTTAATGTCCATTCTACCAATCTTAGTATCAAAAACCAAACTCTATATTGTGCACCATGGTACTAATGATATCAATGCCAATTCTATAAGCTTTCTCTCTAATTTGGTAGCATTTTTCGTATGGCCAAAAATATCTCTTCCAACAAACCATTTACTTGCCTTTTATCAGCTTTCATAGATTTTATATCATGAGGTCACTTCTAATGATTATACATGACATCTAACTCAACTGCTACTAATTGGTAGTTAATGTGATGTTCTATTCAACATGCTAGGTTGAGACAACTCACCAAGCCAAATCTAGGTTTTTAGGTTCTTACTCACCCTCACCATTGTATCTCAACTACATGTCACATAATATTTGCATGTAGTTACTTTTGTCCTTCACCTCCTACCAATCATGTTGATTTTTATTATACTTTCTACCATTCACCTCTCGCTAATCATGCTAACTTGTACTAGACTCATGTTGACATGTTCTACATTTTTGTGTGACTTATCCATGTAGCTTAGGTGGTTGATTATTACAAAATTTAAAATGTGTCATTTTTCCTGTGTGCCCTTTTAGTTATGCATGTTGACGTCCATGCATGCTTGCCAAAACTTTAGATAACCTTATTCCTTTCTGTCAAAATCTAGGGCCAACAAGGCCTAAACAATTATCAAGAAAATAGGCTTTAATTGGTTTGAGCTAAAATTACTACCTTATCTTAAGTTGCATCTAGCGTTCAATGTAGAAATGTTTTGACAATACTTTCCATCCCTCTTGAACACTTCACATTTTTTATCTTGACTGATTAACACCATTAACTATTGGTTAGTTCATAAATATTGATAAAATTTACCAAGAATCAATAAATTTGCCTATATCAAGTAATTAAGGTGGGAATCTTTACTCACCAAGGAAAGTGGTTAATGACGAGCTAGATTCAACAAAAGTTTCCACATTTGACTAAATACTTGGACATAATTGGGGTCCACTAATTCTAAAAGTGGGATGAATGATTCTAATAATGACCCAAAAAACTAGATAAGAGTAATGGTTTGTTTTTTTAAAGTTACATTTTTAAAAAAAATCAACACATCATAAATGATAGCGTTAAAAGGGCTTTGAAGCATTTTTTAAAGCTTAAATAGCCTTTTCACTGCATTGTTTGAGAGAATTTATTTTTATAAAGATGAGCTTTTTGGAAAGGTATTATAATATAAAATTGGAGAATATCTACAAAATTTGAACCTAATAAAGTGGTTCAACTCAGTTAACTATTATTAATAGTTCTTCTAATAAATCTCTAAATTTTTAGGAGTTTTCGTATTTGGATGCTTATGCATGTTGAAAAATATTATTAGTTTTGTTTATCTTTAAATAAAACTCTTATTTTCATATTTATGAATGTTGAGTGGAAGTTATTAGATTTTTTTAACTCTAAAGTAGTTTACTATTATTCGTTTTCTTTAGTTAAAAACCAAGATTTAATTTATTTTATTTTTGTAAACTCTTTTATTATATTACATTAATATATTTTTTAATTTTTCTTACACATTTGTCTCGATTTAAAATAGAAGAAATTGGGTTCATTATGTTATAACATACTAATCCCTAATAGTTAGTGTATTGTCCCTTTGATTAAAATGTCAATTTGGATCATCATATTGTATAGTCATGGCATTATTTTTCTCTCTCCTTATTCAAAATATGATTACATTCTTTCCTTTCCATACTTTTCCATTCTAGTAGTTGGAAGTCAACACATTGTGTAATATTTCAAATTTTGAATTCAAAGTCCCTTATAAATAGACAAGTGTTGTGACCTATTTACACACAAATAAAAATTTAATATTGAACATATTGTCTAGAAGGCTAGAGTCAATGAACACTAACCATTGAAAACATAATACACACATTCAATCATTGTTTTCTTTATTGCTAGGTCAGAGATGATTGTAAGTATATAAGAATAGTGACATGCAAATTGAAGGTAGGGAAGTGAAAAGTATATTTAGACAAACAAAATCCATAATATAGATTTATGTTTTAAATTGGAATGTTACGTTCAATACACTTGTTAGGAGGAAAGAGTATGGTCATAATACTAAACTTCTAGGTTATAGTCATATTGACTCCAATTACACATTCCCATATTAAAATTTATGTGATAAGTCTTCTATATCATTATACATATAAATACCATTTCTATGGTTTTTAATTTACTCTATTTTTTTATTTATATTATTTTCCGTTTTATTTTGATGACATGAATGTCTTTTTAATCACAAAACTCACTAATTTAAATATATACTTACTCAACATTAAAATATATTTACTCTAAAAATATGGACAAAGATGTGACATTCTATGACATTCTCAGATGTAATGCTTAGGTTTTCAATAAATTAAAAAAATGCATTCAATACATAAATTAAGGAAGATTTGAAATGCTGGTCATATTATTTAAAACTCTTCCCGTCGTATGATTTGAAATTGTTCAGCTGAAGAATACAAACCCAGCATCCATGCAAAACATTTATAAACACAGACAGTCTGGTTGAGCGCGTGTTCATGCAAAACGTTTTTTTCTTGTAACTCAACTCCATCCTTCAAAATTTCCATAACATGTAACATATACGTATACATACACACGTATAAATTCAAAGCCATAGCAAGGCAAACGACGTAATTACGATTTTGGCAAGCAATCCTGCTGTGAAACTCTTCGTCCCGCCATTCTGCAATTACAACATGAAAATCAGGATCAGCAACATCGTAATTTGGATAACAGATGTAAGATTATAAAGTCTAAGAAACAAATCATTACTGCTGAGGGCGAAGGTCCCGGAGTGAAGTAATCGTCGGCAGAAGGTGGCTGCGGAGCAAGCGGAGGTGGCGGCGGACTCAATGGTGGAGGCGGGGGATGGTGGTGGTGGTGGTGGTGATGGTGGTGGTGGTGATGGTGTCTGTGTTTCTTATGCGAAGGTGAAGGTGCAGGAACCGGAGCTGGAGTCGGAGCCGGAGTCGGAGGCTTTAGGGGTGATGGTGTCGGCGCCGGCGCCGGAGCCGGTGTTGGCGGTTTAGGTTTCGTGGGAGCCGGAGCTGGCACCGGAGCCTCCACTGGTGGCGGAATCGGTGTGGCCACAGGCGGTGGCAGAGCTGGAGCCACCGTCGGTGGTGTGGAGACGGGCGGAGCGGAAACTGGCACGAGGGACGGCGGCTGAGACGGCGGAGCAATCGGTGGCGGGCTAGATGGGACAATAGTGGGAGGAGACGAAACGGGAGCTGTTGCTGGCGGAGCTTTGACTGGCGGCTGCACGGGTGCAGCCACTGGAGGCGATGGTGGTGCCGGGGGCGCCACGGCTGGTGCCGTGGGAGGCGTCGGCGTGGCGGGTGGAGCAGAAGAGGGAGGCTGGGGGATCGTGGCCGGTGGTGCTGGTGTAGTTGTCGGTGGCGCGGGCGTGGCGGTTGGAGGGTTCGGTGTGGTGGTAGGTGGCATTGCTGTAGTGGTGGGAGAGGTTATTGTGGTGATTGGCGCTGGTTGGGTAGAAGTTGGAGCGGAAGAAGCTGGTGGTGTTTGGGCGGTGGCTAACACCTCCGCCGCCTCTGTGTATGTTGCCGCGTGAAGTACCAATGAAAGAATGCATAAATATGTTAATCTTTTGCTCCTCCTGATCTCCATTTTTTCTCTCTGCACCCACACATAACAGCAACTGTATGAAAAGTGTCTGAAACTGGAAACATGATTAAAACATCAACACTAGTGAGTATGAAATGGGAACACATTTATTAAAAACAAGTCGGATAGCTATTAATAAATGTTCATATACACAGTAATTTTTTGGTATAGATTTTGTAATTCATGGAGAGTGTAGACCACACATAATTTGTGAGTGCTAGTTAAATTCGGAGTGATGGAATTGAATTATTTATTTAAGTAGAATAAACATGATGGTGATTATAGTTGAAAACAATCCACACTCTGAATAGAGGGTTGGTACGTGAATGATAAAACAGTTTACATAAATTAAAGAGCCGATAAATTGTCAATGGGAAAAAGGTTAGAAAGTGAGAAGTCTAAATCCACTAATTAAATTCTGAGTTCTTTCTACTTATTAATAAATAATTACTATTCCTGGGATTTAAGTGGTTCCTTATCTTATAATTATTGCTAGACATGCAAATCATTAAGTTAATACTTATTCATATAAGTCGCCTTGAAATGACTTAGATACGGAGTGTACTTGCATTGAAGTCCCATAGTGTAGTCACAATAGTTTAGCATATCAGTGGTAGCGCTGCCCAACAAGTTAAGGAGGTCCTAGGTTCAAATTGTAGTTCGGTCTAAAAATTTAACTTGGATGTACTTGAGGGAATGTTAGGGCCTATGGGAGGTGGTAGGTTCAAGTCCTCCCTAGTCCTCCGTATGTCGTATTGCACTATATTTGAATTAGTTAATTTGAATTATTTATATAGTTACTTCAAGTTTGGTACAAAAGGTTACGGTTGTAAGAGGCAATCCAAGCAAATGGTTGAGTTGAAGGAGGGTCAAGGGCCACCCAACCATTTTTTATCATGTTTTAATTTCTTTCTTTTTGTGTCTTATGGTGTGGAGTTTACGTTGTGAATATCAACCGATTGCTTTGTTATTGTAACCATCAATGTATATTATTATTTTTTATTAATAATAGTGATACTAGTATGTTTCAATAGTAAAGTTGGTACAACAATATAATAGAAAAGCAGAGATCCTTCCCTCCTTGTCTTAAAATTGACCTAATATTCTTTTTTCTATCTAACTCTCATTTGTCATTGAGAATAAGTCATCTATGAATTGTAAATGATCTAAGATTTAACCAACTCAACTTACATGTTAGATATTGTCTTCCGTCTTTAATCAAAGAAAGGCCCTTTGTTACATAAATACTCTAATATCATAACATTTTGATAAGAAAAAAAAGAAAAATATCATTAATTTTTATAGATTATATGTTTTTGGAAGTACTGCCTACCAAACTTTTTAATCCACATTTGGAATCAACATCTGTAAATTAAAGAAATTGTACACAATACTTTCAAAAATATGTAATCTATTTATTATGGACCGTGATAACATCAAATCTTTCAACATTAATTCTTTCCTGTTCTCTTTCAACATTAATTCTTTCCTGTTCTATTATACTATGGATCAACAAGCTCACATACCAAGAAGAGGCAGGAAGAGGAAGAATCGGCCACACCAATTCAAGTCACCGAAACCCACTATCTAAATTCACCATATCACGAGCAGGGACATCTGATATTACTCGTGAAGAGCCCAAATAAATGCCTGTAATAGAAGGCAATGCCAACCTCGTTTCTGAATCTTGCATGAAATGTCAGCTGTGTTGGCGTAAGATTCAAATATATTAGCTAGGATATCTTTCTTTGCAGAAATAATATTATGGTTTGCGTAATCGGGATGATGTGTCCTCTGGCCAAGAGGCCTTTTCTGCTATGATGTTGCCTTTCATCTAACCAAGAACAGTAAAGCAGTAATGACTTCATAGCAAAGCTGTATGGGTTTGGGTTTGGCATCACTTTCACATGATAATGGTTGAAGAGACCATGCACCGACTACTTTGCCTACCAGTTGCTTAGGAACACACAATCAAAAGTGGAAGGTAGGATTATCATTTCCTTTGCTTTCTTGATGTATTAAATACCCATATTTAAATACATGAGCTTTTTTTAAATTATAAAATAAAGCAAGATTTATATTGAAAGAGAAGTAATTACTAAGTCTTTAGTAGGGTGAATGGTTTGGCATTCAAACTCATTTGAAATTATGGCAACAACAAATTATTTATACATTTGCATTCTTTAATAGAAGACAATAATAACTTTCAATCCCTTTCTACAACGTGATTAATTATGAAACATTTCATCTCTTTTGATAATAGATCTCAGTCATCTATCACTATCATTTAATATCAATTTCAATTTTTCCTTTACTCACAATCTTATCTTTTCAATGTTATTGGACTAGTTTCGCAACAAAATTAAATGAGGAATACAATAGAAACCAATTTTAATGAATGATGATGTTATTTTATTTATATCTTAAATTATTCAATTCTATATAGAAATATAAATATGACAATTATTAATAAATTTAATAATATAATTATATTGGGGAGGGGGGTGAGGGCAACCGATGAGGTATTTCCGTTGCGGCTCTGCTGACCCAGGTTCGATTATCCGTCCCCCCCGACCCCGTGGTATTGGTATTAGTCGTGTCTAGCCAGCAGCGCCGGTCACAGTAAAAAGTTTACCCGGCTTTCAATAAAGTGAAAAATTAATATAATTATATTATTATGATAAATATAATAATTATATATAAATTTAATAATATAATTATATTATTATGATAGTTATTTAGTTAGAAAGAATCTTTATTTGATGATCAATATTTTTGTAATATTATTATAAAAAAATACATTAATTTAGTTGAAAATTTTTAGAACTTTTGCTCTATTAAATGATTCCACTATATTCAACTTTTTCTTTTTCTTTTTCTTTTTCAAATTGTGTAATAATATATACGTAAGAAATTTTTTAGGTGTTTATATAATATTGTATTTAGATATATTTGAATTAGTAGATATCAAAGTAAAACAAAAAGTGTATCTAGAAGGCTCATATAATATTTCATAGTTGAACTTTACAATGGTTGTTCAATGTAAATATTGTATATGTGTTTACTTAAATTTGAAAAGGGGGATAGGGTAAGGAATATTTAAATATTTCAAGCAAAAGAGTGATAAACTAATATATAGTAGGGCAATTAATAAGAAATTCAGATAAATAAAATTCTAAACTTATACAACTGAAATTGTTAAAAATAATAAAATATAACTATTGAAAGATATTGAAATAAATAAGAGATAATAGTACTTAACTAGTTTAATGTGTGCATGTAGATCTAGACTAGAAATAGGTGTAAAGTATGTAGGATCAATATTATGGACTAGTTGTCAGATTTTATAAATTGCAATTCTATGGTTGTGGACATTACTATTGGATTTAGACACTACTATCAATGCTAGTGTCTGAGTTTGAAGCAAGTGTCTAGTCCAAAATAATGAATGGATTTGTATGCAATAATTTTTTTTATTCAATGTTTTCCATCACCCTTTTACTGATGTATTCAAATCTGGGATATAAATGATCACTCTTCGTTGATTGATCAAAACCTAGCACTTCACCCTTCACCTTTGGAATTATTTTGTTAAAAAATAAGTTAGTGGGCTCACAGTTTCAAGATTATCGAAAGATCCCTATACCAATGGGCACTTCCTACATAGCCAATACGACAAGGAGGGCCTCATACTTATGTAAATATCCCTTATGTGTGGGAAAGTGTGTGCACAAAAGTGTAATATAGTGTATGAAGATGCATGCAATGATCTAGCTTGTAATTCGATAAATATCTTTCATGGAATGTTTTTTGAATGCTTCAACCCTATAATATGAATGATCATATGATTGATATAAAAATAAGAATGGATAAGGTAAAATAAAGTTATTGTGCATTTAATTGAATTAGATTTATATTTAGTAGGTGTTTGCTTGGTATTTTCTAGATGAGATATGAAAAGTCTTAGACTTTTATTTATACCATGCATTTTGAAAATATCTCATGGTAGGGTTTAATAAGACAAATAGTTTGAACCATGGGTTTCAAATCATTTACAAATTAGATAAATTTTGGTAATTGGACACTAGATAAGGATTTGGATGCTATTGTCGATGGTAGTGTCTCTTTGTGACCAGTAGTGTCTAGAAGGCTAGAAAACAAGTATGGATCTGAAACTAATAATGAAAGAAGTTTATCAAATTTTAATCTTTCTATGCAGTAAAAGAGATATAGGTCATCAAAATGATATAGGTTGGATTAAGAGATAATCATTTAGACATAATGAGATGGTGAATGTGAACCTTTCGATAGCAGGAATGTCTAGAATTGAAGGGTAGAGGCCTAATTTATATTTTTCAAATTCAATTTTAATGTCTTCATTTACCCTCTCACCCTTTAATTTAGTAATGCATAAGGATGAACTTACTAGGTTAAAAGAAAGAAATGTGTACCTAGGTGTTTATAACACACCTTGCCTTTGCTTGAACCCACTTTGAGTGATTTGTTAGTGTATGACATATAACTAAGAGCATTTTAACATATATATTAGTTCATGTATCTATAATTTTAAATAATTTAAATGTTTGAAAATAAAAAGAGAAAGGAAGGAGTACACCTATATGTCGATGCAACCATGTTGTTTATTGTTGCTTTGACTTGGTAAATTTGCTTCCTTATGAATCATTGGAGATGGAAAAGGTTTAGAACCAAACCTTGAAGAGATATAGAAGGAGATTAGATGGTACTATTCCCCCAATCTAGTACAAGGATGAATTATGACATGACCATTGAGATCATTATATCTCAATTGCACAACTTAAGTGTGAACATATATAATCTAGTAAGGGTGAGTAACTCAATAAAATCATCTTATAAATTTGGTGATATTGGATTATCTAATCATTATAATATATAAATATGGTGAGATTGGATTATTTAATCACTTCACTATAAAATAAACCCACTATTGTAGTAGAAAAGGATCGATAATAGTACATCCTAAAGTAATTAGTGGGTCCTGGTGAGTAGTATAATTGGTAAGTTTTGATTATTTTTTTGTGAAATAGAATGTCATGTCACCTTTAAAATTTTTGAGCTAGATTATGTGTCATAACTATGAAACAATCTATGAAAAATTAGTGCCATGTATAAGATTCTGACCAAGGTGTATATATGAATCATGGGATTGAACTGGAGATTGTGCAAGTGTGGAGGTCATGTCTTTGTGGCATGTGCCCACTAAATTATAGAGATAATGAGTAAGTTCATAAGTATCAAGGTCACATATTTATGACATACCCCCGCTAAAAATTAGAAACTATAAAAAATGTGGAGGTCATGCTTCTATGATATGCCCCAACTTAAGGTGAGGGAAATATAATCTAGAAGGTATATTAACTCAAAAGGATAAGGTAGTTATATAATATGAGTATGAATAATGTAGCATATAAGGATAACATGTCAAAGTATATATATCAATTAGTCTCATGGTATATGATCACATCAAGTCATAAGATGCATGATATAGATCATGAAAATGTATAGATATTAACAATACAAGATTGACAAATAATCAAGCACACACATAAGAGAAATAAAATGTAATACAATAGAATGGTACAAGGAGAACTAATATAAGGGGCATGTTTAAATGTTGTAAAATCAAAAGAAATGACATATTTAAATGTCTAATCAACATGGAATGACATATTCAAATATCCAATCAGCATACAATGGCACAGGGGCCAACAAACAAGGAACATATTTAAATGTTCCACAAGCAAGAAAATAAAAAGTAATGTAATACAATCAAGGAAGTGAAAAATAGATAAATCATAAGAAACCATCATAATTAAATATAACATTATCTATATATGGGTGTTAGTAAAAATGTTATGTAGTATGGCATATCAAGAACATTGTGAAAGATATGAGCATGGATATAAACATGTGTAAGCATTAACATATAAGATCAAACATGATTATGTAAAAATGGTCATAAAAGATATGTAACCTGTATCAATCATGATCAAAAAATTTGATTCCCCCAACTAACTATATGACATGAGTAGAGGAAAGGTCTAACATCTCACAATACATAGATCATATGTTTGGGTATGTCTATATCACACCAAAGATGTGTGGAATATATATGCATATAGAAATGAAATTATATATTATATACTAACATAAATCAAACAACATATAATCTAATGAGGTAATAAAATATGGGAATGTTAAATATATATTTTTTGAATTATTTGCATGTTTTGGTATTTTTGGAATATTTATTTTTTTTGGTATTTTTGAAATATTTTAGAAAGAATAGGCTATCGTATGATCCCATCCAAGGGATACTCATAACTATTTTCAATCTCAAAATATGGTATATGAAATGGGTGGTACTAATAAGGATCATGCATAAGTGTCATATCTATATCTATGGAGTATGTGATATCTTACGTATGTGTCATAGAAGTATGTGGTCATGAAGAAATAATATAAGGAGTATAGGTATGTGGAACCCATCATTGAGTGCTCTACATTTTCTTTGGAGTAGTTTAAATTAGAACATGTTTAGTTACTCTAGGTAACTGAGTATGCTATGTAGGCATAGATAAATATTCTGTGGAATCTAATGTGAATCTCTATTGTATAATCCTCTCAAGTATGGGTTGCCTAGGAAAAATGATTTTCTGTTTCTTACCTTTCATGAATTATTAACCTTAGTAGGTTTGATATTTATATGTCTTGGGATAAACTTTTATTATTCAAATGGATGTTCATATGGCATTCTGGGAATTATGACTACCCCATTGATATGAATATATTTAATACACTCATGCACTATGAAATGTAATGTGTAGATTTTATGTATCCAAGGTCATTCAAATAAAATATCAAAGACCACTATATAAGTTATAATTGATAAAGTGGTAACCATATGTGCTAGACTAACCTTCAGAGGTAAATCAATCTCACCAATAACAAGCCATAAAGTCCCAATGAATGATGTAATGGTTTTGATCAAAGGGTATAAATCATCATGTGTATATATAAAATGTGTAAGTAATGTCATAGTACATATGTTCTCACTAGCACCATTATCGAGCATAACACTATGTATAAGTTGATAGTCAAGGTATGCACACATAAATAATGAATGCATATCTGATTCATCATCCACTATTTCACTATCATAAAATGTAATAGAAGGTCTTTGAATTATAAGAGATTTTATTCATGCATAAGTACCAATAATACCATCTATTGGGTTACCATAATGTGATGGATGAGGATGTTCATTGTATACCATTTTCATGCCTAGATGTTTCTTAGAGTGATCTTGAAAAGGATTGTTAAATATATTATTATTCTATTGATCACTAGGTTTTGAAATTGAATCCTATGGAGGATCATTTAAGGACATCTTGTGGTCATTAATGAGGTCTTGGATCTTATGCTTCAATGTATAACATTTATTTGTAGAATTCCTAGGGACTTGGTGATAGTCAAAATATGCATTAACATTATATAATTTGGGTAGAGGTCAATGTTGGAATCAAATTTATTGATAAGGTGGGGTGTGGGGTGAATCAGTCTTTAAAAAAAATTCTTATCAATTTCACTTAAGTAATCATGAACCATTCAAGAAAGCATAAGCACCTATCCACATAAGCATGAACACATCACATATATGAAAAACTCTCAAGGGAAATAAAACCCACTGATATCTAAAAATGGACTACAGTTCTATAATATAAACACTAAATTTAATAAATCACCAACTTCACATGGAGCACTAACTCCAACTCAGCTAGGCTTTAACAAGCACCAATTTTCAAGGAGGCACAAAACCCCTATATGATTCAGCACCAAATCAGCCACAATTTATTTGATCAAATTAAAAAAACCTGTGTTCTCAACCAATTGATGATGACCACCTCTTCAGCTCTTCACCCTCTTATTCCTCTCAAACTGCCTTCTAGGCTTCTTTGTTCAACTAGCCCTCTTCTTGATTTGATTAGGTCATATGACCTTGATTTTCCTACAAATAACCTATATAAAATATTAATAATAATTTTTATATGATCTTCATATGGTCTAAAATACCTATTTCTACTTAATAATACATTATTTCATTCACTTTCCCTCTACACACTCTTTCACTCATATTAAGCCTAAAACTACCTTGTATTTATACAAGCCTCTTACTCATATCCATCTTGGTAGGCCATACACACTTGAACACTTGGATTAATATTTAAATAGGTATTATAAAATATTTAATAAATGAATCAATAATTATAATAGGTCATCCACATCTTGAAATACCAAAACCTCTTTTAGGCCTTAATGCGACCTAATTCAATTAGACCTTCATTAGCACACATTACCCTTTGATCTCCTTGGAACACTTTAATACTCCACACACGAAATGAAAACTTCATATGACATTAAAATATACCCATAATAATCTCATCTTATATCCATAACACTTTTTATCTCCAATCACCACTTGAAGCATGTCATTAGTACTGTTCATAATTAGGTCTGTGAATCTATAAAATGTTTATCTTAAACTATAGGAGACTAAACATAAATTAGTTAAGAAAAAATTTAAATAAATCATATATTCAAAAACTAAATTACCTCATGGTCATTAAAATATTATTTAGACATCACTAATTAGAGAAAAAGGACTTAAACACTTCTCTACAAATAACCCACTCAGAACTGCTAAAACACTCCAAAACCCAACCATGAACAAATTGATCTCCAACATCTAAAAGAACACTTTATATGATCATTAATAATTTAAAAATATTATTTTAAATTTATATACCACTCTTAGATACAAAAATCACAAGGTCTAATAACAAATATTGGTTTTGTAGACCAATCTTTTGACCTCACTATACACAACCAGACCATAACTAGACAAGCCATTTTATATTCAATGATTCAAGCACTTTCACTGAATTATAATATTTAAAAAATAATTATCACTAATTTAAATTCATTAAAATAAACACCATATTCATTAGATATATCAAATCAGAGCATAGTGCCTCAAAGTCAACACTACAACTTGCTTACCTAGAACTACTAGTTTGCCTTAAAGCAAAATCATGGTGATAATGAACAACTGTGTAGACATATTAAATGACTTATGATTCATTTAGATGATATTATGAGATAATTATACCTATAGTGAAAAGAAATAAAATATGTTCAAATGGCAATATTGGTCTTGTATACCAATCTCATAACCTCACTGTACACAGACCTCAATGAGCCAGACATGTCAACTTATGAGCAACTTTTTCACTATAAGCACTAACCTATAAAAATTATATAAAATATTAGCATGTATTATAAGTATTTAAAAACATCTTCATACACTTGGTTTCATCCCTATTCCATGATAACACATCCCTAATCACCTTCTCACTATTGTATGGATTTCTCATTATTTGCACCATTAGGCCTGTTAGTGACTGGCTAATTTGGATGAAAAATTTAACACTCTTAAGGGATTAAAATTAACCAAAAACCTTAATTTAAATGAAACATGAGTCTCAATATCAATCCGTGATTAATTTTAAAACTTTGACTTGGTCAACTTTAACTACTATAATAAATCTCTGAGAAATGAGAACTTTCATGTAGGGTCTACTCACACACCTGACAACTCAATCACACTCAAAGGTTCTTGGGAGATTTGAATACATGATCTAATAGTTTTTATAGTAATTTGAGACCATTATGGTCTATTTTGAACAAGATATTCAATATTGGGTCACTATTAAGGTTCTAAGAGGGTTTAAACACACTTCTATTGTTAACAATTGCTCATAAAGCATAACCCCTCTATTAAAATACTAATGCCTAAAATTTTAAGATAGGAACCTTCCACATCTACCATGAATATATTAGGTTCCCATGTATAGGTTACACATGCCAATGAAAATCTAAAATTTATTATCAAGTGTTAGTGCCCAAACTTGCACTAAGTAATTTGTGCCTTGTTTCTAAATAGTAATGCCTAAATGTTTATTTGTTGCCTCATATCTGAAAATGTGTACCTAGTTTATTAAACTCTACTTCCACATTAAAGGTTATAAAAATCCCACTTTTACCTTGTAAAAACCTTGTGTAATCTCAATTCCATATAATGCTTAACATTTTCATGTTTTAATGAGATTGCAAGGTCTATGATAAGTATAAAGTTGGGAAGATCAAATAATGTTGAGTATGATGTTTTATGTATTCAAAAAACTTTGAAGTAACATAATTTATAATTTTAAATTTAATTTATACATTATTTCAAATTTTAGTTGGGATGAAAAGGTCAATGGGGATATATGGCAGAAAAACAAGTTACAAAAAATCACAAGTTTGACATTTTGAATTCTTAAGTTTTTCAGACATTTTGTTTAAAACATCTTCATCGGACATTTTGTTCAAAAATTTTGCATTGGATTTTTTGGTTGGAATTTTTAAAATTTTTTTTTTTCAAAACTTCATCATACATTTTATTTGGAACTTCTTTGTTGAACATTTTGTGGTCAAACATTTTGGTCAGACATTTTTTATGGATTTTATTCATCATACATTTTATTCAACTAACTCTTTAGATATTATGTTTCCCTTGCTTCAAAGGATTTGGTCATTATAATTTTTGTTCAAGGTTTGTGTTCGAGGTTTGTGTTTAGATCCTTTAGTTCACAAAAGATAGCCTGCAATCTGTGAAGTGTCATATCATTTCCTGAGCCCAAAATTTGAGGTCAATATGTTACATGCAAATCCAAAGTCAACGGATAAATGATCCAAAAGGAAGAAGCAAAGTTTCAAGGGGAATCAAAGGTAGAAATGGAAAACAAGCAAGGCCACAAAATAATTCAAGAGGCCATGTCAGTATTTATGCTCATTCCAAAATGTATGACCTATCCAAGTGGAAGTTAAGTTTGTAAAAAATTTAAAAGCTCAAGCTTTTAAGTATAAGGAAGCCACACTATTAATATAATCCATGTGGAGGTTCAAACAACGAATCCAAGTTTTAAAAAAAGGTAAAATAATGTAATTAATAATTATAAATTTGGTAGCAACCCTAAAAAGGCAAAATGGAAAAAAGAAAGGCACGTTGAAGTAAAAGGTAAAAAGGTAAAATACGTTAATTCTTACATTTCTAAGGTTTTGGATTATTTCAAAAACCTCCATAGAAGAGAAATGTTGTAGGGTTGTGAGGCCAAGGTAGGCCTTTCTAAGCATATTTTTCCAAATGGCTATGGATCCTTATTTGATTTTATCACAACTAAAGTATTCCAATTCAATCATGTCTAAGCAAGGGGTGTTCTTTAGCATACATAAAGATAAGGGAAGCTATCCATAAGTTTTTAGCTATGTAAATGATTAGTCGAATGCATGGCCAATCAATTACACATGAAGACAAGGAGTTTGTTTTTCTCCCAAGGGAATATTCACCCTCAAGGCCAAGTGCAATGCATTTCCATCTAAGAGGATCAAGGGTTTGTTTTGAAATTCTCATCATGACAAGGATCGATAGTTACTATAATGCTTTTCTTTCAAGGCATAAGCTTCTAAGAATGATCAAGGGAATCTTCTAGCTGAAGCATATTCCCAAAATATTTTGGGTGAAAGAGTTGTATGAAAAGAGGGATTGTCCTTTTATCAAAAGTTGTTTTTGGTTGTTGTTCTTTCTAGGTCTTTAAATCTTTCAAATTTTAGGATCCTTGTTTTGTGTATGTTTTATCTCTCTTGCTAAGGTCAGTGTAGTTTTATAGCCATTATCAAGCTCTAAGAGCATGTCTATGTCTCCCCAATTCAGGAGAAAACTCACCATGTTTATCCCCATGTCAACATTATGATACACTATTGTATGTAAGATTTACTTTCAAGTTAATGGAAAATAGCTATGATTTATACTCTTTCCTATTAATGAAATGTAATAATATGTTTTACATGCTTTTTTAATTGTATTTCTTATTTAATGAATATTAATGATTGTCATTTTAGGCTTAGATCTAGGTTATAAACCCCTTTGTGCATTGTGATTTAGAAATGTGTTGTTGATAACCTCTTAAGGGCACCTTGGTTTTATGGATTTGATAGGAGAGAGTGTTTAAATCTCTAGTTATAGTGTATGCTTTAGGGTTTCAAAGATCATTTGAATACTTGCATTGTATTGGAACCAATGGATGAAAACTATTCATGGTAGTTTCCATAACTTGTATTTTAGTCTTTTTCATCTTTACAAATGAATGATGTCATGATTATTGAAGGATATCCTAGTGTTTGAAAAACCACACCACCACACCACTCTTTTATAACTAATTAACTCATCCTACCCTATTCTACCCTAAAAATAATACACTCTATTGCATATTTTAAGCATTATTTGCTTGCAAATGCATAAATCTTGCATATATAAAAAGTATATATGTTTTGTGATTTAAATCCCAACATTGCACTCTTCCATTTGGTCCCTTGTTATTGAAATTTTCATTTAAAATGAAGGTTTCAATAACACTTTCCCATCTATTTTCATTAACTTGTGTTTAGCCTAGAGAATTTATTCATTCCATGTGACAACCTTTCACTAGTGGAGTGAATAAATTTGGTTATGCCCTTGTTAGATTTGTGTTTTTTTTTGTGCCAATAATCCCCATGGATATTGAATTGTATTATCCCTCCATGAGATTAAGCTACCCCTTAGGTCCTCTCACCTTGGTTCAAGTGGAACAAAAGTAGCAAGGAGCTAACCATACCCTCTGGCAGTGTCTTCTAGCCATTATATGCCTTTAGTCCATCCTAATGCTAAACCCTTCCCCAACTATAATGACATAATCATGGGTTTTTCATCTTTGTTTTCCATGCTACCCAAGTATGCAAGGATGAGTGCAAAAGGTGTACAACTAAGAACCAACACTTTATTGGCATTATTGTCAGGGATAATCCTTGTCACCTATTTCATCGAGGACTCTTGCAGAGGGATGTATCAATTCAACACTCCACTTGGGATGTTACTAGGGACTTGAAAGATATGGAAAATTGACATATATTGATCTCTTGAAAAGGGATATAAATTGTTCATGTTTTGAGGTGTTTTCTCCCTTTGAACACAAATATGATATTTTCAATATCTTTGCTTTTATATCTCATCACTAATTTTAACAAAGTGTAATTTCAGTATGTATCACAATAAGTTTGTTAATTTTTCTATTCTAAAAAATTTCTTCTAAGTGGTGACTACAACATTGTATTGGTTTCAAGGAAGATTAGTGCCCATTTTTAAATTCTTTCAATTGTGAGTGCTTGTTTGCTTGTAAATTTGGAAGGACTAAGATCATCCTTCAAAGGTGACTCTTTAAATCAACTTTTCTCACCCTTAAGTGTTCATCAAAGAAGGAGACAAGTTTGAAGGCCAATTGAGGAACAAAGTTCAGTTGTAAAAGAGTGTTTGGACTGTCAAGATTTTGGTAGACCTAAACTTTTATCTGATGAACCTCTTATTATTGAAGATTATCATAGTTATTTTGATCATTCACAACCTTAGATTCCTATTTACTACCCGTCACCTTCTCAACCAATTAAATATCCTCTTAATTTTGATCTCCCAAGTCCACCTCATAGCCCTTTACCATTTGATCTTGAACCCACCTTTGAACCAATCACGAGGCAAAGGGATCAAGATGAAAATGAATGTCCTGCATTCAGGATTCCTAGATTCAGACTATTTAATTTTGATGAAATTGAAGGTTATCCTAATGAAGTCTCGAGTGAAGTAAGGAACTTCCTTCCTAAGTTTTAAGGGAACAATGAAGTGACTGGTGATCAACATTTTAGGGATTTTTTCATTATCATTAAGTATTATGAGTTTGAGCATGAGGATGATTGCATTAATCTATTTGTGTACTATTGACACTTATATTTTCACCCCTAACAAGATGTATATATCTCCTCATCCAAGTGGAAAAATGGAAACATCCCTCTTGTTGTGGGTGACAATGTTGAGAGATGAATCTCTAGAAGGGTTAGTTCCCTTGATGCACTCTTTCAAGAACTTTCCTACCTATCAACTTGTGGATGAAAAGGGTTAATAAAAATAACTAATAAAACCAAAAGGTGATGCACAAATTTTTAATTTCTTCTTATTTGAATGAATATATACTACTTAAAGACAAACAAAGCTTTTCTTACAAACAACTCACAACTCAAGATGCATTGTCACATCAATGTTTCATATATTAGATTCAAGAATGTATTTGATACTTAGGAGGGTAATGGATGATTAAATTATGTAATACAGTCACAAACTAATTATAATACACCTATACACTTATAAAATAATACTAACAAATACTTGCAATAATATCCTTTCTATACACTTGGTAGACAATCAAGGATAACATGTTAGAAAAGAAGATCTACTAGATAAGACCAATAATATTGCACTAACACTCAATTTAATAACATTTAAGTAGGAAAAATAACTATTTTTATTCCTTCAAGTATAAAATTTTCTAAGGTTTCACCATCAACCAATAGAGGTTGCTCAAAAGAGCCAAAAGAGTCCATATTTATAGCCTTTGAAAGAGGAACAAGGCAAAGGAAGTCCAAGGTCACTTGGACATATTCAAATCTCAAATTTGAGTTAAAATTTGCATTATAAATGGTAATGAAGCAAACCATTCAATTTTAGGAGGTCCAATTATCCATACAACTCATGAAACTAATGAAAAATGTTAAAATTCCTTATCTTGGATCAAAAAACTACCCTCATTATTTGGACCTATTAAAACATACCAACACTAAATATGGATAGGTATGATAATGGTAATAAGAGGGAAGGTATTTAGGCATGAAATTCCATGCATTGGTTGCATTTTTACTCCTTTGGAAACTCTTGGAATGAAGCAATCACTATCTGTAGTCTAGAAAACTCCTTGTTTCAGTCACCCCTCACACTTGGCCTTAAAAATTAATTTATTTTTATATTAAAATACATTTTATGGAGTTATTGACACGTTATTCACCTTAAAAAAACATCCATTTGAGTTTCTACACTTTTCACTCTTGTGCTCACTATGCCAGTTTTGACTGGCTAAAAGGAGATCTCTAGTTAGGACACTTATAAGTTTTTTCATATAATAAAATTACCATAGGTAGATATAATAGGTATTTATACTCCCTAAAAACTTGATTGCATCTTCTCGAACCTCCTAGAACCTACAAAACATATAAAATGGTGAGAAAAAGACTATTTTTCATGTTGTATGTACAGTTCTATACATCTTATTTTCATGGGTGAGAGACTCAGTGAGTCTTATTAATTATAAAATATGTTTCATTTCTAAACTATTCCATTTTAATGGCTCTCCATGCTTGTTTTCTCCATCAGATTCCTTCAAGGGTTTTAATAGGGGTTTATACTGCTTTCTGCTCGTAACTATTATTCATAAAGATGGCACATTGAAATTCCAAAACAATGCCACAAATTGGTTGATATGGACCCTATTTAACTCCTACTAACTCATATTTCTCCCATGTAGATCATCCAAGGAGATGTGAGCTTCAAAATATGCCTCATCGAACTTATTTCTTTAATTTCTTGCATGCTTGAGCTATCTCTAGGCCAAAAACAATCTTCCTACAAGTTTATTTGTATGAAAAATCTCATAAATGTCTAAATTAACTCCATAAACATATACCAATCATCTAGATATCTCATCAAGGACTAAAAATGAAGGTAGATCCCCAATTGGCTCTAAGTCTCCTCAAGGCCTAATGGGCTTGACATACCCCCTACTAGTTTGGACCACTTGGGCTAATATATCATGATTAGGATGGATTATTATGCATTTTAACACCTAATTCATACTAAAAAATCCATCACATAACCTCTCAAACACTCCTTTCATCTCATTTCCTCTCTTTTGCCAATTAGGCCTAGTGGAAACTTGCCTATTTGGATTGTGTGTATGAAAAATTAGATCATATTGAAGGGTTAGAGCTTGTGTGAGTGTTCCTAAGAATCCTTAAATATTACATACACATCCCCTAATATTAATTTAATATCCAAAGGCCTCATACTAAGTACTTTACTCATTTTGGCACCCTTTTCTTGTTTTGTCAAAGTTCTAATTTTCATGAGTGGTTGATCTCTTAGATAAAATGGAGAGGTATTTACCTTATTAAATATGAAAAATGAGTGTTTTTGGAGATTTTAAAAGTCATAATGACCATTTTTACCAATTTTTTTGGCCTAATTCCAAGTTTTGGATGCCAAAGCATCTCCAAATGTCCAAAAAAGGGGCTAAAAAACCCTATTTTTCTACATGTTTCTCCAAAACCACTTTTTAGTCACTCTTCCAAGCCAAAATCATGCCTATGAGTTGATTAAACATGTTTATCACCATTATTTCAATCTTATGTATCTTTGAGGACCATCTAGAGAACTTGCTCCTTCAGATTCTTCATGCTTACCCTTTGAACCAAGAGGTTTCCTAGCTTGATTGTACAAACTGTAGTCCATTTTCTAAGTGGGAATGGAATTTGAGAACCTTATCAAGGTATTTGGCATGTTAAGGAATATATTTTATCATATAATGATCAATTCAACCTACCTTCCACTTCTAGACAGTCTAGGCTTCACTTACCCTTGCCAAGTTGTACCCTGTTGACTGAGACTAAGGCACCTCTGCATTTGCTTACTCCTATAGGTTTCATGGGCTCCCAATATCTTGTTCATGATTTTTTTATACCACACTAATACCTCCTAATGTCATAAAATTACTTCTTATAGTGTCATATCACCTAAGAGTGCCATAGTCCTTCTTGTAGCTAAACTATCTCTTGACTGGTGACTAAGATAGTCCTCCAAGAACTGGATGTAGGTATCTATTGCCTCATGAAGGTATTTACTAGGATTTTTTGAAAAATTATTAACCTTTCCTTGAATATAAATAGTTTATTGACTCTGTGATCACTCCCCTAATATCCATTAGGCCATTTGTATGCCATTTTAGCTTAAGACTAAGACAACTTCATCATGGTCCTGCCTGTAGGTATTCATAGGATTGGCTAAGGTTATTATGATGGATAAAACCTTATTAATTTAACCTTAGAGGTCAAAAAATAATTTATCAACTCTTAAACCACATTAGATATCTAAACACTATCATAATACATGTCTACTCATTACTTCTTCACCAATACTATTTGACTCCTATAGGTGGCCATTCTCAATGCCTAAGGAGAACTTGAGTATGTTTTAAGAACTAGGAATAGGGTATGAACCTAAATTAAGCTTTAAAAACAAAATCCATCCATTTTCCTATTTTAATTCACATAAAAACCCCTACCAATATCCTTACAAGCACCTATCTCACAATTTAGTCCTCCCTACTTGTAGGACTAAGAAATCATGCACCTATTGACCCCTGTAGGTGCTCTTAGATTTGAAAATTAAATCATTTTTACTCATAAAGAGGCTTAGTACATTGATATATTTTATAATCATCCTGAAACAATTAACACAACCTAACCTCCATATATGCAAGAAGGGACTTCTTTCAAGCTTGAAACTCCACCTTGGTTGTAGATGCATTTTTTTAAGACATTATATGGACAGGGCATGTGAGTATGGATTAGAAACCATATTAAAAACTTTGAATATGATCCTTTAGTAATGACTGTGAATTTGGGTCATTTATAGTCATTCAAGTATGATGCTTAGTCAAGGTATGCCAATTTGATTGAAGAAGAACCTCTTTTAAACCAAAACCTTGTATACTTCAATATTTGGTTTTAGTGTGTTTTGAGGCACTTTTGAAGCTTTTAAAAACCACCTTCCTCTTTTCCTTTCCTTCTCAAAATTGGTAAGGCCCTTATAATATTATAGGTATATAATTTCCACCACTTTATATATCTCAAAACACCTTGAAAACATATTTTATAAGGTACACCAAAACCTCCTAGAGCACTATTTTGCTCTCATAGGGATTCCATCCCTAAACTCAGTCTTAAACCTTAAAAAATTATTCCATGATTCCTTTTTATTATATGATTTTTCTATGGTTCTATTAAGACATTTTTTCATGAAAATGAAAAAAAGGAAGTGTGAAATTGCTTTAGCCCTTCTATACACACCTAAACTCATGCTCAGCCCCCTATAGAAGGTTGTTTTGAGAAGTGAATAGTGGATTGGGGTGTGGACCACTACGAAACATGAGTATAAAATAGACTCAAATGAATTTGATGAAATTATAAATTAAATTCAAGAAAAACAATGAGTTGTGACACATGTCCATCTTTTCTTACACCAACATGACATCATCAAGGGCCTATAGATGCATGTTTTAGGTAGAATATGTGGGTAGACTATAAAATTGAGGTAAACATGGTGGTGAACTAGATAAAATATATGAAAATTCCTTATTAAATATTCGATAATGTGAATTCCATCTTTTAAAACTTGGAACCAACTTCAAAACACCTATTATAACATGAAGATCACCTATATGTACATAGAATTCAACAGACAATGGCCTTTCATGACTGAGATAGCTTGGGAAATGAGCACATGGTCAAATATATACCTATTTTATCATGAAAATGTAACTTAACTCAACCTAAAAAGTCTTGAGAAATCCAAAACACTTTAATTACCACCTCATATACAAGATGAACAAGCTTATGCCTAGAATTCAACTGAAACTAGATATGAAGTTGGAAAATGGAGCAAGACAAACTTTCAAGCTACTCAAAGAATGCCATGGTGAGATAAAAACATGAGAGGAAGTAGTGATATGACCCAGGGACTTATAGAACACTCTTTCCTAGTTGTATGAAACCTCTATAGGGGAAAAAACCTAGCAGGCAAGAGACATCTTAGCTGGAACTACACCTAGTGGTACCTCCTTATAATATGCACTAAAAACATGTAAAAAAACTATGAAACTTAAAAAAAAGAGTGTATAACATTTTATAAATAAGTATAAATCATATGGAGCCAACATCACCAACTGGTTCATATGGATTTGGCAAAAATGGAGCAAAACCTATAGGGTGTACCAAACAACTATCAAATCTACAAAGTCAACTTGTTATCAATGTTTCATATATAATAATTTATCAATATTAAAAATAAATATATTAAAATTAATTTATCATAGTGTAATATAATCTCCCAAAATCATTTGTCTTGAAACTACCTGTGCTTCCTGTACTAAGCAAAATTTAGAGGGTCACTTCAGTCTGTCCAAAAAAACTAGAAATGTATAGAATGGTTTTGGCTTTAAAATGACACTTATAGATCAAAAAAATAATGGATATGAGTTTTATAAATATTATGAGACCCCATATGATCTTCCACACATGACACACTTCCCTATGTGTCATATAAGTACCATTTTCCCTCTTTTTAAACTATTTTTATAATTTTAGTTAAGGAACCTAAAATATTTTGATGTAACTAACATATATGACATCTAAAATAACCTATTATATGTTTTTAATTAAAATATGACACTTAATCACCTTGGTAACCATGCTAATTTCATTAATAGCCCCTATAAGTACATAAAATGACCCCAAATGGATAGTGACTAGAGCAACTAAAACCAAAGCTAAGATGACCTTAAATGACATCATATAACAAGTAATACTTCTTATGACAATATATTAAGACCCATTCAAATGTTTAAAATCAAAAAAAATTCCTAGGGGTACCCAAGTTTGACTAAAAGTCAAACTTAGTCAACATGTACATGCTAGAAGAATATGCTTGTGAGTGGTTCAATTCCATTTCCTATGGATGCATCAATTCATGGGAAGAAATGAAAAATGTTTTAAAAATTTAGTATGGTGATAGGATTGATCCTAAGTTTCTCTTGGTAGAATTTGAAAACATCAAAAATAACTCTAATGATTGTGTGAAAGATTTTAATACAAGGTTCAACAAGACTATGATGAGGCTATCTAAAAATATTAGACCTAGTGATACAGCTTGCCTGATTAAATATTGTGATGCCTTTGATAAGAAGGCAACACACTAAATGAGGGACAAGGCTCCTACAAACCTAAGATCAACATTTAACATGGCCATCTAAATTGAAAAAAACATAAAGGATGTGGGTAAACATTTGAACAAGTGGACTAATGTGAAGTTAGACAATCCTAAAAAAAATCAATCTACTAAGGTAGCCAACCTTGAGGAAACCATGAAAAATTTGGCCTCCACTATCAAAGAGATGTCCTACAAGCTAGCTAGAGTTAAGAAATGGCTGCCTCATGGGTCTACAAGTTAGGAAAGAAATTAGAATCTAAATCAAGCACAAGGGAGACCCCCTTTTCACATTAGAGATAATGATAGAGGAAAGAGACCTACCCAGAATGATAGAAATCAAAATAGAGGAGTTGGAAAGGAAGTGACTAATCTATTAAATGCTAAATAGAATGTTGTAAATTGTGACATTGACATTTATTGGTGTGATAAATGTCTGCCTCATCATCATCCATGTGATAATACTTAACAAGTTGATGAAGATGTAGAGGATCTTGAGTCTACATCTAAAGATGATGAGATTTTGATGATTGATTGTCAAGTATCCCAAAGTAAAATGTCCACCTCCATGAAATTGCTAAGTGATACTACTATTGATCAGTTTTGGAGTGCAATACAAAGGGTATGTGTCCCAACTCTCAAAATTGTTTATGATGTTAACATGACACAAGCATATGAATTTCCCATTCATGATTTCAATCTGTTATAATCAATGATAATTAAGAAGTATGATAGGGAAATCCTTTAGTTGAGAATAAGAAGTTATTAATTAATGCAACAATTGCCCATGATAAAGAATATAGTCTGAGAAGCAGTCAATAAGGTGATGTTCCTCAAAAGATTACCCTTACAAATCCAAGGGCAAATGATGAAAATAAGGAAATAAAGAAAACTACATTATTCCCTAATTTTTACAAGTTAGCACCTGCTTCTCAAGTTTTTAAACAAAGAGATGCTCCAGCCAAGAATAGATTACCCTTGCTATCTAGTATTCCTAAGGGTGTGAGTGATGTTAAAATAAATCTACCCTTGAAAACTAATGTTAAACATGTTAATCCATCCCATATTGTTTCACCTATGACTTTGAATGATTATATTCCAACTGAAGGTGTTGTCACCTTTCTTGCAAATACTCCCCTTCCTCGACATAGATTGTGTGATATGGCCCAAGTTTTGAGTCAATTGAAAATGACCAAGCCACTTATTGAGTTATTGTGAATACCTGAACATAGGAAGAGGGCATTTGAATATTTGGAGTTTAGTGAGAATGTAACTGAAAATAAAATGACTTCACCCCAAACACCCCTAGATGACATTGAGGAATTAGATGATGTTATTGAACTAACCTTGGAGGCTTATTTGGGGATTGCATTGGTAGAAAGTCAGCTAAATGTGGATCCATTTTACACAACTTTTATTTATTAATGGTCTAATTTTTCATAATTATATGTTTGATTCTAGATCCTCTTGAAATGTGTTACCTTAGGTGTCCTTAATGAGCTCAGAGTGAAAATTACATCATCCTTTGGCTAGTTTTATGCCATGGATTCATGAGAGGTTCTAGTTGTTGGACAAGTTAAAGGGTTGGTAGTACAATTGGTAGTTCATCTAAGTAAATTATTGAATATGGATGTGGTATTTATGGTTTACCCACTTAAGTGGGGGATGTTGATATCATGAAAATGGGTTGCCAGCATGGGTGGAAGTGTGTAGATAGACTTGTCTTATGCCACCATTCCTTTGGAGGGTTAAATGGTCAAACTTCATAAAGCGCTAAAGATCTTGCATGTAATTGAAGATCCTAAAAGAGATCTAAATGAGATGTTTTACATATATGTGGAGTTAGGTATCTTAATTGGGAATGTAGATGTTATTGAACAACTAGCCATTCTTGATGTTGGGTTTGATAATGAAAGTGTTGTTTGGAAAATGTCTTTTGATAGGGCTTGCTCCAATATTGGAAATGGAATTGAGGTTTTCTTCTATGCCCCCAATGAGAAATATTTTTAGTTTTATTTTAAGATGTCCTTTGAGTGCATGAATAATACTAGTGAATATGAGTCACTCTTGCTTGGTTTAAGAATTGACCGTGAACATGGAATCAAAAGCTTAATTATAAAGGGTGATTTGGAGCTAGTGGTTTAGCAGGTCAGAAATGATTATGCCACCAAAAATAAAAGGTTGAAAAATTATTTGAATTTTGTATGGGATTTTTTAGAGTTATTTGATGCATTCAATATTTACTATCATGATACAAGTTTCAATGAAGAAGCTGATAGACTTGTAGGGTTAGGTGCTCAATTTGAAATTGAATATATGAATCCACACTGTCAGTATCAAGTGAAGGTGCTTGTTAGGCCTTCAATCCCATATAATATTCATCATTAGCAAGTTTTTGATGATTTTTATTAGATTATAAATTTTCTTAATTGTTAGTTTGAGTTTAAAGATCAAGTCATAGACTTGGAATCCATGGTTCAGACCTGTGACAGGAAAGAAACCTTGTTTTGGAAAGATATAATTCAGCTAAATAGAAACACTCTCCCTAGGGGATTGGTAAGTTGAGAAGCATATTTCAATGGAATGGACAAAATTAAAACTAGAGACTCATTTATCTAAAAATATGTAATTAAGTGTAATTTGGGTTCTCATGAGAATCCAAGGAAAGTCTAGCTAGGTACTCACCTAAGTGCAATAGAAAAGAAAACTTACATGTAACTACTAAAAAGGTTCCAAGATTGATTCGATTGGTCTTATTCTGAGTTAAAAGCATATAGAGAGGATTTATTTCATCATGTTATCCCATTACAACTTGACAACAAGCCTTTCAATAGAAGCAAAGACCTATTAACCCCATCTTGGCCACCAAGATGCGAAATGAGTTAAATAAGCTAAGTGATAGTGGAATTATTTAACCAAGCAGGTATTCATCATGGGTTGTGAACCTAGTCCTTATGAGAAATAAAAATGGTGGCATTTGCTTATGTGTGTATTTTCCAAATTTGAATAGATCTTCTTTGAAGGACAATTACCGCTTGCCTAACATGGATAACTTATTGCAAAGTGTTACTAGATCATAAATGTTGTCCACATTAAATGGTTTCTCAAGGTATAACCAGGTTGTGGTGAAAGAATATAAGATACCCAAGACCACATTTAAAATGCCTTGGGGAAAATATGTTTATATGAGGATGCATTTTAATTTAATGAATGATAGTACAATATTTCAAAGAGCTATGGGCATTACCTTTATAGGGGTAATTAACAAGTTCATAGTTGTGTATCAGGATGCCATTATCATGTACTCTAAAAATATAAAAGAACATTTGGATCATCTAGATAAAGTGTTCATTAGATATAGGGAGTTTAAAATTTCACTTAATCTTAAGAAGTGTCACTTTAGAGTACAAAAGGCCAAGTTGCTGAAATATATAGTGTCTAAGGATGGTGTCATGATTGACCTTGAGTGACTAAAAGCCATTGAAAAAGTGCTTATCTTTTAGTCCAAGAAGTGAAATCAATCTTTCCATGCTAAGAAGGATCAAACCATTAAGTGGGAGGAGAAGGTCATGCAAGCATTCAATGACATCAAGGGAACCTTGAAATCTACCCCTATCTTGGCAAGTTGTGACTACACTAAGGAATTTCAAATATTCTCGTTTGCATCACATAATACCATAGCTGGTGTCTTGTTTCAAAACAATGATGACACCTATGAGAAGCTCATATATTTCATTATCAAAGCTATGCAAATATCTAAATTAAACTACACCACCATGGAAAAACAAGATTTTACTCTCTTGAAGGATGTTAAGGCATTCAAACTTTATATTCTGAGTTTGAAGATTGTTCCATACATCTTGTAAATATTGGTGAAAAGAGTCTTGACTTAGATTAAAGCATCGATCAAGAGATGCATGTGGGTTAACAAGTTTCAAGAGTATGACATGGATATTCAGACCACCAAGTTAGTGAGAGGAATGAGTCTAGCCAAGCTCATGGCTTAAAAAAATTTACAAGCTATTGAGGTAAACACTTATATTTATAATGTTGATGATTCTTTGAATAGAATTAACATATCTCCATAGTATAGAGACATTGTTTATTACTTGCAAAATTTGAATTATCCCCCTAACTTGGATAAGAGCCAAAGAAGAAATCTTAAGCTTGTATCCTAAAAATATATCTTGAATAAAAGTGGATTGTCATGGAAAAATTTCGATGGGGTTCTCCTAAGATGCCTGTTAGAAGAACAAACTATAGATTTGATTGAAGACTTCCATATTGGAGTATGTGGTGGTCATTTTACACCTAAAGTCACAAATCATAAAATTCTAAGAGCTAGTTATTGGTGGCCATTATTATTCAAGGATGTTTCATAGAAAGTTAGAACATGCGAGAAATATCAATGCTTTGTTGGATGGTTAAAAGCTTTTGGTTCTCATCCCTTGTAGCTTGTGATTATTGAAGGCCAATTTAGACAATGGGGAATGGATTTTTCTAGGGAAATCACTGATTCATCAAGTGTTAGACATAGATGGATATTGGTTGCAAATAATTACTTAAAGAAATGGGTTGAGGCAGTCCCTACAAAGAAGGCTACACACTAGGTGATTACGGACTTTCTATTAAATCAAATTATTTATAGATTTGGTGTGCCTATTAAGGTAATTATTGATAATGCCATGAGTTTTAGACGTAAACCTTTGGTGGCATTATGCAAAGAGTATGATATCAAATTAGATTATGCTTCCAATTACAAACTTCAAGCGAACGGGAAATTAAAATCCATAAAAATAACTTGCTCAAAATTATTGGATGAAATTTAGAAGAAAACAAGAAAAGGTGGGGTGAATAACTAAAATTTGCCTTGTGGGCTGATAGGATTATGCCTAAGAGATCTACAGGTAAAAGCCCTTTTAAGCTTGTTTATGGATCCCAAGATAGTTTACCCATGAATTTTTAGTTTCTAACCTATCAGTTCATGTAACATCTAGATGAAGATGATGAAATAAACCACTATAAAAGTATAATTAACCAAATTGTTGAGCTTGATGAAACTAGAAGACAAGATCATGAGAGACACCTTAAGTTCAAATAAAGACTTAAAATAATATTTGATAGAAAGGTCTCTTTGATAACTTTTCAAGTAGGTGATCTAGTTTTACTTTGGGATAGTGGGCATGAAGAGAAAGACAAGAATGGAAATTTTGATGCCTTGTGGATGGGCCTTTATTCCATTGATTATAGAATTGGGAAACACACTTTCTTATTGAGAGACCTAGATGGAAAGATACTAGAATTACCATTTAATGGTAGACATTTGAAACACTTCCTTGATTGAGTTTGTGACTGTGTATATTATTGTATAGTGTATAGTTTCATTGTTTTGTTTCCCCTCCATATTGGGCCTTTGTTTGTATAGTTCTTTCATTATTTTTGTAATGTGATCATTTTTATATCCTCTTGATCTATTTTTATCAGTCTGACCTTATTTTATTGAGTTTATATGGGCATTTGCTATAAAATTTCTGGAGTCTTGAGTCTATGGCCCAAGGGATTGTCACCTAGTCTTGTTTCTTAGGGTTCTTTGCAAACTTGTAGGGGGTATGTATCCCTGGGTGAGAGTCAATGTTAGTACCCAAACTTACACTAAGCAATTTTTGCCTTATTTCCAAATATTAATGCCTAAATGTTTAATTTTTGCCTCATATCCTAAAAATTATACTTGGTTCACAAAACTTTGATTCCACATTCAAGGTTATAAAAATCCCACATTTGCCTTGTAAAAACCTTGTGTAATCCCAATTCTAGCTAATGCTTAACATTTTCATGTTTTAATGAGATTGCAGGGTCTGTGATAAAAATCAAGCCAAGAATATCAAATAATGCTAAGTATGATGTTTTCCATCTTCAAAAAATCATTGAAGTGGTGGAATTTCTAAGGTTAAATGTAAGTTTGCATTATTGCAAACTACATTTGGGATGAAAATGTCTGTGGGAATAAATGGTAGAAAAATAGTTTGCAAAAAATCATAAGTTTGAATTTTTGAATTCTTAAGTTTTTCAAACATTTTGTTTAGAACTTATTCATTAGACATTTTATTTGTAACTTCTGTGTCAGATTTTGTGGTTAGACATTTTTTTTGGAACTTCTTGGTCGTACATTTGGTTTGAAACTTATTCATTGAACATTTATTTGAAACTTCTTTATCAGTCATTTTATTCAAATTTTATTTATCATACATTTTGTTTGATGAACTCTTCAGATATTATATTTCCCTTGCTTCAAAGGATTTGGTCATCGTAATTTTCATTTGGGATTTTTGTTCAGAGCCTTTGGTTCACAAAATTTAGCCTACAATGTGTGAAGTGCCATATCATTTCTTGATCCCACAACTCAAGGTCATCATGTTACACATAAATCCAAAGTCAAAGGAGAAATGATACAAAAGGAAGAATCAAAGTTTCAAGGAGAATTAGAGGTTGACATGGAAAATAATCAAGGCCAAAAAAGATTTCAAGAGGCCATGTCAGTATTTTTGCTCATTCCAAAATGTATGAACTAAGTGGAAGTTAAGTTTGTAAAAAAATTCAAAGCTCAAGCTTTTAAGTAGAAGGAAGCCACATTATTAATATAATCCACGTGGATGGTCAAATGGCAAATCCAAGTTTTTAAAAAGGGTAAAATAATGCATTAAGCATTATAAAGTTTGGTGGTAACCCTAAAAAGGCAAAATGGAAAAAGGAAAAGGCATGTTGAAGTAAAAATCAAAAAGGTAAAATAAGATAAGTCTTGTATTTCTAATGTTTTGGTTTGTTTTAAACACCTCCATGGAAGATAAATGTTGCATGGTTGTGAGACTAAGGTGGGCCATTCCAAGCATATTTTCCAAATGGTCATGGATCCTTCTTTACTTTTATCATAGCTGGAGTATTCCAATGCAATCATGACTAAACAAGGGGTGTTATTTAGTGTGCACAAGGGGAAGGTAGGCTATCTATATGTTTCTAGATATGTAAATGATTAGTTGAAGGCATGGCCAAGCAGTTACACATGAAGACAAAGAGTTTGCTCTACTCCCAAAGGAATATTCTCCCTCAAGCCCAAGTGAAGTACATTTCCATCTAACAACATCAAGGGTTTGTTTTCAAATCTTCATCATGACAAGGATAGGTAGTTACTAGAATTATTTTATTAGAAGGCATGGGATTATAGGCATGATCAAGGTAATCTTCTAACTAAAGCATATTCCCATAATATTTTAGGTGAAAGAGTTGTATAAAAAGAGGGCTTGTCCTCTTTTTAAAGGTTTTTATTAGTTATTGTTCTTTCTAGGTCTTAAGATCTTTAAAAATTTAGGATTCCTATTGCGTGTATGTTTTGTCTCTCTTGCTAAGGTGGTTGCAGATTACAGACATTAGAAAGCTCTAAGATCATATCTATGTCTTACTTGTTCAAGAGCAAACTCACCATGATTCTCCCCATGTTAACATTATAAAACACTATTGTATGTAATATTTACTTGAAATTTAATGGCTAATATCTTTGATTTCTACTCTTTCTTGTTAATGAAATGAAATAATATGTTTTACATGCTCTGCTGATTAGATATATGTTTTAATGTTTATTAATGGTTGTCATTTTAGGCTTAGATACAGGTTATAAACCCCTTTCTGCATTGTGATTTGGAAATGTGTTGTTGATAACCTCTTAAGGGCACCTTGGGTTTATGGAATCTATAGGAGAAAGTGTTTGAATCTCTATTTGTAGTGTATGTTTTAGGGTTTTAAATATCATTTGAATACTTGCATTAAATTGGAAGCAATAAATGCAAACTATTATTGGTAGTTTCCATAGCTTGTATTTCAGTCTTTTTCATATTTGAAAATGAATGATATCATTTATATTGAAGTAGATACTACTATTTGAAAAACCACACCACTTTTTAATAACTACTTAACTAATCCTACCCTATTCTACCCTATAAATAATACACCCTATTGCATATTTTAAGTTCTATTTACTTGTAGATAAATAAATCTTGCATATATAAAATGAATATGTGTTTTGTGATTTAAATACCAATATTTAAGTCTTCCATTTTTCCCCTTATTATTGAAAATTTCATTTAAAATTGAGGTTACAATCACACTTTCCCATTTATCTTCAATATCTTGTGTATGGTCTAGAGCATTTGTTCATTCCATGTGACAACCCTTCCTAGGTGGAGTGAACAAGTTTGGTTATTCCCTTATTAGATTTGTATTTATTTGTGTCCCAATAATCCACATGGAGATTAAATTATAGTATCCCTCCATGAGATTAAGCTACCCCTTAAGTCCTCTCACCTTGGTTCAAGCAGAGCTAGAAGTAGTAGGGAGCTAACCATACCCTTTGTCAACATCTTCCAATAATTATCTGTATTCACTCCATCCTAATTTTAAAACCTTACCTAGATATAATGACATAATTTTAGGTTTTTCATCTTTGTTTTCCATACTACCCAAGTGTGCAATTTTGAGTGCGAGAGGTGTACAATTGGAAACCAACATTGGGTTTGCATACCTTCATTCTATGTACTCGAGAGACCTTAAAATGACTTTCCATGCCTTTTATTGCAAAAAATGACTTTAAAATTTGTAAAAATGATTGAAAAAACATATCATGCCTCTAAAAACACTCATTTATCCATACTTTCCTTGGAAATAAAACCTCATACCCCATAAAGCCATATTCTCTCTCTTTTCTTGTTTAGACCTTAACCTGTAAATCACATGAGGCCTTAAAATTGACCTTCATCCTCTTTTCATGTGTTCTCCACTTCACTTACATACTCAATAAACCTATCTAATGCTTAAATAGTTATATACATCCTTAATATGCCTTGACAATAGATTATGATGCCTCATTAAGCTTGGTAGAGTCTAGAAATGGTCTAGTTGTAGACTTGATTTATAGGTCCTACCCATATAGGCTCATATGGAGATTCTTTTAAATGATCTAATGCTTCACATAAATTCTCAAGACACATCATATATCCTCTTATGCTTGTATACATCCATTTCACCAATCTACCATGCTCATACCTTCTCACTAGGACTTTACATGCCATGACTAGTGCCATGACTAGGCTTGTCAAGCACTTGAAACTTGATAACTAATCTTGAAATGCTCTTTTATGCTTATATACCTTACACACATACCATACATAATCTTGAAACAATTTATTACCTCTTCAAATACCTCTTCATGCTCACCATACACATTCTAATGATATGATTATGCTTGTTATGACTAGGCTTCTCAAGACACCTTGTACTCAAGGACTAGTACTCAAACATGATTACTTCAATGATGATATCAAAATATAAAATTCATTAAAAATCACTCTCACATCATTGTAATAAATTTTATAATAACCAATATAATAATCATTAGGTTGCCTTCAACTTCTCTCTCAATAAAAGAGACATTAGGTTGCCTTCAAATTCTCTCTTGTCACATGGATTCCTTGTCACATCAAGCACACAAGATCATGCATCAAATACCACTCACCATGCATCATCAACAGATGTGTTGTTCCCAAAATTAGCTACGCTCATTTTTGGAACAACCCCTATGAAACTTGTTTGTTTCACTCTAATTTCATCATTCGAGACAAGCTTCTCTTGATCTCGAGCGTAGTCAACGAACTCCTTGAAAAGCTCATGACTTTCCCTCATTACAACTTCTCAAGAAATGTAAAATTTGTTGTGGTTTTGATGCAATCAGAATGTCAAGTTTTGATGAAATTTTTAGGAGTTAGTGTTTTTCATTTACATGCAAAGGTGGCAAAAAAAGCCACCCTTACATGGTTTTTCGTTTAGATGTAAAGGCGGTGATTTTTGCCACCCTTACATGTTTCCATGCAAGAGTAGTGAAAATTGCCACCCTTGCACTCCTCATGTAGGAGCAGTGATTTTTTCCACTCTTACGTATTTCTTCCACCTTTTGTGTAGAGGCATAAATTTTTGCCGCCCTTGCACATCTCAATTTTCACACGTGGCATTTATGGTTACACGCGTCGAGTGGTTGGTGTTGATTTTCACCCTTTTAATGCCATTTTCACCTCATTTGAATATTTCCATCTTGTCTGCTCCTCCTCCCTGCATCTAGTCAACTGTGTGAACAAGTAGGATCATTATTTTTCTACCTTAAAGCATGAGATTTTGATTTGCCTGGTAGGGTTTTACATTCTTCTCTTTTATTTCTAGGTTTTTGTTTTGTTTTTTATTTTTCTCTTTCCTTCAATGTTGGGTTTCTCTCTTTTTCTTGTTTAGGTTTTATTTCTCTTTCTCTATCCTCCCTCTCCCCCTTGAAAACTTTAAATACCTAAAAATATAAAAAAATCCATTGACTAGCATAATGGCATCGATTTTCACTGCCACTACGCAAAACCAAATGAACACGTGTAAGGGCAGTGAAAATTGTCGCCATTACACAATCCTTTGCATTCATGTAAGGGCAGCAATTTTTACCACCCTTATACAATTTTCCCCCATGTACAGAGGTGGAAATTTTTGCCACCCCTGCATGATGATCACATGTAATGGTGGCAAAAATTGCCACTTATGCACAGAGACTTTCCCTCGCAAGCAAGGGCGGTAATTTTTGCCATCCCTGCATGCATTTCCACAGATTTTCCTAACTCTAGAAAATTTTGAATTTATTTTTTAATCCTACTTCCCTTTGATTTTACATCCTACTCGTGCCTTAGCCCTTTCAAGCACATTCTTATGGTCATGGTCACCAACATGCAATTTTCCCATATTGCCCATTTTCCCCTTGATTGCATGATCATGATTCTTGTTGTAGTTTCTCTGAAGGATCCTTCTTCATCAACATCCATTTGATGAAAGCCCTTCTAGATGATTGAGGTTTCTCCAAAAAAGTTGAAGATGATGAATTACAAGTATAAAAGTGTTTTTCCAATCACCTCAGTTACTTCTAATGTCGACGACATTAGGGATACAGAGATTGGTCATATGGATATGGCTAAGTCTGTGAAAAGAACTAAATCAAGCAATCTTAGCCATGAAATGAAGAAGATAATCGAGAGCAATATTCATCTGGTCTCCTCTTTCCTTGTAGCCACTCACAACATTGAGTTTGTTCTCTAGTGCACTCAGTTCTACAATAAGGATACTAGGGTTGTGTTAGATGTTGGTGGTAATGTGGTGATCAGACTAGACTCTAAATTCATTGACAAGGTGTTCATGTGCCCTCCTACTAATGAAGTATTAAAACTTGATTTTATTGAAGCACAAAGGGAATATGACAAAGATCCTAAAAGAGTGAATAAAGTAATCAATAATAGATGGATCAAGACTCCAAGGGTGAACTTGTCAAGATGGCCATGAAACTTTCCAAGGAGTGATTTCATAGAAGTCAGTGCCCTGATCACCCTTCTCAGCAAGGTAAGAGGTTTACCTTCTTCCTCACTATTTCATGAGTGGATGTACCCCTTTATTAAGATAATTCTCTAAGGCAAACAAGTTATTTTTTTAGGGAGAATAAATCAGAAATGCTCTGCATGAGCAATTGATGAAAGTATCCACTACCTCCAAATTCTACATGGCATCATACCTGGTGTATATGGCAGTGTCAATGAGAACCTTCCCAGGTTTAACATCAGAAGGAGATAGGAGAGTAACCCTGGTATATCAATATTACCCTTAGTTGACATTGAAGGGTTTTATCCATCATTTTAGAAGAGTAAATGATGCTTTCTTCACAATATTTTTGTGTCTCTTTGATCCCCAATTAGAATAGAAAGAGTGTCAGACAAAGCCTGGATAGTTGTGAATGACTTCAGATGTATGTTCTTGTAGTTTCCTTCTTTTTTATCTATGGGTTGGCTTTTTCCAAGGTCATCCTTATATGCTCCCAAGATTCCCTTCAAACAAATTGGTCTTGATGGAGCTGTGTAGGCAAATAATCGTCATACACAATAAGCAGATAGAACTCAAGAAACCCAATTTTAGGTTCCCGATTGAAATTTACAAGTTCTTAGTATTGACCACTAGAAAAGCTAGAGTTATGGAGACTAAAACGCAACTTGTAACCATGAAGCATTTCAAAAGGAGACCAAACTTTGACTACAGAGGTGTAAAGGATATAATCAGAAGGAAGACCTAGTTTCACGAGCCTATGATCAAAGATGTTTGGGTTGATTTGAGGACTAAAGAAGACATCATAAAAATGGACTATAGTAGATTGTCTCTTAAATAGATAGAATATATAGGACTCACCGATATCCCTAAGAATCTAGTGGTTGACAGGGATTTGATCAACAATAGATACCATGCTAAATAGATCGCTAATACCCCTCTTCCCACAATCTAATGGTCTTAGAAGGAGTTGACTTCTTTGAGGAAAAGGTTTGAACAAATATTGGAAAACACCAATGATTGGTTAACAAATAAGGAAATCACCTTAAAAGAGTTCATCACAAGATCAAAAGCTGAATTTCAAGAAAAAATAAGGAGAAGGGCAAAAAATAGGATGAAGAATAAAAGTGATGTCCTTGCTTCTGATAGGCCACATAAGCCTAGGATCATCTTCATGACAAAGAAGTCATAAGTTGTAGAAAAGGAACCAAGAACAACAAACATGGAGGTTAAAAATAAAAGTGCTAGAGAACCAACAGTGGAGAAAATGGAGACTGATGATAGGCCCACAAATCAACAAGAAAAGGAAACTCTATCTCCACAAGTAGGTGTACAGACAGACATGGAAATTTCTTCTTCCCTACCTAACTCACCTATTGTAACTCTTTCACCTATTTCTCCAATTAGTATTCCCTCTTTTGGAGTTGCTTCTCCTTCCAAAATTATTTTTGATGACCCTCAAGGTGCTTCTAGAGATGTTTTTCATTCCTCAGGGTCAATCTCCAGTTTGTTATCTCTGTCTTTTGATATTAGAGATAGTTCTGCCTTCGATCATTCAGCAACAGGTGTAGTTCTAACTGATACTCCACCCATTATTTCCACCACTGATGTAGGTACAACTCTAGTAACACCAACTATGAAGATTGATACTAGTGTAAGTACTTTACCCTCCCACCTTGGTTGTCGACTTATATGCCCAAAAGGAAAAAATAGGCCATCTCCCTAGATGACTTCAATTTTACTAAAATGGTGTCAGCCAAAGTCAAGACTCCCAAAAAGCCAAAAATTCTTTCAAAGATGATTGAGGATACAGGGCACAAATTTATGGAAATAACAAAACCTCCATAGGATGCAACTCTTGACAATTTTGATGTAAATGATTACTCTATCTCTCGAATTGAGTTAGGGAAGATAACTCATGAAAACACTAAGAGTGATATGCAGTCGGCTATGGACATCTTGGTTCAGAAGTTTGATAGAGAAAGAGAGATGAAGGACCATTATAAAGCAATGGTGAAACAACTGACTGTGGTAATAAGGAGAATAACTTTCACTCTAGAAATAGTAACTCTAGAGGCTATCTCCATCAACGACCCCATGATTCAAAAAGTAGAAAAGACCTATCTCAAGGGAAAATTACTTGAAGAGTACTTGGACAAGATGCATACACAAGGAATTTCCTTGCTCACAGAGTTGTCTGAGAAAATGGGTAAGATGAAGAAGGTGAGAGAAAAATTAGATGACCTTATCAATATCATTTCTCAAGATATTGAAAGCATAAAAAAGTATTTTGATAAGTGGGTAGATATGAAGAAGCTAAAAATAAGCACCCTAGTATCAATTGGCATCATTGATGATAGAGACTCTTATACTGAGACAAAAGAGCATTGATATATATGAGTCGAGTGCTTAAGGAATTGATCAACGACCTCAAATCATCTAAAGACCTCAGTGAACAAAGTGACATTAGTTTGTTACATAAGTTAGAGGAGTTGCCTTGCAAGCTTACATCACAAGATAACCAATTCCTTTCAACAAAAGAAATGGTTCAAGAATTCAAAGGTATGTTCCAAAAGTAATTTGAAGATAAACCATTCTCAATGACCTCTATGGACAATATACTGGATAATCAGTGAACTATGGATAATCTAAAAACTAGGTTAACTAGTCATGCAAAATTGATCATAGCAGTGAAAGATGCCATAGTCAGGGTGAAGATGATTTTCAAAAATATTGCTACTCCAGACAGTATTGGGATACAATCAACTATCACCATGTATGATGCTCATATAAAGAAAGATGGAGATACAAATTGAATCAACTTTTCATTGATTTGATTTATTTTTTTCCAAATGCACTTTTGTAACTGCTTTAGACATTTGCACATGTATTTTTATCATGTGTAATTATATGTAAAAATATGGAAAGTCCAAAGTCAACAAAGATTTATATCTTTGACTAGGTCAGAATATTTAAGTCTTTTCTAAATCTTCAAGGCTTCTCTATATAAATAAAGAGAGCCTCTTTTGTAAGATATCTTTTGGTGATCTGAAGCAAAAAAATATGTCAAAATTGAGATGCCTTTTGAGACTTTGAGCTCAGATTGTAAATCATATTTTCTTGAATGAATGAGAAAGTGGGTTAATTTTCAAACTTTCTGTTGGAATGACTTGTGTTATTTATGGTATTGTTCTTATGTCATTTTTCCTAATAATATCTCATTTATTTGATTAAATAAGCAGTGTGTGGAAATTATCAAGAAGATATTTTGAAGTTAATTATGAAGACTTTGTGCTATTATAATTACCTTTAGTTTGTGTTTCTTATGATTTAGTGGAAAGAGTATTAGAAAGGTTTTGTACTACTTTTAAACTTTGTGATTTTATACTCTGTTGTGGTTTTCGGTGGAGACTTTGAGCTACACTTCATTCTACAGTTTTATTAGTCCTAAATCAGTAAGAGAAGCAATGAAAGACTTTATGCTTTCATGGGTTTCTTTTGGATCTAGTTACTACCCGAGAAGTTTTCCTACTATTTACTAGACATCATTTCTGAAAGAAGAGTATTGCTTTTAGTTATTACACATGAATTTTCCTTTACCTTGTGAACATTATCTCTGAAAAAAGAGAGATGGATGGTATGATCTCACCCCTAAGTCTATTTTTAGTTTATATTAGTATATTATAATATATAGGGAGCTTCCCCTTGCTGAGAGGAGAAATTTATCTCATTATACTATGGTTGATATACCCATTTTGCCTTTAGTTAGTTGATGACAAAATATTCACCCAATAGTTTTTGGCGACTCTGCTGGGGACACGAATGTGCACTTTGAAGCCTCAAGCTTCAAATTGAAGCATTCTAGTCCTTTTTTCATTTTTCACTCTAGAAAATCCATCGTATACGTGAAGCCAGAGAGCTCAAGGTATTATTGATCCTATATTTGAGTTGGTATGATGAAATAATTTTGAGATTTCTCCTCCGCCATCTCACCTCTAGCATACCAGGAGTTTTCCTCCTACCAACATCAAATCTCCAATACCAAATGAAGCTTCTAGTCTTAGTGCTAGTATAGTTTTTTCTATACTTACCCCACCAAGATTTTTTATCCCTCCCTTTAATTGTCATATTATGGCAGCCCAAGGTCCCTGGGGTAACTCTTTTGGTCCTTTCAATCTAGCCCCACCTTTACATGAACTACCTCATAGTTCGAGAAAGAATTTTCCTAAATTATATGGTGATGGGAAAGTCCATCCTGATGAGCATATTATTGCTTTCTGCATAGCATGTGGTGTGATAGGCGTGGAATATGAAGATATAGCAGTGAGACTATTTGTAGAAACTTTGCAAGGTGCTGTCGCGGATTGGTTTTATCACCTTTAGGCTCAAACTATAACTAATTGGAACACTCTCAAAGCCAAGTTCGAGGCTAGGTTCAAACCCACTGAAGATGCACATGTCTTTTTGGATTAACTTATGCAAATGAAGAAGGAACCCCATGAGCCCATGCGAGACTTTGTTTCTAAATTCAATAAGCTGAGGAATATAATTCCTACAATCACTCAGCCAACACTGAAGAATCTTAAGTGCTTTTTCATCAACTCTCAACTTCCTAAAGTAATTTTTTTGTTGAGGCAGGATGGTCTTATAGATATTTTTGTAGCCCAAAATTTGGCTACCGATGTTGAAGATGATCTTATCCTGGTAGGTAAGATCAAAAAAGATTCCAATAAAAATAAATTTTCCTCGTCTGCTGAAAGTTCTTCCACGAGCACCATAGATCCTATGGTGCAAAATTTGACAAATGAATTGCTAGCCCTAAAAAGGAAAATGTCACAAGGTATGTCTACTCCCCCTTATCGAGAGATGCCAAGAAGGATGTTTCTCAATCATTCATATCAAGGCAGTGTTACTAAAAATCAAGGATAATCCAACTGTCTTCCTTCCACACAGGGGAAGTTCACCATCGAAGCAACACCTATCAACTCAACAGTCAATTTTCATGAAACTAAACATGATCTCTCTTTCCAACCTGAGTTAGACCAAGAGGGTGAGATTAATATCTTTACAAAAGGAGAAGAAGAATTAATTGGTGCCTCTAATATCAATTTTTTACAATACCAAGATGAAGCTAAAAAAAGAGAAGTGTTTGATAGATCATATGTTGTCTTTACTAGGTCCCAAAATTAGTCAACTCAACAAGCCGATAAAGGAAAGGTAGGAGAAGAAACTTAGCCAGTAGTCTCAAATTGCTAAATGGGGAACTTCATTTCCTTTCCAATCAAAGGACCCAGTGACTAATAAGAAAGTAAGTACCTCAAACCTTCCTATATCTTCTGCTTCTATTCCTCAGACCAGTGCCACACCCAATAAAGATCAAGATGATGTACTTCCTTCCTCTATTTCTAGTTCATTCCAATTATTTGATATAATTGATCATGCTAGAAAGACCAAGATTCAAATGACCAAAGTTGATTACTTGCGAGCCAATCTTGAGTAGTTGATAGGTTGGCTGAATACATAAAAATAAAACCGTCCCTACAAGACAAGATTTTCCAAATATGACTCTTGATTCCTCAAAGAACAAATCCACTCAGAATAATCTTTTCACTACTCCTATTGCCCTTGGAAAAATAGAATGTTTCCCTTTTGATAAATGGTCATAAATTGAGTAACTATATAATAGACTCTGGAGCCTCTAAACATGTTATGCCCACCAAGGTAGCAGCTTCTCTTGGTCTTACCTTAACTAAGACTTTTGGTAGATGCTTTTCCATGAAGAACAAGCAAGTACCACTCCTGGGTCAAATCAAAGATGCCCAATTTACATTCACAACTTTTCTAGATAAAAGGATCAAAATGACAGTCTTGGTGGCCGATGTTCCAGCCTCCTATGGCATCCTACTCAGATGAAATTTTTGCAAGGATATAGGTGGAGAGTTGAGTATGGATCTATCTAAAGCAAGGATACTTGTTAAAGGCATCATGAAAAAATTGCTTCCTGAGAAAGAGTCAAAATATATTGTCACCCAAACGTCAGACCCTGAAGCTCAAATTTTATTTGAATCATCGGGAATGGGTAACTATTTTCTGACCACTGAAGATGTTTTTAGCTCATCAAATGAAAGTTCTTTAAGTGACAATTCAAAAAAATTAGATAGAAAATCAGAAGAATTGTTAGAGAAAATTTTAGATAACAAAGGATCTTCCCTTAGTAACTAAGAGAAATCTTTGAAAAGATAAAATTCTAATGATGTCTGGATTCTAGAATTTGATGGCAGCTACTCTTCTATCAGTTTTGGAGCTAGAATTGTCTTGATATCCCATCAAGAATAAATTTTTCCTTATTCATATAAGTTACAGTTCAATAATACCAATAACACCACTGTGTATGAGTCTTTGCTGCTCAGATTGAACATTGTTTATGCTAAAGGTATACTGATTCTTCATGCTTGGGGAGATGCTGAACTGGTTTGTCAGGTAAGGAACCTGTACCAAACCAAAAATAAAAGATTGTGACATTATCAAAATCTAGTATGGGATTATATTGAAAATTTTGATGCTTTCAATATTTCTACTGTGCTGAGAGAATTCAATGATCGTGCAGATTCATTAGCGGTCTCTACAACCCTCATGGTTCCCCATAAAGATTTCAAAGGGGTAAGTACACTATTGAGCTGGTCTTTTGACCAAGTGTACCTAATAATGCCAATAATTGGTAGGTGTTTAATGATGACAATCAAATCATTGTTTTTCTAAAAAAGATGGACAACTTTGAGGAGCTTTATTTTGAAGGTAGCGAATCTCCACCATGGGAATCAGTTCCTGAAATAAATTCAAAAACTAGTGAAGAGTTTCTTCAACTCAAAGGGAATAAAATTTCAAAAGTTTTGGTTTCTCTTGAAAAGTTATTTGATAATCATGATAGGTATGACACGCAACAACAAATAGATTCAATTTCCTCCAAGGAATTTGATCAAAAGTGAATTTGAGTACAATAAAAAATCCCAAAATGGTCAACATTGGGAATTATTGCACTTATGATGAAAATATCAAATTCATTGCTCTTATTCACCATTACATTGATGTTTTGGCATATTCTTATGATGATCTGAAGTCCCTCGGCCCTGAAGAAATTTGGCATGAAATTTCTCTTAAAGTTGGGTCATTGCCTCACAAGTAGAAGTAAAGGAAATACAACCCCAAAATATCAAGTACTATCCTTTTTGAGATCCAAAAAATGTTGAATGTAAGAATTATTTTCCCAATCCACCATTCCACATGGATTACTAACATAGTCCCGGTGAGGAAAAAGAATGGAGAAATTTGTATCTGTATTGATTTCAAAAACTTAAATCGATCTTCTTTAAAAGATAACTATCCCTTACCCATCATGGATCAAGTGTTACAAATAGTGACTAATTCAGAAATGTTATCAATGTCAGATGGTTTTTATAGGTACAATCAAGTGGAAGTCAATGAAGTAGACCAACATAAAACTACTTTCACTACACCGTGGGGCACTTTTGCATATCACCAAATGCCTTTTGTTCTGATCAATGCTAGCATCACCTTCTAGAGAGCAATGGATCTTGCCTTCAAAATGTAATAGGGAAGTTTATCGTAATATATCTTGATGACTTGACTATTTTTTCTAAACATCATCCTGATCATGTGCATCATTTACAACAAGTGTTGGAACGCTATCGGCAAAATGGTATTTATCTTAATCTCAATAAGTCAATTTTTGGGGTTACAGAAGGTAAACTTCTTAGTCACATTGTATCTCGAGAAGGCATAAAAATTGACTCAAAAAGAGTCAAATCTATCCAAAATCTTACTCTTCTTGATAGTAAGACTGCAGTTCATTCTTTCTTTAGAAAGATGAACTTTCTATAGAGATTCATTTTGGAATTCACAGAGAAGACTCACCACATTGTCAATATGAAGAAGGGTAAATCCACTTTTCATTGGAATACAGAAGGAAAGTTAGCATTTTAAGATATCAAGAAAGTGATCACCCATGCCCCAATCTTAGTTTCCCTAGATTATACCAAAGACTTCGTAATATATAGCTATGCTTCTAAACATACACTTTTAGCCATTTTGGTCCAACAAAACAAAGAAGGTGTGGAATCTCCCATATAATTTATGAGCTGTCCTCTCAAAGCTCATGAATTGAAATATTCAAACATGGAGAAGCATGCTTATACCATGGTCAAGGTAGTAAAGTATTTCAAATTCTATATCTTGAATTCATATACTATCATTCTGGTGCCTGATACAACAGTAAAGTCCATTCTAACTCAACAAGAGTTTGGCACTAAAAGGGGCAATTGAATTGATAAGATTTAGGAGTTTGATCTTGATATCAAACCTACCAAGCTCATGCAAGGAAAAGGTCTCTGCCAACTGATTGTTGATAACATACTAAAGGAAATAGGACATGAAAAAACCAAGGTTGAAGACGTGCCTACAGTTCTCTTCATCACCACTATTGATGAGTGGTATTCCAATATCGCTCATTTTTTTACCTATAGTGAGTGTCCCACCCATCTGTCTTATAAAGAAAAATGGAATGTTAAATTGAAGGCTACTAACTATGTCTTATGGGGTAATGGTTTATACAAAAGAAGCCTTGATGGGGTGTTTCTTCATTGCATCGATAAGGCGCAACAAAGTAAACTATTGGAGTCCTTCTATAATTTGGCTTATGGAAGACATTTTTTTGCACTAGTGATAGCTCACAAGATTCTATGAGCTAGATACTATTGGCTTACGTTGTTTCAAGATACGTACACTTGGGTACGTAGGTGTGAATTGTGTCAAAAATTTGTTGGGAAACTTAAATTAGCTGCATTACCCCTCAAGCCAGTAATAATTGAAGAACCATTTCAATAATGGGGTATTGATTTTATTGGCACCATGAACCCATTTTCAAGTGCTGGACATGACTATGTTCTTACTGTGATAGACTATTTTACCAAATGGGTGGAAGCCATTCCAACTAAGCATGCTACTTCAGAAGTGGTATGTAATTTCCTTAAAGAAAATATTATCTCCCGATTTGGGGTCTCAACTAAGATTGTAATAGATAATACTGCTTGTTTCTCTTTTTGTGAGGTTACTGAGTTTTGCTACCATTACAGGATTATTCTTTCCCACTCTTCTGACTATTATCCACAATGAAATGGTCAAGCAGAATCAAGCAAAAAAATTTGGTTACTATTATCCAGAAACTGGTAGATAATAATCAAAGAACTTGGCATAAAGCATTGTTCAATGCTTTGTGGGAAAACAAGATTACACCCAATAGGGTAATAAGTATGTCACCATTTCAACTTCTGTATGGTTTTAATGTGGAGATACTAATCACCTTGGAACTACCAACACTCAAGTTGGCAAAGGCAATTGAAGATCAAACTTTCAAAAATTCTATTAACAAAAGGATCATGTGCCTAACCAAACTGGATGAGCGACGAACCACAGTAGTGGACCAGATTACTGCACATCAAAATCAAGTAAAGAAACTCTTCAAAAAAAGAGAAAAGATTATTGATTTTCAACAAGTCTTGTTATGGGACAAGAGGAGAGAACTGAAAGGAATGCATGGAAAATTTGATTCTTTGTGGAGAGATCCATTTACCATTCATTAGGTCTATGGTAAAAATAGCTTCTTGCTAGGATATCAAGATGGAACACCATTCTCATTGCCTCACAGTGGGCAACATCTGAAACACTTCAATCCTTGAAGTATTAGATGAGTTCATTTGTACATTTGTATAGTCTTATGTTATTTATTTTTGTTTGGTTTTTTGTGTCTTTTTCTTTTTTAGCTTGACTCCATGGCCCAATGGCATGGATGAAGGCACTTAGAGACTGGTTTCTACTCCCATTGATCATTTCAAGGTTTGATCAATAGAATTTCCCCAATAGGTGCTAGTTGTTATTCCCAAAATTAGCTACACTCATTTTTGGAACAACCCTTATGAAACTTGTCTGTTTCACTATAAGTTCATCATTCAAGACAAGATTCTCTTCATCTCGAGCATAGTTGACTAACTCCTTGAAAATCTCATGACTTTTCCTCATTACAACTTCTCAAGAAATGTGAAATTTGTTACGGTCTTGATGAAATCATAATGTCAAGTTTTTGATGAAATTTTTAGGAGTTAGTGTTTTTCATTTACATGCAAAGGTGGAAAAAAATGCTGCCCTTACATGTTTTTTTTTCATTTATATGTAAAGGCAGTGATTGTTTCCACCCTTATATGTTTCCATGTAAGAGCAACAAAAATTTCTGCCCTTGCACTCCTCATGTAGGAGCGGTGATTTTTGTTGCTCTTACATCTTTATTCCACCTTTCGTGTAGAGGCGTTAATTTTTGCCACCCCTGCACATCTCGATTTTCATGCACAACATTTATGGCCATGCACACTGAGTGTTTAACATCAATTTTTTCCCTTTTAATGTCATTTTTGCCTCATTTGAATCTTTCCATCTTGTCTTCTCCTCCTCCCTACATCTAGTCAACTTCACGAATGAGTAGGATCATGATTTTTCCAGCTTCAAGTGTGATATTTCGATTTTCCAGGTAGGGTTTTACATTCTTCTCTTTTGTTTCCAAGTTTTTGTTTTGTTTTTTGTTTTTCTCTTTCCTTCAATGTTGGGTTTCTCTATTTTTCTTATTTAGGTTTTATTTCTCCTTTTTTTCTCTTTCTCTCTCCTCACTCTCCCCCTTGAAAACCTAAAAGACCTAAAAATCCAAAAAAGCCATTGACTAGCATAATAACATTTATTTTCACTGCCACTACGCAAAACCGAATGAACCCATGTAAGGGTGGCAAAAATCACCACCATTACACAATCCTTTGCATTCGTGTAAGGGCAATGATTTTCACTGCCCTTACACAAGTTTCCCCCATATGCAGAGGCAATAATTTTTTCCACCCATACACGATGATCACACGCAATAGTGGAAAAAATTGCCACTTATGCATAGAAACTTTCCCTCATATGCAAGGGTGGCAATTTTTACCGTCCCTACATGCATTTCCTCATATTTTCCTAATTCTAGGAAATTTTAAATTTTTGTTTTTTCAAGCCCACTTCCCTTTGATTTTTTAGCCTACTCACGCCTTAGCCCTTTCAAGCACATTCCTATGGTCATGGTCACCAACATGTAATTTTCCTAGATTGCCTATTTTTCTCTTGATTAGATAATCATAATTCTTGTTGCAATTTCTCTCAAAGATCCTTTTTCATCAACATCTATTTGATGAAAGAACTTCTAGATGACTGAGGTTTCTCCAAAAAAGTTAAAGATGATGAAGTACAAGTATCAAAGTGTTTTTCCAATCACTTCAGTTACTTCTAATGTTAATGACATTAGGGATATAGAGATTGGTCACGTGGATATGGTTGAGTTCATGGAAAGAACCAAATCAAGCAATCTCATCCATGAAATGAAGAAGATAATCGAGAGCAATATTCATCTATTCTCCTCTTTCCCTGTAGCTACTCACAAAATTGAGTTCATTCTCTAGTGTGCTCAGTTATATAATAAGGATACTATGGATATGTTAGATGCTAGTGGTAATGTGGTGATCAGACTGGACTCAAAATTCATCGACAAGGTGTTCATGTGCCCTCCCACTACTGAAGTATTAAAACTTGATTTCATTGAAGCACAAAGGGAATATGACAAAGATCTCGAAAGAGCAAATAAAGTAATCAATAATATATGGCTCAAGACTCTAACGAAGAACTTGTCAAGATGGCCATGAAACTTTCCAAGGAGTGATTTCATAGAAGAAGTTGGTGACCTGATCACCCTTCTCAACAGGGTAAGATGTTTACATTCTTCCTCACTGTTTGACAAGTGGATGTACCCCTTTATTAAGATAATTATCCAAGGAAAACAAGTTATTTTTTTGGGAGAACAAATCAGCAATGCTCTACATGAGAAATTAATGAAATTATCCACTACCTTCAAATTCTACATGACATCATACCTGGTGTATATTATGGCATCAATGATAACCTTCCTAGGTTTGACATCAGAAGGAGATAGGAGAGTAACCTCAAAATATCAATATTACCCTCAGTTGACATTGAAGGGTTCTATCCATAATTTTAGAAGGGTAAATGATGCTTTTTCACAGTATTTTTGTGTCTCTTTGATCCCTAATTAGAACAAAAAAGAGTGTCAGACGAAGCTAGGACAGTTGTGAACAACTTCAGATGTATGTTCTTGTAGTTCTCTTATTTTTCTTATTTACGGGTTGGATTTTTCTAAGGTCATCCTTATATGCTCCCAAGTTTCCTTTCACACAAATTGGTCTTGATGGATCTATGTAGGTAAATAATCATCATACATAATAAGCAAATGGAAATCAAGAAATCCAGTTTCAGGTTCCTGATTGAAATTGGCATGTTCTCAGTATTGACCAATGGAAAAGCTAGAGTTATGGAGACTGAAATGCAACTCATAACCATGAAGCATTTCAAAAGAAGACCAAAATTTGACTATATATGTGTAAAGGATATAATCAGAAGGAAGACCCAGTTTCATGAGCCTATGATTGAAGATGTTTGGGTTGATTTAAGGACTACAGAAGACATTAGAAAAATGGACTATAGTATATTGTCTCTTGAACATATAGAATATTTGGGACTCACTGATATCCTTGAGAATCTAGTAGATGATGGGGATTTGATCAACAATAGATACCATACTGAACAAATCACTAATACCCCTCTTCCCCCAATCTAATAGTCTCAGAAGGAGTTGACTTCTTTGAGGAAAAGGTTCAAACCAATATTGGCAAACACCAATGATTGGTTAGAAAATAAGGGAATCACCTTAAAAGAGTTCATCACAAGATCGGAAGCTAAATTTCAAGAATAAATAAGGAGAAGGGAAAAAAATAGGATGAAGAATAAAAGTGATGTCCCTGCTTCTAATAGGCCACATAAGAATAGGATCATCTTCATGATAAAGAAGTCATAAGTTGTATAAAAGGAACCAGGAACAACAAACATGGAGGTTGAAAAGTAAAGTGCCAAAGAGCCAACAGTGGAGTAAATGGAGACTAATGATAGGCCCACAGATTAATAAGAAAAGGAAAATCTATCTCCACAAGTAAGTGTACAGATAGACTCAGGAATTTCTTCTTCACCGCCTAACTCACCTATTGTAACTCCTTCACCTATTTCTCCAATCAGTATTCCCTCTTCTAGAGCTGCCTCTCCTTCCAAAATGATTTTTAACGACCCTCAAGGTGCTTCTAGAGATGTTCTTCATTCCTCAGGGTCAATTCCAAGTTTGTCATCTTTGTCTTTTGATATCATAAATAGTTCTACCTTCAATCATTTAGCAATAGGTGCAGTTCTAACTGATACTCCACCCATTGTTTCAACCACTGGTGTAGGTGCAACTCTAATAATGCCAACTACGGAGATTGATACTAATGTAAGTACTTTTGCCCTCCCACCTTAGTTATTGACTTATACGCCCAAAAGGAAAAAATAGGCCATCTCCCCAAATGACTTTGATTTCACTAAAATGGTGTTAGCCAAATTCAAGACTCCCAAAAAGCCAAAAATTCTTTCAAAGATGATTGAGGATAAAGGGCACAAATTTATGGAAATAACAAAACCTCCACAAGATGCAACTCTTGAAAATTTTGATGTAAATGATTACTCTATCTCTCAAATTGAGTTAGGGAAGATAACTCATGAAATTGCTAAGAGCGATATGCAGTCAACTATGGACATCTTGGTTTATAAGTTTGACAGAGAAAGAGAGATGAAGGACCATTATAAAGTAATGGTGGAATAACTGATTACGGTAATAAGGAGAATAACTTTCACTCTAGAAATAGTAACTCTAGAGGCTATCTCCATCGATGACCCCATGATTCAAAAAGTAGAAAAGACCTATCTCAAGGGAAAATTACTTGAAGAGTACTTAGACAAGATGCATACACAAGGAATTTCCTTGCTCACAGAGTTGTCTAAGAAAATGGGTAAGATGAAGAAGGTGAGAGTAGAATTAGATAACCTTATCAATATCATTTCTCAAGATATTGAAAGCATAAAAAAATATCTTGATAAGTGGGTGGATATGAAGAAGTTGAAAATAAGCACCCTAGTATCAATTGGCATCATTGCTGATAGAGACTCTTATACTGAGACAAAAGAAGCATTGATATATAGGAGTTGGGTGCTTAAGTAATTGATCAGAGACCTCGAATCATCAAAAGACCTTAGTGAACAAAGTGACATCAGTTTGTTACACAAATTAGAGGAGTTGCCTTGCAAGCTTACATCGCAAGACAACTAATTCCTTTCAGTAGAAGAAATGGTTCAGTAATTCAAAGGTATATTTTGAAAGGAATTTGAAGACAAACCATTCTTGGTGGCCTCTGTGGACAATATAATGTATAATTAGTTAACTCTGGATAATCTAAAAACTAGGTTAACTAGTCATGCAAAATTGATCACAGCAGTGAAAGATGCCATAGTCTGGTTGAAGATGATAGGCACAAGTAACTAGAATTAAAAAATAACATAGAATATGAGAGACAATACCTAATTGTATTAACACTCTTCCAGAAGGAAATACAACAAAGAGGATTGCCACAGTTCTTCTTCCTTACACACCTCTAGGGCTCCCACACCTCTAGGGCATAAACAATAAATTTATTCAAGAGCTCACTCTCTCTCTTACGGTCCCAACACACAACTCAAACACAGAGTTGGTGTTCACCTCCAACTAGTCAGTATCACTACTGCTAGTACCACCAGTCAGTATCCCTACTGCCAATACACAAGTGCTCTATGCACTCTAAGTACTCAATCGTACTCTAAGTAGATCTCCCCTGATCTTGCTACCTATTGTGTTGTTGTCACCTTTGATCTTGTTGCCCCGCAGATCACCTTTGACCTCGCACCCACACACACCTGCAAATCAACCAATCTTACTTACCATGTAGATCTCTCTACGCCCTGAATAACCCTTGTCCTTGCCTCACCAAGTCCTTATGATTCTTCAACCAGTACCCCGATGGATTTCTCCTTGATCTTGAAACACCTACAAATCAACCTGATCATACACACTCAGCACCCTTGTGGAACTAGGAGGAGCTACCCTTGCTCTCTTCACTCTTAGAAGGAGCTAACCAAGCTCAACTCAAACTAGAACGAATTACAATATAGCCCATAAGTCTCTTAAATAGATCTCATGTAAACAATAATTAGACATCTAATTACAATAATTAGATCCACATCTCCAAGGCTAAAATTAGCCTTTATCATGCAAACAACCAGTTCATTAACAAACTGTTTGAAACACTCACAGTTCCAAACCGCACAGGTGACCAATGTCGGTCCCTGTCTGCCTGGAGATGACCGATGTCGGCCAAATACTGTCGATGTCAGTTGCATTCCTGTCTACCCCTGACTAACGTCGATTGGCCTGACTGATGCTGGTGACTGTGGCACTCAACAACCTCCTCCCTTGTTTGCATCAGTGAAACTTTTAGGTCCACAACCTAATAATCTCCCAGTTGGAGATAAATAGCTGCACTATACCTATACACCATCTAATCTATTTCTTGGCTTATATCTCTCTTCAAGCTCAATCTTGAAGACCAACCACCACACAACCTGTGGTGTACCTCCTGTCATCTGAGTAACCTGCCACATCCAAACCTATAAACCCATGTAATGAAGTCCTGACCCTGCATAGCATGTATACCTACTGCTGGTCCCTCTCAAATACCTGAGAACCCACTTCCCCAAATTGGATCCTAACTCTCTAATAGCACCCACTACTTGGGCAAACTTAGGTCTATACCAAACCTCATGTGATTCAAACACTGAACTGTCCAGCCCTTGGTGTGCTCTGATTCTACATCTACGTATTGAACCTCACCAACCCCTGATTCACATCAGCTCCCACTAGAGACAAAATCAACCTGTGATCTTCCATGTCTCTCATGCCAAAGAATTTTGCTACTCCCAAATCCTTCATGGCAAACCACTGAACTAACCTTACCTTTAGCTTATCAAAACCCTGTATGTCTGAACCTTCAGCTAGCATATCACCCACATACACTAACATGATAATATTGCAATCATTATCCACCTTGGTAAGACAAACACAATGGTTACACTGACATTGACTAAAGCCCTACTTTGTCATCCACCTGTCAAAACTTGTACCACTATCATGCATCTTCCTCAAGACCATATGACTTGGCCTTCTATCTCACGTATCCATTCTCTCTATTCTTTAACCAAGGAATCCATTCATCTCTCAGTGCTTTTATCTCAGCTGGCAACTCTATCAAATCTCCCATTTGGTTCTGCATCATATTCATGCCATGCTCCCACTATTTCTTGGATCCTTCCTACTCTGTAGTGAGCAATGATTATAAAGAAGAGGAACAACGAATTTGAGGCTTACTTACTCTTTCAGTCCTCTACATGGGCATTTGAGACTCCTTGACAGCTTGCTATCCACCCAAAATCCATTTCAGTGACTAACCTCGGTCACCACACAGTCTACATCTGACTGACGTTGGTTCCATGCGACTGTCCAGGTCACTGACGCTGGTTACCCTATCAACATCGGTCTCCACCTGCCCAACACCACTGACTTTGCCTGTTTGCACATGACCGATGTCGGTGCCTATCTATTCGATGCTGGTTCTTATTGACCAATGTTGGTACCTGTGTTTGCCTGTGAGTGATGACTTTTTACCTGTAAGCTCTCTTTGGATCAAAACCCTGTCCAAACTGCCCTGCTCAGAGTTACTCAGTCCCATCCATTGATCTCTATCCATCATCTCCTCCATAAACACCAAGGCTTTCCAATTCTTAAGTCTGTCAAACACATCTAACTTCCTCTTAAGAATATGCATCTCCTTCTTGCTCATGTGACCAAGCCTACAAAGCCACGTCCTTACAACAAAAGAAGAATCAATAATACAAGCAAGTAGATAAAGAGTACATGCTTTCTTACCACCTGCTAATTCAAGTGCATCTGCTATGAGAGTTCATATGCATCTCTCATCACCCAGCTTCCCTAAAGAAATTAGCCACATATTCAAGACTGGGACCTGCATGACCTTCTTCAACACCCATGTGTTGGTTGCCTACAATTTCAGCAACACTTCCCCTTTCCCAATACTTTGACAAGGCTCACCAACTCCTCTATTTGGGGCTGCATGGAAAGAGGCAATAGAATCTATAGACCAAGATTCTACTTTATCCAAGGAACATCCCAGAGCATCCTATGAAACAACACCTGCAACATCTACTTCTTCAGTTCCTTCATGCTGATCTTCTACCCACCAACAATATTTCTTTACCTGCTCTTTCTTTCCATAACACCGTCATTGACCATTCGTGCTTTTCAATTCCTCCATTCTTAGCTTACTTTCTTTTGCCATTGCTATACTCCCACTCAATCAAAAACCCTTGAGAGTGACCTGTAATCAAACACAAACCTACTCTCTGCAACCTTAGCTCTGATACCACTTGTCAAGAATCTAGAACAACAAACATGCTCTGACTCCACTGTTAGGAACTAGGAAGCACCATTGATTACCATGTACAAGCAACTTAATATGCAAAATTTAACCAGAATGCACAAGTAACTAGAATTTAAAAATAACACAAAATATGAGAGATAATACCCAATTGTATTAACACTCTTCCAGAAGGAAATACAACAAAAATATTGCCACAGTTCTTCTTCCTTACACACATCTAGGGCTCCCACACCTCTAGGGCATAAACAATAAATCTCTTCAAGAGCTCACTCTCTCTCTTACGGTCCCAACACACAACTCAAACATAGAGTTAGTGTTCACCTCTAACCAGTCATTATCACTACTGCCAGTACCACCAGTCATTATCCCTATTACCAGTACACAAGTGCTCCATGCACTCCACAAGTGCTCCATGCACTCCAAGTAGTCAATCATACTCTAATTAGATCTCCCCTAATCTTGCTACATGTTGTGTTGTTGTCACCTTTGATCCTACTGCCCCGTAGATCACCTTTGACCTCACACCCACACACACCTGCAAATCAACCGATCTTACTTACCATGTAGATCTCTCTACACCCTGAAGAACCCTTGTCCTTGCCTCACCACGTCCTTATGATTCTTTAACCAGTACCCCAGTGGATCTTCTCCTTGATCTTGCAACACCTGCAAATCAACCTGATCATACACACTCATCACCCCTGTGGAACTAGGAGGAGCTACCCTTGCTCTCTTCACTCTTAGAAGGAGCTAACCAAGCTCAACTCAAACTAGAACAAATTATAATATAGCCCATGAGTCTCTTAAATAGATCTCATGCAAATAATAATTAGACATCTAATTACAATAATTAGATCCACAGCTCCAAGGCTAAAATTAGCCTTTATCATGCAAACAACCGGTTTGTTAACAAACTATCTGAAACACTCACAGTTTCAAACCACACAGGCGACTAACGTCGGTCCCTGTCTGCCTGGAGATGACCGACGTTGGCCGAATACTACCGATGTCAGTTGCATTCTTGTCTACCCCTGACCAATGTCAGTTAGCTTGACCAATGCCAGTGACTGTGACACTCAACAACCTCCTCCCCTGTTTGCATCAGTGAACCTTTTAGCTCCACAACCTAACAGTATCAGGATACAAGTAGCTATCACCATGTATGATGCTCATATAAATAAAGATATAGCTACAAATTGAATCAACTTTCCATTGATTTAATTTCTTTTTTTCCAAATACACTTTTGTAACCGCTTTGGACATTTGCACATGTAATTTTGTCATGTGTAATTACATGTAAAAATATGGAAATTCCAAAGTCAACAAAGACTTCTATCTTTGACTAGGTCAAAATATTTAAGTCTTTTCTAAATCTTCAAGGCTTCTCTATATAAATAAAGAGAGCCTCTTTTTTAAAATATCTTTTGGTGATCTGAAGCAAAAAGCTCTACCAAAATTGAGATGCCTTTTGAGACTTTGAGCTCAAATTGTAAATCATATTTTATTGAATGAATGAGAAAGCAGGCTACTTTTCAAACTTTGTATTAGAATGACTTATGTTATTTAGGGAATTTTCTTATGTCATTTTTCCTAATAATATCTCATCTATTTGATTAAATAAGTAGAGTGTGTGGAAATTATCGAGAAGATGTTCTGAAGTTAATTATGAAGACTTTGTGCTGTAATAATTACCTTTAGTTTGTGTTTCTTATGATTTGGGGGAAAGGGTATTAGAAAGGCTTTGTACCACTTTTATCCTTTGGGATTTTATACTCTATTGTGGTTTTCGATGCTGACTTTGAGTTGCACTTCATTCTATAGTTTTATCAATCCTAAATCAGTAAGAGAAGCAATGAAAGACTTTGTACTTTCGTGGGTTTCTTATAGATCTAGTTACTACTTGGAAAGTTTTCCTACTGTTTACTGGACATCATTTCTGAAAGAAGAGGATTTCTTTTGAGTATTGCATAGGAATTTTCCTTTACCTTGTGAACATCATCTCTAAAAAAAGAGAGATGGATGGTATGATCTCACCCATGAGTCTATTTTTATTTTATATTAGTATATTATAGTTTATAGGGAGCCTCCCCTTACTAAGAGGAGAGATTTATCTCATTATAAAGTGGTTGATATACCCATTTTGCCTTCAGTTAGTTGACGAAAAAATATTCACCCAAAAAAATGCACCTTGACATCAATGATAATACTTCTCAATAGTCAACTCATATCAACCTCTATGTGAGAAGGGAGAAATATGAGATGAGACTCCAAAATCTTTTTAAATTAAAGAAGCTAGAGAATCAAGTAATCATGTAAATTGTCTCTTAGGTGCATTTGATAAGATGATTCAAATAAGTGGTTGTGAAACTATGTTAATTGTTATGGTTGTTTCATTTTTAAGTCTACCTTATAGCTTTGTTTGATATGAAACTTAGAATTGGATGTAGTTGGTGTGTTTGCTACATACTTAAGCTTGTTCAAGGAAATAAGTCTCATTTCATGGTTTCAAAAAATATGGCATAAGTCATCAACATATTTGATTATTTGAAAATAATGGACTCATGTAATGGGGCCATAAATATTTTATTTAAGATGTCTTCATGTTCTTTATTTTTCATTGGATTTTGATAGCGTTAAGAAGACTCTTCAACAAGATCTCTCCATGAATCCATTATCATAATAATGAAGATAATGCATTACATCAAAGAATAAACTATATATTATCTACTCTCTATCCTGTATCAAATAGTTTACAATAAAGATGTAAAAAAGGTAGAAGATAGCAAAATCCTAACCATCCCATGAATGTGGGACTAACTTCCCCAATATATATGGAATTAGGACATAAACCCATCATCATCATGAATGTGGGATAAAACATCTCTAATGAAATAAAAACTAAGTAAGATAAAGATTAAGAAATTAATATCCTGCACTAACACCCCCGTCAAGCATAGTTTAGGTGGGTATAATAAAGGATGCAGTGTGAAACCATGTGTCCCTATGGATGTTAATCCATCTTCTTGGAGTACATGGATATCGAGTCAATGTAACCACCAAGTGAAAGTAGGAATGGTGTTAAATATGAAGATCACTAAATATTAACATTGCACTCTAGAATAATAGGTAAAATTATGAATCTAAATAATCATTGCTTGAACACCCTCTAACAAGATGGTGAGAAGTGAGCACAAAGACTGGTGAGGTTGCCACACTGATGTCACTAGTGGGGCTACCACACTAGTGTTGCTAGTGGGGATATGACATTGGTTTCACTATAAGAATCACCAAGAATTCCATAATGTCATGTAACAAATACTCATATGGGTTCCAAAAAATAAAGTGCTTGAATAAGATACCCATGTACAAATGAAAAATCCAAAAAACATTCAAAAAAATGCAACATATACATATAACTCTCATAAAATGGAGAAAAGGAGAAAACCCATAGGAAAAACTCCCCCCCCCCCCCCCAAAAAAAGAGAGATATAAATCCCCCCAAAGATGATGTTGAATTAGTCCACACTCCAAGTACTCATAAGTCACAAAATAAATCAATCTGCATGAGTGGTTTGAATCCACTACTCTATTATTAAAACAACTGACATTGAACTTCAACATAATAACTTCAATCAAGAAAATTGTTAGTGGTGACAAAAGTACAAAAGAGTACTACATGTACAAGTAAATATCAACAACTAATAAGCATAATATACACCACATCCCCCCATGCTACTAGTTAGGTGGAGTGATGACAAAAAAGTTTGTATGAGTGGTCCAAATTCACTACTCAAAAATTGAACAAGTTGACACTGTATAACCAAAATAGCTCCATATCAAGCTGAAAGAGACTATCTAATTATTGAATAAGACAAAACGTTACTGGGATTTACCAAAATATTTATACTTCAAGATATGAGAGACTGTCAACTATCAAAAAAGTGGTGTCAAAAATATAGATAAGGTCTCTCAAATATGATGGCCCATGGTGGTAATGTAATAGATAAGTAACTAAAGAAGTGAAAAGGTGCTCAAAATAGAGCACAAAAACACATGAAGGTAGATCAGGTTGAATAAAAAAACCCCCCATGACACTTTATAAATTAGTGCAAGTACAATATAACCCATACACAAAAAAATATTAGATAGAAATAAAGAAGACACTAGGCTTCACTAGAATAGCTCCAAACAAGGAGACTATCGACCTATCTAATAAGCCATCAAAAATCATGAGAGATGCTCTAAAAATAAGGGAGTAATAAAATGTCTCCATAGAAGAAGGAAAGGCACTAAGAAAGGGGCCTTGAGGAGACATGACATAAACTAAAAATGTGTTAAAGTGCCAATGCATAAACTAGAATAGAGTATGTCATGGTCGGATGGAAGATTATGGAAAATGGTAAAAAAAACCATCATGTATGCAAAGACACACTCAAAAGTATCAACTACCAAAATATGACAATCTAAAAAGCACATGCAAAGGGACATCGGACTTAGCCAAAAATGCATCTGAGATAATGTAACATGAAATATTGGCATAAATATTACAATATGGGCCAAGAAGTAGTAATGGGTCAAATCTCATGCTAATAAGACTTTGGTTGCTATCAAAAATGTGTCCAAAATTTCAATGAGAAACCAAATCCCCTATGGTTATTGTATAGCCTCCCCCCCCCCACACACCTCAAATTTGGAACTTTATATTTTAGTACATTTTTATAAAATAAATGACACTCATAAATCAAGCATAAAAAACATACACTTTTGAAAAAATAGCACTCAATTTCAAATTAATGATCAAAAGATATATTTTTTACAAGATTATCCCATCATAAATAGGTCAAAAGTAAAACAGTTTACTAAAAAATATTAAATTCTTGAAGAAAATTAAATTATTTATACCAGATCTATAAAAATTAGATTTGAATGAAATTATTAGCAAAGAAAAAGAATAATCTTCCACATATATCAATCTTCCATGTTGATTCTTCACTTTAAATATAAGAACTAATTTTTTTTCTTGATCATGCATAAAAAATCATAGAAAAATAGAATCATAGGGTCAACTTCATATCTTAATATATTTTTAGATATTGATAAAAATATTTATTATGACCACATTATGGAAACCTCTCGAAGTCCTCTTTCCAGCTATGAAATAATTTTTTGAATCAGACACCTATGTGAAGAGAAAACTGATCTTTAAGATATAATTTTTGAAAACAAATTCTCCCAAAAAAATATATGGCCAGCAAAACAAATCTAATCAACTCAAATGCAAATCATTATGAGTGATTATATCTAAACACAGTAGATATAAGCATACTCAAAACTATAAATTCTCCATAATAGAGGTGTTTTGAATATGAATAAAAAAACTTATATTTGAAACAAAACCATATAACTTATCTAAGGAGTAGAAAAAAATGCAAAAAGAGGCAGTTGGAAAAATGGTAGATGGAGACTGATATAATAACATGATAGAGTTAATAAGACTCTTCAACAAATATCTCTCCATTAATCCATTATCATATCCATGAAGCTAATGCTTTGTACCAAAAAATAAACTATCTATTATCCACTCTCTGTCTTGTATCAAATAGTTTACAATAGAGATGTATAAATAGGTAGAAGATAGGAGAATCCTAACCATCCCATGCATGTGGGACTAACTTATCTAATATATGTGGAATTAATTCATAAACCCATCATCATCATGAATTTGGGATAAAACATCTCCAATGAAATAACACCTAAGATAAAGAGTAGGAAAGTAATATCTTACAACAACAAATTTTTCATTTTGGATAACATTGTTTTGTATCTCAAAACATATTCATTGATAGATTCATTGTTACCTTTTTTTATCTTTAAAATTTGAGTATATGACACTTTTCAATGATGTTGATAGAGAAATGGGTTATGAATTGATCATCTAGAGGTTTGAATACTCTCATTGATTCAAGTGTTAAGTCATAAAACCATTGTAAATCATAGTCCTTGAGGCTCCTTGGAAATAATTTGGTAAAAATTTTATCATTAGAGGACTAATCAAGACATGACCAATAGAAACATCATATATTTTTTTCAATATCACCCTTAGCATCATAAAATGTGAACTTGGGTGCAACAAACCTATTTTCAAAGGGTGTAAATATATTTCATGTGAAATAGGATTATGCAACACATCTTGTGAATCAATAGCATAAGGTGACTTCATATAATTTTTCTCAATGTTTTTAACCTTATCTTTCAAAGGTTTTATATTTTTTAAAATATATTGCACATATTTATCACCAAGGTTTTAATTTTGAAAAGTTAATAAAGGGTATGTACCCATGGTTTCAGTTGATATAGGATTTGAAATCAGTAATTGGGTAGAAGAGCTAATAGTTCCAATGGAGGATGTAACAATAATATTATTTGTTGCAAGTAAAAATGGTGTAAACACATATCCCTTGCCTCCATTATATGGAGGAAGAAGTGACGCATTCAAAATGAGGGAGACAAGAATATGTGGATATCCCATAGATCTAATAACATGATCAATATATGCACTCAGTTGTTCATCTATGTTTTATGGTTTTTTAGTTTCCAATGTGGTTTTGAGGATGTCATCAAGATCTTTAGGGTTTTGAAAAATACACTCTCAAATCATATCAATATCTTGGAATTTCTCTTGATTTATTTATTCATGTTCATTGTTTGCATTAGATTCATTATATTCATGATCAAAATAATCTTCTATGATAATCTCTTCAGCATTTTGTTCACTTTCATTAGGTATAGGATTTTATAATTCATTGGTTTGAGCCATATTAGGTGGAAAAAGAGGAATATCTAATTTTTTAATAGAAACACCACCTAATCTAGGTCTATGCCTAGGTTTTATACGAATAATAGAATAAATATGGAAAAAATATTAAGATATTGAATACTACAACTTATTGTTTTCATAAAGAGATAAAGAGATCAGGTTCATAAAATATCTAACCCTAAATTTGAAAAGGGGGATAGGTTTCATAATATATAAAAATTTAAATTATAAGGATAATAAACTAATCTATAGTAGACTGATTAATATAAAACTCAGATAAATAATATTTTAAATTTATACAACTACGATTGCTAAAAATAGTAAAGTATAACTATTGAAAGATGTTATAGTAAATAAGAAAAAATGGTGCTTATCTAATTTAGTGTGTAGGAAGATCTAGACTAGAAATAGGTGTAAAGTATGTAGGATCAATATTATGGAATAGTCTTTAGATTCTATAAATTTTACTTCTATGGCTACAAACACTACTATAAGATCTAGACACTACCATCAATGCTACTATTTGACTATGATACAAGTGTTTAGTATGGAATAATTATTGGATATGGATGAAACTAACTTCAATGTTTTAGGTTTTCTATTGTCTTTATGTTGATTTATTCAAATATGGGATATAGGTTGTCACTCTTCATTGATTGATCAATCCCTAGCTCTTCACCCTTCATCACCCTTGGAATGAGTTTTCTTAACAAGGGATAGTGGGCTCATGGTGTCAATATTCCCGAAATATCCCTCTATCAATGATAATTTTTTACATATCCAATACTTTGATGATATCCTTAGTTTAATGTAGTTATGCCATATGTGTGGGAAAATGTGTGCATAAGGGTGCAATATCCTATATGAAGATTCATGCAGTGATCTAGCTTGTAATTTGACAAATATTTATGATGGGTTATTCTTTGAATGCTTCAAACTTGTATTATGTTTGATCCTATGCTTTATATAAAAATAGGGATGACTAAGGTAGAATAGAGTTCTTATGTAGTTAATTGATTTAAATTTAGTAAGTGTTTGATTAGTATTTTATAGATGAGTTATGAGAAGTCTTAGACTTGTATTTATATCACACCTTTTGAAAATATATCATGGTAGGGTTCAATAAAAAATATAGGCTGACCCAAGGTTTCAAATCATTTACAACTTGGATTAATTTTGGAAACATTAAACTAGACTATGGTTTGAACACTAATGTCAGTGGTAGTGTCTAGAAGGCTAGTAAACTAGTATGGATATGAACTAATAATGAAGGATGTTTATTAGGTTTTAATATTTATATATAATATAGGATACATAGGACATAAAAATGATATGGATTAGACTAAAATATGATCATTTAGGCATAATGAGATGGCAAATGTGAGCCTTTCAACAACATAGAGGTCTAGAACTAAAGAGTAGAGCCCTGATTGATATTCGTAAAATGTACAAGACTAAGATGATATAAATATTTAGTTTTAATATTTAAAATATGATGATGATGATGATGATGATATTAAATTTTAAATATTAGAGAGGTTACCTTATCATATATTCTAATTACCACAACCTATAAAATAGAAAAACCATATCTCCTAGAAATCTACACAAGCATCTGAATTTACTCTAAGAATCCTAGAATGAGCATCAGTGCTCCTATATATAGAGTGTTAATATATAATATACATACCAAAAATATAATAATTTAAAATTATATGAATGTTTATATAAATAGATAATAAATAAGTGATGAAATAACTTCAAGTAAAAATGAAAAGTGTGAATAAATTAACCTAGTGGAATGCAAACAACACCATCTTTCTAGAATATCTAAATGTTTCAAATGTGTGTTATAAATATTTAGTGTGCACAAGGTGCCTTATGAATATATATTTTTATCCTCTCAAGTATATAATAAAATCTCTTATATTTTTTTGGTGTTTGCCTCCAACTATGTGGGGGAAAATATCCAAAGTGTGTCATTTTATTTTCCTCTACTAAAAAATAGAAGAATGTCTCATGACCACTTCCAAATACGTGAGGATATTACAACATTTTAGTGTGCCATGATGTAGTTTTAAATAAAATAAGTGGATCATATTCCTCCATTTTGAGGTGTGGGATGTACCTTCATAGGAATCATCTCAAAAAAAAAGGATTACACATGCCATGTGTAATATAGAAACCGTAAAGGGATAATTTATACTCATGAGATGAAATCATCATCAAAGCACATTTATAACACATTTTGTTATAATCATAAAAATATGGTTTTTATCATTGAAGCAAATTTATCATGCATTCTATTATAGAATAGAAAAATATCATTATTTAAATCACAAATATGAATCAAGAGATTCCAACCTATGGAGGGATAAATCAAGTAAGAACAATATCATCATGAAATAACATATACAACTAAAAATATTATGACCACTGGGGCTATACATAATGTAATAATTGATATATGACTCAAAATAGTTTTATCATAAAGTGTATATGTGAGTCAAGATAGTATGACTAATATAGGTGTAAATCATGTAACCATAGATATACAACTCCAAAGAGTTTAATTATAAAGTGTGTACCTGACTCAAAATAATATAACACAAGGGAATCTATCATGTGACAAAAAATATGCCACTCAAGAGAGTATGATCGTAAAGTGTATATGTGACTTAATACAGTTCGATTGTAAATTGTATATGTGACTCAATAGATCTAATTTATATATGTCTATTATCATTTTGAAAATGTGTATGTATTAAATAACTAAAGTCATGTATGTTGGAGTGGAAAAAATGTGGGAATTAGTGGTATCACCATTTTATGGACAAAATTTTTCCTATATAAGCAAAAGAGGGATGTGTTGGCATCTATATAGGTAAGTGTAATCAATATAATCAAAAAAGTAGTGGGTTTCCATTTATATGGAAAGTATAATCAATGTGATTACAATCAATATTATGCCCCAATATAAACCAAATACCAATAATGAATAATGGAAATGGAATGACCCAATATAAATAATTTAATATCCATGTCGGCATAGAAAATAGTACGGATAAATGTGACTAAGGTGTATGAAAGGACATAGAAGCCAACCAATTTCCCTAATATACACAATGTATAAGATATAAACACATGAGTTTAAAATGTCTCAAATGAGATGTATATAATTTGAGAAGTGTTATAATATTATGACCCTATATAGGTGATATAAAATGAATACAAGTGTATTGATATATTCCCCCTGCATAAGCAAGGTATAAGTGATGAAAATTAATCAACCATAGGTCCTAATGTGGATAATATTTAATAAATTAGGCACAAAAATGGAATGCTCCACATGGATAAGACTTAAAAAATTAATCATATCCAAAGGCATGCCAAAATATGTGTAAAATATAAGCAATTAGGGGGTGGGGGGGCAAGGCATGTTTCTCATGTAGATAATATGAAATTGATGAAAGCATTATTGCACTAGATGCCCCATTATGGATGATATGTAATGAATGAAGCACAAAATTTCATTCCCTATATAAAATTTAAAGTGAATTTGATCTAAAAATCAATCCTAATTGATAAAAGATAAATTAGTTAACTATATTTCTAACAATACTTTAGATAATTAGGATCATGACCAATATGGATATGCTAAACCTACCTAAGGGATATCTTATCATATAATATATATAGAGATGGTTTCAAATAATCTAGTCAAGAAACACCATAAAATATCCCTATCTAGGTCTAATATTCAATAATAAAGGAAATCTAATTAAATGTTCACTAAAGCTTATGGCACAAATAGGGGATAAACATAAATAATAAACATTCAAATTAAAAATCTACTCTAGTCAATGTAGAGGTAATCTTAAGTAAGGAGATACAATACATTCATTAGCCATTATTCATGCAAATCTATCTACTAAAATAAAATATTAAGAGTTGGGAATACTTACCTTGAAGATGAACTTGTCAAGCCTCAACCTCTCACTTGCCCAATGGTGCTTTGAAAGAGGTTTTTGTGTATTATTAAAGAAGACAAGGATGGGTAATGGACAATATTATATCCAAATACCTACTAGTGAATCTAAATATTTCACAAGTTAAAGTTTCTCCTCTAAGAAGCATGAAACCCTATGTAATGACTCCTCAAGCAGAATGGTGGAAATGTAGATAAAGAAGCACAAATGAATGATTCTCTCTATTGGAAATGGGGAAAAATAAGAGTATATATAGCTTGATTTTACCCTAATCCATTATATAATTTTATCTAATGAAATAGGCCCAATCAACCTTCTTAGTTGTAAAATAGAGTCGTTAGGTCCTGAACTAAGTCTTTTGAGGCCAACTCAATCCTCTAATGTGCATTATTCCCAAAACTAGGTTGACCCATTTGAATGCATTTAGAAACTGGTAAAAAGGGGGTTTCACTTAATAGTGGATTTTTTAGGTGATTAATTTCTTATAGAAGAGTGTGGATGAGGTGTAAAAGATTAGGAAAATGTATATGAGGGGTTTGTATTAGTTTTAGGTGGTGGTATAGGGAACAACAATATTGTAAAGCATCAAAGGTTTACCCACCTCTTTCTTGGTGCACCTTTTAAGGCATGAACTTAGATATATTGAGAATCAATGGGTTCCTATAGTAAAGTAAGTGTTATCAAGTATTAAAGATTTAAATATATTGTGTGTATACATATGACCCACTTGAAGCTCATCACATGTCAGGAAAGTGTAAGATGGGATGGTGCTTTAGGAAATAACATGGAAACACATGAAAATGATCTAAATAAAAATTAAATACAAAAAATAATGCTAAAATGAAATGAAAATAACTGAAAATACCATATACATACCTTAACTTACCTTTTCACTCAATGAATACATGCAAATATCCTAGTCTTGATCATGGAGTGTATAATACCTACATTTGAGAAACCCTAGGGATATAAAACTAACAATAAAATCAATGCATGCATATTTAGGATGGGTAAATTAGAAATGAATAACTCTAAAAACTAATTAAATTACTTAAAAAATACTGGAAAACTAGGATTGTTAAGGAAAGGTTAGAACTAAAAGATGAAGCATGCATGCAGATGAAAAAATGATGACAATTGAATGTAGAACACACGAAATCACATTGGGAGGCATGCAAAACATGAATGACTAAAAATGAATGTAGAACATGTTAAATCAAGTTGGGAATCATATAAAACATAAATGGAAAAATTTTTATGTAGAACATACTAAGTCACATTAGGAAGTATGTAAAACATAAATGAAATATGAAATATCAATGCAAGAAAACTCTAAAAAAGATATGTAAACAAGTGAAAAGTAACCCCATGTAATATAATCATGTCGAGTCAAACATAAAGAAAGCATAAATGATTGAAAATGAAATTTAAATCAAGATTTAATACAAGTATTTCAAATTAAGATGAATAAAACATAATAAATGAAAATAAAATGTAAGTCAAGATGTAAGACAAGCATGAATAAATCATACATAAATAAAAACATGTAATAATGTCAAATATCCTATGTAAGATAAGTGAAGTCCAAAAAAATCAAATAATAACATGATAGATAGATGAAAATCAAAATCTCTAAGGATTAAGACTCAAAATTAGTGATTTTTCTAAGATACAATATAATAAAACACAACCACTTAATGACATGACTAGTATGACAATGAGACGGTGTGGTGAGAAAAATATGAAAAAATGTTTGTGAAGAATGCCTAATCTTATCTAAGGTCTTAGAATGCAACTCACAAACTATAAACTAGGATTTTTAAGAAGGTAGATGTGATCAAGGATGTGATTATCTAAAACCAATATCCAACAATGGGATAGTGGGAATAATGTGATATAAATAAGGAACGTGCAACACTACATAGGTGATGTGAACATCCTTATCAAGAATGAGACACACTAGTTAAGTGAGAAAAGATAATAAATACTAACATAAATGACTTAGGACACACTGACTAATGAACACAAATCTTGGGCTATCAAGTGAAGTACATAAAACAACCCATGAAGGTTATATGCATAAAAAGTAAAATGGACCTACCTTCCCACAATGTGTTCCTCATTCCTCAAGACCCCTTATAGAGTCGTTAGTTTACTCTAAATATTAGGTAATTGTGTGAGAAAGTAAGTGGAACTATATAATATATGATATAATGAGACCTCTTATCCTAGTCGACTAGCCTACCAAACCCTAATGGACCTCATTTCTATCATGAAGCCAACTGTGGAGTTTGAGATTTGACTAAGATAGATATGTGCCAAATGTAGATCACATTTTTTTGGGATCTAACTTTTAATACTATTTTTGTTTCATTTTGTTTCTTTTATGATTTAGATTTCAAATATTTTGTATTTTTATATTCTTTTTCCATATGGATCAAGAGAACCAATCATGCATGAAATATGTGACAAACACACGAGACTTACACTTGATCACCAGATAAAATAACTTAAAGACCAAGGTGTCTAAAGACCCCTAGACTTGCCCAAAAGTAAGTGTGAAATATCAAAATTGACCTATGTGTGCCTCAAATCAAATGAAATAAGGCAAAGATAGGGATTATGAGAGATCAATCCATGTAATAAGTGATACAATGATGAATATTCTCATAGTTAATCAGAAAGGGATAAGTCTATGCTATGATTGTCATGTCCCTAATAAAGTCATAATAACCTACAAAGGATCTAGAACAAGCACCAATGAAAGTAGTAGTCATCTCTAAAGAGGTGGAAAAGAAAATAATAATCCCACAAAAGGGGGAAAGTAAATGATCATCCAAAGAAAGGGGGAGAGTAAATAAGGGTCAAATAATCATAAATCTACTAAGGAAAATAATGACATCAATAGTTGAAATGATACCTAAGAACCACAAAGGAAACAAAGTCCAAATGTAATGTGTAATAAAACTAAAGAACCCAAATGTACACAATGTTTCTAGTTAAGTTAAATAAAACCAATGGACTCAAAGGAAATAATGGTGCTATAAAAGTGTGTTTGTGAGGAAGCCCTGGTTATATCTAAGGTATTACAATGTAACTTAAAAACTATAAATTGAAATAAAAACAAAGAATACAAAGGAAATAATGGTGTAATTAAAATTAAACTAAATGAAATAAAGAGCACAAAAATAAATAATCATGAGACAAATGTAACAAGCAAAATCTATGCTAACATTTATATCAAAGATGAGCATGTGAAATACAATCTTATGTGTCTCAGAATATTTATTTAAGTCTATTTTGTTTGTTATTATGTAATGTATAATAATATTGGGCATCATATGGTACACCAAAAGTGTAAATGGATGTAGGTATAGGCATCACAATATTCCCCAAAGTCTAAAGTGACATGTGAATGGGCATCACAAGAAACCCCAACATGTGATATGGAGGTGAAGCTAAAATATTGAAATGAGCTGCATTAGGTTGGTAGGTGCATTTATAGATAGGTAAATGTGTTGGTATTTTATATTTTGAGTATGTTGAAATTGAAATAGGATGTGTTATAGAGGTATGAAGAGGTATATAAGGTAAAGGAATACCATGTATGATGTAATTTGGGTATCATTTTAACTAGGTACTCTTTGGGTTTGTGTGACCTAAGAGGTTGAGGATTGACAAATGTTACTACCTATTTGAAGTTTTTCATATTAGATATCATTTCCTTATTGGTATAGGAAGAATGATAAACTATGGTTTGGACAACATTAGTATATGAGGTGGAGGTATGGGGTAATTTTTGTTTATCATTAGGTAGGTGATGTTGATATGATTATTTAGATTGGATTTGTGATGCTTGAAGTTAATTTTGATAGCATTATTTTGTTAGAGTATGAATATTGAAATTTGGACCAATAAAAGAAGCAAGAATAAATAGATGAAGATCCTAAAAAGCTTCATGAGAATGTCCTATCGTAGCACACCACCTAAAATAATATCAGGATTAAACCATTTTGGAGGTTCGAAAGGATCAAAGTTCATGGGTTTAAAGGGTGGAAATTTCTTCTTAAGTTATTATAGACTCAAGGGATGGTGGGTGGTGTAAAAATTGGTTATATTGGATGCTACCTTTTGAGTTTGGGGAGGCTTATAAGAATCAATGTTATGAGAAAATGATTGGAAAGGTTCCTTAGTAGTTGTTTGAGGTGATTGAAATTAAGTCATAAGAAAGTATTACCTTTTTGCTTGGTCTAAGGCTTCTTCAAAAAATTTAGGGGAAAATATGCGAACTTTATATTGAAGAGGGGATTTAAAAGAAATAAAAAAATAGTTATAAGAGAGTATCATCATTCATGTTGTGGTCTAAATTATGAGCTAGAGACTTCCATTGTTATAAGTGTCCAATGTAATTTTTAGGAAGGTTATTATGTTAGAATTATTTCACTAGAGCATTGACTAAATACTCTAGTTATGATATGGAATGTTTAGGAAGTTAGTTGTACCATTCAAGTGCATCACCAACAAAAGTTTTAGCTAGTACCTTGTTGGTAGCAAAGGTGTTAGTTTGGACCCATTCCTTATAAAGATTACCAAAATATTTAATAAAGGTAGTCAGGTCTTTAGTTCCATCATATGTGATAGTTGGAGAGATGTTTCCAATGTCTATAGATGAAATAAATGGAGCTAAAAGTTTATTTTGAATATGTTAAATAATTTTGATATGAAAAGGAGGTTGAGGAATGATATTCCCTTTGGAATATATAAGAGGAGGGATAAAATTATGATTTGGTTTAGGCATGATGACTTGAGGTGGTTGAGTAGTCATTTTTAGGATATGAGATTACATTTGTATCCTTTGGGAAGTGTTAGTTGTTTGCTTAACATTCATTTGTTGAATCATTTGAGTAAGAATTGAGTTGTATCAATGGGAGGATTTTGATTTTTAGTGGTAGGATGAGAATTCCCTATATTGGTAGTAGGGGATGGATTGTTGCATTGAGGGTTATGAACATTAGTAGTAGTAGTAGGAGGACTGGGATGAAGAACCTCAACTATATTACATTGTGTAGTAATTGGTTTGGGATTAGGAAGGTATGAAGGAAGGAATTCAATAGTTTCATTTGAAGTCATAATATAAGTGAGGTTCTAATGTAAATCCTTAATTATGTAGTGTTATTTACTAATTAGAGATGGAAAAGATGACATCATTATGAAATAAGACTATGTAGTTAAAAATAGTAAGAAAATTATAAATTAATGATCTATGAAACTAAAAATAAAATTAAAAATATGAATTAATTGACAAAATGGAAATGTTAAGTAGGTAAGAAGGAACTTGTAAACTAAACAAGGTTGACAAGATTGACTTAGTCTATTAACAAAGGTCAAGATATGGAACTAATACTGAGTCATCCATCTCAGTGTAGTCATATAGAGGTAAAAAACTAAAAGCATAGAAAATGAACTAGGTTGACCAATTCAACTTGGTTTCCTATTAGTTTCTTGAAAGTGATTTTTTTTTTAAAATACACATAAAATGAACTAGGTCAACTAGAAAAATACATGTGATATCAAATCAGGAAACCATAAAATATAGTTTGATCACACCTGGATGAATGTAAACAAAATGAATGGAATATTTATTTAATAATTCATTCCCTGGAATTATACAATCAACCCCTACAACCTTACATACAAGCCACTATAACTTTTTAAAAACTGAGTTTCTCCTCCTTTTTATGATTTTTCAAGCCTTTAAAAACTTGTTTTAAACTTTAATTCTTACCTAAACTTAGCTTGAAGTTGTTTCATATCAAAATAATATTCTCAACTACCTTAAAACTAATCAATACAAGTTAAAATTGGACTTATTCCTATATTGGACAAGACTTGACAAGATAAAGTATACACTTTATATCCTTAACACCTAGTATACTGACTAAATAACATTTGTAACAACATGATAACAAACCACAAGAATAATTTACCTATGTAGCATGATCTTTGTAACCTTATGGAACATAATAAATAGTCCAAAACCAATTCAATAATTAAAATTACTAGTTTTGGTGGGAAAATATTAAAACACTCCTAGATGATCTAGAATCAACACTTGAAGCCTATCTAAGACTTCTTATTCATATAATTGGACCTATATAACCTCCTAAGAACCTAAAAAAAAAACAATACGACCCATTATTTACAAAATGATCATATATTGATGCACTTACATCACTATCCTAGGAGGAAAAAACATGAACAAATATATCCCCATGAATAGGCTTATCCTAGAGCATTGCATAGTTTCCTAATTTTATAAGCATGTTACACACAGTCTATCTATAGTCAAAAATTAATAGAATAACATATAGGTGTGATTATTACTTATCCCTTTAACATTTACATTTATTAGTCTAATTTCATTTATTACATTTGTATTTTTTATCATCTTAGTTGATTAAATATATCTAAGTTCCACAATTTCAGTCATGTATGTTTGGATTTGTTTAATTGTAACTAGTTTATTATTTATTTAACCTAAAACTAAATTTTTTGTAAATAGTAACATTAACTATATATATATATATATATATATATATATATATATATATATATATATATATATATATATATATAATATGGGTCTAAATTCGTATATATAATTAAGCTTTTATGTCACAATTCACAAGGATTCTATTAAAAAAATTAGAATAGTTTATTATTTTAGGACCTTTATATTAAAGTTTACCTTAGAAACATATGTTTTTTCAAAAAAAATTGAAATTATATATTGGTTATTGATAGGAATTATTTTTTGTATTTGGATCTGGGGTGAAAAATAATATATTTAGAATGATGTAAGTAAATACAAAGTTAATAATGAGTGGGATTTGGTACCTGATACAACATATCTACTATTGGACCCTAGATTTTGGCTAAGTCTTTTGATAGAGGCATAAGGCACAAAATAAACATGGCACAGAAGCAGCATGGAACAAAAGATATACTAGTGAAAAAGATCATGGTGCAAGAGTTTGTTAAGATGTGAAATCACTATTCACATTCACTATTCATGATTATATGGTCTGATGGTGATGTGGATGGTTAGTAATGTCACTTTTGAGTGATGTGGATGATTGGTGATGTGGTAGGGGACCATGTAGGGTATCTCGTGAGTGATCAAGCATGAGTGATCAGTTTAATGTGATGTAGGTGGGGCATATCACTCCACCAAGGCATATGGGTTTGCCCTTGGTGGTCACATGGTGTAATAGACAAAAGGGTTGGTGTGGGTAAAATTTCTAAGGGATTCCATGATTCCCATGTGTGGAAAGAGTCAAAAGGTGATTGAAAGCATCTTTTGGACTCGTGTAGTCACATGGAGAATGAAGAAAAAAAAGTTATTATAGTAGATTAACCTCACATTTGTGTGGGAGATAATGTTTTTGGGGCCACATGGAGGTGGTACATGTTCTTGTATAAATTGAAGATGCCTTGAAAAAAATTTCACATGGAGACTATAGACACTTAAAAGTGGCTACCAATGACCTCTAATCAAGCTTCAGACCAGTTTATATCAAATATCATAATTTGGCCTAAAAACACTAAAACATGCTAAATGATTTGAATATGTCATATAAAAGTGCCAATTTTGGCCAATGTATCCCTAAATAAGGCAATACATTTTATGAGATAACTAACTTTGATTAGATCACTTTGAGTCAAAATGATGATTTTGCACCTTGATGATCTGTATTTGCTATTTTCTACCAAATTTATTACATTAGACACGTGCCATTGTTATTTTGTGTTAGAAACATCCTAAATGGGATAATGGATCCAATGCATCTAACATCACCTTCCATTTCTAATCCAGACAAATTTTGAGCCAATAATATGACATTTTGACCATTTTGATTAATTTGAGCACCAATTTCCAAGATTTAAACCAAAATTGATAAATCATATTTAAGACTAATTAATTTGAATCAAGAGCTTAAGTTAATTTTCCATGGAACTTGTTAAATATTTCATTAATGGAAATTAGTTTCTAATATATTCATCATCAGGTGAGGTCATTTATGGGGTGGCATCCACAAGCCTTAATTGTAACAAATATCTAATTAAGCCCTCTTATGCCTCTTTAATGCCTCTCTATCCCAAATATTTATGAGGGCATTTATTTATTTTAGCCTCCAATGTTAAATGGATTATTAGCCACATATCTTCATCTTGAGATGGATGTTTCAGGTTCATTCTGATCAAATGAGAAAATATATAAATAGAATGCCTCACAACCATAAAAAAAAGCTATCTTGGTGTAAACTTATAATGCCAAAATGATTTAACAATCCATTTGATATAGTGTTATTATGCCAAATTGTTAAGAAGAGACACAAGCCAAAGTCACAAGCCAAAGTCACAAACCAAAGCCACAAAGCTAATGGTGTCAAGAAGAGGTGGAGATATCCAAAAATCCATTGTCAAAGACCTTTTAAGCACAAGTAGATCAAGCCAACAAATGAATCCTTTGGATCAATCAATGAAGGTGAAGAAAGTTTGTTATTTCTTCATGTTTTAGTTGTGTCTTCATTAGGTTTTATTCACCAAGTTCCCCCTTAAGATCTAGGCTTAAGGTGTTAGTTTATTAGTGTGTTTTTAGGTTTTTTTTAATCTACTAACATGATACTAATCTCCCTTATTTCAATCTTATGTTCACATAATGGCATGCCCGATGGGACCCAACACATCCCACACACTAGTAAGATCAATGTGCAAGTCTTAAACTAATATTTGGAGACTTGAACCATTTTTAAATTGATTTTATAACTTTATTTTTACATATTTCATCTTCATTGGTTTACATAGGGACCATCGATAGTCAGGAGTGACCATAGACAATTAGGTTCAACCATTGATGGTTGGGTGGCAGAGTAGAGGTAGACTAAAAATTTGCATTTTGACTCTTTTTGTTATACCTATTTATGATTTCTAGTATTAGTAAGCATTTAAGTTCATCAATCAAACTTTTCCTTTTAGATTTTCTATTTTTTTGGCCTAACACTCATCTAACTTAACCTGTTTGCTTTTGGGGGTTTACCTTTAGGTCCACAAGTTATCATTTATGGTCATTTATCATCTAATGGTGATTCTTCTTAAACCATTGATGGTTACTACTAACTTATCAGTGATGGTTGCCTCTAAATTAATAATGGTTATCTGTAATCGTTGATGACCACTAAGTCAAATTTAATTCAACACCTGAGAGATTAAAATCAAAACTTTATTTGCTAACACTCATAAGTGCTTCTAAGTAGGGGATTAATCTCTTGTTTTTATAGGTTCAAGGCCAACATTAAACATCAATTTTCAAGATTATATGGTTGTTAACACTTAAATTTGGTGTTAAAAATGAACTAAGCTATAATCAAACATTTTGATTTTAGTTTAAAACAAAATTGCATTATTTAAATCTCACACATTTGAATTTGGATGCTTAAAAAGAATTAGGAGCATTTCCTTTGGTGCTTAAGGGTAAAAATTTTCATGTTTTATGATTCAATTTTTTCTTAGTTGTTATTTAAAAGTTTTTTCAACTTAAGGCCAAGGGGCCAAAGAACACCACCAAAAATTTCAATTTAGTTCTTGAAAATTGGACTCACTTCAAAAAAAATTATTTTATGAAAGTTATTTATCATTTAATTAGTTAGATTTGTTTTAGTAAAAAGGAAGTTGTGTGTGTATGCTCTCCCTCTGTCCCCTATAAGGAATTTGTGGGATAAAAAGCACCATCTTCATTACAAACTTGTGCCTTAGTCCAAAGGCATAAAAGAGATGTTGTGAAGGTTCTCCCTAAGACCCACATGACTTGGGTGATGTAGAAACAACCATAAAGCTCTTTTACTTATTGTTTATTTTACACATTTTGGCTTGTGAGTGGTATTTCATCATCTTCCATAATTTATATAGGGAATTTTTGACTTGGGGCTTCATCTCCTAGCATCATCTTCAACCCCTCTCCATGAATGGTAGTTTGAATGGTTAAACCATCTCTATTAGCGTAGGCTAATCCTGGGATGTATGATCATTTTGGACATTGCACTACACTAAGTAAGTGATAGATGTAGTGGTTGTAAAATTGGCAAGACGTTTTTACAACAAGCCATATGACATGGAACCAAATGAAGTGTTGCTTCTCTTGTGTGCATACGTGAAAGTGTCTAAACATGGGATCAATCTAAATAATAAAAATTATATTATATTTAGTCAACCCCACTTTGACACACCCTTGATAGGATATAGGACGTTATGCTTAGTTGTATTTGGTCACTTATCCCTTTCTTTCTTGGTGTTTTAAGATTAAAACTTATATGTTTGTTTATAACCATGTCAAAACAAGTTTGTTTATATACCACTCCCTTGTTAAGGAGTTGTTATTTTGGTTGTTTTACACCACACTTTTTCCTTGTAATTTTTCTAAAACTTATTTTTATGTATGTCAATTGATTGATACAAGTATTTTTATGATGTCCAAATAATTATCAATTTTTTACCTTAGAGTCTTTGAAAAAAAAACATTGATCACATCATTAGATCATATTAACATCATTATGTTACTCAAATTATTTCAAAACATGTTTGAATTGTACCAAAACCATTATTTAAAACCATGTCACATATGCCATTTGGACCTTGTTCATGCATCATCATGTTGTCTAATCTTGTCTAGCTTGTTTGGTCAAGTCCTAGTCTTCAACAATTGAGTCTTCAATTTAACCTTATTAAGTTTGAATTCAAACATTGATTAATTTTTTTTTATGCTTCACTTTGTAGGGGTTGATATATAGATCTTTCTCTTTTGGGTTGAGTAACTTCAGTTAATTGATTACCCAATTTTGAAAATTATTTTTTGTTTGTTCACAGAGCCTACCTTCATCATTATTTATGCCTTTATTTGGGAGCCATAGTGTTTTCTCTAGGTGTCTTTTATCTTGTACCTTATACCAACTCATCATGTTTATGTTTGATTCTGTGTGTCAAGTCTATGTCAAAGTTGTTTCCAAAATTGTTAGATTAAATAAAATCACATCATCCTTGCTTCAAGCCTATATTTTGATACTGTTTGGCCAAAAGTCCTAGTACAACCTGTTTGGACCTAGATTTTGTTCTGTGTTTGGATAAAAGACCTAGTGACTCTTTTCCTTTTCCTAGTTCAAACCTCATTAGAACACTTTGGCCTAGACTTTTGACATGCTGGTTTTTATTCATTGTTTAACCTTTTTTGTGTATGACATTTGATGTTAGACATTTGACATTAGACTATTTATGCCAAGCCTTAGCAAAAACCATTTTGGAAATACAACTCCATGTTCAGATCATTGTTTGGAGATATAGGTCCACCCCTTTTTGACCAAGTTAGACCAAGTTTAAACCATTTGTAACTTAGACATAGTTTTTTAGAGTTTGTAAAACTATAAGCATTTTTGTCTTAGGATATTTTATAATTTATGTGTATATGTGTAACTACACTTATGGTGGAGTCACATACAATCCAAGTTATGATATAATGGCCACACAAAATCTTATTAGAAACCCCTATGGGGATAAATTTTTTAAGGAGTTTTATTATTTTCCCTGTAATACTCTATATAGGGAGTAAAGTCAAGAACCAACTTACAATCTAAATCAAAATCCTAACTAGGATGATATGGCTTATGAGGAGGACTTGGATGCTTTGGCTTATGCAATCAATTAGGATCCATAATGTCACAGCATTTCCATACCAAGACCTCATCTTTTAGCTTGTGTGAGCAACCAAACTCCATGACACCCTAGCCTTATCCTTCTAGGACCTCATCCTTTAGCTTTTGCAAGTAACCAAACTCCACAACATCATACCATTTGTATACAATGACATCATCCTTTATCTTGTGTGAGAAATCAAGCTCCATGATTCCTAACCATTTCTATTCTAAGATCTCATCCTTTAGCTTGTGCGAGCAATCAAGCTCCACATTACACCAAGATTATTATTCTAAGACCTTATCCTTTGGCTTATAAAATCAATCAAGATCCATAGCACCCACCCATTATCTAACCATCAACCATTATTCAACTAGTCCAATCAATCCCTCAACCGAGCCAATGTTTTGAAGAGTAAGCTATGTTAAAAATTGGTATTTTCCAACTCATTCGAAACCAAGGCCAAGAGAACCAACCAAGAAGTGATGTTTTTGTTGATCAAGAATTTGTGATAATTCAACATGTGATGATTCACCTTCAATCCTATACCTATTATCAAAGAGTCTCACTCTAACTAGCTAGTTTTTACTGAGTCACTTCTTAATGATTATAATTGCCTTTAGGAAAATAATGATCTCAATAATATGCCTATTTTTCAAGAACCTCTCTCTGACAAGCTAATCTTTGAGGAGTTCTCTTTGGACCTTTTTCCCACCATTATGAAGTGTTACTTTGACAAGCCAATCTTTATGGATTTAATTCTACCATCATAGGTTATTACTTGTCCAAAACCAAGAATTTAACAAGACATATTTATAGCAACATTCATATCATATAAAGAATCAACATTGGAGTTAGGTTCTATTTTTGAACTAACATTAAATTTAGCATCAAAAGTAGAATCAACATTAGTCTTACCATTGGATTCAAAGTCCCTTGATTTAGAATCAAATTCAGAATTAGAATACATTCATGGTTGTTACAACATTGGTTACACATGCCTAGAAGATAAATTTGAATACATTTATGATCCTTCTATAGCTTTTGAGGATGAGTACTTAAGCTTTAACACAAGTTTTCCTAGTATCTTCTATGAGGATTGTGTTGCTTTCCCCCATTCAATTACCATTCCACATTCCATTAGCATTAACCAACATAGCCATTTTATTGAAATTCTACCTCCCACAAGTGTCGATTGGGACCGAAAGAATCCTACCTTTTTAAACTTCATCCATGGTGACATATCATTTGAAGAACATTAAGGAGGCCAAGACCAAATTCATGTGGAAGAACAATCTCCTAGTGAAACCTTTTTAGAGGTGATAGGGGATAATCAAAGTTCAAACTCAACATATTTTAGTGAAACCTTTTTAGAGGTACTAAAAGACAATTAAAGTCAAAGGTCAACATTCCTTCGTGAAACCTTCTCAGAGGCACTGCAGGACAATCAAGACAAATTCATTGGTAGAAACATCATTGAGGCACTAATAGCTAATCACAAAAGTTATTCATTGCTTAATGAAGATATTATCAAAGATCAAATCAAAATAGATTTTTATCTATAGCCTAATCAGATGATATCTACTCTCAGGGCCAAATAAAAGAAAAATCTTGTGGTCCTATCGAGAGAATATTAAAAATTATTCAGCCCTACCACATCTAAATATATGTCAAATATAAAATTAACAACATTATGTGTGCCTAAAAATCTTGATCTTCATTTATTTCTTAACCATTCCACATTCCATTATCATCCACCATTACATCACAAAATCAAACCTATCATCCAACATTGATCCCTATTTACCATCCATGGTCACACTTTCCTTTACAGAGGCTAAAAAGATACCTCATCTTGATGGTTGAAGGAAACAAAATCAATGACCAATGAAGATCACAATAAAATCATTTACATCCAGATCTGCATCAAGTTTTTGATAGATCAATTATATAGATGAGGTGTGGGATAGCAATTTACATGACTAATTATTATATTTTTATCATTTGCTAATCATAATATGCATCTCCACATCAATAGGAACAACAGAATCATCAACCATACCCAGGCCAAAAACATACAAACCACTAACCATCATTGTTTAAAAACATGTATCATATCAAAACTAGGTCATTTCCATTTTCCAATCCTTTTTTCATTATCACATATCCTATCCATTTGCCTTACCACTTGGGGGTAACCTTCCTACCATCGTATCTAATTATCTAGACCATTCATTATCTATACCAATCATTATCATGATCAATCATTATCCTAATCAATCATTATTTTATCATATCCCATCCTACCATGCCATTCCTATCTAGGCCAAAGCCTATTTTTAGCCAATCCTATTTTGTTATTGGTTACTTTGGTTCTTCTTGCACATTTTGTGAGGAGATTCCAATCAAGTTTCAATAATCAATCAAGTTCATGTTTAAATGATAGTCTATGAAACTAGTGTGACAGTTGATTTGGAAAGATATATTTTATTTTCTATCTTATATCATGTTTGTTTATGTGAGCTCTATTATATCACCTACTAGGGTAAATCAATGTTCATCGGTCTTACTACCAATTATAACTACCTATCAACACATTATTATAATTGATCTGATTCATTAAAACCTATTTATAACCACCTATGGGCAAACTAGGGGTGACATTTGTTTGTTTATCATGTATTAACACATCACCTTGTCATTGGTGTTTTCATTTGATTGGCCATTTGCCAAATATGATAACTTGTTGTGATCTAGTCAGTTTATCCCCACCTTTTGTATGGCTAGAATTACTATGACTTGAGGTCATTTTGGGACTATGTGGGCCATGCTTGATTCACATTGAGGTCACCTTAGTCCCTCTTTTCATACAGTCTCATTATTTTGTGAGAAGCCTAAGCCAAATGCTCTTGTTATTTTGTGAGTAGGTATTTGGTCATTCTCTAATGAGTTAAGATACCTCAAAATTTCAAAAAAAATCATAACATTTCAAAAATACAAAAAACATTTGTCTTATCTAAGCCTATTTTATCATCCTCGAATCGCCCTACTGGGGAAAATCCATTATTAGGATGTTTTCTATTGATTTTTTTTAGGCTCTCTATATGTTTGTTTATTTTTTCACTTGCATGTTTGTTTGATTTCACCACTATTGCCTTGACTCAATCTATATGCATTCATTGGGTGATTCCTTGAGCACATTATTCTTGAGTCCATCCATATTCATATGTTAACATTGTCATCATGGTTTTTATCATTGGTGCATTTTTTTCCTTGAGTACTAGATTCCAATTGTTAGTCCTTATGCATATCTCAGCCAAGTCTTCTTGGTGTTCTATCATGATGTCTAACATCATGTACTACAACAAAAATCAACTTCAAGAAGGTCTACAAGTAATGGAGCCATAGAAGTTTATCCTTAGTACCATGACAAATCCTTCCACACATCTTGATCAAATTACATCATTAACCATTCTAGTTATATTATTTCTAAATAAGGATGAACATATCCTCATTGGTAGGTATGACTAATTCTATTCTATTGATCAATCTCATTCTTTTATCCATATTTTTCATTGTTTTGCACCCTCATATGTCTAGTTTTTTGTGGCTTCTTTAGTAATTATACCATCATATTTATATTTGCACCCACTCATATTTAATTTGTGTAATAAGTTATATCCTTGAGTTATGCTTGTTAATCTGCCCTAACTGGGGCAAAACCATATCAAACATCATCGTTAGCCAATCTAGGTCCTCTTAATGATTATAACTACCTATGGGCAAATCATTATTTCAAATTTTATTCTTGATTATAACCACCTTTGGGTAAATCATTGCTTTTTAAAATCAATGCATGTAAGCATTTTCTCATTTGGATTAATCTCATCCATGGGTTAATTTTACCTTTCTTCTTACTTCTATTCAAGGTACTATCCATCAATAAATATGATGGCCACTCCCTCAATGGGGCATCATCTTAGGCTTCCCAAACACCATTTGGAGCTTTTTCTTCAAATCATCATCTTCCTTTTGGCATACAGGCCATTTCTCATTATTTGAGAAGACATTGTTATGCCTACAATTTTTCAAACATCTTCCCAAATAGGGGAAAACTATAGACACATAAAAGTGGTCACCAATGACCTCCAATTAAGATTCATACCAATTTCTATCAAATATCACAATTTGGCCTAAAAACACTAAAACATGCTAAATGATTTAAATCTATCATATACAAGTGCTAATTTTGCCCAATGTATCCCTAAATGGGGCAATGTATTTTATGAGATAGATAACTTTGATCAAATCATTTTGAGTCAAAATGAATATTTTACACCTGGGTGTTCTAGATTTCTCTTTTCTACCAAATTTATTACATGAGACATATGCCCTTGTTATTTTATGTTGGTAACATCCTAAATGGGATAACGGATCTAGCACATCTAACATTGCCTTCCAATTCAAATCTAGTCAAAATTTGAGCTAATAATATGATATTTTAACTAGTTTGATTAATTTGAGCACCAATTTCCAAGATTCACACAAAAATTGATAGATCATGTTTAAGACTAATTAATTTCAATCAAGAGCTTAAGTTAATTTTTCATGTAACTTGTTGAATATTTCATTAATGAAAATTGGTTTCTAATATATGCACCATCAAATGAGGTCATTTATAGGGTGGCATCCATAAGCCTTAATTGCAATAAATATCTGATTAAGCCCTCTCATGCCTCTCTATCCCAAATATTTATGAGGGTATTTATTGATTTTAACCTCCAAAATTGAATGGATTCTTAGCCACACATATTCTTCTTAAGATGTATGGTTCAAGTTCATTATGATCAAATGGGAAAATCTATAAATAGAAGGCCTCATAACCATAAAAAAATATTTTGGTGTAAACTTATAATTCCCAAATTATTTCAAAATCTATTTGATATAGTGTTATTATGCCAAATTATTAAGAGAATTTGCAAACCCAAAGTCACAAGCCAAAGCCACAAAGCCAATGGTGCCAAGAGGAGGTGGAGATATCCAAAGCTCCATTGCCAAAGACCTTTGAAGCACAAACTGAGCAATCCAATGAATGAATCCTTTGGAGAAATCAATGAAGGTGAAGAAAGTTTGTTATTTATTCATGTTTTAGTTGTGTCTTCATTAGGTTTTATTCATCAAGCTTCCTCATAATATCTAGGCTTAAGGTGTTAATTTGTTAGTGTGTTTTTGGATTTATTTTCATTTACTAACATGGTAATAATCTCCACTTATTGCAATCCTATGTTCACATAATTTTGTACCTGATGCAACATATCTACTATTTTTTACCTAATACAAAGTTAATGGTGAGTGAGATTTAGTACCTGATGCAACATATCTACTATTGGACCCTAAATTTTGTTTAAATCTTTTGATAGAGGCATAAGGCATAGAAGAAACATGGCATGAAAGATATATAAGTGAAAAAAGATTGTGGTGCAAGAGTTTGTTAATGTGTAAAATCACTATTCACATGCACTATTCATGGTCACTACTCATGATGATATGGTTTGATGGTGATGTGGATGGTTAGTGATGTGGTTGCTTGGTAATGTGGTAGGGGCCCGTGTAGGATATCCCATGAGTGATCAGGTTGATGTGATGGGATTGGGTCATATCATTCCACCAAGGCATATGGGTTTGTCCTTGGTAGTCACATGGGTGGCGTCACATGGTACAATATACAAAAGGGTTGGTGTGGGTCAAATTTCTAAGGGATCCCATGATTCTCATGTGTAGAAAGAGTCAAAGTGATTGAAAGCATATTTTGGACTCATGTGGTCATATGGATAATGAATAAAAGAAAGTTATTATAGTAGATTGACCTCACATGTGTGTGGAAGATAATTTTTTTGGGGCCACATAGAGATGTCACTTGTTCTTATCTAAAGTGAAGATTCCTTAAAAACATTTTTCACATGAAGACAATACCACCACCATTATGGAGATCACATGACACCACCACTCATGTGTGGGTCAAATTTATTTGATGCCACTATTAATTCTCTCTCCCCCTTCTCTCTCATGTTGTAAAATGCATAAATATGCATTAGCTCTCTCATAATAATTTATCCAATTAGTGGATCCATAAAATCCTTGGGATAGCATATTTTGAGGTTGGATCCTATAAGATAGTGTAGCTTGGTTCACAACATGAATGCTTCAGGTGGAAGCATTAAGTGTTTGTATGTTAGCACTGGAGGAGTTGTGTTGGAAGAGAGGAATTACTAAATTATTAAAATCTGAAGCTGCCATTTTGCCTATTGTTTTTCCCCTACTTGTTTGCAAGGGTTTTCTATGTAATCTATGTGTAATGTATTCTCTTTTTATCTTATGGTTTTTAGTATCATGTTTTATACATTAATTTAATTTCACTGTAGGAGATTTATTCCTAACATATGGTATCAAAGCTTTGGTTATAAAGCTTTGATTCCTAAAAATTGGTATCAGAGCTTTAGTTATGAAGCTAAAAATGCATGGCTCTAACATATAGTATTAGAGCTGGTGAAAAAATCTATGTGTGTGAGTGTTTTATATTATTGTATGGTTGTGCATCAGGTGAATTTATTGTGATAGGAGAAGAGACCAAGTGGAGATTAAAGAAAAAAAAAGGTGGTTTTATTTTTTGGAAGGTATCTCTCTATGGAGAAAGGCTGAGGATATCTTGGTGAAGATCCTGATCTCTTCATGTTGATGTGGAAAATATCATAATAGAGTTGAAAATAAAGCTATAAAAGCTTTAACAAACAAGTTAGCAACCTACACAATGTTCTTGATGAAGAAGCAACTCTACAGCTTTAGGAGTAAGCTAGACATGAAGAAGCAACTCTACAGCAACCTACACAATGTTAAGCTTGAGGAGTGGAGGACAAGGTGATGACCTTGGTGTGGTTCTTGGAAACAAATAGAATGGGTGTTGATGTGGTATCCTATTAACTACATGTTATTAGTTTAGATGTAGAAGAAGATTAAAAATCCATGCAAAGGAAGGAGGCAAAGACAAACTTGAAGTTGTACCTATTTTGAATTAGTTGGGAAAGAGGAAGATGAAGATGCATATAAAAAAGTGAGACATAGTGTTCTTGGAAGGATAAGGTCATATGTTTGGACATGAGGTAAAGAAGTGATGCATTTTGGATGCAATTTTAGGCTCAAAAATACTATAGGTTCATTACTACACTGAATAGTGTGATGACTTCCCTAGACCTATGATTGGTCCACTTGTGTCATGGTTGGCATGATTGGTAGATGAAGGCTACATGAAGAAGATCATCTGAGACTTGGTGTTCTGAAAAAGAGAAGGATGGTATTGACCACTTAGGGTGTTGGATTATTGTGTATATTGTTTTGGCCTTGGTCACGTAGACTGAAGCATGGACTAACACTAAAGGCACATGAGTTGGTATTTTGGAAACATTCAGTAGAGTAGGGTGCATTTTGAGTGCTAGCTCAAAAAATTGATATGTGCGGTGACTAACCAAGTATCATGATGACTTACCTAGATCTATGATTGGCCTACTTGTATCATGTTGATATCTTGGAGGCTATGTGGAGAAGTCTAGTTTTTACTTCTATGAGAACTTCTTTCTTCACTAATATAAAAAGTTATATGTTCACTAGTTGTTTAAGGAGTTGGATTAGTTTGATTCCTACATGGTGATCTCTCTTAGGGAGAGATAAATAAAAACATGAGGTAAATATTTCTTGGTTTACATGTTGAATAAGTCATTGTATGGGGTTATGCAGGTGTAGCACATATAGTACAAGATATTCAATACCTTCATAGAGAGCCAAGGTGGTTAGCAGATGTTGTTGTTATGTGTTATGACATGTTGTATGTAGACCCCAATACGATCAATGGTATGATGGATCTATAGGGATATATGGAATGAAGTTGATATGGAGGAGCAAACCATATATGGAGATGCACAAGGATGGGAGAGCAAGAAAGTACCCCACTTCTTGTATTCTGAGTTGTCTTCTCAAGAATGTCTTAAAAGAGGAAAAGACATGGTGTGTCTTGTGTACTATATTCATCAAGAGTAATAATCCTCATGTTTCCATGGTTAGCACTAAACCAAATATTTTCAAGTAGTGAGAGTTGTGAGTGGTTCATGGTCGAATCCAATTGGAGGATTGGTATGTGTGTAGAGAAGTGATTTTTCACTTTAGTGTTGTAATATACTATGAAGGAATAGATGTTGATAAACCACTTAGGGTAGAGAAGTTTTAGTAGTGCAATAAAATTTCTAATGGGTTTGTGTTAGGGTAGTAGAGGCATGGATGAGAAAGTAGTTGTAGAATATGAAAGTATTGTAAAATCCTATGTATATTGACTTCAAGTGAGAGAATGTTAGGATGTGAAGTCACTATTCATGATGATATAGCCTAATGGTGATGTGGATGGTTAGTGATGTCGTTTGTGAGTGATGTGGCTGATTGGCAATGTGGAAGGGGCCCATGGAGGGTATCCATGAGTGATCATTTTGATGTGATAGGAGTGAAGCATATAACTCTACCAAGGCACATGAGTTTGTCCTTGGTATTCACATAGATGGTGTCACATGGTGAAAAAGACAAAAGGGTTGGAGTGGGTCAAATTTTTAAGGGACACCAAGATTCTCATGTGTGGAAAGAGTCAAAATGTGATTTCAAGCATCTTTTGGACTCATGTAGTCACATGTAGAATGAAGAAAAGAAAGTTACTATAGCATATTGACCTCACATGTGTGTGGGAGATAATGTTTTTGGTTCTACATAGAGGTGTGACATGTTTTTATCTAAAGTGAAGATGCCTTGAATATGTTTTACACATGGAGACAACATTAACACCATAATAGAGATCACATGACACCCCACTCATGTGTGGGTCAAATTTATTTGGTGTCACTATTCATTCTCTCTCTCCCCCCTCTCTCTCTCATGTTGTAAAATACATAAATATGAATTATCTCTCTCATTTTAATTTATCTAATTAGTGTATCCATGCAATCCTTGGGCTAACATGCTTGGAGGTTGGATCCTATAGGCTAGTGTAGCTTGGTTCACAACCTGAATGCTTTAGGTGGAAGAATTGAGTGCTTATATGTTAGCACTGAAGGAGTTATTAGTAGAGATGTGTTAAAAGAGAGGAATTATTGAATTTATAAAATATGAAGCTACCATTTTGCCTATGTTTTTTTTATTTTCTTGTTTTCAAGGTTTTTTCATGTAATCTGTGTAATGTTTTCACTCTTTGTCTTATGTTTTTTAGTATCTTATTTTATGTATTAATTTACTTGCACTTTAGGATCTTTATTCCTAACATCTAGTATCGAAGCTTTGATTATGAAGTTTTGATTCCTAATATAATATATGGTGTGAGAATACCTAATCAAAATATGCATAATAAATGGATAACCCAAGAATGGAGGGCTCAGAACACTGGTGGAAGAGTTGGGGAGTACATGAGAAGTAGGAGATGGTTTAGAAGTGATTCTTAGGGATGAAATATACTAAGTGACACACAAATATACCACTAACCCACAAAAATATAATAATTTGGAAATAAGAATCCAACACCAAATGAGAATATAAGATAACAAAGGCCTAGATCCTTAGAGAAACATTATAATTGGCTACCTTGACTCTTAGTCCATTAAATATCATTGGCTAGTCATTGAGAGTGTCATAATTATTGTAGATACTTGTTTGGGGAGAACCAAGTATAAATACCCTTGTTTAGATATTTTTAATGTTATTTATGATTTTTATTCCATTGATATAATCATATATATCATTGTAATATTATTTTTATACTCCAGTTTATAGCTAACTTCTATCACTAAGTTACACTATGCATTTGTTATGTAACTTGTGAATATATTATGAATAGAATATATGTTATCTGAATTTTATCATGGATTCTAGAAAAAATGGTGTTGGTCATTTTGATTGTGTTTGTTCATTTAACTAAATTTAGGCCCATAACTACGTATTCATTTTTTTGGTTAATCATTGAACAAGGTGAATGTTTGAGTGTCAATATATGTTAAGTACACCTTCATACAAGGAAACCCATAGTAACGAGTCCCTCACTGCATGCTTCAAGTGAGTGTGTAATAGCCCTAAGTCTTACATGAAATTCCAATGTTCCATCTTGTTGGGTCTTAATCACTTTAATGCATGCCTAGGGAAACTTAGGACTAGATAGAAATTTAATCCAACATTTTGGTTATATTGTTGAGACCCATAGTGATTTTTTGTATGATGGTGGAAAATGCTTGAGTGATTATCTCTTGAAAACATTGAATGATGGATTACCAGTGTCAAAGATAAATTTTCAACACCATTTATTAAATAAGGAGTTTCTACATGTTTAGATTGAACTAAATCTTTACAATTATTTGTATGAGACTTTATTTATGGAGGTACCTATTTATTTACATTCTTGGATCACAACCTATGATCAAGACCACTCAAGAAATCATGGAAGGAAAATAGATTGGAGATTAGCATGTTAAATAGCTTTAACACACTTGGAAGCATTGTGGATGTGAGTTGTTTATGTCTAGTGGTGATGGGTGTTAAATAGTTACATCTTGGAGTACACTGTATCAATGTATTCCTATCTAGAAGAAGCCAAGTTCCAATTTCTCCAAGAACCACATGGTCAGTATCTCAAGCATTTCCATCTAGAGGTGAAGAATCTATTTATTGACTATAGAATTGAGACTTTTCTCATGGAAGGATAAAGTCTTCCTTGCATGAGTAGCATGGTTGGTGGGGGAATGCAAGGGCACTTATAAGACTTTTACGTTTGGTATGGGAGCCAGTCAATAGGAGTTGTATAAGTGTAACTATGATGAAGGTCAATAAAGGATTATAGGTGAAGCAACATAAGAAGGGGATGAGAGGACTCAATAAGTATTTTTAGGATCTATGAGGAAGTGAAAGAGAAAAATAAGGACTCTCTAACATTTGGAGTATAACCAATGCCAACTCTATTATATACAAAAAAAATTAGCTAGGAAGTAGAGACTGAAGAACCTGAGTTAAACCAACCTAGTTTCCCAAATGCATTATGAGATCATGATTTTGATATATATGAATTAATTATAAATAACTATGATATATATAACTTAGATTCAAATAATGATCTTTTAAGCTAAACCTTAGTCAATAAAAATTTAGACACTAGTGTATTAACTCCTTTTTTCCTTTACATGATAATTTCATGGCCCAACTTGGTATGCCTGGTGGAACCAGCATAAGTATTGGGTAAAGTATTATCTCAAATATAGTGACTCAACCTACCTTAATGCCAAATATGTTGAGCGTTTCTACTTTTATTGTAGGCATGGGAGGTGAACTACATGGTGGTTTGTCTAGTGGACTAGGAGGAGGTGCAGGAAGAAGTGGTGTATTTCCCCACAAGGGATATGAGGAATTGAAAGTTTGTATTAGCCACCATTTTAATCACCTCAACCACCCATTTTTTTACTATGAAATGACAAGTCATTTTATATAATATTGAGAAGTGGAGAATGCCATCAAACATGTTCACAAGTGTGAACTTATTTGGAGAGCATGTGACATAACCTCCTCTAATAAAAAAACCACTCAATTTTTAACCACACTCCTAGAATGAGGACATAAATGGTACCAAAAATATGATCCTAAATAGGTTGTGATTGATTATGACCATTTCAAGGCAACATTCCTCTAGGAATTTGATATTCCATAGTTTGAGCATCAGAGTATTGTTGTACTGAAAGATATAAAACAAGAGCTAATTGAGAGTATGCATGAGTATGATGCATAGTTCAATACACTTATCTAAAATATTTAATTTGAGATTAATGTTTCTCAGCATGATAATTTTTTTTCCAGGAGGTATTTTCTCCCCTTTCAATGAAAATTGTCTAAAATAAATTTGACTAGCCTGCAAGGCCTTGGAAGCTAACCTCTATGTTGAAGTTGTTGTAAGAATTGATATGGGAATCAACCCTTTTATTGAGGATGAAATTATTTCAATGGAACCTCTATTATAAAAAGTTACTATACACAGTGCTCATGACACTCATAGTGGCCTATAATGTGTTGATTGTGAGTATGAAGGTCACATTAGAAATAATTGTCCCTATAAGAATAGACATATTGTATTAAAGTAGTCATGTGAATTTTGTTAGGAAGACAGTGATGTTCGATCTTATTCTCTATTTCAATGTGACACTCAATCAAATGTTTCCATTTATTATAATATATGTTATGTATATACACATTACACTAATGACTACCATCTCATCATTGATATTCATGAGACACATGTGCATGGTATGTGTCAAGCCTCTATTTCAAATAACAAAGAGAATGGTGGATATCATGGGTGAGGTCAAGGTTGAGGATGTGAAAGTGGAAACTTTCCACCATAGGCATATTATAAGTGTGTTTCCCTTTATTACTACCAATAAGACTGTAGAGATGGATTACAAAGATTGTTAAATCAAACATTAGTCAATAAAACCAAGAAAAATGTATAAAGAACTAAAACTCTAGTCCAATCTATTCAATGAGGTGTAAAAATTATAATTAAGATAAAATGAAAGAAATTAAACACAAATTACCTTCCCAAGAGCATACCATCACCCAAATGTGGCCCAAAACATGATTTTCCACTTGATTTGGTGCTCAAGTCTTCAACAATGGTGCAAGGCCAAGCTATTCCACCATCTCAAGAACACTAACTAAACTAAGATCATGATATGAAATCAATTTTATGATTATAAATGAAGCTATCCTATTTAAAATAAATCATTATCAAATTATACTCAAATGGATTATAGAGAGAATCCTACATTATAAGTTTACACAAATGAAGCTTAATCATTGTGGTCTTGACCCTCCTATTTATAGATTTTACAAATTGATCAAGATAAATATGACCATCCATCTTGAGATCAAGATGTGTGTCCATGAATTAATCCAATTATACAAATAATATCCATAAATATCCTCATCAATATATAGGAGGAAGGGGAATTAAAGAGGCATGGGAAGCCATAATCTTGATATTTGTTGCATTTATGGCTTATGGATGCCACCCCACAAATGAACTCATTTTATGATGTGGTTAATAAGAATCCATTTATAATAAATAAATATTCAATAAATTCCATGTAATTCTTACTTAAGCTCATAATTTGGTTTAATTTTTCTAAGTAAGATTAATCAAATTTTAAGCAATTCTTCGAAATTTGTGCACTCAATTAATCAAATTGATCAAAAAGTTATATTACTAGGTTGTAATTTGAATGGAGAGGAATTAGAAGGTGATTTTAGTTACGTATAGACTGTTATCCCATTTAGGATTTTCTTAATACAAAATAACACATGCACATGTCGTGTGCTTCTGAATTAGAACAAAAGAGTGATCTAGAGCACTAAAATGCATTTTCATCATTTTAACTTTAAATGATTTGATCAAAGTTAATAATAAAATAAAATGCATTGTCCTATTTAGGGATACATTAGCCTAAATCAACACTTATATATGACAAGCTCAAACCATTTAGCACATTTTTAGTGATTTTGGCCTAAATTGTGTATTGTTGCAAATTTTGAGTAAGATTGACAATTTCAACATAATGGAGTTAGGAATTGGATGTCTATATTTTACCCCTATTTGAGAAGACATAGCAAGACATTCAATGAAGTAACATATTTTAAAATAAAATAGTTTTCCAATAATAAATTGGAAGAAAATGACCCATGATTCCCCCTCAAGAGGACATATAGGGATGAAAGAGAAGGATGGAATTTTGAAAAGAGAAATAAAGTGAGATTAACTCATAGAAAAGATTAAATCTAGATGAGCTAATGCTTGCATGTGTTGATTCCATCAATTATCAAAATATAATTAGAATATAATAGACCCCAAATATAGGGGGAATGGGAAGGATATAATCCAAAAATATAAGTGACACACTTTGAACACACCCTAAACTAAGGTGTAAGTTATGCACTTATGGAATGATTGATCCCAAGACAAGTTGCACACTAAAATATTTCTAGAATGAGGGCCAAATCTGTAAATATTGGAATTGGAAGAAAATTATAAGCATGTATCCAGTAAAAGGAAATAATAATGTGCTTGCTTAGAGAGAATATGATCATGTGATAAAAAATTTTGCTCCACTAGAGCTGATATTGATCACTGATAAAGAATGGTTTGCCCCTATAGGGTTGATTTAGATTTGTTTCTAGTTTAAATGTTGTACCCTTGTAGGTTAAATTGGCAAGCAAAATCTCAAGGATATAACCTATTGCATAGATTAAATATGAGTAGGTGCAAACATAAATGTGATGTTGTAATGCTTGTGAAAGACACAAAAAACTAGGAATGCGAGGATGCACAAAGTGATGAAAGAAATGAAAAGAAGAATTAAAGTGGCTGAGATGACCCAACATATATCATGTATCCAAGTACTAATACTAACTACATATTTAATGAGGTTTTATAATAATAATTAAGAGCAAATGAAAGAAAGAAAGTAAAAATTATCTTCCCAAGAGCATCCCATCACACAAATGTGGCTCAAAATGTCATTTCCCCCTTGATTTGGTGCTCAAGTCTTCAACAATAGTGCAAGGCCAAGCTCCTCCACCATCTCAAGAACACCAACTAAACTAGGCTCAAGATATGAATCAAAGTTATTTCTATCAATGAAGTTATCCCATTGTAAATAAAGCATTATCAAATTACACTCAAATGGCTTGTAGAGATAATATTGCATTATAAGTTTACACAAATGAAGCTTACTTTTCTAAATTGATCAAGATCAATCGTGACCATCCATCTTGAGATCAAAATTTATGGCCATGCATTAGTACAATTATTTAAGTAATATCCATAAATATCCTCATCAATATTTGGGAAGAAAGGGAATTAAAGAGGCATGGGAAGCCATAATCCTAATATTTATTGCCTTTATGGCTTATGGATACCACCCCACAAATGACCTCATTTGATGATGCAGTTAATAAGAATCAATTTAAAATAAATAAATAATCAATAACTTCCATGGAATTCTTACTTAATCTCATAATTTGGTTTAATTTACTTAAGTAATATTAATCAAAATTTAAGCAATTATTTGGAAATTGGTGCACTCAATTAATCAAACTAGTCAGAAAGTCATATTAATGGATCATAATTTGACTAAAGATGAATTAGAAGACATTTTTAGTTATGTATATACCTTTATCCCATTTGGGATGATATTAACATAAAATAACACATGCACGTATCGTGTGCTTTTGAATCAGAAGAAAAGAGTGATCTAAAGCACCAAAATTCATTTTCATCATTTTGACTTGAAACGATTTGATAATAGTTAATAATCATGTATAATGCTTTTCCCCATTTAGGGATACCTTAGCCTAAATTACCACTTATATACGATAATCTAGAACCATTTAGCATGTTTTTAGTGATTTTGGCTTAAATTATGTGTTGTTGCAAATTTTGAGTAAGATTGACAATTTCAACACAATGAAGTTAGGAATTGGATGTCTACATTTCACCCATGTTTGAGAAGGCATGTCAAGACATTTAGTGAAGCAACATATTTTCAAATAAAAGAGTTTTTCAAGAATAAATTGGAAGGAAAAGACCCATGATGCCCCCTTGAGAGGACATATAGAGATGAAAGAGAAGGATGGACTCTCAAAAAGAGAGAAAAAGTGAGATTAACCCATGGAAAATATTAAATCCAAATGAGCTAATGATTGCACATGTTGATTCCATCAATGATAAAAATATAATTAGAATATAATGGGCCCCAAATATGAGGGGAATGAGAAGTATAAAATCCAAAATATAAGTGACATACTTTGAACATACCCAAAGCTAGGGTGCAAGCTACACGCTTATAAAATGATCAGTCCTGAGACAAGTTGCAGACTAAAATATTTATAGAATGAGGGTAAAATTCCATAGAGCTTGGAATTAGAATAAAAGGATAATCATGTTTCTAAAGAGAGGAAAAAATAATGTGCTCCCTTAGATAAAATTTGATCGGTTGATAAAGAAATTTTACCCCTATAGGTTTGATTTAGATTTGTGACTGGTTTAAATATTGTGCCCCTTTAGGGTAAAGTGGAAAGTAATAGCTCAAGTATATAACCTATGATATATATTAAAGATAAGTAGGTGCAAACATAAATGTGATGGTGTAATGGCCACAAAATCCACAGAAAACCAGTCATATGAGGATGCACAAAGTGATGAAAGAGATGAAAAGAAGAATAAAGATGGACAAGCTGGCCTGAGATATGAAATATATCTAAGTGATTCCTACATAGTCTAAATGGACATCAAGCTAATTTAGTTTACCCAAAAGTAGGAGAGAATGGAATGAGGGATGAAAAAAACTAACTAATATTTGATTAGACTTATGATGTATGACAAGAGATTCACGTCTTACATAGAGTTAGGTTTGTAATAAGCCATTGGTACCTAGTTTCATTGGTGTTCTTGAGAGTTGATCATCGGAGTTGCATCGATGTTGAGACTTGGAACCAAAGCACAAAATGCTTTCTATATAGAAATGAAATTAATCATCATAAATATGAATAACCTATAATGTGATGGCATTTAAATTATGCTAAGTTGGTTCAAATGTGATTGTTTATAACTAAGGATAATGATAATAACTCCAATACCATAGTTACAACCATTTAGATTTTTTAAAAAAATAAAGAAAAAGAAAAAAATAAATGAACCAAAATTAAAATCAAGATATGAACAATCAAGATTCAAGTAGGAACGAGAATGTTTTAAAATAAAGAAAGAACAACTTAATAACACAAAATCAAGATATGAATAATCAAGATCCATGTGGACTATCAATATGTACTTGGAAAATAAAAGAAAAGAATAAGACCAAATAAAAAACAAAAGATAAAATAAAACAAACAAACACACACAAAATAAAATTTTCTTGAGTTTTTAAATTTTATGAATATCTCAACTTGATTGAGGATTAAGAGACATAGAAAGGTCCAAATCATAAAATGGTGAGGGTATGTCAAAGAGTTCTCATGAAATGATGAAAGCGCACCAACTTAAAATACTTAGAAGATAATGAGTATATGAAAATGGGGGACTAAAGTGACCTCAATATGAATTGAGCATGGCCTACATAATCCTATTAGGACCTCAATTCATAGTGATTGTAGCTACACAAAAAGCTAATGAAAGATTGACTAGCTCACAACAAATTCATAAATAAAGGAAAATGAAAAAGAAAATGATAATAGTAATGACTAGGTGATACAATAATGAATGATAAAAAAGGAATTGTACATAACATTCCCATAGGTAGTTATAATTAGGAAACAATGTCATAATTTTGGTTGGCCCAAAGGTGGTTATAATCAAGGATACCAAATATAATATTGATTTTCCCATAGGTGGTTATAATCAGTGATACCAAATAAGATGATAGATGAAAGATGATTTTTTAGATCAAATGTCACACTACTTCTATGGACTTTCATTCAACATAGAATTTTAAAACTATTGAGCTTGGATCAAATCCCCATGTAAAATGTGTGGGAAGAACCAAAGGAACCAAGATCAAAATGGGGTAAGCAAGATGGCTAAAAATAAGCCTTGGTCAATATTAAAGGAATCATATAATAAAATCGTACATGGTATGGCATAGAGAAAATGATAAGATGACACTTGGATATAATGGTAAAAAGGCTTCCCCCAAGTGATAATTTCTTAGTTTAGTCACAAAATGGTGAGAGCATGGACTTAGGTTGCTTGGAAAATAGCGAAATTGTTCAAACTTAAAAATTACTTGCAAAATGGTGAAAGCGTGGCTAAGGTGACCAATCTGACCTCAATATAAATTGAACACTACCTACATAGGCCCAAATAATTTCAAGTCAATGAAGTTCAAACTAGAGAAACAAATGGGACACAATGGTATAAGATGCCTAAAATGAGATGGTTTATAATGGAAATAAGATTTCCCCCATGTGACGAGGCCATGACCAATAAAAAATGGGAAATGGAAAATGAAAAATGGTCATGTTGCTCTTGTTGACATGGAGATGCATGTCTTAGTCAACATGTGAGACAAATAGAATAATTAATTATAAAAATTGCTAACCAACACCTCATCTAAATAGTTACTTTGTTAAGAACCTGCCATAGATTTGGACTTCAATAACATTGTTGTGATCATCATTGGCCATTGATTCTACTTCCTTCAAACATCAAAATAAGGTATCCTTGTAGCCTCTACAAAGGAAAGTGCAATCAATGATGGTAAATAATGTTAGGCACAGGATAAATGATATAAGTTGGTAATGAATAGATGGATGATAATGAAATGTATAATGGTAAGAAAATAAATAAAGATCGAGACTTTTAAGCGCACACAATGTTTTTGATTCTAGATTCAACATAATTTTGGTTATGGTAGGGTTAAATACTTCTAAAGATGCTCTCGATAGGACCACTAGATTGCTCTGTTATTTAGTCTTGAGAGTAGCTACCATCTGATTATATTGTAGATTGGAATCTATATTGATTTTATCTTTGCTAATGTCTTCATTAAGAAGTGAAGAATTATTGTGCTCAACTATTGGCACCTCGATGAGGTTTTTAACAATGAATTTGTCTTGATCATCACATAGCACCTCCAAGAAGGTTTCATGAAGAGATATTAATAGTTAACTTTGATTGTCTTCTAGTGCCTTTGAAAAAGTTTCACTAAAAGAGTTGAATTTTCTCTTTGATCATCCCCTCACACCTCCAAGAAAGTTTCACTAAGAGATTGTTTTTCTTCTACATGACTGAAGTCTTGGTCCCCCTGATATTATGCAAATGGTATGTTACCATGGATGTAATTTAACAAAGTGTGATTATATCAGTCCCAATGAATGTTTGTGGGAGGTGGAATGTCAATATAATGGCTAGGTTGGTTGGTGGTAATGGTATGTGGAATGGTAACACAATCCTCATATAAGATACCAAGATAATTTGTGTCGATGCTAAAATAATCATCTTAAAAAACCATAAAAGGATCACCAATATATTCAAATTGATCCACAAGAGAAGTGTAATCAAGGTTGTAACAACCATGACTATAATATGATTCTAAAGCTGAGTCTAAGTCAAGGGATTCTAAATCCAATGTTGAGACTAATAGTGATTTTTCTTTTGATGATAAATCTAATGTTAGTTTAAAAAGGGAATATAACTCTAATTATAATTGGGATGCTACTATAATGATGTTTTTATGAATGTTTGGTATTGGACAAGTAATGGCTTGTGATGGAATAATGGGATTTATAAAAATTGACTCATCTAAGAAGGGTTCAACATAGACTAGCTCATCTAGGTGAAGCCCCTCAAAGAGAGGGAATTATTTGAGGGATGACTCAAAAAAAATTGGTCTATCAAAATGAGACTCCCCTATGAGTGGGAAAAGATCAAGAGACAACTTTGTAGAAATTGTCTTGTCAAGGATATGGGGATCTTTAAAAATAGGTAAAATATGAACAGGTTATTCATCATAGGTTCACTCTTCACAAATGGGTGTTTTAACAATAAAATTATGATCTTGGTCTAAATTGGTTATAAAATATAAAGTTTGAACACATTTTAGTCCTCATGATATGGATCTTAAAGAGGTAATGGTTATTGTTAAGGATCGAAGATAGGCACAAAATTTTTAAAGTGTGAAATAATTGGTTTAGGGTGAACACTAGTTTATGGTTCAATAATAATCTCTCCAAAAATTAGACTATTGAATAAGGGATCAATAATAACTAGTTCATCAATTTGACATTCTTTAATAATCTCAATAAATATAGGTGATGGGCCAAGATTGGTAATGATTAGATGTTGCATAGTTTGGTTGCCCACATAAACCAAAGGAGGAGGTCCTAAAATGCTATCCTTCACATGTTATAGAGCTTGATTGCTTGTAAAATCTAAAGGAGAATAACCTAAATTGGTAACCTTTGCACATTACAGAGCTTGATCACTAACACAAGATAAATAAGGATAACTTAAAATGGTAACCTCAAGAATGGTGTATAAATAGAAGGAGGATATCCTACAATGGTAACCTTCAAGCATGGCACACATATTAAAGGGGAAGTACAAGGATCATGTACAAAAATCAGCATGGATTGGATTGGCTTTCAACAAATTGGCCCAAAGAGGGAGACATCCTCAAATAAGATGAAGTGCTCGTGTCTACCATAACAATGTTCTACCTCGCAACTAGGATGACAAAAGACCCTATTATGAGTATACCTTAGTGTCATGTCCAAAAGGTTGTTCTCTATATTTTTGAAAGATTTGGAAAATGTTTTTCAAATGTTTAAATAAGGTATGGGTTTTGATATTTTCTAAACAAATGACAAGGTAACAAAGAGACTATAATAAAAAGGAGGTGGTGTAGTACCACAAAATTAGAGGAATGTGTTCAAAAAATTACTCAACCTTGGGTAGGGTTGAAATTGTATAATTTGGAAGAAGGTATGATAACTCAAATACCTGAGCGTATAATAGTACACCAAATGTAGGTTTAGAGATACGTCAATACTGTAAAATCTAGTTTAACTTCAATGAGTTACTACTAAGAAATTAGAATAAAGCCCTTTGGATTAAGAAGGTGATATTGCAAACCAAGAAACTCAAGATGTGAAAACATGCAATAATTTCTAAATATAAACTAGAACCAAAAATGCAGCACAACATCACCGCATGGTAATAGGAGGTAGAATAAATTATGTTCTATAACTTAGAGCATAAACAACATGTAATATGACATAAGTTCACAATGATCAAATGATGATGATAATGAGTCTTTATATAACCTTAAATCTAAATGTGAAATTTAACCCAAGTTAACTCAAGCAAGTGCAAATGGTAAAACCAAATAACATGTTAACCTAGAACTTAGAAAGGTGTAATTCTAAATTTGAATTATCAATGAAAGACTTAAAGATTTTTGGAAAATGGTTTAGAATTAAATGGGCAGCATAACTACAATGTGTAGACAATACATACATAATGTTTTAAGATGAGAAATTTGAACAAGGCAAAGATGATTTGGATTTGACCACCATAACACCTCTTTGTTCAAGAAATGGTGGACAAAAAATGTGTTTGGTTATGATGTATTATTTACAAACAAATTTTAGACTCAAATCAAGACCAAGTAAGTAAAGGAAAATACTAAAATATAACTAAGTAAATCATCTTAAGCCCTAAATTGACAAGATTTGCTTCGTATTATTGAAATCTATCTATATACATGTTCTTGGGAGGATTTTAGTTATTAATCCAAAAATAAAAGTGCATAAAGTGGTAGGGTTTTTTACACCCCCCTTCTCCCAAGAGATTATATGATGACATGGACATTCAAGTTACTCACCTTGTGTCAACAATACTCTGAGATAAGTGGGCTTATCTAAAACTTAAATTTATGATTGTCTAAATGGTCCCAATCGTGGCTAATGCTAGATATACAACATGTCAATTGAGTTCATACCGATCAACTTATTATGCAAAGTTATTTCCCTTTACATATAAATTCCATCTGTGTACTGTTTAGTGAAATCTCTTGGTTAACCAAACCTGACTTGGGTTTTCATTACGAAAGGAGAGGTTATCCACTCAAACCCCTAGCTCTCACACTATGCGTACCCTGATTTATATACCCCACCTTGGAACAAGGTTGAAATAATGCCAAGAGATATATTCTCAAGTCAAAGCTTCCTTAAATAACTCACAAAGAGGCTATGAACTCCCCTCCACAAACCAAATTGCATAAAATAAATGATCTAAGTGAAAAGGCTTTAGAGGTTATTTTTAAATCACCCAAACCATACATGTTTTTGGGAGAGCCTAGATAACTTCCTTTTCACACCTTGGACAAAGGCACAATCACAATGAAAAGGTGATTTTGGTCACCCAAGTTCCTTATATGGGATGGGGGGAGAGCATATAGGCACTCTTAGTTTTGCTCAAGTAATAATTGATCTAAAAAAACACACACTTTTGAAAAGATTGTAATTTAAGTAGGTGTAAAATTTTAAGCACCAAATTAAAACGTTAATTTTAGCTCTTGGCCCTTTGGCCTTAGTTTGCAAAAACTTTGAAAAAATTCACAAAAACATTTAAACAAACCATCTACGTTCCTTTTAGACACCAAAGGGAAGGTTCAAGACCTAAATCATGCTTCAATTTTGATCACTTTTCCACATGGGTCCTGCAATGTTAGAGAGTTTCCCCCTAATTTGAATCACAAATGATAATCAAATAAGCAAGTTTTGAAATTTTTGTTATTGAGGTCTCTATTTTTTACACACAGAGATTGTCATCGATCAACAGTGACTAAGGTTAGTTGTAGCAAGACTAATGTTGATCATAAAGAACTGATGTCGGTTAAAAATGACCAATAACAATCACATGTGAACCCTTAGGCAAAAATTATATTTGACAGAAAAAAAATTTATCCCAAGGTTAGAATAAAATATCTAGAAAAGTTCTAGATTAGGTAAATATATGTTCAAACAGACTTATAAACCGAAATTGATAACTACAATTTTAAATAAATGTCTAAAAACACTATTTTTAGACATGGTTTTCCCTGCAACCTAACTAATGCCAGTTAGCCTTGATCGATGCTGATTACATAGAACAAACATTGGTCATTGTGTGACCTATGTATCAATTAAAAAAACATCAAAAAACATGGGAAAATAAAGCTAAAAATTGATTGTTAGGGATTTTTCAAGACTTTTTAGATTTCTAAAAATGCCAAAGTGTCTTCCTTGCTTGAATGGGTTGTGTGGTCTCATTGGGTATGCCAAGATGTAGATATGGATTACAAACATTGTTAGATCATACATTAGTCAAGAAAACAAAGAAAATTTCATAAAGAACTAACAATCTAGGCCAATCTATTCGACGGGGTGTGCAAATGATAATTAACTATAAATGAAAGAAATCAAACATAAATTACTTTGCCAAGATCATCCCATCACCCAAATATGCCTCAAAACATGATTTTCCCCTTGATTTGGTACTCAAGTCTTCAACAATGGTGCAAGTCCAAGCTCCTCCACCATCTCAATAACACCAACTAAACTAGACTCATGATATGAAATTAATGTTATGCCTATCAATGAAGCTATTCTATTGCAAATAAAGAATTATAAAACTACACTCAAATGGCTTGTAGAGATAATCCTACATTATAATTTTACATAAATGAAGCCTAATAAAAGTGGTCTTGGCCCTCCTATTCATAGATTTTCTAAATTGATCAATATCAACCATGACCATCCATCGTGAGATAAAGATGTGTGGCCATGAATTAATCCAGGTATGTAAAGAATATCCATAAATATCATCATCAATATTTGGGAGGATGGGGCATTAAAGAAGCATGGGAAGCCATAATCCTAATATTTATTTCCTTTATGGCTTATGGATGCCACCCCACAAATGACCTCATTTGATGATGCAGTTAATAAAAATCAGTTTACAATAAAGAACTATTCAATAACTTCTATGAAATTCTTACTTAATCTCATAATTTAGTTTAATTTACGTAAGTAAGATTAATCAAAATTTAATAAATTCTTTGGAAATTGGTGCATTGAATTAATCAAAATAGTTATAAAGTCATATTAATGGATCATAATTTGACTAAAGAGGAATTAGAAGACATTGTTAGTTATGTACATACCTTTATCCCATTTAGGATGTTATTGACATAAAATAACACATGCATATGTCATGTGCTTATGAATTAGAATAAAAGATTGATCTAAAGCTCCAAAAATGCATTTTCATCATTTTGACTCAAAATGATTTGATCAAAGCTAATAATCACATAAAATGTATTTCCTTTTTTGGGGATACATTAGCCTAAATTGGCACTTGTATACAACAAGTTCAAACCATTTAGCATATTTTTAGTGATTTTGGCCTAAATTGTGCATTGTTATAAATTTTGAGTAAGATTAATAATTTTAACACAATGGAGTTAGGAATTGGATTTCTACAAGGACTACCTAGTCTATCCTACATGTGCTTTCTGTAAAAATGAGAACTATTTGGAGGAATGTCCTATTTTGCACATCGACATTACAAAAGAACAAAATGAGAAGGGTGTCAGTATGATATGCATTGATAAACCACATTAGAGACCATGCCATATCACTCCATCATCTTGAAAATTTAATATTACAACATGCAGTGGTAGACAATCCCAGTCTATATCCACTCCACCTATTGTGAAGGTACAATGCAAAGAGCCTCATGTAACTAGGTATGTTGATTCTCAAATGTAGAAAGAGGTTCTCCAATATATTATAACTTTGGTAAGATAATTATAGGGGTAGATCCAATTTCTTAAGGACTATGATTCCATTCAAATTGTCAATATGTAGAAGGCCATAGATGATCATGACATGGTGTAGGATGACTTCCAAGACCTCTACAAGAGGTTATTAGATGAGGATATTGTACCATTATTACATAACTAGCTTAAGCATTAGATGCCAAGGTCTACTAAGGATCATCAATTAAACCATTCTCAGTGACAAGATACTCCTATTCCCCCTAGACCACAAGAGCATAAAGAAATATTGATGAATGTTTTCATTGATCGATGAATAATCTAGGACATCTTAGTTGACACCGGTGTTGAATTAAATGTCCTCACAAAGGATGTTTGGTGAAAGAGGGCTAGCCCAACTTTTCAACCTTCACCCCATGTAATTTTCATGGCCATCAAGACCTACACTTTTCTAATTGGTGTCCTTAAAGATGCCACCATGGATATCCTCAGTATTATGTTCAATGTAGACTTTGAAGTTCTAGAGTTCGGTGAGGATGATGACTTCCTAGCATTTTTGGGTCATCCATGGTGTTATTCTAAAAACATTGATTTAAGCTTCAAGAAAAGGTACATCAACTTTGAAAATACTGATGAACACATCATCATTACATTGGAACATACTCATGGGCTCCCATACATTAAACCTATTAATGTTTATGAGCATATTGATCATATATATAATATCAAAATTCATGATAGTGAACTCCATGATCCCACTCCTAATAACATCCTACAATGGATGGATGCATAATCCCTCTCTAAAACTATTATTAATGCTTATGATTATTGGGTGCAAGATGGATATGACCTTACTAGGATAGTATGTGGTGATATCAGTAGTCATCAAGATACTCAGTACAAGTATTAAAAGAACCATAGATTTGATCATTTCATAACTGGGAAAGTCATTCATAGACCAATCATGGTCACATTGATCAAAAGGCTAGATAAATCTCCATGGATCCATAGTCAAATGGAAGTCTATGAATTTGTCCACAAATAGAAGCCTTATATTATTTTAATGTTGATCACATGCAATCACTTGTTCCCAATCTTGATGGCATAGCTCCAAGGTGGTGGTGAACTCATCATGAATATCTAATTAATTAGGACATATAGGTTCTACATTACATCATATATTTAATCATGATAACCATATACATGTCATTATTAGCTATAGTGGTATTAGATCACCAAAACCTTGCATTGAGGCATGTGAGGCACTATGGGTGGCTAATGAAACTTTCTTGCCAAAATATCTTTGGGTTCATGTATTCTATGTCACTCTACACACTTGGATTAGAACATGGTATGTCCACAAGGAGTACCATATAGGTACATGTTCTTAGCACTTGTTTAAGGATAATATGGTTTTGGAATTATCCTATATGTCCCCAAGGATGGATTTTCACCTTACACTTCAAGCAGTGCATCAAGCAGTCTTCAATGATCTAAGACTCATTAAAGATTAGATTTAAAGCATACATGGCATGTCAGAGGAAGGATTGATAATTTATAATTATCTTATTGAGTAATCATCTTATTCTACACCTAAACCTATAATCAATCATACACTTCAAGAAGAAATTTGAAAAGGTACGTAAAAAATTCTGTTTCAAGTTGATGAAGGTGAAGGATCTGATCTTCCTGACCCATTGACCAATCATTTAGCATACACATGGAGTATGACACTATAAATTTTTGTGACACAATTCTAGATACACAACACCCATACTTGGAAGCCACTTCAGACCATATAGAATAATATTAGCATAGAGGATGCACCAAAGATGGCTACCATGGGAATTATTAATCTGATACTAAAATCACAAAAATGTTTGAGCTACTGAAAGAGTATCAAGGTGTTTTACTCAGAAACTATAGTGATATGAAGGGCGTTCACTCTTCTTTGGTTAAAATTCATGTCAAAATACTTGAAGGTACTCACCCTATCATGAAATGGCCTTATCGAATGAATCATAATTTATGTGCACATGTTAAAGAAGAGATTGATAGTATGTTGCATGTGGGAGTCATTACTCCTATAAATGAGTCTGTGTGGGTAAAGCCTATGGTGATAAGCATTAAAAAGAATGGGCACATAATAATTTTTGTGTATTACATGTTACTTAAAGCTACTTGTGTTACCAATCCTTTTCCAACACCATTCACTAAAGATATCCTCGAATGCATCATTGGATGTGAAATTTATACCTTCACATATGGTTTCTCTAGGTACCATCAAGTCCAAATTGTAAAGGATAAGCCCAAGACTACATTTACCACTGAGTGGGGGTATTTTCCATATAATTTCATGTTGTTTTGGTTGAAGAATGCCCCTATTTTGTTCTCCATGATTGTCATTGAAGATTTCAAGGACTTTACCCATTAGTTCCTTTAGGTTTATTGAGATGACTAGATAGTATACAAATTTGTAAAAGACCATTGTTCTAATCTAAGGTTCATGCTTGAGCACTTTAGAATGCTTCAATTTTATCTCAACTTGAAAAAACATCTTTTTGATAATTTGTTCGGCATTATCCTTGGTCATATTATTTTCCAAGGTGGACTTCTAGTGGAACTTGCCAAGATTTCTATCATCCTCCACCTGCCAACATCGATTACTTAAAGATATGTTCACACTTTCCTAGGTCACACTAGATACTATATGAAATTCATTCATGGATGTGAAAGGGTTACAACACCTCTACAGGAACTCTTGAAACATAATGAACATTTCATTTGGATTAGATCATACCAAGAATCTTTTGTTGCCTTAAAAGATAAGCTTATCACCACACCAATTATGTAATTCCCTACTGGACTAGACCATTACATGTCCATGTTGATGCTTCTGGCATAGAAATTAGTGTGATACTAGTTGAACCTTTTGAAGGTAATCTGGACCACCCTATATACTTTACAAGTAGAAATATTACTCCAGTCCAAAATAACTTTACCACTATAGATCATGAGGCATTATCCATGGTATATGCTCTTCAAAAATTTTGACAATATATGCTAAAAGTCCCTTTTGTTTATTCACAAACCATGAGGCATCCAAGTTTTTGGTCAAAAAACTAGTTTTACATAGTCGTATTTACCACTAGATAGTGTTATTTCAAGAGTTCTAGTTCTTTTTCATGGTCAAGCATGGTGAGGATAATTATGGTCCTAACAATCTCTCACAAATTGAATCTAGTTAAGCAATACATGTTATCAAATACAACCTACTTGACATGCATTTATTTCATGGCTTATGAATTCCTTAAGATTTAGAGTACATAACAACCTTTTTGAATACTGAATCAACTCCAACTCATTCAAGCACTCAAACCAAAAAATAGCTCATTGTTCATGCCACTCCATTCTTGATCATCAGGGGTGATCTTTATAAGCTTGACTAAGATGAGGTAATTTGATGTTGCATCATTAAACATAAGCATGTTTAGGTGTTCTAAGAGGTCCATAAAGGTGTTTCTAGGGGACATTAAGTAGGATAAAAAACCACCTAAAATGTTTTGTTAGCCAATTTATGGTGGTTTACCCTCTTTAAGGATGTTAATCTTTACACACACTAGTGTGACATTTTACAACACATGGGAAACTCCAATCGATAGGATGCAATGCCACTTCATCCTATTATGTCATAATAACCATTTGAAAAGTGGGCCATTGACTTTATTGGCCCCATTAACCCAATAGAATGGCATACTTGTTCATGCTATATTATCATTACTACTGACTATCTCATTCACTATACTGAAGCCACATTGAAATGAGATTATATATCTACTATTACCATGTGATTCATATAGGAGCATATTATTACCATGTTTGGTTGTCTATTAAGTTTTACTAGTGACCATGGTACTCACTTCCTCAATGAGACTATCTATGTCTTGATGGCTGAATTCATGATTGCTCACCATAAGACCACACCATATCATCCCTAGGATAATGGCACTATTATTGAATTCAACAAGATCTTGGTAATTAATTTAACCAATATATGTAACATTGGATGCATTGACTAGGATAATCAAGTGTCTACAGTCCTTTGGGCTTATTGGACCACATACAAGCATCTCAATTAAATTACACCATTCAATCTTGTGTTCAGTACCAAGGGAGTTCTTCCATTAGAGTTTCTTGTTCCTTATCTTTGCATTGTATGTGTTGGACAATTGGATGATGGGTCATTATTGAAAGTATATCTCGATGCCTTATTTCAATTGGATGAAGCTCATTTTATTGCACATTGGAGTTAGGACGTGGAGAAATTAAAATAAAGGCATGACATGATCACCACTTCATGAATAAGACTTTTACTTCTAGATTGTAAGTCTTAATATATGACTCCAAGTTCACATGCCACTCTAGGAAGCTTCATGTCCATTAGGATGGACCTTTCATTATTTACAATATCTATCCCATTAGCGCATGTCGATTAATTTTTTTGGATGGCCAATTTCTTCCTAGTCATTACAATGGTAGTTAGTTACCATCATATTTTTTTACCTAAGTCTTAATTTTTTGTACCAATAAGGCATATTATTTAGTTTAGAATCTCTTATTTTCAATAAAGCATTCTACTAGTTGTCTACCCTTTTTATGGTTTTATAGTCAACATTTTCAATTTGATACTTATGTTCTAATGAAGGATCATGAATCACTATTAGTATGGGGTAGGGGTGTTACATGTATGAAGTGCTAGGATATGGTCTACAGGGATACATGTGGAAGCAAAGGCATGCAAGTAAAAGTGTATAAGGACAAAGGGTACACAAGATGTGGTGCATAACCATAAGATTGCTAAGATAAATAATGATACTCACCTTTGGTATGCATATTCAAATTTCCATACTACTATCATGCACTTTAGAAAAAGTGTGGCAAGGGACATGTCATTAATATAAGGGGATAGTGGTAATGGATACTGGGATCTACCTAGAAATACATGATTTTTAAAAAATTTAAACACATATAATTTAAATAAATTACACCATGAGATTATATTAGTGACCATATAAAACACCTTAAGTATAATAACTATAAATGAATCATGTGACATCATACATCACTAATCACTAACATCATAAGAAACACATCATAATTGATATAAAAGCTAAATATAGATATCCAACCATGACTGGTACAAGTGTACGACCACTGCTATCAATATATAATAAGTAATTAATTACATCTCATCAAGATAATGTTTCCATAATAAATAAATTACAATACAATATACATATATAAAATACATGGTTCCCTAGAGTATAGTTCCTCAGAATCTAGTATATGTGGCAATCTCAAGTGTCATCTCAAAAGTAGTACTACTATGGGGAGGGAGAGCATCAATCGAGCATTTTTACATAGCAATTAAAAACCAATGATCCCCTAAACTAACCCCATTATGGAATGGACCTCCCTTCATGAATGAGTAGATAGTGATGTCATGATGTTAAGACCCAGAAGCATAATTGATTACCATGTACAAGCAACTAAATGTGGAATTTACCCAGAAGTAACAAGTAACTAGAATTCAAAAATAACACAGAATATGAGAGACAATACCCAATTGTATTAATACTCTTCCAGAAGGAAATACAACAAAGAAGATGCCACAGTCTTCTTCCTTACACACCTCTAGGGCTCCCACACCTCTAGGGCATAAATAGTAAATCTCTTCAAGAGCTCACTCTCTCAATTATGGTCCCAACACACAACTCAAACACAGAGTTATTGTTCACCTCCAACCAGTCAGTATCACTACTGTCAGTACACAACTACTCCACGTACTCCACGACTGAGTATACACACATACTCCAAGTACTCAACATACTCCAAATAGATCTCCCATGAGCTTGCTACATCGGTTGTGTTGTTGATCTCCCTGATCTTGCTGCCACCTGCAAATCAACTTGGTTTTGCAACACCTACAAACCTAGATCTCGCACACACAAATACCTGCAACTCAAATGATCTTACTTACCATGTAGATCTCCCATGAACTTGCAACAACCTGCAATTCAAATGATCTTACAATTGGAAGGATCTACCTTGCCTTCCTCTATTGCACTCTTGTGGAACTAGGAGAAGCTACCCTTGCTCTCTTCACACAAAAGGAGCTAACCAAGCTCAACTCTAACTAGCACACTTTACCATACAGCCCATGAGTCTATTATATAGATCTCATGCAAACAATAATTAGGCATCCAATTACAATAATTAGATCCACAGCTCCAAGACTAAAATTAGCCTTTAACATGCAAATAACTAGTTCGTTAACAAACTGTTTGTGAAACTCACAGTTCTGAACCGCACAGGTGATTGATATCAGTCCCTATCTGGCTGGAGATGACTAACGTCAGCTGATATCTGATTGATGTTAGTTTCTCTGCTCACTATATATGACTAACGTCAGTTGATCAGACTGACATCAATTGCTCTGCAACTCAGCAACCTTTCAACAACCTCCTCCATGTTTGCATCAGTGAAGCTTTTAGCTCCACAACCTAACAATCTCCCACTTGGAGATAAACAGTTGCACTGTACCTATACCTGTACACCATCTAATTTGTTTCCTAGCTTGTATCCCTCTTCAAGCTCAATCTTGAAGACCAACCACCACACATCCTGTGGTGCAACACCTATCATCCAAGTAGCCTACCATATCTGAAGTGCCTGACCCTGTATAACATGTTAACCTACTACTGGTCCCTCTTAGATACCTGAGAACCCACTCAACCGCTTTCTAGTGCTTCCTTCCCAGATTGGCCACAAACCTGCTGACAACTCCCACAGCTGGGGCAATATCAGGGAGTACACATGTACTCAAACTCATCATGTGATTGGGAACCTTGTTCTGTGAACTATCCATCCATAGGTGCACTTATTGTTCTGCATCCTGCACTACCTTCACATAATCATCCTGTGACAACATCAACTTGTGATCTTCCCTGTCTCTAGGATTACTCATGCCAAAGAATTTTTATCCTCCAAATTCTTCATGACACACCTCTAAACTAACTTTACCTTTAGCTCAGAAAAAAAAACCCTACATGTGTGACCCTGCATCAAACAAACACACAACATACAATAACAGGATGATGTTGCAATCATCACCCACCTGGTAAAGAAACCATAGTAGTTACAATGACATTGACTAAATCCATGCTTTGTCATCCACCTGTCAACCCTGTACCACTGTCCTGGAGCTTCCTCAAGACCATATGACCTGGCCTTCCATCTCACGTATCCATTCACTCTATTCTTTAACTAAGGAATCCATTCATCTTTAAGTGCTTTCTTCTAGTTGGCAACCCTACCAAATCTCCTATTTGGTTCTGCATCCTAGGAATCAAATTCCTCATTCATGCCATGCTCCCACTGTTTCCTGGATCCTTCCTACTCTACAGTGAGCAACGAGTATAAAGAAGAGGAACAACAATTTTGAGGCTTACTTACCCTTTTAGTCCTCCATATGGGCGTTTGAGACTCCTTGATAGCTTGTTGTCTACCCAAAATCCATTCCAGTGACCGACCTTGGTCACCACACAGTTTGCATTTGACTGATGTCAATTCCATTCGACTTTCCTTTCTATCGATGCCGGTTCCCTGACTGACGTTAGTCTTACCTAGTCACTGACATCGGTTCCCTGACCGACATTGGTAGCCACCCTGCCCGACACCATCAGCTCTGGTCTGCACATGACTGACATCGGCACCTATCTATTCGACACCAATTCCTCCTGACTGATGTTGGTACCTGTGTTCTCTTGTGAGTGATGAATGTTTACCCGTGAGCTCTCTTTGGATCAAAACCCTGTCCAAACTACCCTGCTTAGAGTTACTCAGCCTTCTCCACTGATCTTTGTCTGTCATCTCCTCCATGAACACCAAGGCTTTCCAGTTCTTAAGTCTGTCAAAGACATCTAACTTCTGCTTAAGAACATGTGTCTCCTTCTTTCTCTTGTGACCAAGCCTATAAAGCCACGTCCTTGCAACAGAAGAAGAATCATTAATACAAGCAGGTAGATAAAGAGTACCTACTTTCTTACCACATGCTAATTCAAGTGCATCCATTGTGAGAGTTCCTATGCATCTCTCATCACCCAACTTTTTGGAAGAAATTAGACTCATCTCCAATACTGGTACCTTCATGACCTCATTTAACACCCGTGTGTTACCTGTCTATAATTTTAACTTCACTTCCCCTTTGCCAACCATGTGACAAGGCTCACCAACCCCTAAATAAATCTCTCCAAAGTCTCCCTGGACATACTCATGAAAAGATGCTCTATTTCAGGTTGCATGGAAAGAGGCAACAGAATATATAGACCAAGATTCTACTTTATCCAGAGCATCCTATGTAACAACACTTGCAACATCTACTTCTTCATTTCCTTCATGCTGATCTTCTACCAACCAGCAATCTTTCTTTACCTGCTCTTTCTTTCCATCAAATAGTAATTGACCATTCATGCTATTCAGTTTCTCCATTCGTAAATTAATTTCTTCTGCCATTGCTATACTCCCACTCAATCTGAAACCCCTGAGAGTGACCTGTAATCAACAAAACACTTAACATGCTCTGACCACCTGTTAGTGTGCTTAACCACCCTCTGATACCAACTTGTCAAGATTGGTACCAACCTGGTCCACCTACTCTAATACCAACTGTCAAGAATCTAGAATAATAAACTGCTCTGATACCACTTTGTTAGGACCCAAAAGCACAATTGATTACCATGTACAAGCAACTAAATGCGGAATTTACCCAGAAGTAACAAGTAACTAGAATTTAGAAATAACACAGAATATGAGAGACAATACCCAATTGTATTAATACTCTTCCAGAAGGAAATACAACAAAGAAGATGCCACAGTCTTCTTCCTTACACACCTCTAGGGCTCCCACACTACTAGGGCATAAATAGTAAATCTCTTCAAGAGCTCACTCTCTCAATTACGGTCCCAACACACAACTCAAACACAGAGTTGTTGTTCACCTCCAACCAGTCAGTATCACTACTGCCAGTACACAAGTACTCCATGTACTCCACGACTGAGTATACACACATACTCCAAGTACACAACGTACTCCAAATAGATCTCCCATGAGCTTGCTACACCGGTTGTGTTGCTGATCTCCCTGATCTTGCTGCCACCTATAAATCAACTTGGTTTTACAACACCTGCAAACCTAGATCTTGCACACACAAATACCTGTAACTCAAATGATCTTACTTACCATGTAGATCTCCCATGAACTTGCAACAACCTGAAATTCAAATGATCTTACAATTGGAAGGATCTACCTTGCCTTCCTCTATTGCACTCCTATGGAACTAGGAGGAGCTATCCTTGCTCTCTTCACACTAAAGGAGCTAACCAAGCTCAACTCTAACTAGCACACTTTACAATACATCCCATGAGTCTATTATATAGATCTCATGCAAACAATAATTAGACATCCAATTACAATAATTAGATCCACAGCTCCAAGACTAAAATTAGTCTTTAACATGCAAACAACTAGTTCGTTAACAAACTATTCGTGAAACTTACAGTTCCAAACTGCATAGGCGACTGACATCGATCCCTGTCTGGCTGGAGATGACCGACATCGGCTGATATCTGACCAATGTCGATTGCTCTGCTCACTGTATATGACCAACGTTGGTTGATCAGACCGATGTCAGTTGCTCTGCAACTCAGCAACCTCTCAACAACCTCCTCCATGTTTGCATTAGTGAAGCTTTTAGCTCCACAACCTAACACATGAGAATCTAGAGAGTCAAGCTAGAAGTCATGTGTTGTATGACTTCTAAAACTAAACATGTGGTGTATCATAGAAACCCATTCTACTCAAGATATCACACAAACAAGTAAATCATACTCATGAAATGACAATGTCTCACTAAATATTACTTTGGCCAATTTTTTTAATAATAATGATCTAAGGATCAATCAAAATCATATACACCACTTGATTGGATTACCTTCATCTGGCATTATGATACTATTAATCTAGTGAAGACCATATCACTACTTACTCAGTATCAACAATGCAAGATTTGGTTAACATAATGTAACTAATAGATTCACACCTATTAGATCCTACTAAAAATCATATAACATGTGAAGCAAAGGATAATCTAACAACATACATTCATTCCATTAAATGTATGAATGAATATCACATTATTATTGATCCCATAATAAAAATAATGACTATAACTTATACCATCTAGGTATAATATACATCTAAATGAAAATTCTAATTACTATAAATAGTTTCCAAATATACTACACCTTGTGATAACCCATATTATCATAGTATAGTATTATTAAGCACAACTATTAAATACCACAACCAGTCATAATAAAGTGGTGTAAATCAATGGAGACATATGCTTCTATTTAAACAACTAGTTATAACAAAAAAGTATCAGTTTTCACAAACATATAATCTTCCATTATATCATCTATTATAATCTTGAGGGGGGTTTATGCATGCATAAATAAGTTCCTACTAAATTTCATAAAACATGATACTCATAGATATAACCAACACATATACATTTTATCTGTCAAATGTATAAATATATCTAGACATAACAATTACAATTTGTACCACCTAGATATAACATAAATTTAGGTTATAGTTTTAAATTATGAATATTCTATGACATCCCATAATATCATAGTTCATTATTCATGAGCATAACCATTCAATCACAAACAACCAATTTTACAATCTCAAGAATCAATGTCTCATAACCCTAAATAATAGGCAAGCAAGTACAAATTATACCAACTAGATATATCCTATGTTAAAATATATAATATAAACTTCGTAAGTAGATTCAATATAGTACATTCTATATTATTATTATAGTCCATCATGACACTATTCAATTTAATCAACCAGTCATAAGAAAGGTAATCATAATTCTCATGAAATCATAGTCCTTTGTTGAAACAATTTGTTATATTTTAGGAAGATATATACATAATTAAATAGTTCCCCATCCTTTAATAATCTATAATTTAGTCTCTACCAATCAAAAACACTATAAAGTATGGACATGCATCACAATGCACTGATATATTCTATATAAGTATAAGCACTTGTTCATATTCATATACTCGCAATATGTAATGTATGCATGTTTTCATTGTTATATATATATATATATATATATATATATATATATATAGTATCAAGTAACCAAGTTACATCTCTTATGAACATAATATTTCATTCAAGTAATTGTTACATTTCTAGGGGGCTATATTCATATGGTCTATAGTTTCCAAGACCCCTGAGACCCTTTGACTTAGTTTAACCATCCATTTAGTTATGGGTTTAGGCATATGACCCAATACACCTATATATGTAATAATTTATATGAATACCCAAATCCATGTATAGGTATATTTTCTATATGAATACCCTCATATATATTAACTATATTCATGCTGTGTTTTACATAAAAGTACTCATCAATATATAAATATGGTTTACAAAGCTCAATAGTCATTATAACTTTGATAATTGATTTAATCATTATAAATTTTCTATTTAGAAATAATTTGATGATCTATTATAGATATTAATATTACCAAAATATTAATGATTAAACTATTATAGAAAATAGGCTATGTATTCTCATATCAGATCACCATTATTTATAACATTCTAACACTCACACAGTTCCTTACAGCCATTTATGCATATTATCATATGTAAGTTTGATATGGTTGACATGTTGTAAATAGTACTTACACACCCTTTAAGATTCTAAACATGTTGTATGTAACAAATACATCACTATGTATGCAAATCTAAATATAGGTATCACATATAAGGGATGCCAAAAAAAAGGAAATATTCCAAATATTCAATGCTACACACACACACACACACACACACACACACACATATTTGGATCACAAATGAGAGATTCAATGCATATCTTAATTAGTCATTGATATATGTTTACTATATATTTTCTATAAAGTATATGTGTTCCACTCCATTTATATCTCCAATACCCCGGACATAGTTGAAAGAGTACTCGATAGAGACATATTATTATCTATGGAAATACATTATATACATAACTATAATCAACATATTCCTACATTATAATTAATTGAATTATTATAGCGACATTATATATAAACAAATTATAAATTAGCAACATATAATGTATGAATAGAAATCTGGTTGTTCTCTATACACTATAGTGACATATAATGTATGAACTATAACATATCTCTCTATTGATATAAATTATAAATGCATTAAATAGCCACTATATATAAAGATACATTGCATTGTTTTAAAATATACAGAATGTTCACACACACACACACACACACACATAGTGAGATGTAATATATATAGTGAGATGTACCACATATGGGTGTATACATATACAATGCAAGGGTATATACAACATAATTTAATATCTTATATGGCAAAATATATAGCATGAGAGGTAGGTATTTTTAACTAAATACACAACACAAAAGGTACAATTCACTATTTTCACTTAAGTCGCTACCTTATATTATTTACAAGGCTAGGTAACATATCCAATTATCATACACAACCAACTAAAAGATATGATCAGTAGAATAGTAGTATAAAGGAGATTCATAGGATTAAATTATTGTATCCACTTGATAGTATAATTTAAGAGTCCCTACATCAACAGTATAAAGGATTTCACCGCTATAAAGATAGGTTGAAGTATATATTAGAATCCATATTATTTACCAAAAGGAAGTATCTATCAAAATTTATAATATTGCTTCACTACAAGATTCATTATTATATCATTTGGTTCACTTTGATGATTTATATAGTAAGAACCAAATCTGAGTATCGTATTGCTTCTAATTTGAGGATTTGAGAATAAAAATCAAAAGGATTTATAACTCACTATGGACTATATATAGTTTGGTTCACTTTGATGATTTATATCACTTCATTCATTTGTTATAGCACTGCATTTTCAAATCGCCTAATCTTTTTTTTAAGGGATATATAGAACTCTATTCATGTTATCTAATCAGATCCCTGCATATTGACTAACAATAGTCCATATAAGGATATTAGAGCTAAGAGACTAAGAAAATACCAAAAAAAAATATGGAATGAGTTACTCACTTCTCATCCCTAGCTAGATTTATTATAGGTTGAGATGTGACTAGTTACTTATTTCCTTTGAAATATTGAAGTATGATTTCAAAGCCTTCTAAAGGTTTCCATACTTCTTTCCCATAGGTTCTTTCAGCATGCATTCAAAATGTTGTGACACAAGCCACATGGTTATGGCACTCCTTAGAATAACACAAATATAATTAACTCTTTTCTTGTTTCCTTCTTTTCTTCGACTTAGTACTACCTTCCTCTTCTCACTCGCCCTTTCCTATGTTGTGTCTCACTTTTCTTTGCCTGGTTGTACCCTACTCTCTCTTTTTCTTCCTTTTATGAATAATTATATCACTATATTTCTTTTATTCAATATATTCATTTTTATGTTATTTTTTATTTTTATCCTAAATCAATAAATCATTATATTTTAAAATATATATATTTTCCCTTTCTTATTTTCTCTTTTTTTCTTTAATTTATCTTTTTTTAAGAATATTTTTCTTTTTGTTTTTCCTATATATAAACATTTATATTTTCTCTTTATTTTAAAGAATTCTCCTCTTTTTTCTATTTTTTCCTCTAAGACATTAATTTTCATATTTTATTTATTTGTATTTCTAATTACAATAATCAACATATTTGCTAATTAAAATGATAGTTTAATGATATATTCATTGATCAATAAATCTGTATTTAAATCTAGTTATGAAAATCACATTTCTAAAATAATTTAATGATCACACATGCAAATCAATAAAAATGAGTTCCACAAAACCATTAAACTATGCTAGTAACCATGTTTAACTATCTAATAGAAACAACATCAAAACACATTATGCTAACCATTTATTATGCATCTAACATGTGTTAGCTATTGTGATATGTGCAAGGTTCTAGCCAATTTCTTTTTCATCCTCCAATACCTCCATATACATCACCCTCTTCGATGATACTCTCCCTCTGTCATGTTTTGAGGGATGAGTTGTCTCCATCAACCTCACAACAAGAAGGTAGTTAGATCATAACATCATAATATACATACATCATAAAATATAATTTAAATAATGAATCAACATGATCATAATGTAAACATATACACTGCAGCTAACTCATAGCAATGTAATCATGTAACCTAAGTAATATCTAACTATCTCATAACATCATATATCTCATAGCTTAGTTAATAAATAGCTGAATCAAATTTTTTATCTATAAATATCCATAAATAATCAAGTAGTTTGATTTAGTGAGGAATCAAGATATAACAGAATGGGTGTACCCACCTGAGCATAAGCCCCCTATAGAGTAGTACAAGGCACTCACCTATCATGGCCCAATTACTCCATCCTATAATCTCAATATTGAAGGAAGCCTTTAAAAATGAGTGGCACATTATAAAGGGCTTGCCTACACAGGTTGGCAATCAAACCAAGTTTTTTATAAAGAAAAACTATTCCCTCATGCGCATTAGGATGGCCCATTTGGAGAATTTTCTACTTGGCTAAAGCTTCCTTATGATTTCATAGTGTGGTATTTTATGAACTCTGTCAACCAAATATATGATGTGTAGCTAGTGAGACTTGAAGCTAAACAAATTAACTCAAAGAATCATACTCTCCATCATATGTATGGATACCCTTGGAAGAAAACTTATAGATAAAGGGTTGAGTCATACATAATCGACATAAAGGTGCATTGAAACTTGGTTGGGGATTCCATTCATACTTTACTCTATATGCTAAATCCAAAGAATAAATCTTCATGAAGCATGAATCATGAGAAAGAGAAACTCCTTTCAGTGCCACCACTAGAAAGGAAGTAAAATCAATCTAGGAATAATTCTAGCAGAAACTCTCAACCAAAACCTTTGAAAAGGCAAATGACTCTAGGCATCACCAAAAAGTGATCCACCTGTAAGTCAACCAAAAGGCCCAATGCCAACTACACAAATTGATCCCTTAGAAAAAGAGATAAAGGAGCCTAAACACGGTGATAAGGAGGAGTTGGGAGAGCTACCGATAGGGACCTTGGAGAGAGTCAAAATTAAACAAGACATTGAATCTAAGAAGATACCCTCCCCAACATGGCAGGAAGAGACCATCCTTGAGGAAACATAGATGGATTTTAAGCAGAAGGACTAAATGGCCTTAATATCAGGACCAATTCCCAAGATCAAAACACAAATGTCAAGATACTTGAGTGGGATCCTATAAAATGGAAATATCTAGTTGACTCTATGGTTAGAATAGACAAGTCTAATACAACCACCAATATCAAAAAGGCATCCCTAACAAGTTACTTTATCTATATTACCATCTTACTTAGAAGGATGCATCTGACCAAACCTAGTGTAAGATGTCATTATTCCTCAACATGTATCATGAATAATGCAAATTTGAGATGCCCTCTGATAGTCTTGTATTATATTTATAAGTGGAGGCACTACCCATTATTCTTTGGGTAGATCCCCGTTATCTTACTTCTATGCAAACTAGTGTGACACTCTTTAAATTGGCATCTGAGGTCATACGATAGAATGTTCTTACTGAATATGATTCTTAACAAGATGAACATAAACATGCTAAGGTGGTGGAGTTTTAAAATAAATAGGTCACCACCCACACCAAACTTGAAGAAGAACTGATTGAGCTAAAGTGCCAAGTGGAGGTAGAGACATCCACCAAGGTGAAAACACTAAATATTTATAATGCTATTCTAAGCCAAGACCCAGTGCTCAAAAATGAAGTCCCCTTATTTGGTGAAGTAATTGACAAGCTGGAGACTCTGTGGACCTCCTATTAAAATGGTGTAAAGAGCAACCTGGGCCTAGAAATGAAAAAGTATGAGCAAAAAAATAGTTTTCCAAAGTGTGGAGGTGTGCAAGTGTGCCTTGTATAGAGTTGGGGATGTGATTCCCATTCTAAATGTTTTTTTTTTTGAGAATATGGTGTAGCCCAATAAAATTTTAGAGGCTCAAATTCAATAAGAAGAGATTCAATGCTAGTAATTGGCTGACATAACCCTCTTAATAAAAGATCACTCTGAGCATGCAAAGGAATTTAAGGATGTAGAGGTTATGAAAGAGACAATAAGAATGCATCAATAATAAATAAACTCTAACTTTATGGCACTCTGAGGATATGTTGTAGTTGAGATTACCATGATTGAGGGTTTTCATAAGGATGCTTCCACATTCCTTGAATATTTGGTCAATAAAGAAAGTGAATGTCTTGAACAACCCAAGGATACCAATAAATTAAAATAAATCATTGAATAAATAATGATGAAGCTATTTAACACATTGTCATAGTGGGAAGGTGTCAAGAAGTAGGTTGAATAAGTTGGCCCTAAATCTTTGTTAGAAGTTAATACTAGTGCTTAATCTAGGAAAGACTAATGGTATAGTGTGGGATGATGTTGGACTGGACCCCAAATTTTGGATAAGTATTTTGATAGAGGTGTGAGGTGTAGAAGAAGCACAATGCAGAAAGAGCAAGGCATGAAAGATATATAGTTACAAAATACCATGGCATAAGAGTTCATATCATGAGAAGACCCAATCAAAATATGTATAATAAATGGAGAATCCAAGAATGGAGGGCTCTGAACACTAATAGAAGACTTGAGGAGTGCATAGGAAGTGGGAGATGGTTAAGGAGTGATTCTCAGGGATGAAGCACACTAAGCCATGCACAAATATAACACTGGCCCATGAGAAGATAAACACTTGGTAATGAGGATCTAGCATCGAATGGGAATATAAGGGTATAATGGCCTGGGTCCTTAAGGAAATAATGTATTTGGCTACCATGAATCTTAGTCCATGAAGGTCATTGGCTAGTCACTAAGAGTGTCATTATTATTATAAATACTTGGTCGAGGAGAACCAAGTATAAACACCCCTGTTTAGAGATTTGTAATGCTATAGATGGTTATTATATAATGATTGATTGATGTTGATTATTATTTTATTGATTTAATCATGTATATCATTTTGATATTTTTGTTGTACTCCAATTTATAGTTAAGTTGTATTAATGAGTTGCACCATGCCTTTGTTATGTAACTTGTGAATCTATTATGAATATGATGAATAGAATTTGCATTATCTAAATGTTATCATGTAGATTCTAAAAATAATGGTGTTGGTCATTTTAATTGTGTTTGTTCATTTAACTGAAGTTAGGCCCATAACTATGTATTTTTTTCTGGTTAATCATTGAATAAGGTGAATGTTTGAGTGTTAATATATGTTAATTATACCTTTTCATGATAAAACCCATGGGAACTAGTCCATCATTACATGTTTTGGTTAAGCGCATAATAACCCTAAGTCTTGTGTGAAATGTCAGTGCACCAATTTTTTGGGTCTTAGTCACTTCAATGTGTGCATAGGGAAAGATATGCCTAGATATAAAACTAACCCAACATCATCCTACTAGTGGTAGCTAGGGTGACAAGCACATGATCATCTACTTCCACCATCTACACCTAGTGTTCTTGTGACTCAACATTTAATATTCTAATGGCTTATTTATCATGTTTCTCATCATGCTCAAACATTTTTTATTGATAATATTTGTTTATAACATTTAATTTACTTTTTTTAAGTTTAATAAAATTGTTATATCTCATTCCATGTAATCAATTTGATCTTTTAGAATGTGACCCCACTCTACTCATTTTTTTGTAATTTTAGTGATGTATACTTGTGTGTTGTGTGTTTGTGTGTGTGTGTGTGTGTGTGTCTATATATATATATATATATATATATATATATATATATATATATATATATATATATATATATATATATATATATATATATATATAACTCAATTATTTTTATATTTAAAAATATATATAGCTATTTTTTTTAATATTTATGTAATGTCCCCTTTTTCCCCAAAAGTGACATTTTAAGAATACCACTAGCGTGTTTAATTCCCATGGGCTTAGTTGGGTGTTGTATGAGAATTTTAGTGTGAGATCACTATTCAAAAGATACTATTCATGATGACATGGTAGGTGATGTGATAAGTAATGCAACTAATGATGCAGTAAAGGAGGTGACTTGTGGAGTGATGTGGCATGACCCACATAAGAATATAAGACATGCGAAGAGGTGGGGAGTAAAAATCCACTTAGTCACATAATTATTTCTATTTTATAACTCACATGCTAAGTAAAGGAGAGGAATATATGGGGTGCCACCCTAGTTAGAATCATGATTTCAAGAGGTGTAAATAAGTTAAAAGTGACTGTGGAAATCTTTGGGAGCATGTGTGCACTAATGAAGTGGGAGACAAGAATCACTATACCATATTGGAGGCACATGTGTGAAGGTAGGGCATAGTTTTAGAGGCATGTGGAAATGGAAGATAAAGACAAAGAAATAGTGGAAGCATGATCTCCCTATTTGACTCTTGCACTTGGTGATAAGCTTGTCACTTTATCTCAATAGTGTACCCACTAAATGAGGGAAAATTTATTGGCTTGGGCATCAATTCTC